>RBKR01000020.1:0-1203260 GCA_004835665.1 Phoma sp. XZ068
TCTCTCTCACTCTCTCTCTCTCTCTCACTCTCTCTCTCTCCCTCACCCTCACTCTCTCTCTCACCCTCACTCTCTCCCTCACCCTCACTCTCACTCTCTCTCTCACTCTCTCCCTCACCCTCACTCTCACTCTCTCTCTCACCCTCACTCTCACTCTCACTCTCACTCTCTCTCTCACTCTCTCTCTCACCCTCACTCTCACTCTCTCTCTCACTCTCTCTCTCACCCTCACTCTCACTCTCACTCTCTCCCTCACCCTCACTCTCACTCTCTCTCTCTCTCTCTCTCTCCCTCACCCTCGGACGGGCTCCCCACCCACATCCCCTACTTGTAACTAACTAATAACTGCTCTCTTTAACACCCTACGGGCCTACTGCCTACTCTTTCTTTCTTTTCTACCTTTTTTACTTGTTTACACCTCCTCATTTGTTTACACCTCCTCACTTGTTTACACCTCCTCACTTGTTTACACCTCCTCACTGTTTACACCTCCTCACTTGTTTACACCTCCTCACTTGTTTACACCTCCTCACTTGTTTACACCTTTTCTTTGTATCTATACTCGCCTCTGCTTGTATTTCTTTCCGTGTTTTTTACCCCTACTTAAACTTATTTGTACTTCTTTTTATTCTGTCTTTTATCTACTTTATTACTTCTTTCCTCCTTTCTTCTTATCTCTTTTTCCTTATAACTATAAAACCCTAACCCCGCTCTTCTTTTCCTACTACTTTTTGACAATACTTTGCACTTTCTTTCTTTTGTATCTCTAAATCTATTCTAATCTGAATCTCTTTTCTACTTATTCTACTTATTCTTCTTTTCTTTCTTACTCTTACTATTGTCTCTACCCTCACCCTTTTCTTAACTAACCTTTTTTCTTTCTCTTTTACCTCTGTCCTAATTCTCCCTCTATCTTTTTCATTTCAATCTTTCCTCTCTTTTCTTTACTACTTTCTTTATCTTCTTTCTTTCACCTCCTTTAAAACACTCTCTTCTATCCTCTTTTGCTACTTTAACCCCTGCTTATTCTTGTCAACTTTCTTTTGAAACCATTAATCCCCCTTCTTGCTTTGTTTCTACCTTGCCTTCTCTCTATTAAACACGTTTTGTAACTCTTTAACTTTTTCATCTTCCCTTGATTTTTTTTTTATAACTACTAAACTACTTGTTTCTTCTGTTTGCCTGTGTATTTCTATTTCTTTTCTTATTCCTCTTTACTTCTTTCCTATAACTTTACCTCTTTTCTTTGTTATTATTTATTTCTCAACACTTACTTGCTAACTCTTCTTTGAAACTCTCTTTATCTTTGAAAAAAATCTTTCAAATCCTTTCTACTGTGTTCTCTAATCCTTTTTTCTTCTCTTTACTGATTTCTCTAAACTACTAAACTGCTTATTTTTTCTTTTTACCTTTAACGTTTCTTTTCAATTTTACGCCCTCTTACCCACCCGCTTTCTTTGATCTTTTAACTTCAACTCTCTTCTTTACTCCCTTTCCTCTGCTTATCTTTTCTCTCTTCTCGAACTTTCCTTGAACTTGACTTTTCTTGAACTTCTTGAACTTCTTGAACTTTTGAACTTTTCAACTTTTGAACTGCTGAACTTTTGAGCTGCTGAACTTTTGAACTTTCCTTGAATTCAACGGTTTGCGCTTGCGGACTGCCGAAACGGATAACGGCTAACGGGATCCGGGTTTCGGCCTCCGCGTTTGCTTCTGTCCTGTTGTCTACTTTCCCCAAATACGGATAACCCTAACCCTGACTTGCGTCCGGCCCTGAACCCAACTTCACGCTGTAAACACCTTGCCGGCTCTCCGCTCACCCTCTACCTTCTACTTCTCTTCTTGCCCTCCCTGACGCCTTGATGATGTGATCCCTGCTGTCTGCTACTGACCGCAAACCTCCTCGGCTTGCGGGGCCTTGTAACTGCGTCCTACCCTCTACCTGCGTCCTACCCTCAGCTACCGGTTGCCGCTCTTTTCTTCTTTACTTCGCTCTTTCCTACCCTTGCTGCGCTCTTGAACCGCTCTACGTTACGCTCTTTGCGCCTCCGGGGCCTTTCTACGGGCTCCTGCCACTCGGACGGGTATCTGCTGCACCCTCTTTTACATGTCACTATCGCACGGGTTACGGGGGCCTCTTCACGGGTTGCGGACCTCTCGGTAATACCTCACCACGACTTCGTCGCCTGCCTCTTCTCTTTTCTCAACCGCGGCGCTTCTTGTGCCTCCCCACGGGCCTTCCGCCCACCCCTTCTACTTCACCGCTGCGCTCGGCTTCTCTGTGACACCTGACGGGCCCATCGCCCGCCCTCTTCTGCCTTCTCCTCAACGACTCTCTTCTCCCTTCTTGCCTCCCTCACCCTCGGCTCGTGATACCTTATCACGGCCCCACCCACCTCCCCTCTTTCTCCTTCATCCTCTACCGCCCCGCCCGCCTGCTTTGTGACACCTGACGGGCCCACCGCCCACCCCTACATTCTTACATCTTCACACTCGCTAACGGGTCTTCGCCCTGCTCTTCTGTCTTGAACGGGGCCCACCGCAATCCCCTTTCTCTCTAACCCTTCTCCTCGCACTCCTTAACACTTCTTAGCCCTCTAATCACCTACGGGTCTTCGCCTTGTTTTTCTGCCCTGACGGGGCCCACCGCCAACCCCTCTTCGTCCCTCTGATACCTCTCTACGGGCCTACCGCCCGCCCTTTTGTCTCTACCCCCTCTGATACCTTGCCACGGGCCCACCGCCCACCCCCCCTTCTCTCTCTTACCCTCGCATTACCGGTCTCTTCACCGGTTCGGGGGCATCTTCGCGGGTTGCGGCTGTTTCCTGCCTGTTGCCTGTCTTTCTACGCGTTCGGGGGCACCTCCACGGGCTACGGGTCTCTCTACGGGCCTCTGTTCCTTTGTCGGCTTGCCCCAAATACCGGTAACCCTAACCCTAACCTGCATCCGCTCCTCCAACCAACTCTGCACCTGCCTCTTCGCTCTCGTGTGACACCTGGCGGGCCCACTGTCCACCCTTCTCTCACGCACTACGGCATCTACGGGCTTGGGAATGCCTTTCTGGCTGCGGCACCACAATCGGGTTTGCCAAACTTCCCCTAGCTTCTGTTCTATCTTGTGACAATCCTCTCTAAACGCCCAAAACACCTTTTTACATGTTGTCCCCATCCCGATCCATCTGCCTAAACCCCCTGGTGACCTTTTCAAATGCCTCCTCTCCGCATCTTACTTTTCCCAAATTTTCGCTGTCTTGATCCTGCGCTTTCTTTTCAATACAAACGGGTGCTTTGGGTTGGGGACTCACTTGGTTTCGGGTGCTCTGCCTGGATTGTGGGCTCTTCTTGGGTTGCGCGCTCTTTCTTGGCTGTTGGTTTTTCTTAAATAATCGGCTCTTACTAATTTGGCGTCACTGATGTGGACTCACTTGGTTGGGCGGGGGACCACTTTCGGGCCACTTGGGCTGGTGGGACTACTTTCGGACCACTTGGGGTGGCGCGCTACTTGGGGAACCACGTGGGGAACTACTTGGGGAACCACTTGGGGAACCACTCGGGTTGGTGGGCACCTCTTGCTGGCTGCTGTGTTCTTTTACAATGCTGTATGCTGTTGCCCGCTTGACCAAACCACGTATAACCCTATCTCAATCTTGACTTGCGTCCTGGCCTGACTGCAAGCTCTAACACCTCCTCTTGTCTCTACTGCCCTCTCTGCTCACACTCTCTGCGCTCGTATGCGCGTTGTCTGCGCTCCCTACACACTCAGCTTCTTTGTCTGTCTTGTTGATAATCTGCGTGCCGTAAACACCGGTAACCCCACCCTGACTTGCGTCCGGGCCCAACCGAAACTCCACTACCCCAACTTGCGTCCCGGCCCGAACCAAACTCTGCTGCACAGCGAATCGCGAACGGAAAATCTTTCATTTGCTACTACTGCGCCTACTCAGCCAACAGCCGTGTAATCCAACAAAACTCCTTTACCAAGTTGTTGCTCTCCACGTTGTCCAGCGGCTGCTTCTTCCCTAAATATTCGATTAACATCCTACCCGGTCCTGCATCGTCCACCCCAAACTCCGCTAATCGGGCCTGCCATCGGGCGTTTGCCTCCGTGTAACCGAATACTATGCCTGTTAATCCTGCGCTCAACACCCCGCTGTATTGACAAGTCCCTCCCCCTACCCTTCGATACTTCCCTTTCTCGTTCGGCTCCCAGCTGTTGCAAATTTCCTGCGGTACGCCACCACACGGGAAGCAACCTGAAAACATGTGGAACCGAACCTGGTCGTCTATCTTCTGTACCATCTCCTTCGCTGTTTTGCTTTCTGCCCTCCAACACTGCCGTATGTCGTGTCCGCTCTGTGGATCGCCTGCTCCCTCGCAAATCCCGCAGCGATTCGCCCACCACGCCAACTGCCTGCGCACCCACTCTACGTCGGCAAACTCCTGCTGTCGATGCTCAGTCAACGTCTGCCACGGCCCCCGGCGCGCCTGCTCCTGCTGTTGAAACACCCGCCGCATCTCTTCCCGCTCCGCTTCGACGACGTCCATTTCTTCTCCATCGTTACTGTTGTCGTCTGTCTCGCTCTCTTCTTCTGTTTCTTCTTCAACCACCTCCTCCAACTGCCCATCTATCCCTCGGCACACGTCGCACATCTCCTCGTTGTCCTCCTCTCTACACCCTGCTCGATCCTTCCTCCCATCCAAATACCCGTCCAACACCTCCCTCCTGCAGCTAGCCGCCCCGCTCTCACCACCTTCAACATACTCCCTCACCAACTGCCGCTCGGCTTCTGTCTCGTTGTCTTCGGTGCGTTGTTTCCCATCCTGAACGATCAAAACCGCCTCGCTTCGCAACCCGTCCCGGCCTGCCCTGCCGCTCTCCTGTGCGTAATCCAACATGGTGAACGGCCAATCGATGTGAATGATGCACCGTACATCCGGTATGTCCACGCCCATTCCCAACGCGCTCGTTGCCACGATCACGCGCTGCTTGCCTGCCATGAAGTCCGCTAACATGCTCGCCTTGCCCACGGCATCCGCGTGATACGCGTGACAATCTAATTGCTCTGCCAACGCCTTCACCTTCGGCTTCGAATTGCCGTACACGATGAGCTTGCCTGTCCTGTACTTCCGCATTTTCTGCCACACTGTCTTGATGACCATCGACTCGACGTCCTTCTTCTTCACGGACCGGCTGATCTTGATGGTCTGATACGCCACGTTCGTCCTTGTGGTCGGTTGTCTGAACATCTTGACCTGCCCTCGCTGGTAATGCATCCGTCGATACAGCTCGTCTTCTTCGGTCGGCGGCAACGTTGCTGTCAACAGCACCATCTGCGTCTCGGCTGCTGCCAGCCTGCCGAGCTGTTGCATCTGCTTGCGGAATGTGTATCGACGGTTCAACACAATGTGACACTCGTCGATCACGATACGGTCCAGCTGCCGCGTCGCTCGCAGCCGGTTCAAAAATGTCGCGAACGCTTCTCCCACGGCCGACTCGGGCGTTACGAACACGATGGCTGCTGCGTCGGGCGGGCAGCGACTCTCCCACTCGGCGCACGATATCCCCAGCTCCTTGCACCGCCGCATCATGTCTCCACGCAGCGAAACCAACGGCACGACGACGACCGTCGTTCCACCTTGCTCTGCCCACCCCGGCAACATAAACAACATGCTCTTGCCTGCGCCAGTCGGCATCACGGCCACGACGGGGCTCTCGCCGGCAATGATCGCCTCGATGGCCTCCTTCTGCACGCCTCTGAACTTTGCTTTCTTGCCCTTCATTCGCTGGAGTTGCGCTGCCGGGTCCATCTTCCTCAGCCGCTCCAGCCTCTCTATCCTTGCCTCGTCCGCCTCGCTCTCGAACGGCGCCTTCTTCCGCTTCTTGACGTCTGCCACTGCGTCTACGGCGGACTGGAAACCCAAAAACCGGTGCCAATCGGTGCTCGAGTTGCGGAACAACTGCCGCCTGTCTGCTGTGACGCCTGCCATCTCCATGATCCCGCGCGCGTATACCATGCCGGCTACGTGCGCGCTGTGGCCGGCCTGCTCGTCCTGGATGGTGGCGAGCATATTCTCCTCGTTCCACTCCTCGTTCTCCTCTGCCTCCTCTGCTCGAAATGCCGACGATGGCCGCAAAAACCTCCGGCTGATGCCGATGGCAATCTCACGGTATGCTGCAATCGTCAACTCTTGCTTTAAACCTACTCTGCTTTCACGCTTCAATATTTCCCGAAATCGGTCGCTTGTCCACTTCCGTCCGCTGGGGTCGGCTGGCCACATGTGCGATGATATCGCCTCCTTCTCCCACACCATCGCCTCCAACCGCTGCTGGAACGGCAACACCAACCACATGTAATACACCACCAGCTCGCCCACCTCGCGCGGCAAGTACCGGTGGATGATCTTGACATCGCCGCTCACGGCATACCCTTTGTGATACCGCGTAACGAACGCGACCATGCCGTCCTCGATGAAAATGTTTCGGTGGCCCCCCTTGATGGTGTTGCTGTGTCGAACGCTGCCCAGCTCTGGCCACCTTGCGGGTTGCCCTTCTGCCATGTGCACCAACGCGGCCAGCTTCTCTCGAAACGCAATCACTCGATCCATGTACCGCTCCACCTCTTTCCGGTCGATGCCTGAACGGCTTCCTGGCTTGATGAACCTTTCCCTGACGTTGGCGTCCTGCCCCGCGCGCTCAAACAACCACTTCTCCCCATCTACGGGCATGCGCGTGCGGTGGTCTTTCAAAAAGTTCCACCCTGGCCGCTCATCGGTCGGGTTGTCGCGCAGCTGCTCCCACGGGATCTGGGGCACTTGGCCTGCTGTCTGCTTGCCGCAAAACAGCAACTCCTCCACCAGTAGCCGCTTAGCCTCCGCCTGCATACCGTGCACCATCCCGCGGAACTGGGCCATGGTGAAGTGCAAGTTCTTGTACAGCAGCTCATCCTTCCCCATCCACTCGACGTGGCCACGCGACGTGGTGTTGTAGTGCACCTTCAGCCCGTACGTGCGTAAGTCGAGCATCCACTGCATCGGGCTGTGGCTGCCTCGCACCATGAAGCTGTCCATCATCTGCTGCACAAACTCCAAGCAGCCTTTTGGTCGACGCGGGCTGGGGGGACTGCTGCCGCTGTCGCTCCCCCCGTACGCGCTGTCGTCGTCGAACACCTCCTCTTCAAACGGCTCGGACAGCTCCAGTGCGTGCTGCACGACCATGAAACGGGTGATTTTGATCACGGACGACAAGATCGGCGGGTACAGCTCGGGGCCCTTCCAACCGTCCTCCTTGACGCCAAGCACAGCCAACGCGCACACCAGCGCGCAGTCGTACTCCTTGCGGCGGATGGTCTGTTTGAGCAGCGCCATGCAAAAGTCCAAGCACGCTTTTTCGACCGGCCCCAGCTTCGCGTGCTCGGGCTCATTGTCGCGTTCGGACGGGTCCTGCTCGTCGTCCAGCTCATCGATCATCATCTCGTCCTCCTCGTCCTCCCCGTCCTCGTTCTGGTCCTCGTCGGCTACCCCCATCTCTACCCCACCTACGTCTCTCTCTGCCTGCTCGATCAATGCCTCCCACGCCTCGCGCTGCTGCTGTGTGAAGCGGTACTTGGGGCTCTTCCAACGGTGCTCCCTCTGCGTCCGTGCAAAAAACATCAGTATCTGCTTCCACGGGCGTGATCGCTCTTTGATCGACTTGTCGTCCATGTACGCCTGCAGCGGCGTGTACCTGGTCTGATGCTTCTCTGTCCGGATCGCCTCCATACGCACGAATATGCCCGTCCGTTCGATGACCGACGCCTGGCTCACGCGGGCCAGTCCGTCCATGGCGTTCCAAATTGCAGCCTCGACGGGTTCCTCGTCCTTCTCCGGGTCTATGTTGGGCTCCTCAATGCTCGCCAGCAATTCGGGACGATCCAGTTTGTTCAAGTACGGCAGCCACCCAGTCCGCTCCAGCCATGGGGCCGCCTCGTCCTTCTCCCCGTCTTCGATCGTTGTCTTCGCCCGGTCCTCGACGTTGGCCCACGTCTTGGCCATCTCCTCGCCCACGCGCGCCCACGCCGCCTCGCCCTCTGTGGGGACGGGTTGCGGACCGCTGTCTGGGTTGTGACGCACCTCGAAGTACTGTGATCCGTGCCGGCTGCCGAAAAGTCGCTGGCAGTGTACGCGCTTGCAGCCGTCTTCCATCTGGGCTTGCAACGCCCCTGCCCGAGTTCGGCTGGGGCGTCCTTGCCTTTTTCCCAGCGACCAGCCGTTGTGGTCTTTGCGCCAGTGCTTTTTGATCGAGTCGATGGTTCTTGCAATGTGCCGGCATTTTTCGGGCTCAAGTTGGCACAGCAAGCCGTCGTCGTATACTGGCAGCTGGGGGATGGGCTGCACGTTGTTGTCTGGTACCGTCCACTCGCTGGGGTACTGTAGCAAGCCCGCCCACTGACGGACGGCATCCCCTACAGCTCTAACGTTTTTTGGCGGCCTCTTGTGTTGCTTCTGCAAGTGGCTCTCGATCTGGTCCGGCCATACTGCGTACCGGCACTCCTTGCACACTGCTACCTGGTACTCAGCCAAGTGCTCAAAGTACTGATGCTCAACGGTGGCTTCTGACATGTTAGCGGTCCTCTGCGAGCCTCTGTGTGTGTTTTTTTTCCTTGAGGCGACTGCTCTTATCTCTGAATTATGTTGAGTTTCGCACCCCAGCTTGTGCGCCCGCTCATGTTGTACGGGCTGATCTCCGTTCGGTCCGTTACCCTGGTCAGGGGCTGAACCCAACGAACATCCTTCTTCTTCCGCCGTATCTCCTACATCAACAAACAAACAGTTATGTCACCATCTAATCTACCCTGGATCTCCGCGTTGGAAGATGCCGCCGAGCAATTCGATGGCGGGCCCCGGAGCTTCCCGCTAGCCAGCGAGTCGAGCTTTGCCCACAGGCTCGCATACGACCCGCCGAACCTGGACTACCGAAAGCTGTTTTGGAACAAGGCCACTGTCTCGGACTCGCAGCGTGATGCTCTATTGCGCCCGCACAGCGCAGGCTGGCTGATTCCGGCCGAGACGAGTGTCTGCAAGCCTGTCTTTGTCGCCCACTCCGCGCTGTCGGCGATATGGCTGTTGAAGGAGACGCTCGACGAGGACGCGCTGCCTGCTGATGCTTGGGCCCGGCTGGTCTCTGCAGCGCAGGATCTTGCCAGCAGCCCGAGCGACGGCTTCCAGAAGGAACCCCCTTCAGCGCAGCGGCCCCGCGATTCCCCACCACCGTCGACAAAGCGTGCTGCTGCATCCAGCTCAGCGCGGCCGTTGAAGCGCCTCCGACAAGCCACCGAGCCTCCCAGCCCTGCGACGCCGCTGGAAGCAGAGGACGAAGCGGAGGAACCTGAGCAGCTTGCGCCGCCCTGCGAACCCGAGGCGGCCGAGGACCCCAAAGAGCCCGTCCATGGACAGGTTGGACAGGAGGAACCCGCCCAGATCACAAGCGTCTCTAACAAAAACCGCCGTGCTGAGCGGGAGCGCGCCAGGAAGCTGGAGCTCATACGAGCGCAGAAGAAACAGGACCTTGGGTTGGTACCGCCGCCCGACTCAGCGTCTCGCAGGGAACACGGTGCCTATGCCTCCATCTCGCGGCAGGATGAGCCGTTCATCTCTTGGATCCTCAAGCAGCCGGTCGATGATGGCGACAACCTGTACAGCAGTGCCCCAGCGCCTTACCTGACAGCTTCTGGCATGCTCGACAAGGCCCGCTCCATCGGCAATAATACCTCCCAGGCCTCTGCGGCTGCCTTTCTGCGGAGCTGGCGCACACAAGGTTCACCCTTTGCGCAGGAGTCCGTGGAGGATCGCCCGCCCGCTTCCTCGCGCACCCGCTGGTCGCTGTCGCAGAAGAGCAGTGCCTCGACGGTGCCGAAGAGCGCGCTCGCCTCCGCCTGGAGCCTGTGCGATCGCTACGAGCAGGAGCTGGATATCATCCATATCAAGTACCGCTGGGCCATGGCTTTCCTCGGCAAGGCGTACACCGAGAGGATGGACCAGATCAAGGAGCAAGACGTCGCCCGCAGCAGGGATGCCAAGAACCGAGGCGGCAGGGGCAAAGTCAGCTCCGAGGCCATGGACGCCCTGCTGCTGTCCGTCACCGCTACGTCGGGGCGTCAGCAGCGTCAGCGATTCAAGAAGCGGCTGCACCAAGCGCTCCGCTGGTACGAAGCAGCCAAGCAGCTTGGCTGGGGTATGCTCTGCCTGATGCCGCACGACATCATCTCCAACTCGTGGGTCGAGAACGATCTCCGCATCCCCTTCTGGCACATCTGGCTCACGTTGGTTGCGAAGGCGAATCCGGTGGCCCACAAAGCAAGCATGGCCTTGGACGCCTGGCTAGGCTCAGAAGGCATCTCTGGCGGATCCATCAGCGAGAAGGCAACGCTGTCGATCGAGGCAAACACGCCGACATCAGCGACGCAAGTGGAGGAGATTGAAGACAGCGAGCTGGAAGACGGCGAAGATGGTGACAACCACAGCGTCAAGCCTGCGCCCTCCCAAAGGACTACAAACAGCCCTGCGGCCGCCCGTGCAATGCGCCAGCTTACCTTGATCGAGCTCTGTAAGCCTTTTGCAGGCACATAGTGTGCTGTAATCAATTGCTCTGTGCTGTGCATTTAGTGTGTTACTTTCTTGCGTTGGTGTTTACAGTGTTGATGTTCTGCTGTGTTGATGCAGTTGTTGTCCGCGCGCTAGCGCAACCCTAACCACAACATTAAACCCTACCCCCATGATTTACAAAGCCGATTTCGCTACAACTTGCACAGGTAATGCGGGTTATTGTCGCAAAACATATGTCCAAGTTTGAAGCAGATCCAATCTGTTGTTGCAGAACGACCGTAGTTGGGAGAAAAACCAACCGTACCCATGATAAGATATCCGCGGCAAATCTGTAGCCCTGGTCCCTAACAAATCCGTACCCCTAAATCAACCATTGGAATGGTTGGCCTACCCATCTGGGTTAGGTAAACTAATCTTATAAGCCTTCTCTAGAATAAGACTAGTAATATACTTATACTATAGAGATAGCCTTATATAGATTATAATAATAGATAGCACTTTTTTCTATACCTTATACTTAAACTATATACTATAGGCTTTATTATCTCTACTTAAATACTTATAAAGATAGTACTCTAGTATAGTACTAGTAAAGTCTTTTATATTCTTATATATATAATTAAGGACTACCTACTATAGAACTTAAGACTTTTTATTAGCTTTATTACTATACTTTACTTATAGTATAGAGACTAGGTCCTTTTATAGTATAGGCTTATTATTATTATAGTCTAAGACCTTTATAGGCTTAGTGTTTATCTATAAAGTAATATAAAATATTATAATACTTATTAGTTTTCTTTCTTACTTTATAGTTCTTAAAAGTACCTAGATATTAATAAACTAGTATCCTAGTTCTAAAAGAATTATTTAATATAAACTAAGGTATACTCTATTATCTATATCTAAGAAGAAGTCTTACTAATATATACCTAAGAAATAAAGGTCTATATTAGGCTTAAGACTAGGATAAAATAATCTCTATACTTTATATATAGTTTATATATATAGTAGGCTAGCTAGCTTGTTCTAGTTAGCTAGCTAAATATCTAGTCTATACTAGCCTTAGAAATCTAATATAATTTTAGTTACCTTATTTATTATAAAAAACTAATACTAGGTTATTACTTAGTATAGATTATATCTAGATATATATTATACTTATATTATCTATTCTATAGCTTACTATCTACTTAAATATAAAGATATTAAAGGTTGTCTGCCTAATTAAGGTGCAGCACTATTAAGTAATTATTAGTCTCTAGCTAAGATTCTTTTATAGTATAGCTAGCTATTAGACTAGAAATTTTACTCTACTACTAAGCCTTAGTTACTCTAGTATCTTCTACTTAACTAACTTATTTAAACTATAAAATAGCTAGCTATTATTAGATAATAGGGTTACTAGCTCTATCTATATCTAGCTATAGCTATTAAAAAAGATAATATCTTCTTAATTAGTATAAAGCTAAATATATAAGTATATAGAAAGTATATTTATTTTTTAAGTTAGCTTACTAGCTTAGCTGCTATATATAGGGGATAAAACCTTTATTATAAATACTATATACCTACTATTATTCTTCCTTTAGTAACTAGTAAAGTTATAAATACTTCTTAAATACTTTAATATAATAGTAGCTAGTAATAAGCTCTGCCTTTACTCTAATAATAGTTACCTATTCTTTAAATAATAGCTACTTTAAGTTCTTCTTTTCTATACTCTTAGCTATACTAGTAGTAATCTAAGCTTATTTCTTTTCTTCTAGGTAATCTAGTATCTACTATACTTTTACCTTAGAGTAAGTAATTTATAATTAGTAGCTTATATTTTACTAAAGAATACCTACCTTATTAAAAATCTAGTATAGGTAATATTTATATACTTTGTCTATAGGTCTATTTATACTAATACTCTATTCTAAGGTAAGTATATTAATTAGAAATTTAGCTATTACTAGTAAGTATAGTATAGCTTAGTTATTAATAGAGTCTACCTCCTTAATCTCCTTAATAGCTATATATTATCTTTTCTCTATTTTTATTAAGATATTATTTATACTTTTATACTTTATTATAGCTTTAGCTATATTAGTGCTAGAGGATATAGAAAGAGTAGTACTTTTAAAGATAATATTTTATTTATTAGAGAAGATATAAGTTACTAAGCTAGATATAAGTAGGCTAAGAGTTCTTAGATTCTAGTATAGTCCTCTTTACCTCTAGAAGTAAGTAGTATCTAAACTTATTAGCTCTAGCTAGCTATTCTTTACTTCTAGGGGCAAGTTATATATAATACCTAGACTTATTAGTATAGCTATTCTTTACTTCTAGAGGTAGCTTCTATCTTTACCTCTAGAAGTAGCTCCTATTTTTACTTTTAAGGGCAGCTCCTATTTTTACCTCTAGAAGTAGCTTCTATTCTTTACCTCTAGAAGTAACTACTACTTTTACTTCTAGAGGTAACCTAACTCTAACCTATTAGTATAGTTTAGAGATATAGTATATAAAGACTAATAAAAAAACTAAATTATATTAAGGTTAGACTATTTTTTATTTTTAAGTAGATTAGCCCTATAAACTATTAACTTAAACTACTATAGAATACTAGAATATACTTTATATTCTATATATTACTATTAGAACTAGTAGACTCTAATATACTAATCTAGAAAGACTTTTACTACTAGGTTAAGAAAGAAACTAAGTAGGAAGTTAAGAAAATAATATAATATTAAAAAAAAGGATATAAAAATAAATACTTAGTTAAGTAGTTAAGATACTCTAACTTAGAGAATATATAGAAACTATCTATAAACTTTATAAACTACTAGTAGCTATTAAAGAAATTTAAGACTAATTAGAAAGCACTATATTAGCTTTCTAAGCCTTAATTAGCTACTCTTTAAAAGTACTCTATATACTAGGTAATAGAGTTAGGCTAAACCTATTTAAAGGACCCTTTAAGAGAATTATCTCTTCTTCTAGCTTCTATATAATAATACTTTACTTTTCTACTATAATTACTTTCTTTATATAATAATCTAGTAAATCTATTTATTAATATAACTACTCTTTATATATATATATAACTTATAACTCTTCTTATACCTTTTTAGAGGCCTTAAGTACTTTATTTTATACTTTATAACTTTTTTTTATCTATACCTATAGCTTTTCTTTCTTAGTTTCTAGATATTTAAACTTTAACTATATTATATAAACATTATAATACTACCTATACTTTAAATATTTACTATATTTTCTAGAGTAAATATAAACTTTATATACTTACTTATACTTTTTATAGGTTAAATACTTCTTTACTATAATCTCTTTAAAGAACTTAATAAATTTATATAAGTAGTAATAATAGGCTAAACTTAACTTAGTAGAATATTTAGGTATTATTAAGAAGATATACTATTAAATAAGAAGAGGCCTATATTATATAAACTAAGCTTAAAAGACTAAGCTAAGATAAAAAAAAGATAGTATTATAATTCTAGAGAATACTAAATAAAGGTTAATAATTATAGGCTAAGTATAGTATAGTTAAACTATACAGGAGAAAGTATTATAAGTAAGTATAAATAATAAGTATTATTAGTTACTACTTAGGTAATAATATAAAGTTATATATTATAATTAGTCTTAGTATAATTAGTATAATTAATAATTAGTATAATTAGTAGCTATTATAATACTAAGTACTATATATACCTTCTTAGTATATAATATATAGGAATATAACCCTTATAGTTTATATTTAACTTAATTAATATACTTTATTATTAGAATCTCTACCTATATATAAAGATAGATAGATTAACTATTTATACTTCTTACTATAACTTAACTCTTAAGATAGATAGTCTACTCTATACTACTTATTATTACCTATAGTTACTATAGTGTTTTACTAAGCCTCTATACTCTTTATAATCTACTATATATCTATTTATTCTAGAGAACTAACTTTAGAAGTATTTATAAGCTTTACTTAGAATATAACCTTAATACTTAGATTAATTTTTATAGTAAAGGTCTAGTTTAGCAACTTTAAGTTTATAACTTACTAGTTTTATATTAGTTATAGTAAAAGTACTATTAATAATATAATCTTTTAATATATTACTTATTTTAGAAGTATTAAAAATATTAAAGTTATATTCTAAGTAAAGCTTATAAATACTTCTAGAGTTAGTTCTCTAGAATAAATAAATATATAGTAGATTATAGAGAGTATAGATACTTAGTAAAATACTATAGTAACTATAGAAAATAATAAGTAGTATAAAGTAGACTATCTATCTTAAAAGTTAAGTTAGTAAAAAGTATAGATAGTTAATCTATCTATCTTAATATATAGGTAAAAATTCTAATAATAAAGTATATTTATTAAGTTAAATATAAACTATAAAGGTTATATTTTTATATACTATATACTAAGAAGATAGAGGTGCTTATAGATAAGTAACTAGAGTTAATTTAATAAGATATAAGAGAGTACTTATATATAAGTATATTATACTATACTTATTAATAAGTATCCTAGTTATATATATTATACTTATTAATAAGTATATTATACTATACTTATTAATAAGTATCCTAGTTATATATATTATACTTATTAATAAGTAGTTATATAATAAGACTATATAGTTATTTTTTTTCTACTTATAATAGTTCTCTAGAAGAGTTAGAGGTTCTAGTTAGTAAATACTTATTACTATACTACTCTTTTGCCTAGAATTATAATACTTAGAAAGAAAAAAATAACTATAAAAAGTATATAGTATACTAACTCTAGTATAACTATATATTAGGTTACTAGTACTTTAACTATATAGGCCTAGTATATTATATATATATTATATACTCTAAAGTATAATAGGCTGCTTAGCTAGAAGGCCTAGTATAAATAAATATATCTATACCTATACCTCTACTACTACTATACTTATTACTATATAACTTTATACTAAGTTTTAGTAATAACTAACCTATACTAGTAGATATATATACTAGCTTAGTAATAATTTAGGCTCTAAATTATTAAACCTAATATCTATAGTATAATTTCTAGCTAGTAGAGAAAACCTTTCTTAAATAAACTAAAAATCTTTTAGTTAGACTAAAATACTTAGTTAAAAGTAAAACTTTTAGATATTTTACCTAGCTAACCTATTAGCTCTTTAAAATATATTGTATAATTCTTAATATATACTAATAAACTAATACTAGCGTATAGACTAAATCTTTATAAACCTTACTTATAGTGGCTGCAGACCTAGCTCTGTCCCTGGCGCTGGATACGTTGCACCTGTTAACTCTTGATGTCCAAACAGAAAGTCTCTGTCCACTGACAAATCCGCGGGATGCCATCGCTCGGTTGCTGGTGGGAGCTCGCTAGGTACCAATGGAGTCGGGCTGACGAGACACACGCGACCGTCAACAACGTGCATGTAGTCTGCATTTATCCCAGGGCTGACCCAGAGTGTCATGTTTGGGTCGAATTTGCGCTTGATGTCGGACAGACGGGCGTAGTTGCTGCCCCAGAACGAGGACGACCAGTTCGTCTCTGTTACGCTCGCCTGTGCGTGTGTGAGCTATTGATCTTGAGTCCTTTGTTTCTATCGGCACGTATCCTTACCTCGTTGATGTAAGTCCCCATATCCGGTGCTAAGCGTCGCAAGCCATCGGCGCTCGTCTTGTTGGTCTTGTTCGCGATCACCAAGGCCACCGCCTGCCGCCACCCTGGGTGTGCTGATGTTAAACTGCCATCTCCAAATCGCTGCCCAGGTGCCATGAGTTGAACGCCAATACTGCCACCAGTGTCCGCCAGTGCAGCCGTGAGGTCTGGGCTCGTCACGTGTTCTGCGCCCAGAAGGCGGCTATCGTATGGTATGATGCCGCGGTCATAACGATGCTCGGGCGTGGTCGGCTGCGGAACAAGAGTACCATACGTGCCCTCGAAGAAATCTCTATAATTGTCGAACTCGAAAGGTCGGGTCTGAAACGGTTTTATTCCCGGAAGGCTGGAAACATTGGACAGGATGGGGCCCCAGACCGCGTTCGCGTTGGCAATGCCAGCCTGTCTCCCAGGGTGGATAGCAAATCCTCTTATCTTGTCTGGGAAGACGTAGAACGTTGCACTGATTCCCTTATTGTGTAGACTCGGTAATTCGCTCATGAGATACCGAAGCGCGGCGCTGGTCGGGTAGGTGCCGGGTGCGAGACCAGATGGGTCAAGCGTGGAATTGATGTACCAATTGAACCCGGTGATGGGGACGACTGGGTGCGCTTTCCAGGTTGCCTGCACAATCACGCCAAATGTGCCACCTCCGCCACCTCGGATGGCCCAGAATAGATCGGAGTTTGTTTCACAGTTGGCAACGCGAAGCTCGCCGTCAGGCGTTACTATCAATGCCTCGAGCCACTGATCGACTCCGAGACCGTACTGCGCGGTAAGTGGGCCGTAGCCGCCGTTTTGACCCCAACCTCCGCCTACTGCGACAGTGGCTACGATTATTAGCTTGGAAGCATGCGCTGTTCCGTACTGGGATCCTACCAGCTCCACCGCTCACGGTGAACAACCCGGACGGTGACACGGCGTGGTTGAGGGGCAGCCCAGCAAGAGCAGGTCCGAATGAAACCGCGGCTTGCACACCTTCGATCGGCGTTATGACGTTCGCCTCTGTGTTCAGCCCTAGTAAGGGAAGTCCCTCCCTCGTAGCCGTGTACGATGACATAACGTGAGCGCCCTGGAAAAGCGACAGATCGAGTAAGAGGCCAGAGCCTGCATCGCTGCGCATCAGCTGATCATGACCCGTCGTTATGACTGCCAGGCGAATATTATGCCGGCTTGCAAATCGCATAGCTTGCCGCACGGCTTCGACAGATCTGGCTTGCAGCCGATAGTCAGGGACAGAGCCGTACTTATCACTACCGTTGCTTACGACAATACCGGGAAGTTCTTCTTGCCATGTTGAGATGCTGGGCCATCCAATGTCTGTGTTCAACTTTCGACAGCCGGGTGGCGTGGTAGTTGTGTTAAGCTGGGCATGTGAGAGGCTTGAAAAGACAATCATAGCCACTTGGTATAGACATATGGTCTTCATCATTCCAGTTAAGATTGCTCGAGGGCGAGGAGTGTTCAATGTGCAAGATAAGAAATGTATCTCTTTCGCACCTGTCTGAACAGTGGGTTAAATAGATTTTGGACAGAGTGCTCACGGACGAGTGCCCTAGGTCTCACTTCCTGGCAAGGTCACTTACATCTCGAATGATGAGGCCCTCTGCGGCTCTCTACGGATGATTTGCTGCGCATCACTCGGTGCTATTCATTCGTCTCCATTTCTTTAGCTGTTCTCATTTGTTCGTATCCGTACTAGCGCACGAGTCGTTTTCGCTCTCGTTCTCGGTTTCGCTCTATTGGTATGGATTGGTCAACCTTGCCGAATTCACTTCCCCTACATGCTCAGAACGCAAAAAAGGCTATCAATACAAAGCTACACTGCGGTCGAACGCAACAGAAGGTTCGTCACGCTGTTCGTAAGCCCTGGGACGACGCGTCACGACTTGTGGAGCATGGTATACATACTGTTAATCTCGATAGACACTCTGACATGCTCATGAAATACCCTGGTAGCCGCCATCACAATTAGCATATTGAGTTTTGTAACAGCGGTTTAGCTTCACGATCCCTCCGGGACTCATCAAAGCTTCCGGTCGAGTTCTCAGTAGCGCGCCTATCATCTGCAGGGGCTATTCACACGTTCAGAGTTGGAGTATGAATAACATCAAGTTCAAAACCAGCGACACGGCCGCTATTCTCAATCCTGGCCCTAAGGTAGGCATGCTGGGTCTTCAGATCGAGCAATACCTCGAGAGCGTCCTGGGTCCACATGGCCGCGACATCCAGCGTGCTCGAAGTCGTATTGACCAAAAGGCTACCGGTTGGCGCCTCGTAAACCGCGCAAGTCCGACCGAAGTTATCGAAGAAATGATGCGCCTTGGTACCACTATCTTGGCCACTGCGGAGCGGTACGACGGCGCCCTCATGCCAGGATACACACATCTGCAACACTCGCAGCCTACGACGATCGACCACTACCTTAACGCCTACTACTGGGGCGTGTCCCGCAATATTGACAGACTTCTAGGTGCCCACGACCGTCTCAACCTTAGTCCACTTGGCGGCGCAGCCTACAGTGGAACGTCGTAGGGTATCAGTCGTAACGACACAGCCACACCGTCCCATCCCCAACGCCCGAGATGCAGGACTCGCATCCCTCGACATGGGTGCCAAGCTTACCAGTGTGCTAGTCACAACGCTCTCTTCCATCAGCCGCCCAGCTTCAAACCTGAATTACTGGTCCTTGAGCGACGTCGGCCTTGTGTGTATCAACGCAGCCCTCTGCGGAACCTCAAGCATGATGCCCCAGAAGCGCAACCCCATGGTCCTAGAGTGCATTTGCGGTCTCGCTGGCGTGTCCGTAGGCTAGGCTGCGAGCCAACTCGGTGTCATGCACACGGCCACTTCGACTGACGTCGACTAGGCGTACGTTCACAACCGACTTCCTAATCAGTGCATGGAGACGGTGAGAGCTATTGCTCTACTTTGCGAGGTTTTTGCGACGGTTGAGTTCGACCTACCTGCTATGCGTACGTCAGCCGGTCAACACTGGTCCACTGCAAGTTCTTTAGCCGATTCTTTTGACGCCAAACGCGGCTTGAGCTTTCGCGACGCACATGAGATTGTCGCCCATGTGGCTGCTGCCCATTAGCGTAGTTGTAGCAGCATATTGCGTGACGATATCATCACCGACAAGGCCTTAAAAGCTTATTCACACTCTGAGCTCATAAAAGTCCTTGACCTCAATGCCTTTGTGGCCTCGAGAATCAGTCCAGGTGGAGACGCTGTTAAAGAGCGTAATTCTTTTGCTGCTTCTGCTTTAGATGATGTTGACAAGAAGAAGATAAAGTTGCAAGCTCGCACCAGTCATGTAGCCAAGGGGCTCGAGCGGCTTCTCAAAGATGCCCAGACGCTCACTACTACATGAACGAGACGAAGGTAAGTATTCTTTAGGCGAAGAATTCACTCTAATCCAAACTGACCACTTTGGAATGTAGTTGTACTGCTATCTAATCCCTTTTGCGCACCCTGGATCTACTATTTTACACTTCAAGGCCGCTCTGATCAATTGTATAGCTTAGTGGCAACTGAGAGCACGTTATAAAAGAGAGATTCGTGCTGTCTATGTAGGATTATCTTCTTTCAAGAATTAAATTTATGGCCTTGATTTTCTGTAGCCAAGAACTGTACTACAGTAAGGATGATTCAGTTCGATATGCTGAAACCAAAGTTAAGGGCCAAGGCGATAACGTTATGTGAAACTAATAAAGCACGTAGAACTTTGCTGTAGGGGTTCTGGCGAAGGTCAACAATTGAAATTTCCTAAGTATATTTATTGGAAATACTGTTGGATCATCGGCGTCTACAGGACGGCCTTGATGTTGCAATGGCCTTTTCTGGGCTCTGGAGTCAGCCCTCTCCGTAGCCTTTATAGCTGCAGTTTCCGTGAAAATAGAATGGGCAGAGAAACAAGGGGGCCCACAAGGGGGCCCATATCAGAAGAATCCATAGTAGTTAGTTGGAATCTTATAGAATACTATTTAACAACTGTATTTACCTCCGCATCTAAATCTGCTGATAGGAGTCTATCTACCTAACAACCTCTCTCAGCACTTCATCTTATAACTCTACTCAGCCTTTGGCATCTTCAGCCCCGACCTAGCCTTTTCAAAAGCCTGCATATAACCAATATCCTTCTTCAAACCATCGAACTCCAGTTTCAGTAGTGTATCATCATACTTAACCAAATCCCTCTCTGCCTTTCCCATCTGCTTCTTTGCCGTCGTAAGTTTGCCCTTCGCCTTTGTGAGTGCAGTTTTCTTAGCATCCTACTGCTGTACGACCTTCTCTGCATCTTTCTTCGCGTCGTCCTTGATCTTGTCTATAATGTCTTCGGCGGCTTGGAACACCTGTTTAGCTTTGTTTATTTCGTCGGTGGCAGCGTCGAGCTTTTTTCTTTGTCGCCAATGGCTTGTACGGCTTTGTTGCGAGCTGTGGTCCTCTTGCCTTGTAGTGTTTTCTTTTTCTTGGCATTTTTCTCGTTTTTCTCGTCCTTTATCGCTTTTTTTTTCTTTCTCGAGAAGGGTGAGCGCTTTTGGTACTCAGTAAGGCCCTCCTTGATCATGTCCTTGAGCCATTCGTCACCACGTTCACGAAACTTTCGAGTTGCTGGTTCATGAAGTCAATCCAAGCTGCAGACAGGTCAACATCGATGCCTTTGACATTCTTGGGAAGCTTGTTGTCGGTGAGGTGTTTGACGTTTTTGAGCTCAGTCTTCACATTCTTGATGTTTGTTGCATGCGCTTAGCAATCTCGGGCGTGTTCATGTTTTCGTACACAGCCAAGACTGTCCTGATGCCGCTCAAGTGCTCGTTGGACGGAAGTTGACCAGTGGCGGCAAATTTGGCGATCCGTTTCCAATCAGTCTCTGCAAATGGTGCCTCATTCGCCCATAGCTTAGCCTTGTAACTATTGATGCTGTCCTCGCAGAGCAAGAAGTCGTTAACGTTGCGGACCGACCCCATCGCTTCGAATACAATGTTGTTAAGTGTCTTGTCCTTGTGGTCTGCTTTATCGCTGTTCTTGTATCCGGTGAACTTGTCGAGACGCGAGTCGACTTTGCCTTGAACGTCTTTGTTCCACCATTCATTAAACCACTTAGGGTCTACTGTTCCGACTGCGAGTGAAATTGGGTTCTTGTTCTTGTCTGTCTTAGTCTGTGTCAAAGCTTCTATGAAGCGAGGAATACTTTGTAGCTGTGGGAAGTCAGCGCTACATACTTTGGCTTCTTTTTAGGCTACCCTGCGGGTTTGCGACATACCTCTACAACATGTTCTGTAATGTAATCGTGAGGCAAGGCTGGCCGCACTGGTTGAGGAGGCTTGCTGCTGAACAACTTCACCTTGTAATCGCTCATACTGTCCTTCGCGAAGTCTATCCATGCTTCCTTGAGGTTTAGATTACCGTTCTTTGTATTATCAAACAGCTCTCCTGACGACCAATACGGCTTGGAGGCCAGTTCCAACTTCCCAGAAGCTGGAGAGACCGTGAACGGTTTGCGAGTTGAACTGCGTTTCACGACCGGGGCTGCTGAAATTGGAGAATTTCCGGCCACATCCTCTGGAACTACATCATCGAGGCATGTATAGCCCTCGAAATCACAGACGTTGTATCCGTTGGTAGGCCGAGGCCTTTTTTTATATGGCAGGGGAACAACGTTTTGTCCAGTCCCGGGAGCAGGGGCTGGATTTGGAGGGGTGGGAGCTGGCTTTGGAGGGGCTGGCTTCGGAGGAGCAGGGGCCGGTTTTGGATGGCCAGGAGCTGGAATTGGCGGCGCAGGGGCTGGTTTTGGTCTCGTGTCTGGCCACGATGGGTCGATCCTTGACCTGAACAACAGAGTTGGGCTCGTGAAATGCATGGTCGCCATTCACCAGTTCATCTTGATTTAGAATATTTTAGAATGGTGCTAATAACGAGTCGATATAATATACCTGTATGATGGTATAGCTAAGGCTTGTATCACTCCGCTTGACCACAAGAGAAACAGGACGCTACGAGGAGAAAGGAAGTGCATTTCTCAGTTGCCAGAAAATGCTTCCTAACAGATTAATAACGAAAGCTGGAGGGCAGAGCGAGTAGATGAGGTTGTCGTCCTTGCGCTGCAAGGAACAGTAGAAAATGGAAACAAATGAGTGTGTATTTGTCGATTGGGTTTTGGACTGGAAGGGATGTTATAGGACTGTGCAGAAGTGGCGTCTTCTTATCTTCGTTTGAGCCATTGTCAGTCGAAAGGCAAATGTGCCGCGGGGACTCTTCAAGGTCGGAAATGAGTACGATGAGACCCTAAAGGACGATTACCAAGCCTTGAGTCCGATTAGGCCCTTCATATTGTAGGGTAGCATGCTCTATATCTCGCAATCCTGATGTAATCGCCGCTGAGCCTAGGATGCAGAGAATGCTACAACTCAATCCAAGATCCACGGAATAATGACAGGGCTGTTGCAGACCCCATCAGATGACTGAGGTTGCGCCGGACTTCCGACCACCACGACCTGAAATTCTACCAGTTCGGGACGGACATGGCCATGAATCCGGTCTTGGTGCGCGACCAATGTCCGAAGAACATAATTCCCAGCCACAAAGATTCCGCTGTGCAATATGCATAGAGATGTAGTTGCAGACGAGAGCTAAGTCAGTTGAGCGCCATCTCGGGATATTTATGTGCAAAATTCCCGCATGGCACATGACTGGCCGATTATTAGATTAGGTACGTTGCACCGCCCCACTACCTAGTGTCTACATACTCTGCATTACATCTCATCATTGCTCTGGAAAGCAGCTTGTCGAACGTGAGAACGTTACCTACCGCTCCCATTTTCTTGCCACGGCGTTCTTGTCGGTCGCCCCTGTGGCTTATTGTAGCTACGTACTCGCATTCTTACACCATCCCCGTTCACCACTCCATACGAGGTCGAATAAATGACATGAGCACATCACACCCCCAGTCACCGCCACCTACCTCCCCTCCATCAAGGGAATTGGAAGATACCCTGATTGACGACAGCAAACCTCCCATAGCCTCGGAGGCAAAATATGGGTTCAAGATCTACCGCACCGACTACAGCGATGAAACTAAATGGGGGCGCTTCATGAGCTACCTAAACGCGCAGACGCAGGCACGAATGGAAGAAGAAAATTTGGCCCATGAAATCCCTAACATCGACTGGGCGATAGAGTCCTCGCCCGACCTAAGCCGGGCCTCCGAAGCAGACATTCGTCGGTACGTCGCCTGCCTAACCAAGCTTACTTTCCTTCCCCACCTCTGACCTAATGATGCGAAGGCGGTTCATTTCATGGGCAGACTCAGGCGATGAGCCCACAGATAACAGTGCACGCTTCCGCGCGTGCATCGTGGTAGACCACGATTGTCTGGTAGACGTGAACGCGGTCGTAGAGCTGTTGGAAGAGGAAGGTGAGGCGCTAGACGAGTTCGATGGCGATGGTTTGGCGTGGGTGCGGCTTCTGTCGCGGGATCCAGATGAGGGTTGGCTGCGCGTCTGCGTGTCGTATTTGGTGCCGAGAAGCTTTAATTTTGTTCCGTACAACTGGGAGCAGATAGGTGCTGACGGGAGAGACCCAGCGAGACCGTGAGGGTTTGAGGTGGTTTTGAGGTATTGAGTCATTGCGGAAACGGTAGACCATCATATATCGACATAGCTTCAAAGCTGGTGCTTGGTAGTACATGAGCAGGGTCGTTGTCTGAGAAGCGTTTTAGGTTGCAACCGAAACAAACTGCACTATGTTGAGGGTTATCAAGCCTGTGAGTGTCACCCGCATTGCATGGGGTATCGCCGCCGACATACACCTCCCACTGAACTTCGATGATACGAGAAAATACCCTGCTGTCGTCTCAGCCCACCTCATTGGCTCATGCGAAGATTAGACTTTGGGCAACGTGTATAGACAGGCAATTACCGAAGCTGATTTTGTAGTTGTCGCGTTTAACACGGCTCTCCAGAGGGCCTCTCGTGGTGTGCCCCGGTTCGCTGAATTCCCTGAATTGCGCGTCTCCAACTTTCGTGACGTGGTCAACTACATCAAGACGCTTCAATACATTGACCTGTAACGTATCCGCATGTTAGGCGTTCGCAGTACCGGTGAGTATGCTCCCAATGCTACCGTGACTGACTACCGCCTCAAGTGCTCTGTGGGTATCACCCCCAGGATATTTTGGATGGTTGGCCAGGACATCACTCAGTGGTTTCGATCCTGTCGGTTCTCTGGAGAAAATGGCCGAACAGCGCCGCGGTGAGAAACCGTGTGGTGTTACAAGCAGTCTCTTTGCATTTAACAGCGCTGCACTTTCATGGGATACTTTAGCTACTTGGAGGTTAACATAACTCGTCCTTCCATCGCGGTGATTGGAAAAGGAGCTGCTTAAGTTGCCCGGTCTATCGCACTACCAGCTTCATGGCGACCCAAAAGCTGTCCAGCACACTTAATAAAGCTCTTGCATTCCTCAAAAAGCATCTTGGTCGTTTTGAAAAGACCGGAATTGTGACTTTGGGTAACTATGTTCCCGGCTTCTACCTGTTTACCTCTCACATTATTCTACGACCAGACCTATGTGTATTTGCTCGCTTTCCCTACAAAGTAGTTAGTGCCTGCATAGCCTATTACGTCAGTTTATTAGCTAAACCTTCTCCCAAGGAGTTATGGTTTATTTGAGTATTACTTATTGCTGTGCTGTGCTCCTGCATAGGATCATAACACTAAGACGGATAAACATAACATGCACTAGTGCTGATCTTGGCGGTTATGTGTTTGCCTTGCCTAACCTGGGCAGTAAGCGTGTAGATGGTTTTTAGTGGAACTTGCCGAGCGGCCGTCTTGGCAAGGATGCAACACAATTGCTTCTGGTTGAGGGTTTTCTGAACTTCCTCTTAGGGAAAATTGTACCACGTAAAACGCTACTTAGGCAGCCGAGCCAATAGTTAGATCCAAGTTGGCGTCTTACGCCCAGTAGCAGTGCTTCAAACCGAAGGTCGGGTCTCGGTCACAGGCACATGGTGCCTGAACGTGGTTATTCGGTCATCTATATAAATCCTACCTTTCCACCCCCTAATTCACTTTGTATGTACATCACTCCACTGGATTTAACTTGCTCGATCCCCTACACAAAAGCTGAAGACTCCGCGTAAAGCCTCCTGTTCAGGTCACTCAATATGCGCTTCATCACTTTGTTCGCGGCGTCTCTTGCTGTTGGAAATGCGGCTGCTGCCCCTTCCAAGGCTTCTATTCAACCGTTCGTCGAGTCTGGGGGTGAGCTAGAGCTAAACCCTGCGATGTACACGACGGAGAACTTTACCGCCACAGACGGCGAAACCTACGAGATTGTAAAGCAATCCCCCAGTCTCAGACCGACTACACATTATAAGCAGCAACGCAGTGCAACCTACTAACATCCCTTGCTAGACGTACCTTACGGGCGTTCCTGAGGTCGAAGGCCGCTCCATCCGGTCTGCCTTCCATCGGCGACAGCAAGACAGCGACGATCCGCAGAACAGGTGGCGGCCCAACAGCAATTTCCGAGACTCGTGCCCCTTTGGCTCCATCAGCGGGGATACTGGTCCCAACGCTCCCACCACGGGCCGCTGCATGGCGGTTCGAGACTGGTGTGCTAACAACCCGGGGAACTGGGACATCTTCCCCTTGGACCGTTTCGGCAACACAAACGGCTACTACCCCTTGGTCTCGAGCGGTGCGGCGGGCACGACCGCCTGTCACTTCGCCGTCATCGCCGATGGCGCTCTAACATCCGTCGGCAGCAATGATGTGCGAGACTGGGCCCGGGAGTCGCTGAACCGCTTCACGCGCAGCTTCAACGGGGTATACCGTGTTCGCTCGTACGGCAACACGCAGTCATGCTCAGGCGTGAGGCCGAGGACGCTAAAGTGGAAGCTCGACACCCTACAAGGCATTCAGCGAGCATGAATGCCAGAGGCATAGAAGGAAAGGAGTGGACATCATGGTAACTTAACACTCTTTGGTTACTGACTCATTTCGTACTCCTTTCCATAAGATCTATTTGTTGTCTCGCTAGATATCACCTATTGCTATACTGCACTGTTGGGGAGGATCGCAACAGTATCCTTTTCAATTCTTATGCTATAAGTTCGATCTCAGACGTACTCAAAGTTACTATATGCATTGGGCACTCGCGGTAACAGTTATAGTAATCTAAGCGGAGGTGCGTTCCTTTCAACAAACGCTTTAACGTGTCTCAGAGTGCCATACCCAGATTTCGCTACAGGTCAAGGGTATATTGGTTACCAAGGGCGAAAGTGGCTAAGCCATCTTTGGTACTGAGAGATGCAACTAACTTTTCACATGCTTACCCGTATTGCTAAGGCTGCTTGAGTATCGCGTCTATCATATGAAAAATGTTTCTTAGGCAGGATAACACATATATCACCGGGCATAGAAAAGTACATGAGAACATCGTCGAAGAAATCATTTTTTGACTTCAAGATTCATCTACTGCTATCATGGACTCTAAAGCTTGCTAGATCCCGAAGGCTTATGGAGCACAAACTGAGATATATCCTCTTGAGTTTTACCGTCAATAGCAAGTTCTGCCAAGACACGGCCTATAGCCGGAGCGAACTTGAAAGCATGGGCGGCACCCAACGCCACGATGATGTCCGGGTGTCGTTCAAGTGGACTGATGATGAAGTTACGATCTATTGTCGTAGTGTATTGACATGTCACTGTCCGAAGCTCTTGACGGCCACCATCGGGTATGAAACCATCGACGAAGGTGTTCAATTCTTCAAGTAGCTTTGGTGAATGAACGTATGTTCGCTGCTCTGGTGTCATGAAATTTTGTGCCGCATCGCGGCCAATCTTGATGGTTGGCTCCCCAAAACTCGGAAAGCCGTAGAAGGTCTTTTCCTCTTTGCCGAAGTAAATCCAAATGGGAAATTTGGTTGACTCGAAAACCAAAGGCTCTGATGGTTTGAAATATGTGACTTGTTCTTGCGAGACAGAAAGTGGTATGTTCGTTCCGAGAGGCTGAAGAAGTTTGTTGGTCCATGCGTCGGCGGCAAGAATGACCTTCTTCGCGCGATATGAGCCTTTTGATGTCTCAATCTTCGTTCCTTGTCCCGACGGAAGGGGGATCAATCGATCCACGCGAGTGTGCTCTCTTAAAACTGCACCTTGACCACGAGCCAGGTTTTGCAAAGTTGAAACTGTTCGGTTTGCGTGCACCATGCCCGAATCAGACGTGTAGACAATATCGACGTCTTCATTGGTCTTGAACTGCGGCCAGCGTCGTTTCGTCTCTTCGGGTCCAATGAGTTCGTACGGTACATTGTTTGCATCTAAGCTTCTCGCGTAATCGCTGGCTTTGACTGATGAGTTTCTACTGATGAATGTCAAGCCACCAGTCATGTGCAGAAGCTTTACGCCCGCAGCTTCTTCCAAACCAGCCCAGTCTTTATACGCAGCTTTCGCGAGCGCAACATATTCTGGCTTGTCGTATGAAGTTCTCACGATGCGCGACGTATCGTGAGATGAGCCGTGTACGTGACCGAATTCGAATTGTTCGAAGGCGATAACCTTAGCGCCTTTGCGAGCAGCGTAGTACGCCGCCGCACTACCGAGCACGCCAAGCCCAACGACGGCGATGTCATACTCTGTCATTATTGCGAGGTAGATGGGATAATAAGGAGTTCGGCGGGGAATAGACCAGATCTAAATCAAAGTCGTGTCACCTGGCGCGGTAGGAGAGGAGAGACCTTATATCTTCCAAAGATTCCCGGAGGTGCCGGTCACGTGAACGGTATAGCGGTGCACGGAACAGTGCCGACATCTGTACCCTGCGGAGCTCGAATGGTTTGATCTTCTCCGCCAAACACGCTTACATACCTGCATACAAGTCACGACTAGGCTTTAAAGGCGATAGATACCATCAAATAAACCTGAGGATGATATCCACAAACATCGCTAGATGCAGGACAAAAGTACGCTAGGCACTTACGGAACCCGGACCAACGCGGTGTAATCCGACATCGATCCGTAACCTACGATCCATTTGCTGGCAGACTCCTCGAACGACGGCTGTCTCTACCCCATATGAAGATACCCCGGGTGCTCCGATGCCTCTCGATTTTGCCCTAACAACGCGAGTTTGACTTTTCCAGCGATGCATACCTACACAACATAGTGCACATTCACCCATTCAACTACTTAACTTTTAAGTCTCCGCGATAAGATTCCTGACAGACCTACGCTTCCAGCGAGGGTGACTCCGTTGTATTGAAAGCTCTTTACTTAGTATCCTACATAATGGTGCTAACGCGGTTCAGACAACTGTATCGAATTTGTGGAACATGATTGACGTGGACGCAGGACCAAAACCCGCGCACATGATCGGGGAGATGCGGCTCCCGCTTGTATATATTTCCGTAGTAAGGTCTGTGCTAGCCAATTACAATTGCCCTACAATAGTGATAGCTTATTCCATTCGTAATTTTCTTTAGTTTCTTGTGTACTTGTGGCCTAACAGAAACCGTGTTGGCGAGTGGTCGGTATGTATCCCGTCCATCTAACATATCCTGGACACATCGCTCGGAGGAAGCTGTGTATCGCCGACTCCAAGGGACCTTCGAAAATGTTGAAATCAACAGTGGTGTCATTGTAATACTACTACGCTAAATAGTAATCTTCAATGCCACCTATAGTGCCTAGTCGTACAATCTCTTCCTGCTAACCCGGCTTGGTCCAATTTCCATCGATGCAAAAGCGACGTGTCATATTACTCTTTCCGTACGTCTCCAACGACAACGCGCACATCTTGAAGTGCTCTGCTGGCTTCCTAATACATCAGGGTGCGATGGCATTTCGTTTCCAAAGTAAGGGTCGTCGCCGGGCAAGTGAAGAGATGCAACCCAGAATGTCTGGCGCCCTGGTGACGATTCCAAGATCAACTGACAGGCTAGCAGCCTTAAAAAGAAGACAAGAGATTATGATGGTTAATGCCGCGAAGGTGGTGTTGCATGTGTATTGCTCTCCATGATAGGAACCACCTACGGCATTCGGTGTGTTCCATGCCGACGAATTCAAGAGCTGACCGAGACCTTGACTTGTCATATTTCCTATTAGATGCGTTAAATTAAATTTCCAGTCCCACAAAGTATCATTACTACTTCCAGGCGGCGGCTGAACACTCCTGGAGGGGAAATACTAAGGTTGACTAAGTTCCAAGCTCATCCAGAGGAACCCAACACACTATGTGGGTTTGCAATCCATAGCTCAAGAAGCTCGGAGCTTCTGCTGTGGCTTTCACCGCGGGTACTGCCTCCTAGGAATAAACATAAACAGTCGAAGTACCGGTCTCAGTTTGACTTGAAAAAAAGACATCCCCGCCTCACCGGATTGTATGGGACATATCCCGCTTGCCATGTCGCATTCGTTGCACGCTACAGTTGCCTGATTCACAGTCGACCCCAAACTCTACGAGACGAGATGAAGCTGTGCGATTTGCTGTCATGACCCAGACGCTATGGTTGGGCGAAGTGTAGTATGTCTTGGTTGATTATATGTTCAAATACAAAATTATCAGCCGTGGACCATCTGTTATTGTGGGCGCGCAAAACATAATGGCGGAGAAAGGAACTTGATATCCCACGGGAACGAAGTCAACTTGCCGTGATATGGATCGCCAACGGATTCGTTCGTACGGAAACACGCGCCCGGAGCGAACGGGTCACATTGAATATCCCAGTAGAAGGACTACAATGTAAATGTAACGTTGTCAAATGTTGGAATGTCAACAACTGGGACTCCAAATAGTGAGGTATATGTGAGATCAGTCGTATTTCGAACAGCGTGCCGGTCGGAGGTGTTTCGGGAAGATATGTCTTCCAAGACGACAGAGTTTATACTAGGGATACGCAAATCCCAAACAGATCTTTATATTAGTCAGAATCGTGTGCCTACTAGCGACATCGTTGATGAGGTCGAATGTGAAGCCAAACCCAAGGGTATGATGTTCAGTATTGGTAGGTGGTTCCAAGATCTTGCCAAGCTTTCGACTGGAGGCGCTCACTTCCATTTGACTTTTCCGGCAGCATTTAAGTCGATTCTCAACCCGACTGTTTGTCACTTGGGCGGCACTAGATACATGATCATGGCAAGCAATGATGTTCCGTCGCATCAAGTGAATTATGACAGGGCCGACGCCTCAGCTTCCGGCGTCATCAGGAACGGATGTTCAGACAAGTTCAACCAGAACGCCGGATCAAAGTCTTGTATTCCGCTTGTATCCCAGGACTTTAGCTCATTGTTGCCATCTCCAAGCGTAGGTTGGGCTGAAACATCAATAAGTGGCTCTATGTCTGTTTGAACCGAGAATTTGTTGGTGATCAAACGATCGAGGAGGTTCTTGATGGTACGAGCAGCGCCAGATAGGAGTGCATAGTTGGGATCTTCCGGCTCGAGGAGAGCGCCTGTCTCGATCTCAGCAACGAGCACGCTCAAATCTCGGATAGATTTGGAGGGTGTTGCCTCCGGACCAGCGCGATCGAATGTGTTGTAGAGTAGCGCCAGGCAGAGAACACCTGCAGCAGCGAGTCCATAATACGCCACCTGGTCAAGTCAGCTTGAACCCAAACAAGGCAATACAGGCAAATCTAAGATAAGGAATCAATGTGCACGAAGGCAACGGAGCAAGCAAAACACCTTTGGCAAAGGTCGATAGATCGTCTGTAAGCTGAGACTGGGAGAATGGTAAAGTCGTTGTGCTTTTGGCAGCATGACCGGAGAGGACTGACCTTCCATACTAGTGATGTTCCTGAGTTTGCTAAGCGTTGTTTAAGCAATATGGCCTCGACGATGATGCCCAGCATATCCGCCGATGTATGAAGAAGCTCGACACCAGGGCTTGAGACGCGAGGCGTTGTAGTAAGCTCCAGAAGAAACTTAACATGGGCAAAGTTGAGCCTCGCGCTGACGAGAAAATCAATCTCTACGTGGCGTTGAGCATAAGAAGATAGCGGTCTGTCGAGACGTAGTGACCTCGGTATTGCAGCCCATTGTAATTCGGCGGCGGCTCGTATATTGCTAGATTTCGTCAGCCATAATTTTGCCCCGAAACTACGTGCTACAAACCTTGCTTGTTGTATCTTTGTAATCTGGTCCTCTTTCTGCAAGTCGAGAACGTCCTCCTTCAATGAGGCGCAAATGCCGTGAACACGAGTGTCGGCGCGATAAGTGAAACGTTCGTCTCGTTCCCACATCTCTGGCAGATCTGCTGTCGGACAATAACGCTTTAGCATGCGCGGTGGTCGGCCAAGGAATATTGAACAGTTTTTGTCTGCAGAGTAAGTCCGACTGAATGCTACGAATCGAAGTTCTCTCAAGAAGAGAGGTGTGATTGAGGCGTTTCCCAGTTGCTCATGATAGCCCAAGGCAAACAGTGAACTCACGACATCTCCCAATTTGCGCCAGGAATGATAGCCTACAAGGTCAGTAGGAGTACTTCAACGTATCGCCAAGACAAATTTCAACTCTATAAGCGGTAACAGTATAGCAGCCTTGCCTCACAACTAGTAACAATGCAATGATAGCTTGTGGCTCACGTCAGGCTATCGTGAAGCCACAGAGAAGTTGACATGGAAATGGCCCTGTTACACAGGACGATTCGTAGGAAGATAGATAACTTACTTTGGTCACCGTCTACAAGAGAATGCAAAATGAAGTTCTCGTATTGCAGAACAAGCTGCAAGTCGTTCAGACAATCCAGGGAAAGGGCGATATCAAGGCAGGTGTCTGAGAACTGCATTGCCAGTTTACGAAGGGTTCGACCCTCTTGCTCTGAGTCGTACAATCCTTCAAAGTGAGCGATATCAATTGTTGCGCGAGAAACAGCAGTGAAGAACAGGCCAAGTGTCTCCCAGCGCGCAGCTTTTCTGCAAAAAAGATCGCAGAAGGCTTCAAATGAATCGTTGACGCCTATCATGAGCGGCTTACATGACTGTGTAAAGAGACTCTTTGAAGTTGTTCCAGCAGCCACAAGACCCTCAGGGCTACCCGTGGCCTCACTTTCATGTAGACCGATCGTAGAACAGGATAGATCTGCGCAAGCTATGGTGAAAGGCTCGGCGACGGGTAGGTTTATGCCTTCATTCACCCACGCCTGGATGAGGAACTTCCACGCTGGTAGTCGTGTAGATTTGCGGACCTGTGTGATGAACCTTGCGCCATGTTCTATCTTATCTTCGGTCACTGCGCAGCCGAGGGCATTTGATTGATTATGCGACTCTTCCCGCGGGTTAAGCGACACATTGATTTGGTCATTGCCCGAAAGATGGTCAAAGAAGGTAGTGTGACTCGAGGATCCAAGGTATCCAGGATTAGGATAGCGGCGCGACTTCTTTGATACATGTTCGGACGGTGCAGATACGGGCAGATTGGCAGCAGTACTCTGCGGTGCTGCATGCGTATCGTCAAGGGCGGCCTGCTGTTTCCTCTTCTTGAAGGGCCGTTCCCGATAGGAGCACTCGTCTGCCATATCTCTGCTCCTGCATCGCGAACATATGGGCTTCATGTGATCGCATGACAGTTTTGACAACCGGCACGGGTCACAGGCTGGAAGCCTTCGGGACATTGCGGCTACCAAGTTCCAGGCGTACGTGACGCGACTGGGGCTGCTTCAAAGCGCGGTTCAACGCGTGGTGATCAACTTTCGGAGGTGAAAAGTGGCTCCAGTGTATAAGTGAACCTCGCTGCCGATTAATCGGAGTAGCATTGTGATTACAGCCTCTGCGACAAGACAGTCACATTAGGCGCTACGTTTCGGAGTGAAGTGTTTAGCGCCGGCGTAGGCATCATGTCTCTCCGAGCGCGGATTCCCCGATCACCTTGAGCCGAAATTGCCCCACCTCTACCCAGCTAACCGCCATATACGCGCGCGTCCGTCACGCAACCGCAGAGACCGAGGTGGCCTCTATAAATGCATCTTTGAGCCCCTCCTGAGTACCTGCTATTTGCCAAGCATACACTGTTGCGGAGATGTCAGACACAATCAAACTCGCGGAGTACCTGTTCACACGCTTGAACCAGCTAGGCGCTAGCGCCGTTCACGGAGTGCCAGGTGAGCGGGAGCGGACCACTTCGGCCAACGTTGATGCTGACGTGCACTCTAGGCGACTTCAATCTTGACCTCCTCGATTATGTCGAGCCATCGGGGTTACTATGGGTCGGCAATGCCAATGAACTGAATGCTGGGTATGCTGCCGATGGTTTCAGCAGGATCCGAGGTATTGGTGCTCTAGTCACAACCTTCGGCGTTGGCGAACTATCGGCGATCAATGCCATAGCAGGGGCCTATGCGGAGCGAGCGCCTGTCGTACACATCGTTGGAACACCAAACCGGGCCACTCAAGACGGAGGCGTTCGCGTTCACCACACATTCAACGATGGCAACTTCCGGAGATTCGGCCAGATGCACGCGCATGTTACAGTCGCACAAGCCAGCCTGAGAGATCCCCTTACTGCACCGGAAGAGATCGACCGAGTGCTGCAGCAGTGCCTTATACACAGCAGACCAGTCTACATCGAAGTTCCTGTCGATCTGGTAGATGTACCTGTGCGGTCAACAAACCTCCAGAACCCAGTCAAGCTCCCTGCACCAATTGAAACACTAGCTATCAGCGACGCTGTTAGCCAGGTACTCGATAAAGCCTATTCTGCTAAGCGACCAGTCATTCTTTTCGATGGCGAATGCCGAGCGCTGAACATTACGAGCGATGTGCAGTCCATCATCAAGGCTACCAAATGGCCAACTTGGACGACCTCGTATGGACGAGGCCTCATTGACGAAAGTATTCCCAACTTCCAAGGTGTATACAAAGGAGTTTTCGACGACCAATCGATCCAAGACTTTTTCAAGCAGGCAGATCTAGTCTTGATATTTGGTCCGCACTTCAGCACTACCAACTCTTATGCGCTGACTGCAAAGCCTAAAACGGATGTTAGCATTCTATTCTCAGACACCGAGATTGAGATCGGAGGCACAACCCTGCGGGACATCCCGGCAAGGGTAGCCCTCTCTCAACTTCACAACAGACTCGACACGTCCAAGATTGCTCAATACTCAACATCGGATCTAGAAGGTCTATCGTGGCAACAGCCCCAGACAGTTTCATTTTCAACCGTTGCAAAAGAGGAAGTGATCTCACACTCCAAACTCTGGGACCTGTTCACCCCCTTTATCCGCCCCGGCGACATCGTCATGGGCGAGACAGGCACCTCAGGGTACGGAGTGCGCGAAATGCGTACACCAGCCAACGTTCGAATCTTCGCACCCGTGACCTGGTTGTCAATTGGGTACATGCTGCCTGCAGCGCAAGGAGCTGCATTAGCACAGCGACTTATGCAGGCACAATCAAACGGTGCTGCGAATGGCGAGAGAGCCAATGGAGGTCGCACGATTCTATTCATCGGCGATGGAAGTCTACAGATGACCGTACAGGAGATATCCACTATGATTCGACACGATCTTAACATCATTATCGTAGTGCTCAACAATGATGGATATACAATTGAGCGGGCTATTCATGGGCTGAAAGAGTCATACAACGATGTCGCTGCTTGGAGGTATCTGGGTGCACCTAGCTTCTTCGGTGCAAAGGAGGGCGCGTTCACAGCACAAGCAAGAACCTGGGGAGAGCTTGAAAAGGTTTTAGCAAGCAAAGAACTGTCGGATGGGAAAGGGCTGAGGATGGTCGAGTTGTTCCTGAGCCGGGAAGACGTACCCAAGGGTCCATTAGCCATGTTGATGGGAAGAGAGCAGAAACGCATGAAAGGACTGGAGACAAAACGTGCAACGATACCATAGGTTTTGATTATTAATTGCGAATAACTATCTACTACAAAGGCCGGAGCGCACCAGATCGTTCATCAGCCCACTTGCCGTGAAGCGCTTGTCGTAAATTCTTGCCCCAGAATGCTACTGGAACAGCGACCAGTCCGCTCACGATCTGAATAACGGCAAGCTCGATGCCAACCGATTTGTAGTTATGTGACGCGATCCAGGGCCCTAATGCGAAACCCATTGAGAAGCCGAGGATATAGCATCCTCCATTCAAGGCAGAGACCGCTGGAGCAGCCCATCGCGGAAACGCCTCGGTGAGCCACATGGTGTTACTAATGGAGAGAGTTATCCAGGAGAAGCCATTGAGCCCGTATGCAAGGTAGTATACGGCAAAATGCATTTTGCGATGGACAGCGAGACCGTAGATCAAGGTGCTGAGCGCACCAGTGATTACAGGTAAAATGTATCCAACAAGGTAGTGCTCGGCCTCGCGAACGCCACGATTGCGTCGTGCGAGACGGCTGATGACCTTGCCGACGAGAATGCCACCGAAAGGGTAAGCAAAGAGTGCGCCGACGGCGGAGGAAATGTTGACGTTCATGATCAGAACAGATGGTAAGTTGTATGGGGGTGATGATAAGACCTGTGCGTAGGTAGCGCCAATAAAGAGCATGCCAGCGAAGTTGACCGATGATGCGATGAAAACCCAAAAGATGAGAGGATTGATGATGCAGAGTACCATTTGAGAGTAGCAGTAGCCGACAGCTGTCCATGATGCGAAGGGCGATCGAGAGAGGCCAAGATAATCGCGTAGACGGTTGAATCCTCTGCGTTGTGATCCAGTAGGCAACTTAGGCAAGTCGCGGTAAATGTCAGAGTCAACCTCATTGTCCTTGTAAATTGTGACCTTCTCGGTTGCACTTTGCATGAGGATAAGCCCATCGAAGGCGACTGTAGGGCGCTTGAAGTATGTTTCCGGATAAAGGAGAAGAACAAGAACAAAGGAGATAACCATAGGAATGGACCAGTAGTGGTAAAATTGACGCCAGTCGACGCCATGATCGGACATGTAAGGAACAGCTGCTAATAGACCAGCACCAGCAAAGCCAGCCAGCGACCAAAGAAGGGCAATCGCTTGAGGTCGTTGGTGAATGAAGGTCATATCTATCATCATAAGGAGAGCCTTCAAATGTCAGCTTGTGGAAGATTACGCGGAAGACAGAGCTAATTACCGCTGTCAGCGAAAAGCCTTCGCCCAGACCAAGGAAGCACAAGCAGATGATGAGCTGGTAGAAGTGTGTGGCAAATCCAGCTCCCATGGTTGCAAGCAGCATAATCAATGCCGCAATCAGGAACGCAGGCCGCCTTCCCATGCCTAGAGACAAAGGCACCCAGAGCAGTGCACCAAAGCCCATAAACAGTGTAGGAGCCGTACCAAGTGTCTCAATTGTCCACCGGTTGAAAGTCTGTCAATACACTCCATTAGCAAACCCTTCATTATCAAGACTAGGCCTACATACCTGCCCATCAAACTCCTTCAGTATCCCACCATAGACCACAGTGGCTGCTTGCACAACAGTAAGCGAGACGATAGAAAACCATGCTACCGCAAAGACAGCGCCTGCTGTCTTCCATCGGCTCCAGTTCAAAGGATCATCCGGGCTTTCAGAAGGTACAGGGAGGTTCAATGTTGTACCCGAGGATGTCACAAGGAAGATGCTGCCAGACAAGTTGTATGACTCGCGTTTGTGGCGGACGGCTTCGGCAGTGCAGCCACTCGCACCAGAGGCTGAGCGGGGGCAGATTTCGCGGTCGTTATTATTGCAAGCTTCCACGAAAGCCACGGGGCTCGGTTTTTGAAGAGGCTGAGCGAGGGGCGGTGCGGCCAGCTCGATATCTGGATACGGATCTTGTAGTGACGATGCCATGACCTCAACTGAATAAGCAAAGAAGAAAGTGGGTATGAAACAAATAATGAAAGCCGTAACAGAATGGCTCAATCTACATAGCAGACTAAGAAGTGATCTGAGGGGTTTAGAAGCGGTTCCCTGAGGCGCATCTTAACACAGAGTCTGCGAGGTCCATGTGTTCGTTGATCATTCTTGCTTGTTAAGCCGTGATACTCATAAGGCCGTTATAATTTCTCCTTTAAGGTGTCGCAGACCAGAAAACCTTGTAGCTCCTGCCGTAATGGCGATCTTGAGACGCTGAAAGGAGCAGAAGCGCCGATGCAGGTTGGCGGACGTTTCGCGGATGGCTTCGGGAAGTAGCGAAGATGCGGAGAAGGCAGCGCAGCCATGATACTGGCTATCGTGTTGCTTTCTCATAAACCTAAGACTTACAGGCAGATAAGGTTCGTAACGAAACGCACCTCCTGCTTTGACCTTAGCGTAAGCGAACGACTCAGGCCGCTTCAGCTGCCTGGCTGAGTTCTGTTGCAGTTCCCCAGGTTCTTGCAACGTCATCGCGACGGCTACTTGAAACAACCATGGTTCACATTAAGCATTCAAATGCACGTTACGGCATACGACAAGAGCTGGTGGTAATGGGTTGTTGTGATGGTCGACATTCACCGCAGTCCGGGAAATTCCAGCAAGTTAGCCAGACTAACCCAAGTCATGTCGCAGCCCGACCCTAATTATCGGGATTCTGTCTGGGCGACGGATAACTTACACGTGGAGCTACGACGGTCAGGGGACGGAGATGCGGACGAACGTTGGGCGACAAACGTTTGGAGAGCAAGGCGAGCGACGGATGCGACAGCGGGAACGCGAGGCTGTCTTGACTTCTTTTCTCGGCACCATCTCGGCGACGGGAAATGTCAAATCCCCAGCGAGATTTGGTGATCTGTAACGTCGGATTTCATGCAGGCCTTCTCCGCAAGCAGTTCGCTCTCGGATTTAGGAAGCTTGACTGTCTATAGCTTTGATGTGCCGCGCTCTTCAGTGTCTGTCAAGTACCTGTAGGTAGAAATGAGGCTGAGCACGAAAGGGCCCTGGCTGATGGAAAAGGGCAAAACGCACGGGACTCCGCCTTTCACTGTTTGCTGCCTGGCTCTGCATGGGCGCAGAACCGTCATGGTAACGTCGAAGGACACTGTGAAGGGCGTCAAAGGATGGAAATCTGTTTGGATATTTACATTTCAGAAAAAGTATTAATATGAAGCATTTCGTTGTAGGTATGAATTGGCATCACGAAGCCGATAGAAATATCGCTTCTTCGACCCAGCCTTCTTCCTGGACCTTCCTGTCGCTCTCCTGCTCTTTCCGCACGACCTGTTACCAGCATGGCTGCCTTAGACACAGCGTCTGCACCCATCGCTTTGCGTCGTCGGCTTTTAAACGACATCGCCGAGATACAGCAGAACCCGTACCCCAATGTACATCTGCATGTGGATGAGAAGGACTTCCGCAAGGCCTGCCTCGTCCTCTCGACTGAAGCGTATGGGCTGTTGCACCTCTTTATTGAGTTTGGTAACACCTACCCGCTTGACGCCCCTACGATCACCATTCAAAGCAGCATCGCGCACCCGAATATCTTCGGAAGCTACATATGCGCTAGCATGTTGAACACTGCCGAAGGCTGGACGCCGGCCTACACTTTGAAGGGTGTGCTCATCCAGTTGCTGAGCTTCTTTACAAGCGACTCGCTTGAACAGGATCACGGTGGAGGGGCGGTGGATCTGCAAGAGTTTCGTCGATCATACGCCAGACTACCTCGCGATGTCTCTTATGTTTGCGATCGGTGTGAATTTGGCCCCGAATGGAAGGGCGCCCCCGATACCAAGGAGTCGAAGGAGGTGGCGACGGCGCCATTGGCGACTGTCTCGAAATTGCTTGCGCTTCCTGACGAGGTTGTACTTCTAATGTTGGAGGAGATGCCTACGAAAGATGTCCTTGCTCTTGCCGATGCGGTACCATTTGTCAAACGGACTATTCATTCCTACGACTTCATCCGCACGCGCGAGATGCTGTGCTTTTGTTTGAAGCAGTCGTACATGACGGCTAAGTTAGGAATTGGCATCTCCATCATCGGCGGCAACAAGCCCATTTTGAGATCTGAGTTCGACTTGCTGAGTCAAGAAGCCTTCTTCCAGCATGACGTGCGTCGCAGCGTTCAAGGCGTGCGATTCGACAAGTGGCTGGCACTGCCGCTCAGCAGACGACACTGGAATTTGGTGAAGAGGAACGCCTCAGCTTGTCTGAAGAGCATCCATTCTCACGCTGGAATGCGTAGTAATGAGCCTGAAGATGTCGATGTTCTCTACCACCTCATGAATCATGTCGTTGTACAATTCTCTGCAGACGCTGAAAAGGGGTTTCGACAGCCGGACGGGAGAAGCATGCTCAGTCATGCTTCGGAGAAGGCTGTGGAGGCATATTTTGCCTGCTTCCATTTGTTGCTTTGTCTCGCTACTGAGAATACTGCCGTTGTCAAGGCTGCTAACAATATGGTCAACCGCTTCCTAACAGGCCCCCACACCAAAAAGCAGTTTCCCGACCTTGGCCACCTACTCGTCGCGGCCCTTATCTCCCATGATGGACTCACTCAACCCCTGATCTTTCAGATCATCAAGGAGGCTATCTTACGTAACGTGGTCTGGATGCTTGACTCGAAAGGTGCCGATATGGCTGAGCTTGCATACTTGGAGCCGTCGGCCATATCCGAGTACCGACTTGGTAAAACCTTTGAAGCTTCGACAACATCGTACCGCTTGCTCATGTTCCTTAAATTGTTCAGCTCCTCCGCTCGCCCGGCGGGCAAGTCACTCACCGACCTTCGCGAAACGCTGTTCGATAGCCATGGCGCACCACCACCAGGCGTTTCTGCGGCAATGGCTCAGCAAATCCGAGGTATCCGTGATATCAAGGGATTTCCTGGGTTTCTGAGGGCTATGGACATCGAGGACGTCCCCAGCAAGAGTCAGTTTACCGCTTTCCTTCGACGTACCATTACGGACAGCGTGACTGCTGGGTATTCGATAATGCCACTGTCGCAGTCTAAGCTGTACATGATCCGCAAGGTGCGCGAGCGCAACGTCGAAATGGCCGAGGGAGTGCTCGTCACAGATGCAATGATCACATGGTACAACAATGGAGAGAAATGGTATTGGAACGGTTGGCGTGGGAGGCCGACCTTCTTCCCAGTGGCCATGGCCAGCTCTAAGGGCCAAAGAAGGGAAGATAGGCTTAGAAGAGACGGAGGAGGTGGAAGATACGGGAGAGGTGGGAGAGGTGGAAGAGGTGGGAGAGGTGGAAGAGGTGGAAGAGGGAGCAGAGGTGGGTGGCAGTATACGCTTTGCCGAGTTTGTAACTCATATCATTCTTGATCCGATACGATGGGCCATCAAAGGTGTTGATGTGGCCTGCTATCGTCATCTTGCTTCTTATGTATATTAACAATGCACGAGCGGCTCTTCTCTTGCCCGACCTGCCAGCTCGCATACCTCTTATCGTACCAGCTCCTAATATCCGCCGTTCCTCTGTCTGCAACCCACTCTGCAAGACTCACCCCATCATCTATCGCACTGTTTGCTCCCTCACCACCAATGATTTGCTCTGCATGCACAGCATCGCCCATCATCCAGATCCCAAGATCTCCTAGCTGTTGCAGCTCGGTCTTCGGAACAAGAATGCTGCGCATTAGCCAATGCAGGATGCGCTCCCCACGCAATTTCTCGGTTTCGAAGACATCAGAAAATGGCTGCGGCAGTTGTTTCAGCATTTCAACTTCGTTGAAAAACTCCCCGGGTGTATCTTTAGCGGCTGCGTTGGGTCTATTGGGTTTGTGTAGTGCATCCGATGATCCTCGCGCAGGGCGAGAGTAAATCCAGCTGATGCTGACTTCCTCCTGAGTAGCTTCATTTATGCTGATATTCAGGACTAAGTCGTCTCGTCTCATTTCAAGAACGGTGGTGTCCTTGAACGCAGAGGCGTAGAGTTTATGAAACACATCTCGCGGTATTCTTCGCTTGCCGTTGAATACCACGTAAGGAAGAATTGTTGGGTTTTCCGAGGGCAAGAACTGCTTGCGTGTGATTGAATGTGGCCCTTCAACACCAACCACGACATCGCTTGACGCTGATTGTCCATTGGCAAAGTCAAGAGTGAGCCGACCGCCTAGTTCTTGCTCCACTGATCGCAGTGTATGCTCCCCTCTCACATCAAGACCTTCTCTCAGCATTTCCTCGAACTTTCCTCTATGTGCTCGGAATGATCCTGGGTCGAGGTTGCGATACCCGTAGCCGTCAGTGTTGATGTTGCCGGAGCCGCCGATACCGGCATCGACGGCAACCCGACTCTTAAACGTGCTCTCGTCGACGTCCAATGCCTGCAAAAGAGGCCGATATGAAGCTGGCTGGAGTGTAATAGCGTAACTGTGTCGAGGACTTGAGGGTGCTTTCTCGTAGAGGATTGCGCGTATGCCGCGCTTGAGAAGACAGCGGCCAAGCGTGAGACCGCCAATGCCTGCACGGACGATGCTGATTGTTGATTTCGACATGTGGTTTATGGTGCTTTGTGTTTGATGCTATGTCTAGGAAACATTGAAGACCTTGAGTCTCGTAGCTTTGATGCTGTCGCTCCCATGGGAGGGACGACTTTGATTGGCGATCGAACAGGATCGAGCCAATCAGAGGCTATCTGCTCTACTTTCAAGGTCGTCCTGAGCAACAACATCCTCAGTGATGCTGTACGTTCTTTGCGACACCTGAAAATAGTATAATCAAAAATTTCGTTTGCAATGACTTTGTCTATTGAACCCGGAAGTGACAAGGCCCCTCGGCACATTTGTCGCACTCTCAGTTGCGCTTTGGTGCATTAGGCCTATCATTCCAAATCTCGCCACTATGCGCGCACAGCTATCATGCACCTGTTTGGCGTGGAAAATAGCTGCTGCGGGACGGCATATTTGAGTAGCTCCAGGCAGCAGCCTTTCCTAGGCGCAGTTTGATTTAGCTTTCCCGGTCTCGCTTCGTGCTTGGCCGAGGTGGAATAATCGTTTTGTGACTTGCGCTTAAACAGCCTTTGCCTTCTTCACTTCGTTCTGATGGCTCTACACAAACTACCCACGGAGCTTATTGTGGCAATCGGGGAGTTCTGTGATCCCCGTGGCGCCTACAGACTAGCGTTATGCAGCCCCGAATTGCATAATACGCTCAAAAATATCCTTTCAAAACACCACAAGGCATGGCGGTATTGGAATACCATCGAAACCAAGATATCTAAGAGACCATTCCATGAAAAGCTCCTGAAGCTTGCACGTAAACCGCACCTTGCGGATAACATCGAGACGTTCAAATGCGACTTTGAGTATGAGGAGCCTGGATTGTACAGCGAGTTTGAAATGGCCGAACTGATGCACCACTTGGAGACAATTTCAAACACGCAGATATCTCATAACGCCGACTTCAAGGATGAGAATTGGCGTCAGGCTTACGCTATCGGCCTTCAAGAATTTGATATGCGTATTCTGTCCAGGTACCTCGTCTATGTCTCCCCCAATCTGCGCCGATTGGAGTGTTTCGGGGACACTGTAGGTGAAGACGATCTGCTTACCTTTCTCGTCAACGTTGGACGCGCCTCTCCAGGATCGCCAGGACTACCATTACAAAACTTGCGATATATCGAGACAAAGCTAGATCGAAACATTGATGAGGGCGGTTTAGGTGCAGACTGGCTGCTAGCTTGCATGCATCTACCGTGTCTTGAGACATTTAGAGCCAGCAGGATGAACAGTAACGTCCGACATTTTAGTTTAGATGATGTTCCAAGTGGAAACATAACCAAGATAGTATTGCAAGCGTCAACGTTACACCCAGACACGTTGATTAGAATCCTCGGCAAAATGAAGGATCTGAAAAGCTTTGCATACGAAAGTGGGCAGGAGTCACTGGTCTATGAAGGTGGATCATTTTCAGCAAAGAAGATCATCGCTGCGCTCAGCAAGTATGCTGGACACTCGCTCGAGCACTTGACCATGCATGGAGAAGATGAAGAGGTAAGTAGTTTCAAGCTTCTTTTGCAGCTAATGAAGTGTCACTAACCGAAAAGCAGCCGCAAACTCTTATGGAAATGGGCGAAGAAATACCTTACGTGTCACTCGAAGACTTCAAACGACTCAAAACCCTACGCTGTTCGACATATCTATTGGCCAGCGACCCGCAGCTCCCTCGGCCAACGGATCCTTTGGCACGGGGATGGGATCTAGTTGCTTGTGCTTCAGACGAATACAGGGAAACCGTCACGAGTTACGAGAACGACGATTATATGCACCCAACGCCGCAATGCTTGCGGCGACTAGCCTTCGCAACACGCCTACCGCAATCTCTGAAAGCACTACACATAGAAAGATATCCGTGCCACAAACCTTTAGCTTACTACGCACTCTCAGAGTTTGTGCAAAAGGCTGATGGCTTGCTACCGCGCCTCAAGCAGCTGTACCTCAGTGACTGGGGCACTGAGTACCTGCAAGACAAAGGGTTCTTGGATATTGTTGCACAGAAGAGCATAAAGTATAAGAAGCTACCTGACCCTTTCTGCGTAGGATCCACACGCGGCAGCAACTCCGATGATGAGAGCGAATTCGAGGACAGTTCTGATGAAGAAGATGTGGAAGCAAGTTAGGGCCAGGAGCAAGTCGCGCAACTCGATCTACCGGACATAAGCCATATGAATACATTGTAATCTGATTGATAGGACGTTCTCTCTATTACAAGTTCGACATGTTACTACACGAGTCACGATGATGGGTACCCCATAGTCTGCTACACATGAGACCAACTGATGCAAGAAATGCAGCGTTTAGAGCTCTATGGCGCGGGCTCGCTACAACTTTCGGTCACCATCAGCCTTCAGTGCCGTCACATTCTGTTCAGTCAATACCCCCGCGTTGTCATCATGGCCACTATCATTCTCAACATCGACCGAGCCCTTCGCTATTCTCGTATCGCGCTTGAGGTAGTAATGCATAATCCATGTAAACACAATCAGTGCAATCGCACAACCAAGACAAAACGAATACCCCTTGCGATACCTTGGTGCCTCCACAGTCGGAAATGTGAGCAATGGGGTCCATGCAGTCGAAGATTGCGACAGGAGGTTGATAAGGACAAGAGTGAAGCTCCTCTCCTCAGGGCTGTCGCGAAGCAAATTGTTGACCCAACCGTGGAACACACTGGAGAGGGCGTTTGACCAGTACATCGTCGCGAAGCCAAACCAGAGCGCGCCCTCTGGGACCTTCCAGGCGGTCAAGACTGCGAGACCAACAGCGTTGAACACAGAGCACATAGTAATTGCCCATGCGGGCCCCAGATACATGTCCGAAGCGAAGCATGCAAATAATGTATATCCGATACCGAGTGCAGGCGCAATGGTTCCCAGCTCATTGATCTTGGCCACACTGAAACGGCCAGGTGCGATGGACTTGATCCATAAGAGGAAGGAAGCGGTGTTCTTGTGAATTCCGGCATTCCAGAAGAGTACATCTGTGATGACGACTGTCCAGAAACGGAAACCGAGGAGCGACTTCTTGATGTGGCCGAACTTCATCTTGCCTTTCGTGACATGCCCGTGCTTTTCGAGGCGTTCTCGTGCCACTGCAACGTCGTGGTCATTAACAATCCAGCGGTTTGGCTGGTCAATGGTGCCAGGGATAACGAAGTAGCCTAGAATGCCAACCGGAATGGTGATTATGGCGCAGATAATATACATCCACCTCCATCCCTCAAGACCTGATAGGAGAGTTAGCTGTGGACTTTGGAAAAACTACAAGTTCGATCATACCGTGTACACCTTCAAGTCGCTGAGAAGCTCCGGCCTGGATAAGACCTGCAGTCAGGGTACCGAGACCGAGGCCCGTGTAGAAGATTCCTCCTCGACGAGCGATCTCGTGACCTCGATACCAAGAGCCGAAGACATAATGCATTGCTGGGAAGAAGGCTGCTTCGAACCATCCGATCATGAAGCGGTATGCTGCCAGCTCTGCGTACGAGTTGACACGGTACTGCAAGAGGGTGAAGATGCCCCACATGATATCACAGCCCGGGATGAGCCAATGGATTGGGCAATATGTCATGATAAACCTGCAAACATGTCAGTGTTATATGCATATTCCACAAATAATTGACCCACAAGAACGGAATCTGCCCCAGCACCGAACCAAGGGTGAAAAGTGTCTGCAGCTGTACCAGCTCATTGCCATGGAACCCCAAGTCTTCCTTCATACCAGCGACATAGGCGTTGTTCAAATTGGATTGATCGATGTACTTGACCCAATATCCCAGAACCGAGTACGGCACGAGAAACATGTCAATCTTAGAGATGAGTCGACGGTCTTCCTTGATATCATCGTCAGAAAACCATTTGAGCTTCCACCATTTGTCTCGGGGTATTGTCGTCTCGGGAGCTGGCGCCATGATGAGGTATGGTCGTTGCTTCGAAGGGGAACCAGCATCAATTCGAGGGCATTTTATACCTTCAATGACAGAACGTGCGAAAATCTACCGGCGCAGATCATTGCGCCATGCATCCAACATATTGCAATGCAGCCCATCCTTTCAGGTGCATCATCCGACAACGGCGTCCACGAGACGAGGGCGTGCGATTCATTCAAAAGTGGGTGTTGGCGCTTGAATAGAGGCACGAATGGACAGCGCCAAGGCCATGGCAGCGACGAACGAGCGGAGGATAAGGACCACGCGTTAGCATGTGGGCTTACTGGTCGCAATGTCTTGACATGATAGGTAAGTTGATCGGGTATTATCGAGGCTTGGGTTGTTGATGCATGGCAAAGCACTTTAAGCGATGACGTGCTGAGAACCTGACATGATGGAAGCCGGAAACCTTGAGCGATAGCATAAAACTTCACTTCCATCTGTATTAGGATTATGCTAAATATTTTAGCCCTGTTCCTTGCTACGCTCGAAACCTACAGGAGCGGTCCACCAAACAAACCTACGACTACACCAAGAAAACCACCTTGAAGGACGACGGATTTGGCTGAAGCTGCACCAGTCGATGGAGTTGCTGAAGCAGACCCGGTATGAGTCGAACCACTCACAGATCCGCTATTGACGCCAGTAATCCGTGTTCCACTCGAAGTGGTCCTGCCTGCTGCACTTCCAGATGTCGCGCTTCCGCTGCCACTTCCACTCCCACTTCCACTTCCACTTGCACTCGCACTACCAGTCGCAGAAGGCTGTGCACTTCCAAGCTTCTCCGCCCCGCTCGTCACGATGACAGCCAGGGTCGCTATTTCCACGCCCTCATACATCGTCGTGCTGCTACCTGGAAAATTCGCTTCGCTGCCAGTCGCGAACTCCGTGCAGGTGACTGTCGCGCCGAGAGAGCAGTCCTGGGTACCCGTGAATGCATTTGCATCTCCAACGGCCATGTCTAGGTGGTATGTAGAAGGACCGTATATGAGTGTCATAGACGGGAACAGGCCGCAATTGTCCGAGTCTGTGCCCGGAGCGCAGGCGAGCTGCATGGTGGTCGCGGAAGGTGTTGCAGCAACAATTGATGCATCGATAGACTGGGTACCGATGCCATAGAAGGGTATAGAGAGAGTTGTTTGCGCTGCGGCGAAGCTGAGGATGGATGCGAGAACCAGTGTTGAAGCCATACTGATGGCTTTCTGTTGTAACAAAACACGGCTGGGACGAAAGGACTACAACTAGATGGTGGAGAAAGAGCGACAGGACGAGCAGCGTAAATAAATAGTTATGGGACGGAACGCGAAATCAAAGACCTACGGTTGCACTACCTATGGTGTATCACCGCCAATTGGTGCGGCGTCAAGACATGACGAGACGGTTCTCGGAATCCGGCGCGCAAAGGGGTTATTGGAGGCTGAAAAACTTAGCGATTGGCTAGATCCCTCTCGCGTGCCCATTTGGTCCTAGTCTGCAGAACGAGAACGCCTCAGGGGCAGTCAAGCATTGTGGTATCGAAGCTTGTTTTTCGACAGAACTTTTAAACGGCACCGTTCACGTTCCTTTTCTTATGGTCTTACTATACTGCTTCGCTTCGGACTCTTTCGTTCCTTTCTACGGTTGCAGCATCTGCTCAGAGCACGAATCAGTGTCTGTCACACAGTCAAACGCTAAGGCTTATCCTCCAACATGATTTCCACGTAACCTCACAGTGAAGATTCGGACTTCGTAGCGATACATATTGAGTGAAAAGTAACAAGATCGGGGTAATTCTGAACATTCAAGGGTATCATCACTAGGCACGATCAGATCATGTGCACGATCTACCACCTTCCTCCTGGTCCTCCTGGGCCACCAACCATACCACCTCCGCCGTGGTGATGTCCTGGCCCGCCTCCCATTCCTCCACCTCCGTGGTGGCCGCCTGGTCCTCCACCCATGCCTCCCCCGAAGCCACCTTGCTGTTCACCAGGACCGCCAAATCCGCCTGGGCCGCCCATGCCTCCGCCCCCGTGGTGCGACTGTCCACCAAAGCTACCAGGTCCGCCCATTCCACCTCCCATGCCACCGGGATGACCTCCACCGTGGTGCCCTCCACCATGGTGATTACCGCCACCCATGCCGCCGCTCATGCTGGGGCCGTTGTTCATGCCACCGCCGAAGCCACCTTGTTGGAACTGCTGAGGCTGTTGCTGGTATCCGCCCTGCTGAGGTGGATGCTGGCTGTGGTTGTTGTGCTTTGGTTCCTTGTGGAGGACTTTCTCTTCGATTTTGTGTAGGAGACCCATAATGAGTGTTCGAAGTTAGATCCGCTTATACGACGTTTGTGTATGTTGATTTGAGATTGGGACAAGAGGGATCTGAAAGTCTTTCTTGGCAATTGAAAGTGCTTGTTGGGATTTTAATATTGACAAAGCCGTGTATTACATATATACTTCCCAATATCTTGCAAACCTTGGAAGCCAAAATGCGTCACCGCTCCGGACACTTACCTATGACTTGTCTGCCGCGTCACCTGCCTACATTGGGCGCAATTCTATCCACGGTGAAGCAAGATAGAATGCAATTCATGCTATGGGCCCTACGCGGCATGACGATGCATTTGTTGATTTTGCGCCACACTACGCGGCTGCGACCCACTTGGTTCGGTTCAAGCGGAAAGGAAATATTGTGGCTGCTTTAGCCTTGTCGTTTCTCATGCATTTGCGACGCTCGCATGGTGCTCGGACTTGCTCTCGGTGACGCGCATCTGATGGAAAGGGTTGGTACTACGTACTGTAGCATGTTGAAGGGCTTTCTTGGTGGCGCCTTGGCGTTTCATTGTGTCACGCAGTCTAGCCTCCCCGCTAGTGGTGCCTGCGCAGCCACAATCTACCACCTCACAACACCATGACAAGATAACTAGTTAGTCAATCATCATGAACTCACCAAACAGAGAAACGGAATTGAATCCATTGAAAGTCCGGTTTGTAGGCCAGGGTTTGAGATATACAAGGATGAGCACAGGGCATAACTTTTGCTCTCGATGTGAGCTTTTGTAACAGCACAATAAATTCCTGTCCTACAATACCACATTAAATTGGGCCATCAACGTCAAGATTATTTACTTACATGGTAGCGCAACCGAAAAATACATGTGCTGTACGAGCAGATGTGTCAATGAAGAACTATTATTATTCGACGTTCTCCCAGCTTTATATGGTGACGCCGGAATAAAAGCACGTGCACGAGTACAATCAGGCTACTGCTTGCTACATTGATGTCAAATAGCTAGGTAGACTTGTTTTAACCGTCTTTGAAGTCTGTACTACCTTTACGAGTGTTCTTCACTCCTTAGTATGCTGTGCCGTTGACGCCCTTCCTAGCAAGGTTCGCTTGAAAGAACTCAGTGAGCCTATCGAACGGAATGAGATCGGTACGGTCGTACAGATCGACATGACCGGCACCTGGGACCCAAATCAACTCCTTTGGTTCACCCGCGCGTGCATATGCGTGCTCACTAAACTCGCGCGAATGTGCCTGATCCCCGGAGATGAAGAGCATCGGACGAGGCGAGATCGTGTCAATATCGTTGAAAGGGTAAAAATTCAGGAATTTGACGTTGCTGGACAACGTCGGGTGTGTTGTCAGGTTTGGAGACGAGGTCTGTGGCGTGAACTCGCCGCGCGAAGTGCGGTAGAAATCGTAGAACTCGCGTCCAACTGCATCAGTGTCGTTGGTAATCACATGCGGTGTTCCACCTGTATATTCCGTCTCTCCGCCGCTGGCTTCAACCCAGCGCTGGAGCGATGCCGCAGCAATGACCTTTTTGCGCTGTTCGACACTGACTGCACGCCTTAAGCCATGTCGGTTGGCCGCACCCATGTCGTACATGCTTGAAGTAGCAATGGCCGCAATGCGTGTATCGATCTTTGCTGCGCTAATAACGAAGCTGCCACTGCCGCAAATGCCAACGGCACCAATACGCTCTCGGTTGATGAAGTCAAGCGTACCCAGGTAATCAACGGCCGCACTGAAAGATTCAGCGTAGATATCAGGCAGCACAGCGTTGCGGGGTTCGCCCTCGCTGCCACCCCAGAAAGAGACGTCTAGCGCAATAGTAACGAAGCCTTGCTCTGCCAGCTTAGTTGCGTAGAGGTTGGCGCTCTGCTCCTTGACAGCGCCCATTGGATGGCCAACAACGATGGCTGATGCAGTTTCGCTCTCCGAGAGGTTGTTGGGAATGAATAGATTACCGGCGACTGTCAGCTGGTACTGGTTTGGGAAAGTGATTCGCTCGACTGTAACAATATCGCTCTTGTAGAAATTGTCGGCTCCAAAGGAAAGGTTCTGTGCTGTCGCTGGCGCGATGCTGACGAAAGTCACCATGATGAGTGCTGCAACGCCACGGTGAATGCTATTCATGGCGTGATTGTAATGCCGTTGACAAGTGCTTGTGTGGTGATAAGTTGTCCATATGAATGAGCGGCAAGAGTTTCCTACTTATATTGGCCGTTTCCGAGAGACCTTGAATAATACTATCCATCTTTCGTCCATGTCAACGACACTTGGAAATCGCCAAGCGGTGAAACCTTAGCAATGTATGCAGGCTGCTGACATTCTATATGACGGAGTAACGTCAATTGAGGCGCAGGAGGTACCTACACGTTCATAGCGGAATGTAGGTTCAACCCATTGAGGCAAGGCGTTCTCTTTAGCCAGGTACGTCTTCCGCTCTTCACATTGATGACATCGGAGATATCACATGATGAAGGTTTCGGAGGTATGCATGCCGCTGACACTTTTCTCGGGTTACGTCAGCCGAGCTTGGCTTGGCAGCTCACACTTGGGCCCCCTTCTAGTCAACCTTTGTCGAGGTTCTCGGAAGTTTCTCCGGGTTGGTGGGATGATAGCAGAGTGGAATCTAAGAAGATGGAAGGAGAAGGGCTAGTGAAGTGTGAGCATCGCGACTGCTCAATGTGCCAACCGCGCTTACGTCATTAGCGCTACCTCATCGGCACACCCTCGGTGCCGTCATGTAACCCCCATTTCCCCATTCCTGTCGACCTCAGTCCATCCAACATTCGAGATTAGCGCGTACACAACCGCCATCAGACGAGAAGCATGCCTCTTCGACCGGCGCCTGCGACCTCCGACACGCGTGTCCAAACTCGCCACGTGGCCGCAGTGCCTTCAGCAACGACACAACTCTGGTCTCTACATATACACGAGTAGTCGCTCCTGAAGCTACTGTTAGGCTCTTGTCGCTTCGAGGTGGATATTGATCATGTTCGAAGTTATGATGGGCCTTTTCTACGAAGCGTTGGTCCACAATTTGGTGTGCAGTGCAGGTGTATTGCGTCGAAAGCTTCCCCTCCACCTGCAATGCGACCTTCTGAATATTCACATCTTCTGTTGCCCGTACGCAAAGCGATCAAATACCCCTTTGTTTCATCTGATGGAGAGAATTCTTATGTGGTGTTGAGATGAACGCAAAACTGACAATACAGATATAGCACCGACGAACGTTCCTCCAAAGCCGCGCGTCATTTTAACAACATGAAGGAAAGGCCCTGCTACACAATGCGACAGCGTGCCATATTCTCCTTATTGTACTTTACTTCCTTCGCCACGCGGCTTTATACGCAACGGCCCCACGTTTGCGGCGCCCCAAACGAGCGACGGATCCGCCTCGTTTCACATCGCGCGCAACCTCATCCTGACATCTGTCAACGCACAGTGCACCTTGCTGCCTTTCTCAAGTCTTGCGACAACATAGCGGCGCCAACACTTAACCAAGCGACTGCCAGCGCTGTGAACCTTCTCCACTGCATTATGCTCATGATCCTGTCATTACAGTGTCAGAATATTTATGCCGGTGCAGCTGCCTCAGAGTGTTTCTCTTATCGTTTCTTTACTTTGCAGTGCTATTGGGTCTATGCAGTGCGCCGCAGGTGTCGTTTTGTTTTGCGAGACGGTACTTTAACACGTACGTTTTAGTAGTCAGACAAACACCAACAACAGTCGCCAATGTTTCGCCAAACCAAAGACAATCTGGAACATAGTTGAGCAAGTGCGCCTTCAGGAGGCGCCCAGGAAACAGATCAATTGGAGTTCCTATCTCGAGTTCGAGGCCTTCGGGAGCCGCACTGACGACCGAGCACGGGTGCCCAACCAATTGTACTTGGCTATCTATTACACGACTCGGAGCACTAGGCAACCTAGTCATGGGCACATCTTCGTATGTCGGAGATCCCCAGCCTGACGAGGCTGCATGAGGCTCTTCCCGCTATCTAGACCAAACAACTGTAGCCGCCTCAGTGGCCCACTACCCTACGTCAATCTTGATGTACACGCATACGGTACGCTCATGCCATGTTTCAAACTTTTCACCGAAATGCGATAAACGCACTGTCTTTACTTACCAAGATGCATATTATGTGTGCTCATGGCTGGCCACTGGCATCATGTCGACCTGGAGATCGTTGACTTCTTCCGCTTCTCACTTTCTTCTTAATTTTCTTTCACGTTGCCGCTGGTTCGGGTTTGCTTCTCATTCTCGGGTGCTGTGCACGTTCACTTTTACAACAAAAGGGGTGACAGGCACTCATTGGAACTTGCAATCATGTATCGATCCTCCTTCCTTGTCGCTCGGTCCCAGGACCTCGAAAGCAACCGTCGCCAAACAGTATGGCCTACCGCTCACGGAGACAACATCAACATCAGCACACCATGGTCCCACCATTACGATGCCGCAGCAGAAACGAATCAACGACTCACAAGCGTTTTTGATACAGAGGGTCGTGCGGCGCGTTTGAGTACCATGGTTGACTCGTCACTCTTCCCACCACCACTCCAAGCACGCAACCGGCATTCAGCATGGGTTGGAAAAAGCGCTCAAAGGCAGACGTGGCTTGCACCCGTGGCGAATGACAAGGAACGTGTGTGGTCCGGCGAGTTTGACGTTGAGAGGCGGCCATCGTGGCAGTCGCGAGAATCGGATCGATGGAGTGGCGAGTTAGACTTTGACGACTTCGAGAAGGACCCCAAAAAGGGGCCATACCCTGTCGATTGGGAGGAAGGTGACGTTGAGAACCCTCTCAACTACAGTACCGGACGCAAATGGTTCAATGCCATGATGCTTGCCTTTGCTTGCTTCATGGTGTCCATTGCGTCCTCGGGCTTCTCTCAGAGCACAGAACAACTCAAGGCCGAGTTCGCCATCTCCCAAACCACCGCTCTCCTCACAACATCTACGTTCGTCCTTGGCTTCGCGGTCGGTGCCCTTATTCTGTCTCCTCTCAGCGAGGTGTACGGCCGTCGCGATCTCTACATCATTACTTTCGGCGCCTTCGTTGCTTTCAGCGGAATCGTGGGCTTCTCCTCCTCTATGACTGTCGTCATCGTCCTACGCTTCTTTGGTGGCCTTGCTGGGTCTTTCACCCAAGCTGTTGCTCCCGCCGTCGTTGCCGACATGTTCAACGCCCAAGATCGCGGACTCGTCATGTCTATCTTTACTCTCGCTGGCCTCGTAGGCCAGAACCTTGGGCCTATCATCTGTGGCTTTCTTGTCAAAGCTTACGGCTGGCGCGCAATTCCCATCCTGATTACCGGTGCATCAGGTCCGACTTGGGTTGTGTTAACCCTCACCTTCCCCGAGACCTACGCGCCCGTGCTCCTTCAGCGTCGCGCGACTAGGCTCACAGCCGAAACCGGAAAGCAACACCAAGTTGCCGGAATAGCGCCCAAGCCCATTGCACAACAGCTCCGCGTCGGCGCCCTTCGACCCTGGATCATGCTCATCTACGAACCCATCGTTACACTCCTTTCTCTTTTCCTTTCTGTCGTCCATGGAACTCTCTTTCTTCTTTTTGCCGCCTACCCCATTGTTTTCCAGCAGGTCCGCGGCTGGCCACAGGGTGTCGCTTCTCTTCCTTTCCTTGCAATTATTGTCGGCATTTTGATTTCACTGGTTTATGTCGCGCTCATCGATCAAAAGCGCTACGCAAAAGTCGTTGCAAAGTACGACGGCAACGCGCCGCCCGAAGCTAGGCTACCGCCTGCGATGCTTGGTGCTGCTGCCCTCCCAATTGGTCTCTTCTGGTTCGCGTGGACCAATGCGCCTGAGCTGCCGTACATGGTGTGCGTTTCTGCGGGAACTCTTTTCGGCTTCGGAATGGTGTTGCTTTACATGTCGCTTACGAACTACATTGTTGACGCATATCTCGGCTACGCCGCTTCTGCGCTTGCAGCCAGCACAGTGCTGCGAAGTATCGCGGGTGCCGCGTTCCCGCTATTCACCGGGGGTTTGTACAAGAACCTTGGCATTCACTGGGCGAGTAGTGTACCGGGGTTCCTGGCGCTGGTCTTCATCCCATGTCTATTTGCGTTTTACAAGTGGGGTGACAAGCTCCGTGGGATGACACGTTTTGGTGCTGAGGCGGCCAGTATGGCGGGGAAATAGAGTGTAGTATCAGCTAGCCTTGTGGAGAATCGAAATCCCCCAAGTGTCATTGTGCAGTTCCTAAGCTTGTAACTGATATGGTGATATCTGACTTCAGTGTAATCAATAACTGCTGCAGATGAGCTGGAGTGCGACGAAGTTCCCCAAGTGTCCACATCCATGTCCCACACATTCGCTAGCCATTAGCTCGAATCTACTGTTTCAACATGCACGATTCCCTCGAGCTTAAATGAACGATGTATGTCTTAAACCCGGGAGCTAATGGAGTCGTTGCAACTTCCACCGCTCATTATGCGAGACTAGCATCGTTAAGGCGGAGACCAGATACCGAGCATGGCTATGGTCGAGAAGGGAGAGCTCGGGATGCATGGTCGATGGGAAACTGTGATCTCACAAGGACGAAGGTCAAGACTGCAAAGGACGACAAATGAACGTGCGGTGTATTCTGTGGGACTTCATCATCATTGAGTTCTGATCTATCTTTTGTGAATGTCCGTCAATCTAGCAGTACCAAATTACGAAACACTTTTCCATCCATATCTCTGTACCCATCATCAGCGTCAAGTGCTGTTCGGCCAAGACCCATTTGCCTTGCCATCAATGCCAAGCGGGCTTGCAGTTGCGTTTAGTCCGCCGAAGTCCATGGCGCCGGCCATATCACCACTCCCCATGTGGTTGACGGCTTCGGCAAAGTCGTGCGGCCACCAGCACTTGAACTTGCGCTCGAAGCCTGCATCCTTGGGGTAGAAAGAATCGGGAACCGGTTGGCACGAGAAAGCAGTATTGGTGAGGAATGGTTTGGGGCAGACGGGCGGCATCTGTTCATTCGAGTAATTGCAGTCGTAGAAGTAGGACTGCTTCCTCTCATCGTTGCTCTCGGTTTCGTAGAAGGGTTGACATGCAGGTGTCCTTTCCGAGAGGTACTTGCACCCAGGAAATTTGCCGTTCATGTAAGTGAGCCTGACAGAGGTTTTGTCTTTGTTGCGCGGCCACTGGACGGTGAGCTGCATTGGGTATTTCAATTTCATCTCGGGCTGGTCGTCACGGCCTGTGGTCTCGATCAAGGAGTTGACCCACTCTGATCCCTTGGTTGACTTCCAGTAGTGCCCAGCAGCGTTCCCGTTGGGATCTTTCAGCCACCACTCAATCGAAGAATCTTCGAACTCCATCCACTGAACGAACTCTGCGGTCCATCTGCTGTTCCTGGTGAACGGCTGCGGTGGTGGTGGAGGGCGGTCGTCACCTGGCTTGAATGGCATGCGGAACCAACAATAGCCTCCTCGCTTCTGATACGAAGAGTCATCGTTGTCGTGCCACTTGTTGACGCCTGCATCACAGCCGACATCTGTCGCTTGAAGCTTCTGCATACCGCATTGCTGGGCACAGTCGTCGGTGAGCTGCCAAGACGCGTTCTCTTCCCTGGTGTTGACCTTCCATTTCGTCCAACACAGCTGTTTGCAGCCGGCAGGGAACTTTGAGATAACGAACTCAATCTCTGAGAGAGACGTACTCGTGGACTTCGTAACGTTTGTGTGGAGCGTGTAACCCATCCTGTAATCCTCTGTTCGACCAAATGCTCCAATCTCTTGGGTAAGATTGGCACCGACGATGTTGTTCCAGCCTGAGCCCGTGCCAGCTTCACAGCCGTTCTCGTCCCAGAGTTTCCACATCAGGGTCACATTAGTCGGCCTGTCCCTAATCTCGTGCTCAAAGTACACAGTCCACTTGCCGTCAGGGGAGACTTTGCCACCTGGCTTGCATGTTGGCGCAGGATTGGATGGCAACGTTACGGTAGAGTAGATCGGAGTGGCAGAGACTGTGATCTTTGTGCTAGACAAGGACAAGACCGTGGTGAAAGGAGATCCGGGTTGAGCATTCTCAAATGTCTTTGGGTTTTCTTTCGGACACACTGCCGGTCGGCACGGGCCCCTCTTGCAGAAGTCAATGCTGTCAGAGCCGTAACACAGTGCGGCGAGACACTCCTTTGCGCACTTCTCAGCATTTGACCCATCTTGCTTGCACTGCCGGTTGACACAGCTGTTGAAAATCTGGTCGCAGGTTGGGCAGTGGGGGGTCGGTGTGCCAGAGGGAATGCTAGTACCCCAGGGAAGAGTTGTGAGCATGCTCAAAGTGGACGGTGGAAGCACTCGTGACACTGATGAGGAAGAAGAGTTGGGCATGCTCGTAGACGATGCAATGCTTGACAAGTTCGTAGATGATGAAGAGAGGACCATGCTCGTAGATGATACAATGGTAGAGGAGTTGGCAGATGACGAGATGCTCGTAGACGACGCAACACTGGAGAAGTTTGCAGAAGGGGTCGGCGTAAACGACATCGACATCGACAAGCTTGAAGTCATGTTGGCAGGCATCTCGTTGTTGCCTTCGTCATCGTCGAGCGAAAGTGGTGCGCGAGTACAAGCGGGGGCTTGAGAAGACTTTGGTTGCTCATTGTCACCTTCATCATCATCCAGCGAAAGTGGCGCACGCGTGCAAGTAGGGCCGTCCGTGGTCTTTGACGGCTGCTCATTATCGCCCTCATCATTGTGCATGTCAAGTGGGGCGCGAGTGCACATCGGGACACTACTGCTGGTGGTAGTGAAGCTGGTGATGGTGGTGGTTGTCGTGGTGCCCAGAATACCACAGCCGGTGAAGGTAGCTTCGAACGAAATGCATGCCGATGTCAAAGTCTCCGTCAGCGTATAGTTGATGGACGCGATGGTGGTTGGCTCCAACTTGAGATCGACGAAGCACGAAACAAGTCGCTCAGTGACCGTAGTCTTCTGGTTCTCTTCACACTTGGTCTTTCGCGTAGGGTCTGGCGTAGGGTCGGGTCCAGGTCTGGGGCCACAACCTCCTGGCTTGGTGCATTTCGGGCCACCGCAGATCTCCGGTGGGCATGGTTCACAGCCTCCCTCAACGTAACAGTAGCCCTTGCAGCCGAGGGGACCACAACCTTCATCACCCCAGTCATCGTCAGTGGGGTTCTCGACCTGAGGTGGAGGTGGGGGCGGAGGAGGCGTGTTGCCAGGTGGAGGAGCTGTGTTACCGGGCGGAGGAGCCGTGTTGCCAGGCGGAGTTGGAGGCGGAGGAGGCTTGCCGCCAGGTGGAGGTCCGGGAGGCGTAGGATTCTTATCAGGCTTACAGCCTCCAAACAAAAGACAAGGCTTGGCGCCAAAAATACCAGCTGGAAAGATTTTGGGCCAGTCGATGTGAATATCGATGTCGCATCCAGGGCCAAAGGGGATACCTAACCAGCCACAACCTGTTCCAAGTTAGCCAGTGTCACAAAGCCAATTTCAATTCCAAAAACGTACCGCATCCAAACGATTTGCACTTCTTTTTGTCCTTGTGCTCCTTCTTCTCGCCTTTTGTACAAGTCCGGGGAACGCACGGGCATATGGGGCGCTTGAAGGCCACAAGTGTAATCGCATACCAAGGGATACACTCCTTCTTGCAATCATTAGGCACACAACCTTTCACTGGCAGCTTCCACCACCAGGCGGTAAACCATGGAAACGGGAGACCTGCGGGCGGCATTTCCTCAGGAAGACTGTCTGGAGGCACGCAAAATGGCCTGCACCAGTTACGGAGCCAGCATTGTGAGGGGCAAAGGTTCGAGTTGTACGGAGGAGACTTTGGCCAACATGCCACGCACCAATCTTGCTGTAAACACTCGAGAGGAGGAAATGGAGGTAAATCCTCGACTTTCGTGTTCGCCAATGCGCTACACCAGGTAAATTCAGGACACCTAGGACAGATGCCGACGAGCGGACCGGTCGGAACCGGTGCAGCAGGTCCGCCCGAGGGCGATGGAGGAGTACCTGATGTAGGGATAACCGTGGAAGCAGTGATAGTACCGACCGATGAGCGCGTAACCGTAACAGTTGGGACACGATCAGTAGTGCCATTATCATCCGTGGTACGATCTTCATCATGTGTCCAAGACCGGTTCGGCGTTGTCATTGGTTGCTTGGAGGTGATGGATTCGCTCGCTGGTGAAGGCGGTGACCATGATGGTTCTGAGGGTGGTGACCATGATCCATGCGGAGGTACTGACAATGGTGGCGGCGATGGTGGTGCCCATGATGGTGCCGGAGGTACTGACCAGGAGAGCAGCGAAGATGCACCTGAAGGAGCCACAATGCTCGAACCTAGAGGTGGCCCAGCGCCGGAGATTGTGCTAGGTGGCTGTGCATTCGGTTGCGAGAAGCTGTCAGTAGCAGTTGCAGGCATGGACAATGAGGAAGCCCACCATGGGACTGATAGTGTTGTGCCGCCGCTCGGAGCTTGGGGTGGCTGCATCATCCAAGACGTGGCGGCAGATGAGTGATCAGAGGACAGGATGATGACGGGAATTGCATCGGTGGAGCTGGAAACCCATGCTGAAGTCGTCCCAGTAGTTGTCGTAGCGCTAGACAGCCAGGACCAAGAGTCACCAAGCGTGCTCGAACCGGCAGAAGATGTCGGCGAAGTCCCGCCCTCAGTACTGGAAGCCCAGATGATCGAGGAGCCAGGCGATGACGTTGCGCCTGAAGTAGCCAGCGACGAAGCTTGGCTGGTAGAGAAGGAGCCGGATGACACGAGCACCGAAGTTGAGAAAGAGGACGAGCCCCATGGAGAACCTCCAAACGACGAAGGCGAGCGGACAGTTGAAGTAACATGCAATGTGGCCGCGCTTGATGTAGGTGCCGTCGAACTAGCCCCAGAGGTAGTCATGGTTGTGCCAGCAGAAGAGCGCGAAGTCTGTGAGGATGCCGGTGTCTCAGATGATCCAATTGAAGGGACGATAATCACAGGGGGAACACCACTGGATGCAACCTGGGAGGAAGAGGTAGTTGATGATCCAGGGCTGGTCTGAATGACATTCGAAGCTGAATCCAGTCCCGATGACCAAGACTGAGACACCTGAGAAGAAGGTGCAGTGCTGGAGGCAGTCGATAGTGTCGACCGTAATCCTGTCGACCATGCTGCAGACGACTCTGAGGTTCGAGATGGCGGAGGAGATGACGTGGAGGCTGGAGGTACAGAAGCCGAAGCAACGGGAGCCGACGAACCCGACGGCGCTGCGACTGACGAGGCAGAAGCAGAAGCAGAAGAAATCAAAGCCGAAGTGTCAGGCGAGGATGCAGTTGGATTGAGAGTCGGCGGGGCTACCGTAGACTCGGTCTGGGACGTGCTTGAGGCAGGCCGAGCAGATGCCGATGAGGTATCCTTCGACGACTGCATTGGAGGCCATGCAGAAGAAGTAGCTGAAGACCATGAGGCCGAGACTGCTTTAGAGGACACCACTCTCGTCGAAGCTGTCATTACTGTCGATGATGTCCACACCGAAGTTGCTTGTTTTGATGATGACGCCGCCGGAGCGGTGGATGCAATATTTGATGGAGCAACCGACACGATAGGAATAGAAGGTGAAGAGGCAGAAGCGCTCGACTGTGGAGCGCCAGGGCTGCCAGGGCCGCCGCCGCCGCAAGAAGCGTAGTCGATAGCCCACAATGCTGTACCGCCAAGGCAGCGGTCATTTGCAAGCTGTGTCTTCAAACCGAGAGTCTCGTTGTCGTCGTATCCGACCCACTGTTTATCGAAGATGATCTGCTTCACGCCTGTACCGCCGGCAATGATCTCTGGTTTCAGTCCCTTGGAGCTGATGATACGCTGGATTTCACATTGTGACAAAACACCTGCGAGCTCAGTGCACTCGCCGGCCTTGGAGGGACCAGTCCACGCGCACCCGTACTTCGCACAACCTGCGTCCGCAAGAGTGTATCCACGACCGTAGTTGGCAATGCCGAGGTTGATCTTCGCAGGGCTGACATTGTTGAACCAGAAGAGGTCGAGCGCGGAGTCAATCTCCTTCAGGTCGGTGTGCGGCTTGACGAGGGCGCCCAAGCTAGGAATGGCGGCATCCCAGGGCTGTGTTAAGTTAGCATGATGGACATTGAAGACTTGAGAGCGGAAACTTACGCCGTGGAGATCATAGGACAGGACGTTGAAGAAGTCTACGTTGCCTTCCAGCGCCTTGGGTTCGAGATTCTTCAAGTACTCATACTGGGCTGGAAGGACGAGGGAAAGTCCACGTGAGCCCAGGGAGCCGCGAAGCTCAGTCATGAGGTCTACCTGGTTGTGCTTGTCAATTGCAGGGTTGCCACCACGGGTCTCGGAGCCAGGCCACTCCCAGTCGATGTCGACGCCTTCAAAGTTCCACTTGTCGAGGAACTTGAGCAGGGAGGCAATGAATGCTGCGCGGTTGGCCTTAGTGCTTGCCATCTGGGACCAAGTGTAGCGAGTGGCGCCAGCGTCGGAGAACTCCCAACCACCTGAGATGTGTCAGTTTGTGTGAATGCCAGGGACATTGGAGGCAGCTTACCAATGCCAATCCACTTCTTGGAGCCATCCTTGAGGGCAAGAAAGTCTGCGTAGAGCTTCTCGTCGTCAGGGTGCACGGGGCCAACAGTGAAAGTTGCCGGGTCGATCGTGAGGAATGAGAAGATCAAATGCGTAAGGCCAGTGGTGTCGATGTTGGCAGGCCAGACCTTGTCGCAAGGCCTACGGCGAGTGTTCCTGATGCGTGTTAACTGAAAAGCTCACAAGTTTGATCGCAAGCATGGACGTACCAGCCTTCATAATAGGCAATTTTTCGAGAAGCTGTACCGCTACCTTTACCACATGTAGGAGTAGATTGCGTAGAGACGATGCCACACGTGCCAAACTGCTTCTGGCAGGGAGTGCTCTCGCCCGACTCAGTAGCATCACGACAGAAGAACTCGGAGGCGCCGCAGAAACCAAAATGAGAGCAGCAGACGTTCAAAGGACACGCCTCTGAGCCACCCTCGCTGTTGACACCGCAAGGTGCCTTGGCATCGCAGTTGGCGACACAGGTGGTCTTGCAGTGTTCATCCCGGTAGCCACAATGTCCTTGTCCCGTCAGTATGGAGAAAAATTGGGTGCAGAATACACATACCTTGAGAGTTGCAACAGCTGCCGTCGGGGCAAGGGCTGCTGGCGCTGCACTGAAGCTCGGTTTCACCGAAGCCCTTGACGCCGCCATCAGTCTGGCTGCGGATGTATTGTTCTTCGATGTCGAGAACTGGGAGCACGCCGTCGAGAGTATGCCGCGGTGCGCCGAAGAAAGCCACGTTGGATTCGCCGCCGAAGACATAACCGCCAAAAGCAGTCAGCCCCAGCAGCGTGGGCGTGAAGAGGGACAGCCGCATGTTGTGCGCATGCGCTGTCGTGAGTGGAGGAAAGAGTGTAGATTGTTAGCAGATTTTGAAAAATTTGAAGGTGCAGGTTGAGTCAATCTCTACGGCTGGTGGTGAGAAGGAGAACAGTTGAGAGGGAGTGGCGCAGGTAGTAAATATGGCAGGGCGCAAGTGGGGCGGGTGGTGAAGTGAAGGTAGGTTGCGAAGAAAGGCTGCCCTGGAGGTAGTCGGTGATGCACCAGTCTCCAAGGTTCCCAGCGTTAGGAAACTTTCACCTAAACGGTACTTCAGTTGTGTCATCGACCTGGCACATACAGGAATCCGATCTCGTACGCCAGACGCTGATATTTCTGAGGCGCAACCGGTAAAGGCTTTCCTATAATAATTCAACGAGCATAATGCAACACTTCTTGTACTATAACCATCCGGCCCCAGTCAGGCTGGTGAGCACAACCGTATATGCCCTCGAGTGCCCCTAGGATCCGGACCGCCAATGACCTTATCCGTCGTTAAGCGTTACCTACTGTTGAGCTTAAGAGCAGATGACAGCGTCACAACTATCACAGCTTATGCCTCTAAGACCCTGCTCCAGTACTCTTCTAGCCCTCCTCTTCTCTAACGATTTGAGCAATGATGAAAACCACGCGGCAAGAAGACCAGGATCTGTCATGTCATGACTAAACCTCGATCTCGAAGTTTAGGGACAGCATTCGATCCTTTCAGTCTTATTAGGCTCTATCTTACACTCTAGCAAGATCTAAGTATGATTTAAAAGCTTCCTTGGCGTGCATGAGACAAGATCACGGTGACATGAAGTCACCTACGACCCCGCATAACGCGAGACAAGTGCGCTAAAACAGCTAGCCTAGTCCATGCTCGAACCCTCCTTCCATCTACAGTATCATACGGAAACCGCATAGAATAGTTCGATAAGACCTAATTGTCAATTCGTAATCTCAGCATCTTTGCACGAGTTCCTGGCATGGCGCTCTGCATGATGAATACTACAAACAACAAACCCGAAAAACGCCATCATTAATCACCGCCACTGATCCTGATACCTCCGCTTAGCAATAATAACACTGTCGTCGAACTTGGTGAACTTTCTGATCTCCACCACCTCCAAGCCAGCCTGATCGATGAGCCACCGCCAATGTTTCTCTCTCCGCTCCTGAGCATCGAACATCGCCTTCATGGCCAGGCTGAGTGCGGCGGTGTACTCAACACCAGGCGCACTCGCGTCAGGCTTTTCGTCTGGTAGCATTTTGTCGTCGATGTAAATCCTGCTGTCGGGGTTGTGCTGCAGCGCTGGGAGGTGCATTTGAAGAATCTGGATGCAGGTTGTGTCATCGAAGTTGTGCAGGATTTGGCGGAGGTAGTATGCCCGTGCATCTGGGCGTGTTAGTTCCAGTACGACAATTATATAGTGTGAGCTTACTGTGCACTGGTTGTTCGGTGAGGAAGTCATGTGCCATCAACTCCATGCCGTCGACCTTCAACGCCTTCTCGAGCACCGCAGGCCGATCTTGTAGAATAATTTTACCCTTCAGCTCCGGGAACTTTTTCTTGAGCGCTGCGCATTGCGATCCATTACCGCCGCCGACATCGACAAATACCACTTCTTCTGTGCCGACGCCTTGAGCAACTTCACTGTCGAAGGTGACTGCGTCCAGCCAGGTGGGGAGCATGGCGAACTGGGCTTCCATGAATCGGTGGAACGCGCCTTGCTGTACGGGATGCGTTTCCATCCATGTGTAGAAGTCTTCCTTGCTGTGTTGTCCGATCTTAAAGGCAGTTTTCCCATCCTCAGGGTTGCCGAGCACCTGATTCAGAGCAATGAAAGCTGGGGCACAGTTGTCATGACTGCGCGTGGTCAGCAAGAACACATATTAATATCAAGGTCACTGACAAGTGAGTGACAGCATCGTTGAAGAGCGGGACAAGAAGCATGTGTGTCAACGGCGTTGCTGTGTATGTCCCAGGTTTCGACTCGGCGGCCATACCCTGTGTGCACAGGTAGTCGAGGACAGATTCGAGAACACCCTTCGCAAGTCCACTCGCCTGCGCCAGGTCATTCAGCTGTGAGCCATCTTTGCTCTTCGCAAGAGCATCGAAGATGCCTCGATCCTGGCCAATACGTGCGGTGACAAGCGGTAGTGGCTGTAAGTGGGTCAGCCGCCACAAAGTCGCACAAACCCGTACGCCAATCACTCACGCCATACACCAAACGCTGCATCGTCTCAAAAGGCTCCTCTACAGCTGCAGCTGCTTGCCTTGCCAATTTCTGAAAGTCACGTTTCTGCGCATCATCCTGGAAGTATGAGCTGGGGTCGGCAGTGAGAAGCCGCAGCTGCTCAATGAGAGCCTGGGGATTGGCCTGCGACGTCATGTATGAGGTTGTGCAAGATTGTGATTTGGTAACGAGCTCGGATGCGTCCCGGGAGGCCTGGGGAGTACTTGAAATAGTCAGCGGCTCGGTCCAGTGGTTCGCGGCTCGGCTTATAGCTCCAAGGAGGAAAGCGCACTCGGCAGAAGGATGGACTAGGCCGCATCGAACACCTCATACATCACGCTTGCTTGCATGTGTGAGAGGACTGGTCCCACGCTCATATCTAAGCCCTGTGCTACGATAAGTCGACGAATCAAATGCTGGCCTGGCATCTTCCGCGGACTCCTCGCTCCTGCTCTTCCGACCGATGTTGGTGATTTACCGTTGCCGTGGGACAGCCTTGCGTGATGGTAAAAAGCAACGAGACGCGCATTTCGAAATCGCCATGTCTTGACTCATGGATGTCGAGACTCTACCTGATACCTTCTGTGCGGTCTGAGTGGAGATGCACGAGCTCGGCCAGCAAGATGTGGACTCGGTACCAGATCGAGGGCCCACTCTCATTGTCATGATGTGGACGCTAACTTCGCTCTCCTTTGTTACCGTCGTACTGCGCTTTGTTTTTCGTGCGCGCAAGAGGCAGGTGGGATGGGATGACATCTTCATGGCTACAACCTGGGTACGTATGGTGGTGTGACTGCTGAAAGACGCTGACCGTCCAGGTGTGCTTCGTGGGCTGGTCCTCAGTGTTGACACTGTATGCGAATCGAGGTGGATGCCAGCATATCTGGGATGTGCAAAAGCGCGGAATGGACAACCTTACCAACGCTATCCTGTTGAACTGGACGTCTCAGATATTCGGCATCATCGGCGTAGCAACAGGAAAGATCTCGATCTCAGCGTTGCTGCTGCAAATCCTGCGCGATACGGGATGGAGATGGCAGCGCATCTACCTCTGGACAGTCACGATCATTTTGACGAGCTGCGTCGCAATCTCGTGCTCGTTGTTGACCTTTCTGCAATGTAGCCCACCCAAACGTCTATGGGACCCACGGGTAGAGGGTACATGCTTGGATCCCAACGTCATGGCTGGCTATGGCATTTTCACTGGATGTGAGTAAATCTAGAATGTACCTTCACTCATCGTACTCACACTGTCAGCTTTCTACACGTTCGCCGACGCCAGTCTCGCAATCATCCCACTCACCATCTTCTGGAAGCTCCGCATCAGCATGCTCCAGCGCATCCAGCTATGCATTGTGTTCGGCCTCAACATCCTGACATCGATATGCTCGGGCATCAAGACGCAGTATCTTGCAGAACTCGGAAACCGCACGGATCAGACGTGGGCGACGTACGATATATTCGCCTGGGTCACAGCTGAACTCTTCCTCCTGGTCGTCTGCGGCACGGTCCCAACGCTGTATCCTCTTCTGCGCGGGATACAGTCGCTGCTCTCATTCATCAGGAGTAAATTCATGCCACGTCCAGCATCAGATGAGGATCCGCTGCGGCAGTCCGACGAGGTGTTGACGATTGGGAAGATCAGAATGCGATTGAAGAATCGAAGAGCGGAAACGACGACGAATGAGAGCGGGAGCGAAGCTCAGATGCACGACAATATGCAACAGGACTAGAAAATACATAATCAAGGGATTGATTACGACGTTAAGCATGGTGTTATAGATGGGGACACAGTGGAAATGCAACCGCTACGCTAGACTTGTACACCCAGCTCGCCCTATCAAGGCCGCGTTCTTCCTCGTAAACAGAAGATGTCACCCAGCGAACGGAAAACCACACAACCACGCCGACTTCAACACAAATAAGAAGTGGAAGAATGAACAGACCCCCAACCTATCACCACAGACCCGCCAAAACCTTCAAACCCCAATAGTCCACAGTGCATGTCTTTTTCTCGTTACCTGTATCTCACTGTACAGCTAGTCTCTTCCCTGCTCATCAGCATCTCGGTTCTACTGTCCTGTCTCCACTTACAACACACAGCGCTCTCCGAATCAGCCTTACCATCACACCGACACTGACGCCAAGACTGACCTAGACCACCTTCTATCACGCCAGTTCACGTGCACGTGCTGTTTACCTAGGCGCTGTATCTGCATTCACAGCCATATAATACATGTTCTTCTCTGCTCTGGGCTCTCGCCTCTTCTCACGAGTAATCACAACTGTCTCACCTCGCATGCTCGTTAAGCCTACTTCAGAGTGGATTTTTAGCTATTAAAGGAGTATCTGGAAACCGCGTGCTGACGTGACTACTATCATGCTATGCTACTAAAGGAGCGAGAAACGTGCATCCTAAAAACAAAAGATTATGGGTAGCTATTTGATGTGAGACATAGTCTTTAATTCTGTTATATTTGCTTAGCTTGACCTAGCTCAACACGCATAACTAAAGGATGTATAATTTCTACATACTCAAAACCAGCATCAGCACATCCCATACATCATGCGACCCACCGCTGCTCCATCCAACAAATCCCCTAGTTTTGTTCCCGTGACAAGATCAAACCAAATCAAACCAAGCCAACTAGGTAGTCCCTAGTACCTTTTAGATATCCTAGGCGACATCCTCTCTCTCTCTTTCGACTTGACTCGTAGACAGAAGCGCTCGGCGAGACTAGGCTAGTATACCATACACACAACCCCAAACAGCCCCCTTATCAGCACCTAACCTTACCCACCCTACCACTCTCCGATCCCAAATCCTCTATACTAGATCACGTCCTAGGTATACAAAGGCTTAAGGCGGCCTTGTACATATAGTGACTTAGTCGCTAAGTACCTATACACTACGACCGCGCCCTCGAGACTTGAACCGATATTGCAGAAACGGATTCTTTTGCATCTCTTATGCGCCTTCTTTCTTACCTTCTTTGGCGGTAATGTCAGATAGGGAGGCTGTGCAGTACTATGCATGTATTTAGTACCCCTACTCTTTCTACTTGCTTTGCGTGTTCTGTTGTTTGACTTGTGGGTTGTAGGTTGTAGGTACCGATTTTGTGGTCTGGCTGCCTTTTTGTTGTGTATCGTAGATGCTGTGTCGTGTGTTCTGTCTCCTTGTATCTTTCTTCTGGGTGGTTCTGGTTCCTTGCTGTGTGGTCTAGGTGGTGCACTCTAATTCTCTCCATGTCGTTTCCGATTTCTAGTTTCTGAATTCCGTGCTCTGGTTTCTGGCTTTTGCTTCCTCTTCCTCTTCCTCATCTCCTTTTCCCATCTCCTTTTTTTTTTTTTTTTCTCTGGCTTCTCCCTCCCCTAGTTCCATTTTTGCGTTCCTTCTCCGCTTTCGGGGTACAAAAGCAGCGCAGAGTGAAAAAGAAAGGAAGGGAAGAAAGCAAACGCAGGAAATAAAGACGGGAGTGGTGTCACATGTTTGAACGTCGTAGGTAAGCGTACAGCAGCGCGCCGACGGTTCTACGAGTGCAAAAAAGTGCACAAATTCATGGTCATTTTCATTTTCATTTTCGTTTTCATTGCCATTGTTACTGTCTATTAGTCCCATTTCCATTCCCATCAAATCCACTACTACTACTACTACACCCTCACTCCGGTTGTCCCCCCCCCCCACCCCCCTTCCCCTCTTTTGCATATCTCTACCTCCTCACCGGCCTAGCCGCAGAATCATACGGCCCATACCGCCCATACCTCCCCCCCACATCAACCCACCCACCAGCCCGCTCGTCCCGCAGCGGCGCCCGATTCGCACTCTGCGTGTATGCGCTCGAATGCACCCAGTCCGGGAAAAGCGTGCCGAGTTGCCGGGCCCCCGTGGGACTCCATTTGCTGCTGGGGTATTGGGTGGGGTGGAAGCCCGGGTCTGGGCGGTGGGGGTGCGTGTAGCGGGCCCAGGGGTCGGTTGTGAAGTCTGGCATTGTTTGGACGTTATTTTTGTTGTGGAGATTGTTATTTCTGTTGTTTGGATCTTCCTGTGGTTAGGCGTTAAGAGTTGGTGATTGGAGTTTGGGAGGGTCGGTGTGGTTTATAGATTGATGTGTGCGTGATGTGCAGAAAGTGATTGTCACGATGTATTGAACTGAAGGGGAAGTGTGAAGGCAGTAATGTCTCGTCGTCACATCTACGAAGGGTGAACACCACGAAATGTGGTGATGTATCAATTCAAGTCCGGCTCATCCATCTCCGTATACACCCTCAACTCCTTCTCCAGCATCACCCGATACAGGCGCCACAGCTCCTCTTCACTGAACACCCCCGCGCCTGTGAACGCCAGCATGACGAAGTCCTTGCACCACGGCAGCATCTTCAATCCTTGGTAGAACGTCTGCTTGACCCTGGCGCCCGCCTCGTCGATCCTGTCCTCCCACTTGCTTTTCTTGCCGTCCCTGCGCGGGCGCTTCTTTGGCCGTAGGTTCTGCTCTTTGTGCAGCTGCTCTAATTCGAATTGCAGATACAGCTTCCACAGCGCGGGGCAGTGCGCGCCAGTTGCGTCAGTATTCGTGGCGCGCTTGTACAGCGCGCGGATGGAGTGGGACGTCGAGCCTGCCAGCTCACCCTTTAGTGTTTCGTAGTGAATGGCGAAAGCCCAGGTTGTGACGCTCGAGGTGGGCGACGTGTTGAGGACGCGGTGCATATTGCCGCGCACACGGTCGTCGATGGAGAAGCGAGCTTCGTTCGCAGCGTAGGTGGCCAGGAGGATTGTATTTTTGGGGAAGGTGGCGATAAGAGGCTCCAGGGCGGTGCGGAGGAGTGCTGGCTTTACGATAGCAGCGTGAGTGGCGTGGTAGGCTAGCAGGCGCGCGAGGGATTGTGCATGCATCTCTGCGTGCACTGACGATGAGAGTTTGTGGGAAGCTAACCAGGCAGTAAGGTTGTTGTGTACGTCCAGTGCAGCGTTTGCGTCGCAGTCGTTGGATACATGAGTGAGGAGCACGAGGAGGGATGTGTTGAGGACCGCAGAACGGTAGTCCTTTTTGAGGAGCGCATCTTCAAGTGAGCCCTGTAGGGTAGTTCGGACTGAGTCAAGACAAATCGCGTCAGGTCGTGGCATATGTAGGCTATTTGGCAGTCGACCTTTGTATCGTACAAATCGCCACAGTGTTTCGACCTTCTTGTCTGTTTGTAGAACCAGCCAAACGTGACTGCTCAGAAGCTCCAGATAATCTGCTGAGGCTGATTTCATATTTAGCGCAGCAGCGAAAACTTGATCGGCCTTTGCGAGGTTGCCCAGATGAGCTTCAACCAGTCCATACATGTTGTACAACCGCAGACTTGAAGGCTTGTCTTTGAGGAGGCGTTTGGCGCTTTTGGCTACTTGTAAGGGGAAATGATTGGCCTCAAAAGCCAAGAGGTACTCGCCAACGACCTCACTGTCGGGCATGTTCATGGCTAATAACTTTAGAACGTTTCTGACAAAGTCCGGACTGAGTCTGGAGACAGAGAGCGAAAATGACTGGTGTACCAGGGTGGTACTTGTCATCTGGAAGTTGGCACACGGACTCTGCAAGTATCGTGAATGTGTTTCTTGGTATTGAGAATTCTCTGGCTCTGTGGTCGCATATTTGGACCCAGAGGCTCTTTGCAACATTGGGTCGGTCCACCAGGACTTTACTGGGCCCGTTCCTGCCAGGCGAGGAAGTCCACAGAAGCACAGGAATGCGCCTAGTTGTAGTTCTGCAGAGACCAGAGGAAAGAGCGTTATGTAGTCTTTTAGATCTGAAAAGAAGATGGTATGGAACGGATCGTCTTCGCCTACTTCATCTGTAGAGCGGCCTGGGTACCGCAGTTTGCTCACAGATTCAGTTTCGCGTTGTTTGAATTCATCGAGTGAAGAATTGGAGGGTCCAGATGTCTCCAAGACTATGGAGCACGTTGGTGGTATCGCTTCCTCGATCGACGTATGCCTCCAGCCTTTGCTGTCTGGTTCGCCAATGCGAGGGGCCTCGCTCTCCCAAAACTCCTCAAACTGCTGTATCTTGTTCGTGATGTCATGCGGGGCGAGTAAGCTGAACTCGAGAACAGCTTGCCAGACAGCTAGCGCTAGTTCTTGGTAGCCTGCTTCTTGGATCATCGTGGTGAGACGAATGAATAGATGAATTCCAGCTTCAGATGTGGCTGTATCGGTCGTAGAACTCGTTAATTGCAGTGCTCCCAGAGCTTTGGAGAAAATGGATCGACAGTCTTCGTACTTGAATCTCGAGAATGTCGACTGAACGAAGTCAAGGTAACCAAGCCAAAGCTTTACGCTGTGACGATGTTTCTTAAGCACGTCTTGCCACTTCTTCGCCACCTTTGCATCGTCCCAGTGCCGCTGTGCTTCTCGCAACAGCCCAGTTTGAAGCTCGATTTGGCTCATTTCGTCAACTACCTTACGCAGAGCTTCTTCGTAGGTCGCGATGCGCACGTCGGCAAGGTTCTTCCTATCAGCCGCTGACAGCTCCGTGATGGCCCGATCCAGCTTCATCATCGGTTCTTGGTGTTCGATGAGGTCCAGCCAGGCATGAAGATTTTGTGGGTCGTCACGAGTCTCGCGGATCAACCTGGAATTCTTTTGCGTGACTTCAGAATTTGCAGTTGCAGCCTCTGTATCCGACTCATAGTAGGTGTCTGGGTCGTCAGCTTTGCTGGGGTCGCGCTTTTCCTCGATCCCACGATAGTCGACGTCCGGTACATCATTGCTAGGCACCTCATTGTCATCACCAGCATCTCGTTTTCGTTTGCTAGTCGAGAGTGCGATGAAGTCACGGGTGGCATCAGTGATATGATCTTCTGCAACCTTTACAAGCCGTAGGGTACGTTTGCTCTCTCTCGCAGGGTGCTTGTCTGTCAGCATCCGCTTCTGGCGCTGACGCACGAGCGGTGTCATGTACATTTTCTTCTCGGTTGAGAACTCGCGATCAATCTTCTGACCTGGCAGTCCAAGGACGTTGCCATAGCCGGTGCGTCGATAGCTAGGGATGTCGTAGTGGTTTAGTGTCCCATACTTGACAATGTCGAGGTCACCCCGGCGGTCGCTGAAGTAGGCCTTTTTTGAAGACTCATCTCGATCGCGCCCTCGCTCTTGTGGCGGTGGTTGACGTCCATCGCGTGGTGGTGATCTTCGCCTCTCGTGCGGTGGTGATTTACGTCCATCACGCGTCTGTGACCTACGGCCATCACGTGTGTCTCTTGATGGTTTCCGTTGCGTGGGTTCCTTCTCTTCCCGAGGTTCTTCCGGTGGTGGATGTTCTGGCGCCTTGGGCTTGGGCCGGAAGCTGGTAAACTTGGGGGCGCTTGAAGTCATGGCCGGCTCAGCCTAGGGGTCAGTCAGGTGATGTTGGCGAGAGATGAATGGATGTCGTCAGACATGACGTCGGTGCAGTCAAGGCCGCATGTTGTTGGCTGTTCAGCTAACCTCGTACAGCGTAGAGCCGTGATACATGAGTGAAAGTGGATGCACGTGTCGAAGGGTGATGGTCCACTGCGGTAGTGGCTTCAGGCGTGCACCGTAAAATGTTGCGGCGGGTCCGTGCGCCAAAATGTGAAATCTTGGCCGACGCGGATGTCAAGACTCGTCGAGAAATTTTGGAGCTTTGCGACTGCAGACCGACCAACCGGCCACGACAATACTCCACGCCGCTCAGCTGCGTCCGATGGCTTTTGGGACTCCGCGCATATCTTCATAAGCCTGCAGCCAGAAATACCGGGCATTGCCAACCATATCCCACCGCAAACCCCGACCCGTCCCGCACCATGGCGACGGCGCTCCAGAAGCAGCTCGCGGCCATTGCGGCGTCGAGCACCCACCAGCTCGACCTGCGCGCGCAAAAGTCGGCGCACGGCAAGTCGCTGCTGTTCGAGCCCAAGGTGGCCGGCTCGCAGTCGTTTGAGAACCTCTACCTCATCTGCCATGAGGGCTACCGGGACCTCTGCGCGCTGGACCCCCGCTTCCGCCAGTTCTCGAGCAGCCTGTTCAGCGAGCAGAGCAAGGTGGAAGACCGCCTGCAGATGACCGAGGCCGAGAACAAGAAGCTCGGCGCCGTGCTGGAGGCCTTCATCACCCTCGTCGGCCCGCGCCTGCTGCTGAAGCCCGCGCAGAAGGCGCTGGAGTGGCTTGTGAGGCGATTCAAGTGCGTTCTCCTCGGCGCAGTTGGCGCATAATCAAAGCGCGCCTGCTGCTGCAGCCCATGGCCTTTGCTAATCACCTGACAGGGTCCATGAGTACAACACCGACACGCTCGTCTACACATTCCTCCCCTACCACCAGACACCGCAGTTCGTCGCACTGCTCTCCATCCTGCCCGCCCAGCCGCGACACGCCCTGCGCTTCCTCTTTCCCTACATCCAGGCCAAGACGAACCCACCCAGGCAGACGATTGTCTACACGGCCATCAACACGCCCGAGTTCTTCAATGCCTTCCAGTCGTACATTGTCCGCGTCCTCCACGCCGGCCACGAGTCGACACACCTCCTCAACTTCTGGGCCACCATCACATACCAGGCCATCCACGGCATCTTCAACAGCGGCACATCCGGGCGGCGAGAGATCCAGGCGCAAAAGACCGAGGACGTGCTGCTGAGGGTTCTACCTGTGCTCAACAGCTCTATGCGCGCCTCCAACGGGCCAGAAGTCGTCGTTGCATGCTACCTGATTGTGCACGCGCTTGTCACCAATGCGCAGCTGGGAGACAAGGTCCTGGATTCCCTGATGGAGGCCATGGTTCTTGCCCACGACGCCGACTCGTTGAACCAGTGCATATTAGTCTTGGCCACAGTCGCAGAACAGCGCTCGGGCGCACACATGCCGAATGCCGTCACGAGGAGGCTCTTGAAGGTACCCCAGCTATCAAGCGCACTGGCCACGGCCGCTGCGCAGTGCTCTGTCGGTCGTCTTGCGCTTGGCTGTGCTTTGGGAGCACTGGGCGGCGCCAGTCGCTCGGACGAGAAGCGCGCTACATTCACCGAAATCGTCGAGTCTTCCCTCCTTACACAACCACAAACACAGATTGTCCTGTCCACACTGGTACGAGCAGTACGAGACAGCGCACCCGGCTCTGAGGAGCACGGCCAGCTTCTCGAACTCGCTGCAAAACTCGCCGACGACCGAACCATCGCAACCAAGATGCTGCTCACCGCAAAGGAGAACGACATCGACCTGGAGTCTCTCGGCCTTTCTATTGATCAGTCTGTCGATCTCGTACAAGCAGCGTCGTTTGAATCCGACGACGAGGAGATGCTTGACGCTGACGAGGCTGTCCCTGCCTCGACCATCCCAGTCCCAAGCTTCAAGGCCAGCAGTTTCCTAGAATCGACTGCCGCAAAGGACTACAGCGCTGTCGCGGCTGCATTCGAGCAAGCCGTGTCGTCCAACCAGACTACCCGGTTCCTGGCATCTCCAGAGCTCCTCCAGAAGGACGCCGACACATCGAACGTCTATCTCACCTTCCTCATCCGCACATGGTGCACTTCGCGCTCCGCTCCTGTTCGAGTCGCTGCCCTCCGCGCCGTGTCATCGACGATCAAGCGCACCGCAGCCACTGCTGACTTCCAGAATATTATCCCCTACCTCCTCCATGCGCTTTGCGACACTTCATCTATTGTTCGCCGCTCCGCCGCTGCATGTGTTGCCGCCCTCTCCAAACGGACGCCCTCCAAGACACCCAGGTCCTGGGGATCCGCATTGTACGGCAAGGGCTCCAAGATCTCCGAGCTCAAAGCCGATGATGCCGCTACGTTCCTCACTTCCGTACTCAGTCCAGTGCTTGAGGAGTGCGTGATGGATTCCAAGTTTGTCGTTCCAGGAGTAAGAGATGCGTTGGAAGGATCGCAGTCAGCAAAGTCTAAGCAGGCTATCAAAGCGCCCGTCCGAACCTCTGTTCTTGGCTTCCTGAGCAGTCACGTAGCCGCTACTCCTCTCTTGAAGGTCAGAGTAAACGTACTGCCTGTCTTCAACTTCATCGGCAAGATCACAGCCAGTGTCCGCAGCGAGGCTATCGTCCCTCTCGTCCAGCAGTGGTGCGCACTTGCAGCTTCAGACGTGGCTACAAAGTGTGCAGATGAGCAGATCTCGGTCGAAGACGCTGACAGAGGGCATCTCAACGCTCTCATGGCAAAGGAAGCTAAGAGTGCGCAACTGCTCGGCGATGTCATCTCAGGATCCCTCAACAAGGAGCGCATTGCTTTGGTCGCTGCCGCCTTCGACCAGATCAATGCATTCTGGCCCTCTCTTAAGTCCGATTCGAGGCTTGCGCTGGCTCAGGCCATGCTGGACTTGTCGCTCAAGGAGAGCACCGAGCCCTTCGACCAGCTCTGCAGAGAGCGCGCTCTTGAAACCCTGCGCAACGTCAAGCTTGACTCTGCCACCCTCGTCACATTCCTCGACAGTGTTCCTTCTGCGCTTCAGATGCCCGAAGGCCCGCCGTCGAAGAAGAGGAGACGGACCAGCCGCAACGAAATGGCACGAGTGGAGGTCTCGTCTACAGATGAGCTGCAGCGTCTGCTAAGACGCCTAACCCTGGTGTTGGAGCTGATCGAAGGGTCGAACCCTGGCCAGCATCCTGAACTATTCAGGAACCTGTTCAACATCTTCGGTGACCTTCAGCCCCTCAAGCAACAGTCTGGTTCCGAGCTGGTCTACCTCCAGAGCATGATCCTCGGCGCTTTGACCCCTATCGTAAACTTCTTGAAGGAGCACCCTGAGGCAACTGAATACCAATCAGCGGTCCGAGCCGATCTCCTCATTGACGCCATCCGACACTCCACAAGCCCACAGGTGCAGAACAGCGCGCTTCTGCTGATCTCCAGCCTCGCAACATGGGTTCCAGACCTGATCCTTCACAACCTGATGCCCATCTTCACCTTCATCGGCTCCACTTTGCTTCGCCAGCAAGACGACTATTCTGCTCAGGTCGTCGACAAGACTATCTCGCGTGTCGTGCCGCAGTTAGCTGCCTCCCTGCGTGCAAAGCACAAGAACTTCCTGACCGGCGTGTCGGACTTGTTGCTGAGCTTCACTGCTGCCTTCGAGCACATCCCGCTGCACCGAAGACTGAAGCTGTTCTCCGAGCTTGCCCGCACGCTTGGTCCAGAGGACTCATTGTCCGCCATCATCGCCCTTCTGGCTGACCGATACCACAACAGCAAGACCCAACGCAGGTTCTCGACTGAGCTGCTGCTTGTATTCGACCCCATCCACACATTCGATGCTATCAAGGGCTACCTTGACCTCGTTGCCGACGCTGCAAGCCCCAAGCGCAAGGTCTCCGACACATTGTTTGGGCTGAACGAGAAGAAGCCTGCTGAGGTGGAGTCTGCCATCCAGAACCTCTTGGTGTGTCTTGCAGACCTCGCTGCTGATGACAGGCTTCGCGGACACGTTTCCAGGGCGTTCCGACGCAAGTCTGATAACAGCAAGCCTCGTGATGTCTTCGCCAGCATCGTTGAGGTTACTATCCAGCTGTCGAAGCAGGTTGCGTCCACGCCTAAGTTATATGAGTGCTGCAGCCGTGTCCTTGCCCGATCCCTGGACCTCCTTCCTACCACTGAGCTCGTCAAGTCGGCTGAGCTCCTCCTTGCAAAGACCGATGCGCAGGTACAGGTCGCAGCTATCAAGTCGGTCCAGGTACGCGCCGCCACGGTCGTACAAAACGACCGAAACTCTGTCAACGCATTGGTCTCGTTCTTGCCTAGTGTCGAGAATGTCCTGCAGCAGTCCAAGTCCTTGGACGCAAAGATCATCTCTGTCAGCTGCATCGACAGCATTGTGGAGCGGTTCGGCAAGAAGGATCCGTCTGCTGTGGCTTCGGTCGCCCAAACGATTGCCGGCCCACAGTCGCTATCGCACAGCGATGACAGGGTCCGCGTTCTCTCCCTGTTGTGTCTGACCTCCATCGTGGATGTGTTGGAGGACGAGTTCATCTCGCTTCTGCCATCTGTCCTGCCAGTCGCGTTCGACTACCTTTCGAAGGCTATTGACGAGGAGAACGTTGGTCTGCACAACGCGGTCTACACTCTCATCTCAGACATCATAGAACGGCTTGGATACATGTTCTCGCGATCGTATCTCGAGACAGCCCTGCGGTTATCGCATCGCTCTGCTGCTGCCGATCTGGAGGAAGCTTGCGACGAGAGCCGCCGCGCTTTCTACCAGAGCGTGTCTGAGCACCTGGGAGCGCAGGAAGTGTTTGCTGCCATCCAATCCACGTGGATTCACGCACTTTCCCAAGGCTTCGATGCTTCGCTCGAACACCTCGAGCTCCTTCGTTCCACCGTTGATGTCCAGACCAAGGCCAAGCTTATCAAGTCCAGCTCAACACTGTTCACCCTCGTTCTCTCGAGCTTTAACCTGCGAACAGCGATAAGTGCACAGAATGACGCCGAGTTTGATGATGAGGAGGTCGAGCAGCTCGAGAACACCCTCGTGGAATCGGTAGTTGCCATGGTACTGAAGCTCAACGATGCCACTTTCCGCCCCTTCTTCGTACAGCTCGTCGACCAGGAGGGCCCCATCACCGCAAAGCCAGAGCGGGCCATCACCTTCTACCGATTCCTCGCCTCGTTCTTCGACAAGTTCAAGGTACGACTTCCCTCTCTTTTCCATCTGCATTGCTAACATACCCAGTCCATCGTCACAACATACTCCAGCTACATCATCGAGCACGTCGCCACACTGCTAAACCAGCTCGTCGGCGAATCTGCCAATTCGGAACTCCGCGCCATCGTCCTCGCCGCCCTCCAAAAGACCTTCCAACACGACCAAGACGGCTTCTGGCAAGCGCCCTCGCACTACGGCGTAATCATGAAACCCCTCCTCGCACTCCTCACCCTCCCCGACGCCTCCGCCGTCACAAGCGACGTCATCCCCGCCATCACCGAACTCGCCGCCGCATCCGCCTCCTCGCTCGACAACCACCGCGAAATGAACGCCGTCCTGCTACGCTACATGCGCGACGAGGCCGCCCACACACGCCTCGCCACCGTCCTGTGCGAACAGAGTCTCACTGCCCGCCTCGGCGAGGAGTGGCTCGGCTTGCTGCCCGAGATGCTGCCATTTATCAGCGAGCTCCGCGAAGACGACGATGAGATGGTGGAGCGCGAGACGCAGAGGTGGATTTCTAGCGTGGAGAAGGTGCTTGGTGAGGATTTGGAGGGTATGTTGCAGTAGTAGTACGTGGGTGTACAAAAATATGGAAGAAGGGTGTGTGTTGTTTAGCATTTATCGGTGTTCTCTTGTTCACTTTTTGCTTGCTTTGGGGGTTGGGTTGGGTTGGATTGGGTTGGGGAATAGCTAGCTGTGTCGTATCCAGCCTGAATATCTTATTCAATAAACCTGAAGCTTTAACTTGATGAACTCCTTTGTTTACATGTCTGTTCTCTTCTTGTTCTTTCCCCGGTATGTGAGTGCGCATAATGAGTAGGATTGCTGTATGAACTATAACGCTATGTATTGCAGTGCTATAAACCCGCAATCTCAACCTCGACATCCTTCGCTTGACTATATACCCGCAATTTTTCTTAGAAGTGCGTAAGGAGCGTACAGGAGTATACTAAAAATAATTTAGGATTTCTACTTTGTCGTACAAAGGCTATTTCTAAAAGTATTACCTAGGTAATTTACAAAGTTTGCTAAAGGCTAACGAAGTTATTTTGCCAATGCAGGAAGAAAGAAAGAAAGAAGAAGGACGATTCTAGGGGTTGCTTTGTACTACTTTATTGTTGGCGCTTTATTATGTATGCTGAAATTTATGTGGAAAAGTGGTTTGAGGGACACTTCCTCCCCCTACTTAAATTCATAGTCGATTTTCTTTTCCCTTGCATTGGAGATCTGATTAGCTAGAGATCTAGAGTGGTTTCTTTATATAGGTTAAATCCTAAGTTAAGTAAAGTGGCTCGGTTATTTACGTTAATGAAGCTGTCTTACTAGTTCTTCGCGGGACAGATTGCCAACTATAATCCCAAGCAAGGGGGGGGGGGGGGCGGTATACGCAGCTAGTTAAAACTTCTCATTAAATAAGTGCCTACGCGTCGCCAACCCTGCATCGAGCTCTATTTTGCTAGTTATTGATCAATTAACACTGAAGTATGAATCTCGGATAAATATGTGGGCTCAAGAGATAAGTTCTGAGCCACGAAGAAGCTCAAAGTACACCCCCTCCCCCTCCTCGGGTGCCTAGCGCCTTTATCCCTACCTTGAGCTTCTCAGTAGTTAGAAATTGTTTTTGTGCCTACTGCAGTGCACACATTAGTTGGAGATTGATACCTCAGTGGTAATTGATCAACAACAACAACTAGCAGATAGAGCTCGATGTAGGGTCGGCTACTTGGTTAATGAGAATTTCGACTGGCGGCTTTCTGCACTAGGCCTCCGGGCCTTGTAATTAGCTCAAATGGACTTATTCCCGTCAGCAATACCCCTGTACGAAGGAGCTCGGTTTCATTGGCCGAATACTTTCGGTCACAGCAAGACTTTCAAACTTCTTTCCCTAACGCAGTAACGCCCTGATTTACTGCAACTAGTTGTAAATATAAATGTAAGCCTATTAATGTTAAAATAGGTGCTCTTAGTTCAAGATTATGTTGGTGTTGGTGTTCTGTCGTGTTGGTAGGTGTTCGATCAGAAGCGAGCTTCTTTGTACGCTCACGACTTACCATCCAGTAGGTATTGCACATAGATGGCGTGCCTGAGACCATAGCATCGGTACGTACAGGACGGGACGGTCTGTGACCCGGTGCCGAATACGAGAAGGCTTCCACTAGGTATTCTTTGAGTAGCTGCGTGTGATTCCTGTAAGCCGCATGCCAATCACAAACGGGCCGGTAGTAAGACCGCGAATAATGCCATACCCACAAGTATAAATCCTGTCCACAATCTAATATTTACGGCAACGCAGGCGCCTCTGTAATCGCAGCGACAGGCACTACAGTATGGCTGCCATACCTCCTGCCGTACTCGTGCTTGTGGCGTTGTCAGCACCTGCCCTCCACGAAAGCGTTCTTCGAAGAACAGAAGTCGATCATTTAACATTACCGGCGATCGTTGTTTCAAGTTCAGTGTACTGGATCCTTGTGTACTATGTTGGTATTGCGTCTGCAAGCATTGTTGCCGCTGCATTTTGGGTTACCCTGTGGACGTATATAGGTCTCTATCGATTGTTTTTCCACCCACTGAAGAATTACCCAGGTCCAGTGGGGGCTAAGTTATCACGATGGTGGAATGTCAAGCAGACATGGGATAGTGGCTTTCATTACCATCGGGTACAGCAACGGCTGCAACAAGAGTATGGAGATTATGTCAGATCTGGTATGGTCGAGATATCGTACAACGAAATCCTCGTGTTTGCTGACGGATTCAGGGCCCCGGGAGATTTCAATATTCGATCCAGAAGCTATACGCGCCATTTTCGGTTTCCAGTCGAAGACCTCCAAGGGCCCACTATACGACATGATGGAAAAGTCTCTCCACCTTAACCGCGACAAGCAGTTCCATCGTCAGCGTCGCAGGGTCTGGGATAATGCGATGAAAGTCTCACTCTCCGACTATGCCCCAAGGATTGAGGAATTCACTGACCAGCTTTTGACGCGATTAAGGGCTGAGGAAGGGGACTTTGTGCCTTTGCTGGTATACATGACTTACTACAGCTACGATGTCATGGCTGCTCTAGCCTTCGGTGAGCCAATGGGTTTCATCAAAGGTGAGTCTAATGATGTCGCCACAAGTATTTTAAAAACTTTTACAAGTTCACTTGACTTTATGGGCCTGATGTATCACATACCCTGGCTTATGAGTGCCCTTGGCATTGTGACTTCTGTCGCTGGACCGATGAAGGAGTGGAGAGATTGGAGTGTGAAGCAGATGAAAACAAGAATGAGCGTGCGTTAACCCCGATTTTCTTTCTTTGACCATATATTAACATACCGTAAGCTTCAAAACCCTAGACCGGACCTTTCAATGCATCTCATCAATGGAACACCAGACGACTTGGCAGGCCGCGAGCTACTCTATGGCGAATCTCGTCTTGTAATCGGAGCGGGCAGCGAGACAACATCCACTGCTTTGACATTCATATTTATGCAGCTGGCAACTAACCCGGAATATATGCGCGCGGTGCGTAAGGAGTTTCGGGAGGATGCAGCAAACTATCATTGCCAGCGCCCGCAACCTCTCCTTGACGCGATCATTTTCGAATCTATGCGTCTCTGGCCTTCCGTTTTCTTCGCGTCCCAACGCGTCACGCCCCCCGAGGGTCTCACTATCAATGGACACTTTATACCCGGGAACATGATTATCCACATGCCGCCTTTCGCTATCAGCCATGATCCACGTAACTTTGTCCATCCAGATAAATTCATCCCTGAGCGATGGACATCGAAACCAGAGCTCGTACTTAACAAAAACGCGTGCAACCCATTTTCTACTGGACCATACAATTGTGTTGGCAGGCCTCTTGCTGAGATGGAGATGAGGAGTGTTGTGGGTAGAGTTATCAACGAATTCGATGTTGCACTACCGGCGGGCTTTAATGCGGAGGATTACTGGGAGAGTGTCAAAGAACATTTCACAGCAGGCCCACCGAGCCAAAAGGTTAGCTTTGTGAGGGCTCGAGAGTGAGTAGAGAGCTGTTTTAGACCGCAAGGTCATCTAAATTCATTGCCGGGGAAAACAGGCAGGACTGATGTTCGATCGTTCACCTATAAATACTTATGGCTTACTGAGTCTAAATAGTAGTCGCGCGCAGACACAATTTATGCATTACCTGTCGCGAGACTACTCTAAATGCATAATTATTGAGTTACTGTTACCCGAAGATCCGCAACGTCCATGCCGGCTGAGCAGCAGCGGTTCCGCCAGAGCTTGAGCTGAATCTTCTCGAAGAGGACTCGGCTATCATACTTCTCAATTAGACTCGTGATAATTCGGCTGGGGCACATTAGCATATGGTCTAGACTCTCGTTCTTGGACGCCTTGCAGGGGGTGCAAAGTATCATGCGCGGCATCGGGTACCGCTCCCGACAATCAGCCGTCAACCCGTACTTCGGTAGCTTTACGGCCTTTTAGATCTTGAACACCATAACTCAAGGCAAGTAAGCCGCGCAATAATTAGAGACCAGGGGCTTTTCTGGGATAAGAAAATGCACGAATCAGTCCCCCGAGCATATCCACGAACAACGTGTCATTTCCTGCGGCGCATACGAAGGGTATTGGACACAAGTAAAAGTACCACGCGCTACGATAAACCAAGGTGCCTCAATAAGGCGATTGGGTAGCGTTATTACTCTAGCAGACATGTACAGACATATCATATCAATAAAAGAGCCACCAAATTAGAATCAAAGGTATATCTTGTCAATTAAAACTATTGTATTACCGCCCTGAACAATACACTTTTACACCCCGTGAGTCTGGCCCGAAAAGGTCTTTGGTGCTGTCCCCATCACCAGCGTCTCTATCTACATCCTGTACATCAATATCGTACGTTGTGGTGATACCAATGCCGTTAGCAGTCTTAGGTTTGTCAGCTGACCTCATCACATCTGATTCCTGGCCTCTACTTCCCAACTCATAACTTTTCCCACGACTGCGCCTCGCGAGGAAGTTCAGCCGACGTTTTCCTGTTCCAGATGGGTCGCGACTCGAGAACGAGAGGAGATTGGGAAAGTGGTGTTGAAAGAATGGCTTCAAAAGCACCATACATGCACAAATAATGCCACCATTTATTTCCACGACAGAAAACAGGCAAGCCCTGGCTTGGTGGTACGTGGTATCTGGGTCGCTGATGATACCGTATATGAAGATAATACGAACAATGGAGATAATCATCACACTACATAGGATTAGCTAAAATAAACAGTGGGCATGTGAGAACTTACCCAGATCCAAAGGCAAAAGCCATCCCAAGCAGCACTTTTTGCTTTCTGGGAAGCTGCAATTGATATAGCATTGGCATTGGCAGGAGAAGAATGAAAAGGTCGGTAATGATGTTGATACATGCCACGAAAAGGTTAAGTTGCGTTAGGCAGGTCTGGTCGGCGTGTGTAAGCGGATTGCAAGGTCCAGAGACGACAATCGTGGTTGCCAATGAGTAGCCAAAGATGAGAGCAACCAAGCCGTAGATGCACCTACGAACTCTTACGTCTCTATCTAAATTGTGATAAAGGGCAAGCAAAGACATTTTCGTCAAAGCTGGGACCCAGAGGTATATCACCACGATGCCGATGAGCATGCGTATGTACTTTGGCAATTGTACCACAGTCACATTCCATAAATGGTCGCCAAAGCCGTATTGGAAAGCTGTATGTCTTGTTAGATAGCACTTCAGTAGATGAACAGCGAAATCAATTACCATGCAGGCAGACTCCTAACCAAATAACACATCCAAGCCAAGCCAATACAATAAGCGCATCGTCAAGTGCAATTATGTGACGAAGAAAGACCCTCGTGTACAGTCGTAGGATCAGCACAAAGGTTGTGATTGCAGTCATAACCGCGTAGACTATTACAGAGCGATTCTGTAGCTCGGTTCGAGCGCCGCTGAAATCTGGTATGACACCTTTTGGTGGGGGCATCGCGCCGGATGGGGTGGTCGAGGACATAATGCTAAATTCGGTATTTAGCTTTCTGGAATATGCGAAAGGTGAAAAGAGTGGATGAAGACCAGAACCCCACGAGCAGGTACGGCATGCTATGTGGACATGTAACTGATTTTAAAAGGCAGGGCCTTGCAGGATTTAGACCCTTCTGGTGAGTCGTCACAGACCTAGCTACCTGTGGCAAATGTGGGACCTTCGAAACAGTAATCGGTCAACACTTCTGCAAAAGGTAGAGATGTGTAGAGTGGGATTATAATCCTGGCTTGGAGCCTCCTTCAGGCTTGCTGCTGATTGATCTTAATGCTATACGATGCGCCAAGTAGTGATCTTTATAGATATTACCGCTGAACGGCCGATTGTGCCGAGTAGGACCGCTGACCCCTTCCCCGAGACGATCCCCCGTCCTCCCGTATTAGCCTCAAGAGTCAAGCCTATGCAGAGACTCTTGATCATGTTGAGATGAAGTCAATTTGCTCTTCAAGTTGTGGTTTATAGCTGCACGTTCTAGCCAGAGCTTCTTCTAGTATATATATAGTGTCATCCAAGTTGAATGCTTGGGACACTTCGACTTTCATGGTCCGTTTATAATAATTTATGTGGAAATAACTGTCATGATGTAAATTAATGGATCGTGCACATTGTCCAATACGATGCGCAATAACTACCCTAACACAGAATGGTTCCCGCAGGCCGCACGGTGTCAAATGGGACATGGAGTGACTGCAGCAAGTATGAAGACGCTGCACGGGTGCCTCATCTGGATAACAAGGTTTAAGATGACTTGCATCGTTGTATGATTATGACGGCAATATGGATGGCGCAATCCCGTCGACTTACAGCCGCCAGGCCAACATGGCATGCGCATGACAGGGCATGAAGTCTCCGAGCTGCACAGCCCGATTTCCAACCTCACTGGATGAGGACACCCCAGTAGCATGCCAAGATGCTTGGGCCTGGGCTTATGTTCCCGGGACAAAAGCAGCCCGGAATAAGTCTTGAACTTTCCACCACTTCATCAAGTATGAAAGTGATGTATACGCCATGAGTAAGAACACCCGTTTATACTTCTTTTAGCAGGATATTATTGTTTACTTCCGAGCGAGTGCCTTGCTATGCAATCAATCAGACGGCTATGGAGGTGACCGAACCTAACACCTTCCCTCATTGAGCCTGCTGTCGCATTTGGTCGGCATCACTACCACTTATTCATTCGCACTATGTCCTCACAAAGTATTCTTATAAACTCCGAGCATATAGTGGAAGTTGAAGATTCAACATAAATCAGAGTATCTTTGGACAATACAGCGGAATAATTCGTGGAATTTATAATGATTAGCAATCACCAGACTATCTCTTATCGCCACCACAATTGAGCTGTCCTTATTATCATTACTTGTGTTGACACTGTGCTCTGTGTCCGATTAGTCTTCTGTAGTTTAGTGGGTGGCCATACACAAGAATCTTCCTATCGCATGCGCCTTTGATAAACCTTCATGGATGAAAGTCTACTGCGCTGGTTATAAACAGGGCACTAATTATCGAGTCCTGCAGCGTGATTACGTTGATGTCTTCTAGCGTGCTCTGAGTTACGGGAGGCATTCTGTAGAGTACCAGAGATATCATTCGATGATTGATCGATGTAAATGACACGGTTCTGCAACTTGGCCCAATTCGTGTCGTAGATTTAGCTTGGGTTGCTTTACCTTACGTAGTAATGCTGATGAGTAGGCTCTTACCCATTGTGTCGATAAGTACACTTTTCATGTGAGAATCAAGGACAGGATCTATTGCCGAATGTGAGTCAGCCACTGCTTTTATATGTCTATACTATTTAATTTATACTCTTAGCCTGTGATCCATCTTCAATATTCGCCTACGATGTCCAGGATCCACAAGCAAGTCTAAACTCTCCTTCCAGTTTCAAGCACTCTGAACGACAAATAGAAACAGGCAGGTTACTCTCCTGTATCTAATGCCTCCAAGCTGGTCGTAAGATCAGCTTATCTGCACGACAGCATAATCACACACTAAAGCATTGCTACAGTCTCAAGTGATGCCACATTCTCAGCCTTGCCCATCTGCAGCCATCCCTCTACTGAAACATGGCCTTGCCGAGGCGTTTCTAACCAACAAACCGCACCCTTGCGTATGTAAAGTCTGACTTCCTGTGTTTCTTACTTGTCTTCCAAGTCCGTGCCAAGATTCTATCATGACAAGGACGGCTCAGGCCTATCGCACTATTCAACCTAGATGGCAAGTGGTTGGCACTCCACCTGCAGAGCATTTCCACTTCCAACAGCCTACAGCCTATAACTAATCGCTATTGGTTGCAGTGCGCGTATTGCGGACTGTATTGAACGCCATCAAATGCACTGCGCAAGGCTGAGAAGTAGGTGTGGGGGCCGTGCATGGCAGAGTCCTCTACATCAACATCGCAACTCAGCTTCCCCGACTTCAATTTGTGTTACTCAAGCTCGACGATTCTATTTCTCACAATGCGTTTCTCGGTATTGACGCTCGCCTGTGCCATCGCTGGAAGTCTCGCGACTAATACCTTAGCCACCGTCAACACAGAGCCCAGCAAGCATTATCACAGTCCGCCACTGCAACACAAATTTGCTCAATGGCAGCCTCGGAACCTCTTCGCTCGACAAGGTGGGCTGATATCTCGACAGGAGAAAAAGAAGTCATATTTAACCTTCAATAGCGGTGATAGGTTGTACTGATAACCTTGGCGGGAGCTACCTATGCACCTCAAATTCGCAATGTGTACGACACTAAACGACTTCTTCACCGTCTCGGCTAACCTGAAGCTAGTGTAATGGTCATACTTTCGACACAATGTGCCCTAGTAAGCCAAGGAGTACTATTCGTCGCGCTTGTACTGACATCTTCAACAGGACCTGGCCTAACCTGTTGCCCACATATCAATACCCTATGTCCCTCTAATCAGGCTTGTTGCGGGACGGGATGTTGTCCAGTAGGCGCATATTGCACTTCGGCATTGACCTGCGCGTGGCGAACGACTTCAAGCACCAGCACTCGAGCCACGGGAACTGGCACACGACAGACGAATGCGGCATCAGACGATAACGGAGATCGACCGGAGGAAGGATTGAGCCGGTCCGACATAATTGCGCTGGGGGTGGGGCTTGGGGTAGGCCTTCCGTCGTTGGCAATAAGCTTTATAGCTATGTGCTTGATGTGTCCGTGCTGTCCCTGGGCGAGAAAAAGAAAGGGGTAAAATGGCAATGCTAGTGCATGATACAGGCATTTAAACTTTGGTGATTTCGTAAACTGTAGCAAGCGCCGGTGTAAGACTACGTATAAATCCCAATACTCATTTACTGTTTACCTAGAAACTCCCTCCCTCCAATGAGTCTAGAGTCTCAGGGGTACATCATTCCACAGAACCTTCAGATAGGAACTGCACTATCCGCTCAAGCCCCTGCAAGTCGCCCTCCACAGTATTCACCAACTCCCTATCCACCCAACCCATCGTATACCCACCTCCAAAATCCACCAAATATGCATCCCCAAGCCCATCAACCAGAATATTATCAACCTTTGCGTCTCCCCAAACAATCTGGTGTGCGTGAAGCTCGTGGACTGAATGAGTAATTTGCTGAACCCACTTTTCGCGCTGCGAGGTCTTCTGACCCCTTCCAGCGCAGCGCAGTGTCTTGTTACTACAATCGATGTATGACAAGAGGAAACCGAGTATTCTGGACGTTGTCTCTTGTTCAACCACGCCGAGGAGTCGCGAGGTGCGTACGTCGTCGGACAGTTCAGCGGCGTGGATCTTGGCGTATGTAGATAATTCTTGGTTGGTTGTGGAAGTGTCACACCAATGTAACGTTTTGAAGAAGCTGATATCCTGTCCCTTGATGTACACTTTGCTAGGCTTTGTTGGTAGGGCCACCGCGTCTTCGCTCAGCCGAATGTGGATGTCATTGGGACGGTACATGGGGAATGTAGAACCGGCGAGCCTTTGAGTGGGAGGGAGAAGAACGCCAGGAGGAATGCGGTCGTCGGTGATGTCAAGTGGAACGGGAACCAGCTCATCTCCAGCCAGCTGTAGAGTGTACCTGACTTGTTTCGGAAATAGGCAGTCCTGGAGCGTGTACAGTCGTTTATAGTCCAGTGGACGTATGTCGCGGAACAGCGGTAGAAACGGGTTCGTGGCCCATTCGTAGAATTCTTCAAGAGGATTGACAAACTCATCGTCGGGATTTTCTGGCAGAGGCGGAATGTACTCTGGATCCGAGTGTTCTACATGCTCCAAGTACTCCTGCAGCAACCTTGGGTTGCCTTCGAAATTGGCGGTGAACAGGTCTATACGGAAGTGTACGTCGCTGACGAAGACGTTCAATTCAACATCGGTATTGTGGATGCTGCTCCCAGTTGATCCAATCTCGTACATTAGACGCTGAGCCATCGTGGAGGCTGAGATGAGCCCTTAACTAGAGAGGTACCGTCGATTTGTGCCAGGTATACTGCAACAGCCTTTCAATATTATAGGGCTGAGAAAAAGAGAGAAAAAAATCGAGGTGACGGGCGAACGCTTGTCAAAATTAGGCAACAGCGTCGATAACATGCGACGGCGGCGTGGCATGGGGGATGGATCGGGAATCTTGGACGAACTTCATATCAGTTGCTTCGCTCTGCCAGGGAAAAGCAATTGTTCGGTATTGGTCACTTTTGAACCAATAACGGCTATCCTACAGTTTTCTGTACCACGTCGTAAATAAATCGTTGATCTACGGAAACTCCCACACTGAAACATATCCATACATCCCAACCGAGTAGGTAGTACAGCCACGATAGGTTTATAAGACGGTTTCTTATGCGGCCGTGGTGTTCCCAGCTTGGTAATGTGCGAACTACTTCTTCACGTCCACAAATAATATTCAATAAGCATGATTCACTTATATTATCTTAATCATTTCCCTTGGTGTACATGGGAGAGATTGCTGTTAACGCTCTGGACATTACAAAATAGTACTTTTGTAAATGGCTAGAGGTTCCTGGCGCAGACGCGGATGGTGGGGAGGGAGGAGGTGGATGGGTGGAGTTTGATGGCTATGATTTCGCCTTTGTAGATGGCTGTTTCGTGGTGTGGCGATCCCGCCTTACGCTTTGACCCGAACGTGGGATCAAGCGGGTAAGACGTCGCTCGTGAGGAGGCAGGAGCCCGGGGAATGTTCGTCATGGCGGTACAACAAGTACAGCCAGCACAGACTTGTCATCTGCACGTGCAAGCAGTGTGCATGGTGCAGGTTCGGGTTAATAACATGTGACATTGGACCTCGGACAGATGGCAGCATCATCCAACCAACACAAACCAAAAGAGGTTGGTGTATGACGGTGGTGATGAAAGGTCGGCAATGGATGTGGTTCTTGGCCCCCCTGCTCGGCTACACTTGCCTCATCCTCGAGCTCCTGGCCGTCCAACGGGGTTGCATGAGCGCCCGCGGGACTGCCGACGACACCCACGACGCGACCATGTCGGCCTCGACGCACTCGACGCACTCGAGCGCGACCGACGGCGACGGCGGGAGCAGCAGTGATGCGCCGCACGTCGAGGCGCTCTTCCTGATCAGATTCGACAAAAGAGTCGGGTGAGTGGGCGAGCACCGCGATGGCGTGCGCCGTGCTGATGGCTACAGCTACACAATCGCGTGGAAGCGCACCGCCAGCGACACGGAGCTGGACGGCGTCGAGTTCAAGTCGCTGCCGTCCGGGCTGCACACGCTGAGCAGCGACCTCGTCTACTTTACGCATGCGGGCTATGCTGGGCTGAGCGCATTTGCGCGGGGGGACGCGGGCGCCGAGGACAGGAACGCCAACTTTGTCTCGGTCGGCATCCTGGTGAGGCGGGAGGGGCGGTTTGGCCGGCTGGGGCGCGGCTGGCTGCTGGCCGGGCGGCTCGAGAAGATTGCGGCGGCGCTGGCTCAAGACGAGACGGAGGCCCCTTTGGAGGAGTTCTGGGCGGACACGAGAGGCAGGGCAAAGACGAGCGACGCCGACAGGGCGAAGACACCCAATGCCGACAGGGCGAAGACAACCAATGCCGACAGGGCGAAGACACCCAATGCCGACAGGGCCGCCGTCCGCGACCGCGCCATCTCGACCGTCACGGCCATCCCCAAGGACGAGGAGCGTCTGCCCGAGTACCACCCGGCGCTGGCCATCCTGCAGTACCTCAGCCTGTTTGGCCCGCTGGTCTTCCGCCTGCAGCAGGCCGCCCTGCTCCGCAAGCGCATCCTCTTCGTCGGCAGCCCGCCCGTGCGGACGACGTGCGAGTTTGGTGAGCCCTGCATGTCACATCGCATTCCTCGCACTAACACGTGCAGTCTACAACCTCTCCGTCCTCTCCAGCATCTCTCCCCGCGACGCCGAGCACCTCGCCCCCGGCACCGACGCCCTGCTGCGCCTGCCCTCCCTCTTCTCCATTGGCGTGCACGACATCCCCTACCTCGAGGACCTGCGCAGCCCCAAGGGCGGCCACACCCCGGGCAACGACATGGCCGAGGGCTGGGTGGCTTGCACCACCGACGAGATCATCGCAACAAAGCAAAAGCTGTATGACATCATTGTCGAGATCCCGCACGCCGTCGACTCGAACGCGCAGCGACACTGGCCGAAGCTGCGCACGAGCGAGGGCGACGTCATCAAGGCCAGCCAGCGCGACGTGGCCCGCTACAAGCTGCTGCACCGCGAGATCTGGAAGCACCACCAGCAAGCGACCGAGACCTTTCACGACGAGGACGACCAAAACGACGCCGCACCGCTGATATCACATGACGAGATTGATGCCAAGCGCGCAGACGACGACTTCAACGAGGCCTACGACGACACAGCCGTCGAGCCCATCACGTGGTCACGCCTCGCATACCAGGGCTTCATGTGGTGGGCCAGCGCTGGCGAGCGAGATGCATACCCCTCCGCCGAGAAGGAGCTCGACCGCGAGCTCGTAGGCGACATATCCGCCTACGCCGACTCGGTCGAGACGGCCGTCATTGCCTACTTCCACCGCCAGACTTCACTCTTAATCACGGTACTGTCGCAGCTGATAGAAAGTGAGCACGAAAACGAAGAAAGAGAGGGCGAAGAAGGTGACGCCCTGTGGATCGACCGGGAAGATTTGAGCAGGTTGGGCTTGGATACGTGGAGCGAGGCGGACCGCGCCTATGTGCAGGAGTTTGGCAGCCTGTACTTTGGGCGGAGAGTCGAAGTCAGAGGGAACGAGGTGGACTGCTGCGGTTTGCGGGTTCCCTTATTGTAGGTGCATCACCACGGCTGGACCGGGTCATGTCGGACGTAGGATATGTTCAAGTATCTAATACTCTCTGCAGCCGTACTGCAGCATACAATGACTTCAAATCCTACCACACTCATTCGCTCGTGGTTGACAAGGCCGAGATCGGAGCGGTCGTCTCGGACGAGCCCCGCATTCTTTCGACTTTTGCGCCAATGCGCGCCGCCCCGCATCGTCATACGCCCTGCGAGCATGGCGACGGCTTAACCTCGCACGACGAAATTGTTTGCTATGATTCACAGCTCGTGACTCTTCGACAAACATCCCCTTCCCTTCTCTCTGAATTTCTCTTGCGATACCCCAATCACCACTTGATTGTGACTGATTGACTATATTCACCTCATCCACGGATTCATTGCCATTGCCGCTGAACGCAAAGATGCCTATGCTCGCTGAGCCGTGGAAAAAGTACAAGGCGTTCAAGCCGCTGAACCTGCCCGACAGGACATGGCCGAGCAAGACGATTGAGAAGCCCCCAAGATGGCTGTCGACGGATCTGCGCGACGGCAACCAGAGTCTGGTCGACCCCATGGTTTGTGCACAAGTCACTTTTACGACGACACGCTAACAACCACAGGACGGCGAGCAGAAGTGGATGTACTTCCAGATGCTCACAAGACTCGGCTACAAGGAGATTGAGGTCTCGTTCCCGTCCGCCTCGCAGACCGACTTCGACTTCACACAGCGCCTGGTCAAGACGCCCGGCATCGTCCCGGACGACGTCTGGCTGCAGGTCCTGTCGCCGTGCCGGAAAGAGCTCATCCGCCGCACCGTCGACTCGCTCAAGGGCGCGAAGAAGGCCATTCTCCACCTGTACCTGGCGACCAGCCCCTGCTTCCAGCAGATTGTCTTCAACATGAACGACGAGGAGACGATTGCCCTGGCGGTTGAATGCACAAAATACGCGCGCTCCATCACAAAGGACGACCCCGAGCAGGCAGGGACGCAGTGGCATTACGAGTTCTCGCCCGAGACCTTCTCCGACTCCAAGCCCGAGTTTGCGCTGGAGGTCTGCGAGGCCGTCAAGGCCGCGTGGGAGCCCACGGTCGAGGACCCCATCATTTTCAACCTGCCTGCGACCGTCGAGATGGCCACACCCAACGTCTACGCCGACCAGATTGAGTTCTTCTGCAGGAACATCTCCGAGCGCGAGAAGATCTGCGTGTCTCTGCACCCCCACAACGACCGCGGCTGTGCGGTTGCCGCAGCAGAACTCGCGCAGATGGCTGGTGCAGACCGCGTAGAGGGCACCCTCTTCGGCAACGGCGAGCGCACTGGAAACGTCGATCTCGTGACCCTCGGCCTGAACCTGTACACGCAGGGCATCCACCCCAAGATCGACTTCTCCGATTTGAAGTCAATCATCGACATGGTCGAGACGTGCAACAAGATCCCCATCCACCCGCGCGCCCCCTACGGCGGCCAGCTCGTCGTCTGCGCCTTCTCCGGCTCGCACCAAGACGCCATCAAAAAGGGCTTCCAGAAGCGCAAGCAAGAGGGCGCAACCAACGAATCCCACTGGCAAATCCCCTACCTCCCCCTCGACCCCCAGGACATCGGCCGCACCTACGAAGCCATCATCCGCGTAAACTCGCAATCCGGCAAAGGCGGCGTAGCCTGGATCATCCAGCGCCAGCTAGAACTCGACCTCCCGCGCGGTCTGCAAATCGCCTTCTCCAAAGTCGTACAAAAAGAAACCGACCGTCTCGGCCGCGAACTCCTCCCCACAGAAATCACCCACCTCTTCGAAGAAGCCTACCACCTCAAGCGCAACCCGCGCTTCGGCCTCATCGACTACGACATCGTCGCCGACCGCTCCAAAACCCCCGAGCCCCCAACATCCGGCAAAACGAACAAGACCTCCAACCTCCGCCGCATCTTCAAAGGCGTCCTCGAAATCGACGGCCAAGAACACAAAATCCAAGGCTCCGGCAACGGCGCCATCTCCTCCCTCGCCGACGCCCTCCGCGGTCTAGGCATCGAACTAGACGTAGTAGACTACACGGAGCACACCATCGGGACCAACAAAGACGCCCGCGCCGCGACATACATCGGCTGCGTCGTCGCAGGCGGGAGCCAGAAAGTCTGGGGCGTAGGCATCCACCACGATGTCGTGCAGGCGAGTTTAATCGCGCTGCTGAGCGCCGCTTCTTCGGTATGGTTGAATGATAAAGAAGCGATTTGGCGGACTTGAGGCTGAAATTGTATGTGTAGTTTTTGTCGAGTAGACCCGCCACGCCGATTCCGTATCGGCCTAAGAGGAGCGATACGTTGGATATTCCTGTTAGTCCGTTGAGGAGGGGGGAGAGTGTGGGTGGGGATGTGGTGGATAGGTTGGAGAAGATGGTTAGTGGTGAGCAGGCGGATGTGCAGGGGGCGGGGGTGTAGGTGTGTAGCGACGGAGGAGCGCAGCGATGGAGGAGCGTAGCGATGGAGGAGCGCAGCGGCGCAGGAGCCTTAGTGACGTTGGAGCGTAGCGACATAGGACCGGAACTGTAGTATCGATCCGAACTGTGTGGGTACTGAGGTAGTTGGGCATGGTTGCATTAACTGGTTTAGTTTGGTGTTTAAAAGTGCTGGCTGTGCTGTGTAGCATTGAATATTAAGTATTCCACCATGTTTCACCTCGTGCAGTGTTATTCAAATTCGTCAGATGTGATACTGCTCGTTGGATGTGGTTTAGTCTTGATATGGGCAGGAAGATGCTGGACGTGAAGCAGCGGACATAAACCATATCACTCCTTTGTCTAAGTCGTCAGAAAGATAACATCTTCCCTCCCTCAATCGACTACAAGCAAGAAACCAGTCGACTACAAGCAAAAAACCAGCAAATCCCAACGCCCGCATCACTATCTAGACAACGATAAGGAGAGACGACTCATAATGTGTATTGCATGGAATGATTGATCGGTCGATCAAGTGAAGCAATCACCATCACATAGACAATCGCAACCCGCCTCCCGTCTCCCTAGATGCATTCATTTGCCAAGCTAAGCGTGTTCGTGTGGAAGGAGTGCTACTAATGAACGCCGGGATCTTTTGGTGGTACCTCCGTCAGGATTCTACCGACTCATGGAGTCAACCTACCAGACCCATGGACTCGATTAGATCCATCCTTCTCTCCCTCCTTAGCCACAACCTACTAGTTCCTAGCAGATACCCGCTACTACCGTAGCTTTTCATAGTTCCACTCGACTATTTCTTTCATTTAGATTAGATAAGAGACCCTACTAGTGGATAATACACTAGAGACTTTAGATAGTGGGCACCTTGTCTGCTATTTTGTCCCTTTTCCACAAATCAAGTCCTTTTCTAGGCCGCTCTCCTGTGCCTGTGAGGTCTCCCTTCGGCTTCTGCGCTTCGGTTGGTCACTTTGAGGACTTTGGGGTGTTGCTTGGTGTTTTTAATAGCTGTATCCTGTAGAAACAGGGTGCTATCAGTGAGTAGATATATGAAGAGAAAATCTTTGGGAAGTGTAGTCTTGATTTGGCAGTGCTGGGGTTGTATCTGGAAGTGCGCAAGCACAAGAGGGGGAATGTCAATTATTTCACGTGTTCACCGTTCCTATGAGCTGGGTTCCAGCGTTTCTACCCGCATTAATGCGTACGCTAGTACTATCGAATTCGAACGATGCAGTCTTGTACTGTTCATTTGGCAGCTTCATTTTCTAATCTGGAAGGGCAAGTGATATACTTAAAAACTCATCTATTCCACATCCCCTTCAGCTCACTCACTAGATCACCATCCACCACCTCCCACCCATCCCCTCACACCCTCACGCCTCCCCCTGCGGAATCCCCATCCCATGACACCCCTTATACGCACTCCTCTCAACCCTCTTCCACCCCTCCAATACCGTCTTCTTCTCGTCCCTCACCTCCAGCACCTCCACCCGAATCGGCCGACACGTGCTCTTCATATCCGCCCCCTCCTCCGCACTACTCTCATCCGCCTGACTCCACCCCCACGCACTCAAATCCCCACCGGGACACGTACTAAGCGCACACAGCAAGTCTTGCTCCGCGAAAAACGTCAGCGTGCTGTTCTTCGTCGCGGGACTGGCTTCCATGAAGTAGCGCCCCTGGGAGTCGAGGCCAGTGACTTGGAATACATTCAGGACATCGTGGACGTCGAATTCCGTCAGGCCGTGGGGGAGGATGGCCCGGACCAGGTTCGAGTGGCAGTGGTAGTCGTAGTCTGCGCCTGTCAGGACGTGCGAGATATACGGATCGCATCGAGTGCCGAGGAGGTCGTGGCATCGTCCGCCCCATTTTGTGAGGGCGCCGCGCTCGTCGCGGGAGGCTTCGCGGCTGGAGTTTTGGGCGAAGCCGGGGCCGTCTTGTAAGAGGCATTTGTCGTGGATTATTCCGGCGAGGGGACGCATGAAGGGGAGGTTGGACCAGAGTCTGTCGCCTTGGATCATGTGGCTTCCTTGGAGCTGCCGGGTTCGCGCTGCCCAGAAGCGTTCGCGGGGGTCAGAGGCGTTCCAGATGTTGAGGTCGCCTACTTGGGGACCTTCTGGGGTGGAGAGACGGAAGAGGGAACCTGCTGGGACACGCCAGGCGCGGCCTGAGCGCGGGGGAATGACGAAGTCCTGGGTTTTGGAGAGGTCTGCGTCGGTGAGGTTGCGCAGGGCTGCGTAGAGGGCGGTGGGAGGGTGCAGGGGGGAGTCTTTGGAGGTGGGGAAGTAGGCGGGTGAGGGGGGGATGGTGTCGGGGTTGGAAGCCATGTTGAAGGTGGTGGGTTTCCTGTGCGGTCCCGGGGGTTTAGATGTCGATCAACCAGGTGTGTATGATTCAGCTTGTCGTTGTGTAGGCGTCACTCACGGCATGGACATGTGGTAGTATCGAGCATTTAAGACACGAACCATTCACCTTGTCGTTATTAGGCGCATGCCATGGCCGGTGATAACCGCCAGTGTGGGGTGCCGGTATCGGCCCATGGGGTGAGTGAAGCCGTCGACCATAGTCTCTTGAACACATCAGTCAACATGTCAACCTCGAGATACTTCACAATGACGAAAGTCGGAGTTGTTTCATGTCGTCTACTCTACATCAAGCAGCCGTGTCAGCTCGTTACCCCTCTGAGCTAGTGCGAATCGTACCTCGGTACAATGATAGCAACAACCAGACGTCAAGCACCGAGGCAGCTAACAACAACAAAAGTACAGTACTCCTCTAGACAGACCGTGTAGATCCAATACCACGCCTTCTCCACTTTCCTCACCGTCAATTCCTGAACCTACTCATCCTCAATTTCCCCAGCACACGTAACCCATCAACATGTCAGCAAAAGCAGACGTCCAGCTCACAGACTTCTCGTCCATCTTCCGCCTCGACGGCAAAGTCGCCGTCGTCTCCGGCGGCTCGCGCGGCCTAGGACTGCACGCTGCCTCCGGCCTCCTGCAAGCCGGGTGCTCCAAAGTCTTTATCACGAGCCGCAAGGCAAGCGCCTGCGACGAAGCCGTTGCCGCACTCAACGCGCTGCCCAACCTCGCCCCGGGCGCAAAGGCAATCGCCATCGCAGCAGACAGCTCGAAGATATCTGAGATCGAGCGCCTGGTGAAGGAGGTGGAGAAACACACCGACCACGTGGACATCCTATTCGCCAACGCCGGCGCATCATGGGGTAGTGAGTTCGAGAAGGTAGACGAGAAGAACGGATGGGATAAAGTCATGGATCTGAATGTAAAAGGCGTGTTCTTTACGATCCAGAAGTGCGTCCCCCCACACCTCACGTTCTCCACGTCATGTACAGTACTGATGTAATGGTTGTAGGTTCACACCCCTCCTTACAGCCCGGTCCTCTCTCTCCTCCCCCTCCCGCGTCATCGTCACCGGCTCCGTCGCAGGCATCGGCGTTGGCTCCATCGGCCGCGTAGGCGCCTACTCGTACGCCACCTCCAAAGCAGCAGTGCTGCATCTCGCGCGCAACCTCGCCGTCGAGCTGGGTCCGCGACACGTGCTGGTCAATGGGATCGCGCCGGGCTTCTTCATGAGCAAGATGGCGGCGGAGCTGATTAATGCGCAGGGCGGGGAGGAGGAGCTGGGCAAGCAGAGTCCGAATGGAAGGGTGGGACGGCCCGAAGATGTGGCTGCTGCGGTGGTGTATTTGAGTTCGCGGGCGGGCGGGCATGTTAATGGGAATACGGTTGTGTTGGACGGGGGGAAGATTTTGGGGAGTAGTCGGTTGGAGAAGTTGTAGTTGTAGAAGACGATGATAGAAAGGTCTTGAATGTTGGGAGTTTGAAATTATCTCTCGCTGTCAATGGTGTCAGTCAGCTCTTGGGCTCTGTTTACATGGCTGCGGTGGGAGGGTAGTTCTTGGGAGTTGACAAGACGTGGAATAGATGATATTCCTATGTGCCTCGTGCATTTTCAGATGTAACAGCCAGCCTGCAAAGTGAAGTATGGATATACACTACCGTGGATGTGTTCGTCTCTATACTCTCGTGCCTCCAATTCAGACCATCAACACAGCAACCATCGAAACTCTCTCGTCATTCCCTTCCAGTCTTGAAATCAAAACCACATTCCCTCCTCCATCAACCTCGTAAGAAGCAATACTCTTCCCGTCCAGCCACCTCTTGCTCCCAGCCATAAACCTACGAGACGCAACTCAATAGTACGATCATGCCATCAACTCTTGATCAACTTCTACTCACTGCACGGTTCTATAAAAAGGAAAGGCCATCACTACAGAATCCTTTTTCCTCATCTAAAGCCCTACGTGAGGGCCGTGATGAGCACTGGCAGCTACTGAATCCAATGAACAGATTATTCATTTGGCGTCTTTACTCCCCAGGATATCTGTAGGCATTGAGATCAGAGAGTCAAAACACGTTGTGTGCTTGCATGCACTGATGTATGCTTGTCTCAGGTGTAGACTGTGTAAACTTGACCGGAGCGAAGAGGGTTGATGGGACGGTGCGTGTTGATCAGCAAGAATGTATTTCATCTGGGAAGCATAACTTTGCATGGTGATAGATGGTAGTATCGACATGTGCTTCGTACAGCAGCAACCTTTCATGTTGACATGGAGAGACGTGGTAAGGGCGAAATGCACAAAACTGGCAGTGACGAAGCGGCAGGAGCTTTCACCATTGACAGTTTTGTGACATCGACGACAGCACTCATCAGCTGTATTGTATCCAACCGAATCTCAACTCAGTCCTGCTGTACTCCACATCATCTCGACAGTCTTCTTCGGGTATTTCAATGCTTGCATTGGGATCCCTGACGGTACCTGCCCAGACGTCTGCACGCGAGTGCATGCAGTGACCAGCTGCACTCTCCTCACCGATGACAGCGAGCTGAGGTTGAGCGCGTCAAGGTTGGACAGCGTCCGGGGATGTCAAGTTAAGGTTGACGGGGGAACCCTACAGCTCATGTGGGCGCATCGCACAATCGCTTTGGCGAGGTTTGAGCGTGAGACATGCCTTGCCCTGTGGGTGGTCGAGCACGTCTTCGCTACTGACGACTTCGCACTGACGACTTCGCACTGACGACATGTCTTGGTACCTGCCAGTTCTGTGACATGGTACCTAGGTACATTGGAGTCAGTTTCTGCAATATCGCGAGCTCACGTGCGTCGCGGTGTTGACCTTCTAGACTCTTAGCCTGGAATTAGCCTTTATCAGGAAAAACGCTAGAAGACCGCCCGAAGCATGTCTGCCGCTTGTTTGCCGGAACACGAGGTTTTTCACCGCTACGGACAACGGAGGTTCCCTGATTTCCAATTCTCGTGGTGGCTCGCGACGCTGGCGGGGCTGAAAAGGCGCCGCCTGTCTGCTGCCGTGGTTCTGGCCTGGGCGCCACCGGTGTCATGATTGAATTTGCGTTCATTTCCGCGTGTCCGCCAGGAACAGGGCTCGCGACTTGTGGCCAGTTGGAGACGAGTGCGCGCCCGACAGCCGCCCAGCGGTGCTGATCTTCGGCACGGAATGCGAGCGATCGGAGGTGCTGGAGAGGACCATTGGAGAGCAGCTCAGGAGGCGAGCTGGTTCGAGCAGTCGCGTCGTCGGGCGCCGCCAAGCGGCAGGTCGGCGGCGGAGTGGGATGTCTGAGGCCCAAAACTCCAGGGCTCCCTGGCGGACTGGCACGAAGTTCCATCTCATCGGCTGCAGCCCGAGGGCGGAAGCTGCCGACCCGCCATGGGCCACGCAATCACGAGGGCAGAGATGCAGATCTCCAGAGGCGACTCACGGGGCGTGCAAGGCGTTTGGCCCGGCGGCCATGTCGTGCAGAGGACAGTCACAGCATCGAATCAATACTTGACGGCAGGTTCGGATGCAACCAAGGGCTCCTTGCTCGCCCGCACGACATACGCGACGGCCGCACAAGCTATCTCTCGACAAGCTCTAAACGGGCGGAGCAGGCCTGCGCGGCCGTGTCAGACCATTCGCGCTGATCTGTCGTATCTGCGTGCACGGGCAGATCGATATGAACATGGCCGATGTGCGAGGCGCGCTCGCTGATCGCACTCGGCATCATTTGTGTGCCGCGCGTGGGCAGCTGGACGAGCAGCGGCGACGCCTTGAAGGGGAGTGAGTTCCGCGCGACAATCACCGTCGGCTTCTGGCAGAGCCAAGGGGCGAGGGCGACGGCCGCGGTCTAGACACCGGGGCCGGCAGTTGGAGAGGGACAGCTGCACGTCGACCTGGCCTGCGGGCGCCTCGGCAGCGTGATTATCAACTCATTGCACGGTCGAGATACGGGGCAGAGGCTTATGGTTTGCCAGGATGCGAGTGCGAAGCTGCGCAGCGAGGGCACCGCAGAGCACCGCTGAGCACCGCACGGCAACAGGAGCTAGAAGATGGCACTGTCGTCTCGCCTCCAGTGGGGCTCCCGAAGCGACGCGGACACGCGCTGCAACGTGGGGAAAGCACGTTTTCTGAAGGTGCCACACAGCACGGTGGCGCAGAGGGCCGGGGTCGCGGGCTCTGCTGCGCGCTGGCTGGTTGGAAGCGTCTTCCACTGCCTGGCAGGGCATAGGCAGTTAGGCAGGGCGCGGTCGAGCGCGCAGGGACCCTGCCGGAGATGAGCAGGCGTCCGTCGCTTGGCGAGTGCTCTCCTCGCCGGTCGCCAGTCGCCAGGCCGACCTCTCAGGACGGCCGTGTATTACTTGCTGGCTGCCACACCACGGGCAAATCGGAATCCCTCAGCAGCTTTGCACGGCAGTGGGCCGCAACGTGCCGAGGGCTCGCTGATCGACGTGCTGCTGGTGCTGCTGGTGCTGCTGGTTACGCAGCTCGTCGCTCTGCGCCGCCCATTCGCTGGCCGCATGCACTTCGGCAACGATCCACCATGACGGAGCTGCCCTTGCTGTTCCCTCGTTCAACGAGAACCGGTCGCCTTGCGCCTGGCCCGTCCAGCGCCTCAGGCTATGGCAGTGCCTCCGAGCAGACCTCGTGCTGCACGCTTCTGGCCGTGCTCTGGCCCTGCCCACGAGCCTTAGCGAACAAATACCCGTCACTTGAAGCGTAGCGTGCGGCAACTTGCAACCACGTTTTTCTGACAGGCCGTAATTTGTGAACCGCAAACACCATCGCCTAACCGGCCACCAAGTAAACCGAAAGCGGCAGTTTGTAACGACCTCGCCAGGCCCCCGAGAAACGTTCCTTCCAACGTCGCCCTTGACGTACGAGGTCGTCTTCGGATCTAGTTCCGGTACCTACCAGCACATGGTACCGTCTACGCGGCTCTAACAGAGAGTTCAGTAGCTTCGCTCGTACTCTGCCACTGGCTTGACCGCTAAGCTTCCACCTGCGACGCCTTGGTGCTGCGCGAGCCTGTGCCAGCTGCATGACAGTTCACGAATCGTCTGACGGGGGCGAATATTCGAGGAAACCTGTGGCGCTACTACCCGCCAGGATTACTCCGTCTACGGGAGTACCGGTACGTTGTGCATGAGCATTACCTACTCTACCTCGCTACTCGACGACAAGTCGAACTTGAAAATTTTCTACCCCAGTTCGCTGCATGCCGACGGCGCTTTCACCTTGAACAGGGACCTTGCTTCTTACCACTTTGGGGATCTATCGCAAAGGACACGTGCCGCGGTACGGGCAAGCTCGCCAGTCCCCTGCTTTGGACGAGTTCCGTTTGGAACGTTGATAGGTACTGTGGCGCCTAGGCCTTATGCTTGCATGGTCTTACAAACTGTGCTAGTCGTTTTCTCCCTCTACCGTTCGGAACTTGATTTACAGCCCAACGTCACCTTCGAGAAGATCGCTCCACACGAGCTGCCTCCCTCGACTGTCCTAGCGGCTCATCACCGGAAGCTGTCCGGTTTCTTGCATCCACTCGGGCCCCTACCATCAAATTGGCCATCAAATTGACCATCATTCCAGCCAGCCGCGGAAAAATAGCTGCCTCACGACTCGCGCCGTTTTTTCCCAAGTGATTTGCTTTGTCTTGACCCTGAGCCTTGCACTGCTTCGGCGTACCTGTCCGAGATCTGCTAGCCGCACTGCCAGACGCTTGCTGAAGTAACACGGCGCACCCGACTCAGGTGCGCTCCAGCCTTGAGACGCGATTCCTTCAAGCTTCCCCACTGGGATCACTGCAAGTACGGGAACCTCCATTCCAGCCTAGCAGCCCGCTTCTGTCAGCCCAGCCATTCCTCACTTCAGTTCCGTCACACACCCTCACTTCAGGTCTGGCCACGGACATGGACTGACGACTTTGATTCTATTGGTCGTCTCTTTTACATTGCCTCCCATTTTGTCCATTTTCTGTTGGGTAGTCGTCCCAACTGGCATCGTGTTCGGTTGCTGCCGAGCACTTCTCTGCTCCCCCACAGCAGCATTATCTTGCCTCGACGCCCTGGTCCCTCCATCTGACGGTTCTGCCATTCCCTCTTGATACCGCGGATACACACCATGCGCACTTCGCCCCCAGGATCATCTGGAGGATCTCCACAAACCATGACAGCACCGCCAAATCCTTTCGCACACGTACCACCCGCAATTCGTACAACCACCCTGACTGCCCCGCCTCTCTCACACGTCGAAGCGAGATCACCTGGCTACGGGTCGAATTCATATTCCCATTCCGCAGCATCCAGCACGGCGTCCGGCAGTCTTCCCGAGATGCAGAATCACGATGCTCCCAGTTTCGGTATCTCGTCGTCTCAGATTTCCTCGGCAAATCTCAATGCGCAGAAACGCGCTTACAGACAGCGGAGGAAGGATCCGTCTTGCGATGCTTGCCGAGAGCGAAAAGTCAAGGTAAGCGATGCCGATTGCAGATCAGTGATGCGGAGTAGAGGGGTAGACGACGTGCGTTGTGAGAGCTACCATTACCTTTGTTGCAAAGCCACATAAAAAGGCCATGCTGTGAATAAAAGCTTCGGCAGCGGTACCCGCGATGCTGTCACAGACTCGCGGGATTTGACGCTCGGATACTTGGCTATCTCAGAAGTCGCTTTGATGTAGCTTCATGATGCTAACTGCCGTCATAGTGCGACGCCACGGAGACCTCGGCATGCTCCGAGTGCTCGAGCAGGAATCACAAATGCCAGTTCACAAAGGAAACAAATAGACGCATGTCCTCGATCAAGTAGGCGCATCGATCCAGTCTTGGTGGGCATGCTAACACAGTACAGACAAGTCCAGGATCTCCAGAGCCAGATCGCCGAGTTGACACAGATGAACACGCAGCTGCGGACGAAAACAATCGGCAAGGAAGAGCCCATCACAGAGCGCGCGGAATCGAAACGACGTCTATCCAACGAACATGGCGGACCCGCTCGACAAAAGCTCCCTGCACCTGTCATTCGCGACTTCGATCATGTACGGAGGAACATCCAAACCTACTCACAAGGCATCTTCGACACACCCCACCTTCGCACAAGCGCTCCGCTCGAGGAAGGATCGGGCTTACCAGAAGTACCACCACGAGCCGATTTTGCGCATCTATCGAGGTCGTACCTAACCCACATACACGGGTGGCATCCTGCTCTTCTCTGGCCAATGTTCCAACGCGAGGTAGATGAGGTCTACACCGCTCGCAGCTTCCACGGGATGCCTCGAGAGTGGATCGGACTGTTCTTCGCAGTGCTGGCTTGCGGCAGCTTGCAAAATTCCGGAACACCAGGGAGCCCTCCAGTCGCCTCGGATAGGGGGATGGCGTTCTTTGACATTGCAACGCAAGCGCTGACGCCGTGGCCGCAAGATCTGACAATAACACATGCCCAGGTGGCACTCCTGCTCAGCATCTTCGCTGCGGAAAGCAACATGCGGTCGGTGGGGTCGATGTGGCTGTCGAGTGCTGTCAGGGTTGCCCAAGAGCTGTGCATCAACACTGAGGTGGATTCCTGGCCCGCTGTCGACGGCGAGATACGGCGTAGGCTGTGGTGGGCGATCTACTCGCGGGATAGGTATGACTGTGTTGAATGAGATGGGGACGCACAGAGCTGACAATTACAGGATCACATCATTCGAAGCGAACAAGCCGATGCTCATCAACGACAATGACTGCGACGTCTCCCTGCCCTCCCCGGCCGAAGACCGCTACATCCAGCCGCAAGGCTTCTTCCGAACTCACGCCAACGCGGCACCTTTCACAGGATCCCTGGCTGTCATACAGATGACCCGCATGTATGCGCCGTTGTACCAGGCCTTGAAGTCTAGCATAGTGACCCCCCAGACGCTGCAAAGCTTCGAGTTGCGGTTTCGAAATGGAGCACAGCTATTGCCCGAGGCGTATCAGACAAGCTCGACTGCTGCGTTGGAAACCGCGGCGCTACCACCGCTCTTTGCCCTTCTTACAGCGCAGTTCCACCTCTACAGACGCAACTTGTCGCCTGTATGCCACCTCACCGAGCGAAGGGAAGCGCTTCGCCAATGCGCAAGTGTCGCGCAGGAAACCGCCAAGTTCATTTCAAGAGCACTGCACACACCGCCGAACGCAGAGACAGAAAAGAGTTGGCCGATGAGAGTTGCGCCCATGGCGAGCAACCTCACATGCATGCACTTGTGGCGATGCATTCTCGTCCTGTGCCTACGAGGCGACTACGACGCCGCACTCATGTGTTCGCACATGTTGAGCGTCGTCGGAAACATGCGGCAGGTTGGTGCTGGCTGCGGGAAGAACCTCGTCTTCGTCCTGGAAAAGCTGCTGGACCGGTTACGCAGCGGACACGGCTCACCTCAGCAGCTCGAATACGACGAGGAGATGCTCGCATACATCAGCGGCGACATACAATCCAGCGTCGAACACGGCTGGGCCTGGGCAGGCACCGACCTGACATCTCTCAAGTCCCCCCCGCCCACTTCCTACGGCTCCCGAGACCAGGTCATGCGCGACCGCCCCGTCTCCGTCCCCCCGCCCCAGCAAGACTGGGAAGGCTGGGGCAAACTAGACCAACTGATTCGCCATCTGATGGACGAGAATCGCCCACGCACAGCCCAACCATCGACGTACTACCCCCCTCCCCACAACCCCGTTAAACGCGTTCAGCTGGGTCCCAGCGATGCGTCGCCGCCTAAGCCTGCGCCCCTGCCGAGTCCCGCCCCGTCGAATGCTAGTCGTATTAGCATCGCGAATATCATATAGCGCCCAGTGAGGATAAATACACGGAAGAAAGAAAGAAAAAGTTCTAGTGCGTGCCCCACGCACGAGTTTGAGGAGAGTGAGTAGTATGGTGTATACACAAGCTCAAGCTCAAGCTATGCTACGGGTTTTTTGTCAGTTGCGCCGCATCATTTTCATTATCATTATCATTGTCAGCTTCATCGTCATTATCATGTTTCGACTTAGCGTTTTTCACATAGTCTACGATCATGTCTCTCCTATGTTACTGTTACTGTTACCGTTACCGTTATATGATTGTTCGCGTTGGATATGCATTTGCACGGACCGGCACGGTAGGGCTGGGATGGAATGGGAGTAATAGGGCATATATACATAAGCGGGAGGGTTCTGCGTTTGCGTTTTGCATATGGTTAGTCGGCGTCGACTGATGGTGGTATGTGGCGTTGCGTGGTGTGGTGTGGTGTGGTTATGGGTAATGTGGTGTGTGGAGGGATAAATATTTGCAGTAATACATGCAGTAATACAACATACGCAGTTGTTAGCCTTGGGAGTAGGTTGGTTTTGAGGTATTTGTTGTATAGCGATAAGCTGCGACTTTCAGTTCACTGGGTAGGCTTGGTAACTGCAACAGCCATGACGTGTAGCTTCTTTTTAAGCTGAGCAGCTAGATGCTGGGTGGGTTGTTAGCTATAGCTTGCTTGCATCCCTACAGCTCTGCAGTTAATTTTTTTTTTGTTTTTTGATTCGGTAGAAGCAAGGATTCGTTGAGTCCGCTTTGATGCTCCAGTTCATTTCTCTACAGAAATATCAGCTTCATCCACGTATTTCCTCGACGCCGTAACGTCCACGCCGTTCTTGGGGGGCTGATGCGTATGCATGAGGCTACGTCCCCGGATCTAGGCTCGCGCCGCGATCTCACTGCAGATGTGCGGTCAGCTCTGGGATGGGAGGTATCTAATTGCGATGGCGGTCCAAGTCCGATGGTGCTTGGCGGCGATGTCAAGGCTGCAAGGCAATGCACACACAACTTGTAGATAGTTGTACCAGTTGTGTCGACTCTGGAGCTGAAACTATCCATCGTTCACGAATGCATGTCCCAACATTGACTATACTTGGCGGCGACGGCGGCGTGATGGACGTGCTGTGGTTGCATACAGGTTGTAGCTACGTACGCCAGCTGTGTCGATTCTAGAGTTGAACTCGCTCATCGCCAGCGTTTACAAATGCGGGTACCAATATCGTTGACATCACGTCTACAGTACGTACTCTACGTTCCTGGCTGCCAGCGCCCCACAGCGACACGCTTAGCGCCTGTTCTCCCTGCCGCATCGCGGGCGGTGTGAACGTAAACAAAAACAAGCTTCTGGGCGAAGCTTAGCGAACCCCGCTATGACGATCGTCGAATGAGCGGCGGACACCAACCTTGCTGGCATGCATGTCTCAGGCGGCTGTATGCGCGGATGTGAATCAATGCAGCTGCGGAATGGAATCAGAATTGATTGATTGATATGGTGACACGTAGCAATGGGGCTCTCTTGCGGCTGCGGCCTCGCGGCTGGGGAGCTGCGGGGTGGTGTGGTTGTGGCATGGCATGGTGGGGTAGCTGAGGGACGTAATCCGTCTGCATAGCATGATAAAGCAAGCGACGGACGCTGCGGATACATAAATACCTCACCGATCCTGCCTTTGTCTGCTACGGTAGTTTCCCTCGTTCAATCCTTCACACAGTACACACGCCAATTGCAACTCTCCGACCATGGTGCACATCAATCGCGTTTCCACAGACAGGGAGATCGAGTCCATCAAAGCGCAGTACGAGAAAATCGATACTATCCCGCTGACTGAGGAAGAGGAGCAGGATGACTTCACGGCGACCGTGTACGGCAGCAAGTACGCGGGCGAGGACCTGCCGCGCCATGAGATGCCCGAGCGCGAGATGCCGCCCCAAGTCGCGTATCGTATGATCAAAGACGACCTGACGCTTGATGGGACGCCGACGCTGAATTTGGCCTCGTTTGTGACGACGTATATGGAGAAGGAGGTCGAGAATCTTATGGTGTATGAAGATGCCTAATGACTTGTGGGGATGCTGGCTGATTCGTTGTAGTGATGCGTTTTCGAAGAACTTCATCGATTATGAAGAGTACCCTGTCAGCGCGGATATTCAGAATCGTATGTATCCGATTCCAGATGGTGAGGAGTGTGCTAAGAGATAGGCTGCGTTTCGATGATCGCTAGGTTGTTCAATGCGCCGTCCCACGACGAGGCGAATACGATTGGTACCTCGACGATTGGCTCTTCCGAGGCTATTATGGTGGGTTGACACAATAAAGAAATGGGTTCTGCTGACTTTTTAGCTCGCTGTGCTTGCGATGAAGAAGCTCTGGCAGAAGAAGCGCAAGGCCGAGGGCAAATCGACCGAGAACCCCAATCTTATCATGAACTCGGCAGTGCAGGTCTGCTGGGAGGTGAGTGCTTTATCTAAAATACGTGAAATGTGCTGATCCCCGCAGAAAGCCTGCAGGTACTTTGACGTTGAGGAAAAATACGTCTTCTGCACAAAGGACCGCTTCGTAATCGACCCCGAGGAGGCAGTCAACCTCGTCGACGAAAACACAATCGGCATCTGCACTATCCTCGGCACCACCTACACAGGCGAATACGAAGATACAAAGACAATCAACGACCTCCTCATCGAGCGCAACATCGACTGCAACATCCACGTCGACGCCGCATCCGGCGGCTTCGTCGCCCCCTTCGTCAACCCCGGTCTACTGTGGGACTTCCGCCTCGAGAAGGTAACATCCATCAACGTCTCCGGCCACAAGTACGGCCTCGTGTACCCCGGCGTCGGCTGGGTCGTGTGGCGCGACCCCAAGTATCTCCCCAAGGAGCTGATTTTCAACATCAACTACCTCGGTGCCGACCAGGCGTCCTTCACGCTCAATTTCTCGCGCGGCGCCTCGCAGATCATCGGACAGTACTACCAGCTCATCCGCCTGGGCAAGCGCGGATACAGACGCATTATGCTGAATCTGACGCGGATTGCGGATTACCTCGCTGCTAACCTGGAAGGGCTGGGCTTTATTATTCTCAGCCAGAAGAAGGGCGATGGACTTCCGCTTGTGGCGTGCAGGATCGATGAGGATTTGGGCAAGTTGTATGATGAGTTTGCTGTGTATGTTGAACATCCCCGATCGTCCCCGAAACCCCTTTGAATAAGACTTACCTTGCTAACGCACCCAGCGCCCACCAACTCCGCGAGCGCGGCTGGGTTGTCCCCGCCTACACTATGGCCCCGCACTCGGAGAAGATGAAGCTAATGCGCATTGTCGTGCGCGAAGACTTCACGAAGTCACGGTGCGACGCACTGATTGCGGATTTCAAGCTCGCGCTGCAGACGCTGGATTCGCTGGATGCGAAGAAGATTGAGGAGAGGAAGGAGTACGTTTACCTATTTTCCATTTCGTTGATATGTGCTTTTGTGCGGAGTGGATGACTGTTATGTGAGGATGACTACTAATGTGTACTTTGTAGACACGCATTCGTTATGCGCCGCCGCACGACGCTGCACCAGCCCGTGGTGAAGCGCAGTACGCATGATATCTACGGTGACGAGGATCATAGCCTGCAGGGGAAGCATGAGAAGACGCATGCTGTGTGCTAAATCTTTGGTTCTGCGATCTTGCTGGATGGGCAGTGATGTGGAAAAAATGGATGAATGAATAGTTTGACTCGGCAAAGTACACTACTTTCCTAGCTAGTCTCTGTTATGAAGAGTGTTGATTATATGCTGAAGTGATGCGTCGTTTTGCTGATTTAGTTAGACGGAATGTTTTTGACCGTCTCCCCGTTTTTAATCACCCTTCTCTTTCCTTCCTCTTCCTTTCTAGTTGGATAACAAAGGGTACGCAAACATCTAGAGTAGTTTCTGCAGTATATCTACAAGGTATTCGGAGACTCGATCTGCGCGCCATGTCGGGTGCCAAAAGTCTGTTCGCGCGGGCGCACGAGCCACCACACCAACATTGTGATCTCAACTTTGAAGTAGTATTACTCCACACAACGTGGACCAATTTAGACAATTTAAGTATCAAATTAATCGCAATACACTTAATATTTAGTCTGATAACCTCTTGCCTGTCTCACGGCGTCTAGGCGTTGTAGCATTGACCTGATAAGCTGGCGAATAAGTGAGTCAGGTATGGCAGCCCATGCCTCGTGCAACCCCAATTCAAATGCCTCCCACTCCTCTTGAGAGTCTCCCATATAGTCAAACTTAGGATGGAGCTCATGGAGCTTCTTTTTAAGTGCCCACTAGAGGTGCTTGATAGGGTTAAGGTCTGGAGAATATGGAGGCCAGTCAACAGTGGCTACGCTGTGAACCTCTAACCACTCCCTGCAGGCATACGCAGTGTGGATACGTGCGTTATCCTGCATAAACCACTCGCCTGGCCTGTAGTAGGGCATGAGCCCTTCTTCCAATGCCCATATATAGCTTTGAGCAGTATACCCACGACGTGGAGCTGCCTCGTCCCTGGTCATCACCACGAGTGGACTACGCCAAACTCGGCCTCCCAGCGTCATTGATATCGACGCCCACACCATACGAGCAGGTTGGTGAGCAGTGGTAACCTCCTCTACCATCTCGTGAGACCATTTCTCATCAGGTAATCGCCATACCCAGGTGGTGTCGTGGCCAGATCCACGGGCAACGCTACACTTGTCGCTAAACCTGAAGACTTGGCGATTCCAGTTAAAGCCCTGCCACGCGTAAGCAACAGCTAGACGGAGTTCAGCTGTCTGCCTACTAATTTTTGGTCTGCGCTTTGCTCTAAACTTGTGGAGACCCTTATTAGCTATTGCTCGTTAAACAGTCTGCCGTAATACCTGGGGGTGGGTAACTCCAACGTCCTATAGGCCCGCCTCCTCTATAAGCTTGTGGTACTCTATTTGTGGGTTTTTTTAAGCAATCCGCTGCAGTTAACAATGGTCCCTACTAGTTAAAATAGCAGGCTGGCCTATCCTAGCTTGCGACGTGATGCTAGAGGTAGCTTTCTATTAAGAGACTGTTTTCTGCACGCAGCGTTGGGTGCAAGAAAGCGCGATAGCAACTTTACGCAATAACACACTAGCGTTAACCTGGGCTAAGCAATATATACGCTAGGCTTCTAATAGCTTACCCCTGCGCATCTAATTGCCTAAAATTTTAGTGCTAAAAGACCTCATTTTAATAGAGTAGTATGGTGTTGAAGAAGGTGCTGTTCTTGAGAATTGTGGGGTAGTTATGGCCCGTGCGTTTCAGGCGAACAGACTTTTGGCTAAGTACTGTACCAACAGTGTCTTTAGATTTAACCCAACGCTAATTTTGTGCCGCAACTTCATATGTAGACATTTAAACCATTATGCCTGGTTCAGCGTTCATCTAAACTGGCTTTTGCCTTTGGCTGGCGCTGGCTTACCCTTGTGTGAGGGAGGCGGTGAGACAGGTAAACTTGGCCTTGATTTGGAGATGAATAAATCGTTCAAGCCCTTGTTCAAGTCTTCCATGTTATTAATTAAGCCATCGAGTTTGAGACCCTCCCTGTACGTCTGCATTGTGTTCGGCATAGGTTTCATGATCCTGTCTACTGTAGTGATTCAATACCTTTGAAGCGGAGTCCGAAGCAACGATGGCTACTGACATCCGAATAAGAGTTCATCGTACAGTCATTAAGCATCTTAGGGACCAAATGGATTCATAAACTCTAGTGAGACGAAAATCTGGTAGTATATCACTAATGCGATGTGCACGTAATCGGACATTGGCAATGGCCGGATGACAAGATACCATTTACTGAACAAAGACTCGCGATGGAAGGGAGAAAGTGTGGTGCTGATTTATGGGGGTCAGAACATGATTTCGGGATCGGTCCGACTGGTCGGACCGCGCCGCTCGGTGGGTCGAGGTGACACTGAGGAGGGCCAATGCAACACCAAACCTGTAGCCTAATCTCAGTGACCTAGACGGTTCATCCGACCATGAACACAAGCGCATGGCACCTGTGTAGTGCGACAAACTTTCTGAGCAATTATCGCGGATCTCCTTTTGACCATGGCGATCTTCAACGACCTTTCAATCGAGTTACAAAAGACTATCTGGGAAATGGTACTCCCAGCCTATCGTGGGGTGCACTGGATCGAAGTTGAGGGCATTCCACAAGAGGCAGGATTCGTACGCGACAGCATCCGTATAACCCAATGGTATAGGTTCGATCGCATGCCTGAGACGTACTTAGATGTCTACGATAATCGGCACCTGAATGTCGACTTTTCAAGTCGCTCCTGTAAAACCAAGCACGAATCGAGCTCCTTTTTCCGCTACCTCCTTACTACCGTGCCGGCCGTTATGGGACGATCGAACTCGGCTGGCAACCTGAATGAACAGTTAGAAAGTGACCTGGCCGATGAGATGGCTTATACGAACCGCTGCCGGCGATTATCAACCTATTACCAGATCGCAACGCTTCTCTTCCTCTGTCGGCTATCTCGCATAATAGCGCTACGATACCTCAAAACCAATCATAATTGCACTTGGCCTATTCGCCGCAGTATGGGTCCGCTATATCGCCCGCGTCAGATGAAAGTGTGGGAGACGCAGTACAGTAGTGGTAGCCCGCCGGTGTCGTTGCTTCACACTAGTTGGCAGCTGCTTCGCCCTCGTATCCATACGCTCGACCTTGTCGTCCTCCGACTACATAATCGTCAAGGTCAAGCAACGCCGCTGCTCAGGCATGCACCGTGGCAATACGCGATTGAGCAGCCTTACCATACACCTACTTTTGCATGCTTTGACCGTGTAGGCTTGGAGTGGCATCCTTCCTGGGGTACTGTGGGCGGGCAAGGTGAGCTGCGGATGGGCAATATCCGCGCATTTATCAACACAATAAAGGGTAGACACTCCCCTACGGCATTGTACTGGCTGGTTGATGGTGTGCCGCGCCCAAACTGGAAGCAGAACTATCCAGCCGTTGTGCAAAAGGTCTTCGCAGATCGCCTTGCTGATGAGAAAAGCAAACTTGCAGAGCATCTCAGCTTGCATTGGAAACTAGGCCAGAGTGAACGTGAAGCGTTGCTAGCAGATCATCATGTGGACCTTGAGTTTGAGGCTAATGGGCGCCGATACTACCTTGTCTTCATTGCATTTGACAATTTCCGTCAGCATGAAAAGGATCAGTTAAATCACGCCGGGCTAGGTTGTAGTGGACCATTCCCAGGCACGGCGGCCATGTGGCCTCAGGCACTGCGAGAACCGGTGCGGCTTGCTCATGACATCTGTAGAGCTCATCGTGAGAATATGAGCATCCTTGCATCTTTTTCATATATCCTGAGCTGGGAGCCGGTTACCTGAGATACTAGAACAAATAGTCCATTGCGACCCTCGCTTACAGGAAGTATCATTTTATTCAACATGGCCGTTTTTCCGTAAGCAATTATCGTGCATCGTTCTCATTGTGAGAAGGTCGTTTACAACAACACTGAAAATAGGTTTGACGTGCATGAAATAGGCATCCAAAAACCCTGCTTAGTTAGCTGTTCTGCCACCCTCAAGTACGGAGCCGGAAAAGCCACAGGAAAGGGGGTAGCTGAGACATGAACCTCTTATGGCTCGAAAGCCATCTTGATAAGTCTTGATCTAAGCCATCAACATTCCCGTCTTGACGGTCAACATTATGCGGTAGTGGGTGTGGGGATGAGGAAGTATTCTCCTCGAGGTAAGCCCCATCCCTCCCTTGGCCCAGTGAAAATACTTTTGCTTGTCAGACAAGCTTTTCTATGTCAGCTGTCCGCTCAGCTCGCAACACTGAAAAATAAGTTCGTATCTTCAGCTTATACACAGGTCCTGGCATTCGTGCCCTCCAAATCATCCTTAGCTTTGGGCATCTCCATAAAATAGCTATCATCTTACTCCAATCCTAGGACATCTTGCGTGTCCATAGCATCCATACGTATTAGACGAACGCCCCGCAGCGACAGAAGTACAGGGTCATGGCCTGAGAGCTTTCGCGATTTCGCTGATACTAGAGAGCTTTGCGTATGTGACTCATCTCCCTAAAGTTGACGATACTCCATCAGGATGCAAAGGTAAAGCTGGCGATTTTTTTTCTGCCTTGACATGTATCCGAAAAGTATGCCGACGCGTATATCCAGTCATAGGAACAGATAGATAAACAACAGAAGCAGTCAGTATCAAAACACGGGAAAGAAACATTTTTTGCGTATATTTGCTATTTGCTTGAACCCTTGGCTGTAAACAACGTAGTTGGGCCCTCTTATGAAGGCTGACTATCTCTGGGAGCAGTATCTGGACCGCCGACGTATATACTGACTACTCGAATCCGTTCGCGTTCAGCAATCCTGTTGAACGAAACTGAACGGCAATCTTCCGCAGGTAAAGCTCGCACTGCTTACACTTTTTCCATCCTTCGCCATGAGAGAGGTGCTCGTAACGGAGAGAACAACTATCGTCATTCGTTACCTGATATGCTGCTAAGTCGCAGTCGTACCCGGATCCAGCTGGCTCCGGGTTTATCAAGTCTGTTCCTGTGCTCACTATGCTGGACGGGAATACTCGTTCATCTTTGTTCTTCCCGTCTGGGCCCGCGCCAAAGGAAGTGAGGGCGGCGTTCATTCGCTCAACTGGCGTGAAATCCTCGGAAGTTGTTGCATCTTCAGTGATTGGGTTGGTGGTAGTATTTCCATGATGAAGTTCCTCGTGGCACACTAGCTGCTCTTGCCACGCTTCATCCTCCCCCTTCAAGCCAGCCGCTCCCGCTTCCTCTTCGTCTTTGACCATCACAAGAGCTGCTTCTTCTTGCTCTCTCGCAATTGTGAAAGCTATTTCCTCTTCCTCTCGTGCACGAGCATCTGCAATCTCTTTTAGAAGAGCTTCTTCCTTCTCCTTTGCAAGAGCTTGTTGCTTCAGCTGTTTTTCTAGTTTCTTCTTCTGCGATTTGGTCAAACCCGCAAATGGGTCAACCATTGGAACTTCGGGTTCCGTGACCAAAACTGGCGCAGCTTCGGGTTCTACCGCTCTAATTTCTTGGGTCGCAGGGGCCTCTTCCCCTGCTATGGTCTGCTCAAGGTCTTCTCTTTCTTTCGCGGCAGCTTCCTTCTTCAGCTTCTTCTCGAGAAGCATTCTTTGCTTCTTACTCAAATGAGTGAACGAATTCTGAGGCGGCGTTGTAAAGTCTGGTTCTATCACTTTTTCCGATTCCGTATCCAAGCTGGATAATGGACATGAGATGATCAGTGGGGATTTCTCTGTACCCGTGTTGTCGTTGGATAAAACTTCCCTCACGGCGCCACCAGATTCGACAATATCTTCCCCATCAGCCGCTGGAAGAGCAAATTGAACGACAGGTGATTCTTTGCTTGATAGGGATGGCTCCTTGCTTTGGGTGGGTGTCTGCCTGGCGGAACTTTGGACGTCATTCAAGATGGTTTCAGCCCGTCCTTGATTGCGCTCAGTTGTAGAGTCCACGTTTACCAATTGCAGTGTGCGGAGTCTAAGCATCTCGTCGTTGTATAAAGTGACAACCATTTGGGCGAGAATCCTCGCTAGCGTAGGACTCTCGATACTCTCGAAGAAATCTGGGTCGCAAAACACGTTCGGAGTGTGCTCGAAGACATCTTGGACCTTCTTCAACACGTAGTCCTGAAGCCAAGCATTGGTGTGAGGAGACCCGACGAGAATATCTTCTTTGATTGCGCTGATGGCGCTACGTAAGTTCATCTGTTTACCTTGACGCTTCATCTCAGCCTGCGCTAGCTCTTGCAAACCTGGTAGTCCATATGTGGTGGCGGCCTCAAGCACCAGTATCGCTTTTTGGAACTCTCTGCGAATAATCTCATCGTTGGATTGCTCCCCATCTTCTGCCATGCTATCGTTGAGTGTTTGATAGGTATCCGTGTGTAGAAAGTGGATCAAGACGTGGCCTATGTCTGCATCCACATCTCGTATATGAATTTCCCCTGCCCAACCAGGATCAGGGATATTCACAAGGTTCTGTAGCAGAGACCCCGGTACATGGTATCGTTTTTGGTTCAACCCAAAAAGCAGGACCACAGGGGAACTAGCATATGGACTAAGACCGTCAGCCTCGCGTTGAACGTTGCATAGTCGTATGTATGTTACCTGATCATAGGCCGAACAAGCGTAGCCGCCTTGGCTACCTTTGAAATTTTTTTTTTTTTTGCCATCATAGACCACTGCTATCGAGGTGATGGTAAGTCAAGACGAAGGGCACTTGCTACCGCAGATTCAGAATGGCGATGAGTAGCTGCGCCATGAGCTGAGACTTCCCTTATTTAATTCATACCATTCAGCGCCTGACAGCGAGCCGGTGTCACACACGCTCTCGATGGCGGACCTCTGCATATGCGTAGACACGACACAATGCATATATCCCGCTTAGCCGCATGAACCCCGCACAGGCAAGATTCAGCCTGACTGAACATATTGCGCTCAGGCCATATTCACCAGGAGAGCGTCCGATAAGAGGTAATGATGACAAGGTAGAGCTAGATTTGATTTCATGTGTTATGTGGGTTGGCAGTTCGAGACCTCAAAACAACTGCAGTGGCAGCTTCTTAGTTCAATCTTTGGTGCGAAAACGAACATGTAAAGCGGTCGGCCCAACGCCTTTTGACCAAAATCGTATAATGGCTCCATGCTAGCTCCTTACCAGGATGTTTCAGCAGTAATGAGGCGCGAGGTCATGGGGTCACTGGCCAACGTACAGGCAGTGGAGTAGCAGCATGCACGAAAGGCAAGTAAGCTCTGGCTAACAGCAACATCAGTATACGTTCTCGAAGGGAAGCAAAGAAGCATACGAGGAGCACTAGCTGCATACCGTCATGCTAACAGTGTTCCTGTGAACGTCAGAACAAAACATGGAGGTCCTGGTTCAGTTACAGGCACATGCCATCGAACTTTGTTGGTAGAGATCGATAATCCCTGCATCAGCCTTCGCTTGTGCCTGAAGGATCGAGTATGCAAGGCAACACAGTATGTGTCGCGGCATCATTGGACCAAGGGGAGGCGTCTCATAGAATAAATTCCGCCATTTTCCTATGGTGAATGTCAATCAGAAACTACGTTCAAAAGCACTACACTTTTATCGTAAAACCCATTGTAGTTTGCCAGCCTGTAGGCTACCAAACCACCAAAGCGGGAGCTGAAGACACGATGTACGACTGCGTCACTTGCAATCGGCCTTTTAACAGCAAACAAACACTCAAGCAACATCTAAAGTACTCACAAAAACATGGTGGAACCTTTCGCTGTGGCCCGTGTAAGCGCCCCTTTAGCAACGAACAGGCACTCAAACAACATCAACGCGATTCTCCATCCCACCAACATACCATGCAAGGCAGCTCCTCTAGCGCTATTCCAACTGCCGATACTGAGCCGCCATTATTACCAGTGAACGCGCAAGTCGTCTCGGTCCAGCATGTTAGCCCGCGAAGTCATCAAACAACATCGAAGAAGGTGCATGTTGAGTCAGCTCTTGCTCAGCTTTCCTTGTTGCATGGAAACAATGAACAAGTCGGAGCTCGAACCAAAGCCACGACCGTATCCAATGGGAAAGTAACTCCCCAGTTGCCAAAGAAGTCAAAAAAGCCCGTTATTAGCACGGAAGAGGAGAGAAGAACATTCTTCATGTTCCCAGACCTCCATCAAAGTATTGCAGAGGCTGTCGCACCAGAAATCGCCTCACCATGGTTCAATGACGACGACAAAGACGAAGATTTCAATACCGAATACTCAACCTGCATTATGGGGAAGTTTACATGCAACAACAGCTCATGCAAAAAGCGCTCGTGGGGCAGCATGGTAGTAGCGATCGTGATCAGAAGCTATGCTCGTAGTGGATACACAGCTATGGTTTTCAATCAGCGCTGTAACTCCTGTGATCATTTGGGAACCCTCAAAATAGATCAGCAATCCTACATTGAGCGAGTTGCGTATAGGCTCAAGAGGTGGGCAGGCGTGGCAGTAGCTCGACCGCCTTTCATTGAGAAGACAGGACCACCACATGAGAATGAGTTTTGCGAAGGCTGTAAAAGAGGTCTTTGTCCACAAACGGTGAATGTTCAGTATTATTAAACAATTCGAATGCGAATGCAAATGAGATAGAAAATCCCTAAGGTGTGTTTACGGCGTTTACATGGTGAAGCAGCTATATGTAACGCCTGCAGATGACAAAGGTCAAGCTCAAAAGGCATGCCGCAACGCCGCATCTGGCGTGCCAGTACACAACAAAGATTGAACCATCACATTAGAATTGACTAACAGATCGTTTCAATTGCAATGACCCTCGCTTACAGTAAGCATCCGTTCATTGAAATGACCGTTTTTCCGTGAGCAGTCATCGTGCATCTTTCGCATTGTGAATGAATGAGACGTCATCTTCGTGAAACAAGTTGCTCTACTTCCTGCTATGTAATTACTCTTAAAACTCAAAACCACATAGTAGTTTCTAGTATGTGACACCTTTTTCCAGTCCGAAAGCAATACAAAGACGAGCTCATCACCTGAAAGGGGAACGACCCTCGCTATGGCTATGGCTACACTGATCTGTTCTTCTCCACTTTGGGGTCGTTCGACATATATACGATATGCTCCCAGCGCTTATCGTACGGTTGTGTTTCGTCGACGAACCGCAGATCAGTTGAAAGGCGGATACGGCTGGTAGCGTCCTCGACCATGGCACCGGCATAGGTTGCACAAGGGGAGTGGAAGACCACATCCTCCGCCTGATAGTCAGCGTCCAACGGAGCGTAAGCCAGATTATGCAAGATCCCGTACCGCCTGCCATTTCCTCTACCATTCCAGCTCAAACCTTCCAGCGTTCTTGTCAAGCCAACCGCCCGCCTCTATATTGCGATTGAATGCAGAAACTCTTTCCTCGTCTCGCAGTTCTGAATTTTTCTTTGCGAAATCCTAGTAGATCTGAAGTAACCGCACCTGCAGAAAGGCCAGGTTTACTGTGGGACATACTGTGCTTAGCGGGTTGATGGCCATCTGGTAGAACCGCACACTAATCGATGTTTAGAAGACTTGATAATAGCTAGGGACCGTCAGTATACCTTGCACTATAGCTAGAGAAGGCATTCTCGTGCCCGGAGTAATGCGAGCCAAGTGCCACGATCATCAAGACCAGTAGTTCAAATTTTTTGCTAAGATCTTGAGTCGGGTGTGCATCATAGAACGTTCATAGTCAAGACGAAAGCTTGGTTTGTGCACAAATCGCACGGTGGTCAATCCAAAGCCGAAAAGGTTCCTCACAAGGTCATCTGCAACCGATTTAGATGGCAATATGGTCGGTAGCTCCTCCGAAGTACGCAAGTGATGATCTGAGAATTGGATATGTGTGGATGGTAAGGTTGAAAGTTTTTGTTTTGTGTAGTGGATGAATGCAAACTAAGAAGCACCACCATGAACATGACAATACTGATCATCTTGAACGGCTTCGTCGGGTGTGTCGGTGTGGACCGTCCCACGCTGGGATTTGAATGGATGCGGAAAGCAGACTACAGCCTCATCCTCTACACTTAATACAGATGCTGGACGAAACCTCTGTAGTAGTGGCCATGCTCAATGATGTGTACTTCCAGACTTGCTCCTACCGCTTGCACCGCACGCGTGGCACATGACCTGAACACCGGGTGTTTTTCCTATAGAACTCATGTCAAACCTGAAAGTGCTTCAGACACAAGCGTTAACCATACTCTCGGCAAGACGAACAGCGTTCCTAACCTAACGGGGCCCTTGTCAGGCACCCTCCTTTTCCGTTACTGAGCTGCCTGTCTACGAGACTCGGAAGTACCAGGAAAACTACAGGGTATAATTTTGAGCGTATTGTGCTTCGTCATACTTGCTTGTGAAAGGATCGAGAGTGCTTCACCTTTCTGATTCGGGGACGAGCTCTTACTTGAACAGGTTGTTGTGCAAGGAAGAGTGGGGCGGTGGGACCAAGCGCCAAAACCACGTCATTTCCTCCAATCTGCGTCAACGCCGCACACTGAAGATCGTCCTTTCGAAGGCCCGGAATTCTTTTTCCGCACAGCAAAGATCTGGGGGCTCAACAGCATTGCTCCATGCATGTCGGCTTAAATACAATGACCGATGAAGTTAGCAAGATGCAGATTGCTCGAGACAAATGGCATGCAGGTTGAGTCGCCTTGCACCATAAAAGGATGTGGTTTCTTCTGCGCCTAGAATAGCCCCCCGGTGTTCCTTCACATACTCCGCACTCAATTTCCCACTATTAAGTTAGCGATGACCAGCCCAGATACGAAACCCAGCCATGACTACAGAGATGATATTTCGGCCAATTCTGCGAGTCCAGGCATTGGAGAGATGCCAGATTGTTTACAATCCTTGAGCCCCGAGGAATATCGCAGAATTGGACGTAGAGCTACCATCAAAATGGACCTTGTTCTATTACCCTGCCTTATGGTCATGTACATCCTGTATGCAACTCGAGTCCGTTTCGTTCCTCCGTAGCATGTTGACAGTTGAACAGAAATTACTTAGACCGCAATAACATTGCATCCGCAAAGCTAGAAAATGTAATGGAAGACCTGAATCTTTCCAATACAGAATATCAGACCTGTGTCTCTATTCTGTTCGTTGGTTACAGTATGGCGCGGAACGGTCTCATGGCAATACAATGGCTGACGATCTCTACAGTCATATTTCAAGTGCCATCGAACATGGTCTTGGGCAAGATCAAATGGCCAGGAATTTACATCTGTTCTGCCATGGCTGTCTGGGGTGTCGTCTCCGCTGCCCAGACGGAGGTGCAGAATTTTGCGAGCCTTGCCGTCTGTCGCTTCTTCATTGGATTAGTAGAGGCCGTATTCTTTCCGGGTGCACTCTTTTATCTGTCACTGTTTTACAATCGCAAGCAGTACGCCCTCCGTGCAGCGCTATTTTACTCGGGCTCGCAGCTTGGAAATGCGTTCGGGGGCCTGCTTGCAATTGCAATCCTCAAGTTGGACGGGAAACACGGCCTCGAAGGATGGCGCTGGGTATGAGGCCTTCGCAAGCTCTAAAGGAATTTTGATTGGCTAATACAATGTGCAGCTCTTCCTTGTCGAGGGGGTTGTAACCGTAGGCCTGGCTATTGCGTTCGCATTTGTCCTGCCCAACAGCCCATCTGACCTGAAAAGCCTCACAGAGACTGAGCTTGCTTGGGTACGTTGGAACTACGAAAGCGACCAGGGCCAGCAAGACAACCGTTCGGAAATCACTGCCATGCATGGTTTGATCCTTGCCCTCAGGGACCCCAAGACATGGCTGTTCCTCGCAACAGTATACTGTCTGTTCATTTCGGCCGGAGTTACAAACTTTTTCCCTCCGGTAGTCGCTACCCTAGGTTACAACCGAACCACGACGCTGGCTCTTACTGCTCCGCCGTTCGTCTTGTGCTGTGTGGTAATGCTGATCGTAGGGTTTCATTCCGATCGCACAGCTGAGCGTTACTACCACATTGTTGTACCCCTGGGCGTCACTCTAATTTCCAACATCATCGCGATTTCAACCTTGAGTACCGCCGGTCGATACATCGCCATGATGCTCATGCCACCATCTTTCTACGCAGCCTTCACAGTTCTTCTGTCTTGGATAACCGGGACGCTGAGTCAGCCAGTCACCAAACGGGCGTCTGCCATCGCACTTATCATCTCGATTTGCAACACTACAAATGTTTGGACCCCTTACCTATACAACGGCGCTCCCCGTTACTTTGTAGCCTTCACGGTTAATCTGGTCGCTTCAGCTGCTGCTATTGTTGTAGCAACAATTACGAGGTTATATCTTCGAAAACAAAATCAGAAGCTTGATCGAGGCGAACCGACAGGAAGAGGCGGGCCCACCAGCGCTCAAGTTTCAAGTGGTTTCCGTTACGAGCTGTGATGAGGAATCGTATCCTGTACAACTCACGGCTAGTATAACGATTATGCCATTCTTGAGCTGGAAAGCAGATCGCTATTACCGCGCTATAGTAGCATAGCGTTTTAAATGCCCTGGACTGTAGGCTTAATTCCTGATAATGGCTGCTCTCAAACTGTCACATACCGTCGATATTGCTCAACCACTGTGCTCAAAGGCGTGTTTCTTTCGTTTCGATTGATCTTGAAGGCCACGGTTAGCAAGGTTGATTCAGCATCTGTCAACATGCGTACATTCCCAAAATTCTACGCTATTCTGTTTGAAAACATCGGCTGTTCGCAGTGCCGTAAGGTTGTTGGGATATCTGCCAGCGTGCTCTGCAATCAGCCAGTGGAGGTTTTCCAACCCGGTCAGAAACAAGCTTTAATTCACATCGCTCCAAATGAAGCAGCAGACGTCGACATCAAGATGGAAAGGCTGTATGCAAGCAGCTGCTCTGAACCCAGAGCCGCAATGCTTCATTGTGTACGTATTTCAGCCACGTCACGCGTTCACGGCAAGTGTAAAGAGATCGAACAAAAAAGCGTGCCGATACTTACCTGCGCTGACAGCAGTGATTGTACAATAGCACACTGCCCTACAATGCTACTGTGTCATCTGTTGTCCGCGACACTTCTGAGCACCTACACAAGCGTCATCAATCTCTACGCAATCTGGCACAATCTACGTTTTAGACTTCAATGGATCTAACAATTTGACTCTCGCCGGCTCGACTAGCACTAAGTGTAAAACCTCATGATCAATACATAGTATACTAGTAGAAGATTTGGATACTACAGCGCCTGGGAAAATAGCGGACGAACTCTACGTGTGACTGCAACATGATGTGAAGTACTTATTATCACTTCAACTTCTGGAACTCCTCCACTACATAACGGAAAGCTACTAAAACAGTTTCAATACTGAGATTACCTGAGCCAGCGTCAGGTTGGGTTTAATAGATATTAAAGATAGTTATAGGTTGTTAAGCTTCTGCGAGTAACTCAGCTGACTCAGTGTTTACTTGCGTGTAAATTTTTCACCAGCCGCCCAACTTCATGCCGCCGCCGATCTTGCTTTTGCTGCCAGTATGGCCACCGAGCAGGCCGCTGAGTAGACCGCCAACCTTGCCTGCAATTGATCCCCCAATGGAACCACCGCCGCCCACCAAACCGCCAACATTCAGTCCGCCCCTGACTTTGTCGACAGCGCTGAACAAGCGACTGAGATCGAGAACCCCATTTACGAGAAGGGAACCAGCAAGGTTGAGAGATCCCTTGACAACACCGCCGAGAACACCAATGAGCTGACCGGCGATGGCGTTCAGATCTATACCAAGTCCAATCAGAATGGTCGTGAGATGACCGCACAAGCTCACAAGCAGTTGGCCGCCCGGCAGTTGGCCGCAAGCTGCGATGAAGCCATTAAAGTCGATAGATCCGCTTAGAAAGCCACTGAGAGCATCCAGGACGCCGCTGATATCGAGAACGATCGATCCAGATGCACTGAGAAGACCCTTGAGTTGGGAAATTACGGCACTGAGTGCAAGACCAGCTCCGGCGCCAATGTCGAGGTGGCCGGACCCGGCGAGGAACCCCTCAAGCTGGTCAAGTAGAGCACCAATGTCAAGCCCGCCGGAGCCACTGATCGAGGCCTCGAGCAAGAGCTTGAGCCCACCGATTAAACCGCTTACATCGATACCAAGGGCCGCGCCCATATCGAATTTACCAGATCCGCTAAGTAAGGCTTCGAGTCCAGGGATCAATACACTGAGATCAATGTTACCGGATCCACCGAGAGCGCCTTTCAGTTGGTCACAAAAGACTCCCAATTCCGCGCCGCCAGGAAGGCCGCCTAGAGATCCCTTGAGGCCATCAAGCAGGCCGCCGATATTGAGATGCCCGGAGCCATCAAGATGGCCACCTCCATTCAGGAGACTTGTTAGACCGCCAACAACTCCCTCCAAATTGAGACCACCGCCTACGCCGCTGGCAAGACCTGGTAGTGTACCGCCACCAAGAAGACCGCCGACGAGACCTCCAAGGTCGAGACCTCCCAGGTTCAAACTTTCATCCGAGCCATATTCTGGACCCCCGCTGAGAATTGGAGCAGCTGAAGCACTCGGAACGAACGAGTTGGGAACTTGGGTCTCGTCTCCACCAGGCTGCGAATAACCTGCGGTAGGTACCGAGATGGTGGACGGCCCGGAGACTTTTGGCTCGTCGCTACCTGGTCCCGAGGTGGGAGCGGTAGGCTGGCTCCCCTGACCGCCCTGGAGTGGTACAGTTCCAGTAGCGGCTCCAGTGCGGTCACCGGTACATGCACAGGGGCTGGTGACTGCGGACAACGGAGTCGCATCGTCGCCATATCCTGGGGCAAAGGGGGCTGTATCGGTGCCGTATTGTGGAGCAGGCAGAGCATTGCTCATACCGATAAAGGCGATGATGGTAGCAGTAGTGAACCTCATGTTGGGTTTTCTACTTCTAGAATATATTTCGATAAAGAACGTGAAGTCACTAAGAGTGGTTTAAAGGGATTGTGAGTGCTCAGCACAAACGAAAGACTGCGGTGAAAGGCGATATAAACAATGAGAGGACACGAGATGAGATGGAACGAATGTTGATGCCTCGGTTAAGTTCTTGGGCATACAATATATACTTGATCAGAGAACATATTGACTATTTTGGGAGACACTGAGACCAGCAAGACTTATTGACAATGTTTCGAAACATTGGCATCAGTGTTTCCTCTAAGCCTTACAAAGTACTCGCGGTGACAGTTGCGCTTCCCTTTTTGGCAAGACATCTGGTCTGTCAAATTAACAAAGACTGGCGAAAGGGGATGGCTGCAGATCAGTGCGTTAATCTCCACTATCTACGCCACCCTTTCGGCTTAGCGCTTGATCTGCATGCGGGTCTCTGCTTGTCCTCATCGTCTTATAGGAAACAAAGCCGTAAAAAGGAGTAGTCACGAACCTTCAGAGCTGCCAAATCAGCGGAAGCATCCGGTATAGCGTCGCAGGCGAGAGTCTGGTCACTACTTTCAGCTTGGTTTCCTGCGTCCAAATGCAGCCAGTGCGGTTGTGGGCCCTTTAAAGTTGGCGCGGCTTGTACCATCATCAGCTCGATTGTTTCACAATACTATCACATCACTATCATACATCTCAAAACGACATTGAATGTTTTATAGATTACCTTCAAGCAGCTGGGCCGGGTGCTCAGACGTGGGCGAAGGATCAAGCTTGGAGATTCAAGCTTTAACCATGTCGTCATTGTCTAAGCGGCCCGCTTGCATGTTGCCGCCATTGAGCTCGCGCGGAAAGCAGTGATGGCGATCACCGCCTGCATTCACGTCAGGCCACCCCATCCTCAGTTTCAGATTTTTATTAGCAAAAGCTCTAGCAGCAATGCAAACGCTGGAAGCCTGACTTGTTACTGTTGGTAAGCTTGCCATCGCCGCCAAACTCAGTGACAGGGTCAAAGACAGGCGCGTTGAGTACGTCCTCAGCGTCGATGTCGATGCTCCAATCCCAATAGGGTTGGGTACCTGTGTAGCCGCACACGGTGCGCAGATGGTCTTCGTGCAGCTGCACAAGCCAACGGTGCCATGGAAGGAAATTGACCATAAAGTGAATGTCATCATTGAGAGAAGAATGGTTATAACCCAGTCAACCAGACGCGAAGGCACTGCGTCAATGTCGACGTACTTCGCCTTGTGCAGCTCGCGCAGACATAACGCGGCACGGACGTATCCTTATGATGGGCTCTTTGTAGAAATTTTTCAGTTTCAAAATGAGCCAATGCTGCGGGATTCCTTCTGTGACCCTTTTTGGCGAGCGCAAAGGCTGGGAAATTATCTCACTCAGACTTTACTAGCCACTCGAGTTGGATACAGAGCTGAGTATCTTTGCAAAGTTACTCAAACCAATCCTCCGGAACTTTATAGCATCATTTGATAGCCAGTCGCCAGCATCCAACACAGAATTCTAGGGCTAGGTAATACACCACAATACCGTGATAAGTATTGAGGAGTACCTGGCGGGTTGTGTTACGGCGTTTGGCTATAGGAATGAGGACGGTAGAGCATCGTGCATCCGTGCGGCTGTCGCTGGCGAAGAACGTTTTGAACCTGAATGACTGTTAGAAGGCGTCCGAAATCCGTACATGAGCACTGATTTTGTCCCTGCTGGGTTCAAATTTGTGCCTATCAATGTTGGTAACGATAGCAGACTTTGGCATACAAAGATAATTGCAGGATCGATTAAGGTTGAGGCCAAGCGTAGCAATGAACAGGCAAGCGATGAAACGCTGTATCACAGTGAGGAATGAGGTATTCCCATCGAAAAAGAACCACAGAGAACGAAGAGGGTATGCTGGTATTGACACCCTTCGGCCATTGACAGGCTGGTCCATGCATGAGGCCGGTACTGCGGGTGACGATTACTCCAATCTGATCCACCTCGATTAGAACATTGAATGAAGAAACATATATCATCCGCTGCAAATGACGACTGTGAGAATGAGAATCAGGTCGTAGAAGCGTCCGTACGGCAGACACTTTCTCAACAGGGGCCTGGCTACTTATAGATAATTAATTAAGTTGTGCTGATTTACATGTTTCTTTACCTGTTCTAAAAATTAAGTGGCTCTGAATAGTTTAAGCAAAGATGGGCCTATTGAAATAGTTTACTTTAAAAGCGAGATTGAACGTGGGGGGATGACTAGCGCAACTGGAGGCTTGCTCAAGAGCATGGATTTCTTACATCACAGTCTGATTAATGGAAGATAAGCCATAAGTGTCAAACTGGCTCTTTTTGTTAGTATAGGTCACAACCAGAGCGCGCATGAGTACATCTGAAGTGTAGCCTACGCGCTCGATATCAGGTAACGTCTGCACTTGCAGGCAACCCCTCGGCCTCCTCGACGGAACTACACTTGTCCACCCAGCGCGGCTCGTGGAATGACAGCCACGAATACAGAAGATGGTGGTGCGCTATGGAGGTTATATTGCGCGCATGGATACAGCATTCGGCGCTTCGTGCGTGCTGACGCTGCAGACAAGGGAACATCAGCGTCTGAGACCAATCCGCTCCAATAGTCTCTTCTCCACCATCAAACGCATCCTGGGCACCATTAAATTGCCATGGGTGGCCACATTGACGAAACGAGCTGGGCTCCTGGCGTTGAAGCCAGTGGCAGTGGAGGTTATCTAGCCGATATCCTCTCCTTAGCTGGGCCTCGCTCCATGCAATGCAGTATCGGGTATCGCTGTGCAAACGATACACTCAGTCAGTCCGATGGTAGATGTAGGAGCAAAGAGAGCTATAACTGGAAGCCCAGAATAGGACCAGGTCAAGAGTAGGTTAAAAGTCGGGTAAATACATGTTCACGTAAGAACTGGGTCCGCATTTAACCATTCCGCTGCCTGTGCTACCCACGAAGTAGTACCAAATCACACACAACTGCATAACTGGAAGCTCCTCAATCGCTATCTTCGCCGTGCCTGCTCAAAAGCGCACGTTTGACTTCAATGGAGGACGTGGTGAAGGGCGTGGTGCGAAGTGACCCACACAGGCCAGATAATGTCATGTTATCTTCCCGTGGGTCGCAAACACGAGCTGAATCCTGATACCAGTCAAATACCGTTGGTGGAGCGCGCCATATTTGAAGCCGGCTTGAACGATCTCACACGCGCTTGCCGAATATAACCAGTTCTGCTCGTTTCGACAAAATCAATTGACTACAGAAGTCCAAAGCCTTCAAGTTTGCAAAGGTTGGGACTCATATCGTGGAAAACTTGATAGAATCTCCAAGAATGAAAATGTGAATACCGTTCTTGCCGTCGTTGAACGCAGCAGGGAGCCTTGCGGAAGACGTTGAACGTGATAGTAAATTGATTATGCTTACGTTTGATCATACGTGATGTCTTGCTTATATGCGTGATACTTGACAATTATGGTCGCTGTTGTTGAGATCTATCAAGTTGAGTATGTGGTGAAACATTTTAGCACCCAGGTGTGTGGGCTAGAATTGGGGGTCGAGCTTGGCGATCTTGAAGTTGACTGAGCAAAGTGCTAGAAGCTACTCAGTGAGCGCATTTGAACAATAAGCAGGCAATAGTTGACAGCCTTGTGAAGGCGTGGCGACAGCGCAATTGAGCTAATCAGAGCGGCTGTTCATAGTGAACCGGATAGTAAAGTGCTAGAAAAGGTATGCAAAGCGTTGAAGGAGCCTTAGTCTTGTCTCATTTGCGCAAAATGGGAGGCCAAGTCCCCAATTTTATTGGCCGCATACTTCTCCAGTTCCTGGCGTAGAGTAGTTTAGGTAAGCACTAAGATATTACGCTACCTAGGTAGTTCTCGGAAGTGGCTTGCACTAGCTTGCAGAAGACCTCGTATTTCTCACGTTGTCGCAACTTCAAAGCTGTCGTATCACATCAAAAGGACACGAGCTCACCTTGAAAGATACAGGCTCTTTCCTACACCAGTATGGCGATGTAAGGCTGGTTGGGTTGGCAATATCTTGGAGAATGCAAGGATAGATTGGAAAGTAAGAAAAGGTCTTGTCACGATAGTCAAGAAGAGCTTACTGAGGTTTTAGATGCATACAAGAACCCATCCGACCTGTATCCCTTCTCTTCTCAACACAGACAATCCTCCTAGGTTGTTGTGTAACATTGATCTACTACGGCAGGTGGGTAGAACTTCCAAAACTAGCTTGACTCTTGAACAGTATGATACTTACAAGTAAAGGGAGACTAGTCAACGAGACCTGATCCACGACACGCCAAAACCATACAAAGATGCAACTCCTCACGCTCCTCCTCGCTGGCCTAGCCCTGGCCACTGGCGCCGCTGCCGATCGTGTAATGACGGCCACCTCTTGTCCCTGGGTTGGGGCGTGCAATTCGAACGGAGAATGGCAAACCAATTGTTGTGGAAATTTTTGGTTTAATGCCAATAAGGGTTTCTGTAATCCTAAAGTCCTGGATATTAGTAATGTTTGTATGGATTGGGGAAAGGGCAGAGCGCACTTTAATGTTCCTGGTAAACCTAAGAGGTGCTTGCAGAGGATGGGACCGGATTTTGACGTGGGTCCATGCGCTGATAGTAGCCTGCGTTGTTCTCGACAGTGGTGGAACGAAGTGGCTTGCACTTGGTAACTTAATGGGACGGCAAACGTTTTTGTTGGAAAAGGAAAAGGCTTTAGCTATGCCGGTCTGCTAGAAAACGTATTAGAGGGATACAAGATCCTTTTGAATAGGATAGGTTAGGTACATCACATCGAAGCGCATCTTAGTACAAACGTTGCAACACTTTGTGTAGATTGAGTGTGATGGAGGAAGAAGAATATCCTTGCTCGGTATTTGCAGGCTCGTAAACAATTAAGTTGCTTAGAAAGGGCTGAGTGAACGGGAAGCCTTGTTTTCAAAGTAGCAAAGTCGTATATGGAAATAAGTATTCATATTATGATATATGTAGTAGACCAAGTATCCTAATGGAGCGCCTTGCACGTCCGTGGTAGAATCAGGAAAGGAAAACAATAATGATGATCTACATGTATCTTGGTAGAATACGTACCCTCCACATGGCGTCGTTCCTCTGTCTTACCAAAAATTGATTTGGGCTAAGTAGTGAGCTCAATATATTACACCAGTCAACCCATCTAACAGTTCAGAGAGCAAGCATAAGCATACCAGAAACCGAGCTTCCAAGGGGAAAGCTGGCGAACATTGAGATGCGATACAAAATGGTAATCAAAGTTTCATTGATGGTCTGACTATTCTTGACTGAATGGGGTTGATCTAGGCTAGGGTTGCTTGTATATCTCTAAAAGCCTGGAATATATAGGAAATTTATGGTAGAGAGGGACAAGAGCAGATAGTTGAGGAACTAACCCCAGGGTACTCGGCTTTTGGGGGGGGGGGGGGGTTGCCCAATGATCATTGACACTGTTTGGATTTACCAGGGCCAAGCACTGGTTCGAGTGTCATAGTTTTGTCTCCAACCCTTGCAGTGACCGAATACCGCATAAGGGGAGCTGTTGGCGTCTCCTGCCGGGTGTTTTCCTCCCTGTAAATCTTGCTCTTCTTTTCAAGGACTTGTATCTGGAATTCCGGCTCAACCCTTTGATTGTATGCTTGGATCCCCGCCACTGCGTCTTTCATTTTGTCTTTATTACCAGCCAAAATTACGACACCATTTTCACCTCCACCAATCTCGCCTACAGTGTCAGCTGCTTCTTCGGCTTTCTTTAATTCGTCTCCGCAGAAAATGTGATAGGCCGAAGGGCGGAAGATATCGTCCCAGAAGAAGAGAGCCGTGCAGCCGCTGAGGTCGGTAACGGTCACTTGAGTAGCAGTCTTGAGCCCTGTCGAAAGGACAAATCTGTCCTCTAATATGTTGTCCAGTTCTTTTGTCACCTTCAACCGTTGGCCACTCCTGCGCTCGAGGCCACGGGGCTTCTTGGGCTTGATTTGACAGGCAGGCGATTTCTTAGGGTCCGTTTTAGGGTCCTTCTTGGGGTCCTTCTTGGGGGTGGCTTTAGGCTTGGGGGGTGTGGCTTTCGGGCGTGGGGCTTTGGGTTTCTCGTTCTTTCTGGCTTTGATATCAACCAAAAAGGCGTCATACAAGTTGTGGGACTCGAGCACAAGTGTGTCGGTAGTGTTAGCCTTAGTGGTGGTTGCGCCCAGCTCCCTTTTTGGGAAGGGAGCCGCAGTAATCCCATTGAGGAGAAACGAGGTCGCAATGATAATTCTCTTGACGGATACCATCTTGATAGATTCGATTTTGACCTTGAGATGTAGGATATACAAAAGATAATGAGAGGACGTGCGTGATTGAGTGTGAAAACGAGTGACAATAGAGCAAGAAGGATTGACCAGAGGAAACCAGTTCCTGTCTGAAAGATGTTTTCTTGATTGTTGATTGGATTGGAGGTGATGAGAGAGTCTGAGAACGACGGCGATTGCTTAGTCTAAATACCTGTAAATGAACTGAATCAAAGGCCATTAGTCTATTATTCAATCGAAGATTTGACCTTTCGGGTTGTTCAGTTGACAATCTCCGGTTCTACGGACAAGATGCGACTCCTTGGAGCTCCAAGGGAAGCCTAATTGAGTTTGGTATTCGCACCTGCCCTGTTTCCAGTGCTGCAATAGCGAGGCACAGGAACTTGAGACGTAACATAGCTACCTATGCATCACCCCGTACATAGTAGGAAGTCCGGAGTCCCACTTAGTGTCGGGGTACGTCGCATGCACGGACCAGGAGGCTGTGTGGGCCTATCTTGACTGGTCGCGCGGCGGCGCTTACTTTCGCTACATCATGAGAACGACCATTCTTAAAGACTTACCTTGCGTTTTGAGACTTTCTAAACTTCTCTCACTTCTCTCTACCTTCACATTTGCCACGCACATCCCGTTCCATTCAGCATACACAGCACACACTACGGCTAGAATGCCTTTCTCTTCGTTGCCACTCGAGATACTCCAGCAGATAGCAGATTGCCTCGAGACTACACACCGACCTAGTGTCTTCACGTTCAGCTTTACTAGTAAGGCTTGTCACAGAGCTGCATCATTCCTGATCTTTCGACACCTTGACTTGACAGTTCATTGTCGCGCAAATTTTCAGAGCGATATCAATGCCCTCATCGAAGCTCTCGCGCGCTCTGGATCTGCTCGTTACGTCAGATGCATCCGAATTAAAGGGGACATACGGATCAGATCTAAAGTGGAGGACGAGCGCCACCTGCTATATCATCAATCCACAGGCCTTGACGAAATACTGCTCGACATGGACCCATCGAGTCATTCCCGCCACTATGTGGTCTATGATGAGCCTGTCATCAAGAAGGCATCCACGGAGGACCTATCATGGGCCCCTGTTGTGAGCCTACTCCAAGGAATACCACATCTAATGGATCTCATATATGACTGCAAGAGTCAATTTCCGCCAAGCCTTCTTAGCACCCTCCACAAGGAGCATCCTCAGTGTAGGCTACACCATCTCTCATTCCGATTTCGGACTTTGTTATGGGGTGTCCCTTATGCTTACGAAATGGAGCTTGCTACCTCCCCATCACTATACAAAGTGAAGCTGATCTGCACATACCGAGACTCGGATTATGATGATGATTTCAACGGGGAAGCCATAATGGAGCTAGCCGCTGGGCTCGCTCCAAACCTCAAAGAGATCAATCTTGTGCATATTGGGGCATACCGTTCTTCACAGGATCACCGCCGCAAAGAGCCGTGGCATGGTCTCCCAGGGTTCGATAAGGGGGCAATAGGATCCTTGTCTTCGCTGTCGCTTGTAGGAACGAGGCTGTCAACACCAGAAGGGTTGCGGGAATGGGGAACACATACAGACTTTACGTGCCTGCAACATCTCGACCTTGGATTAAGCTACGATTCCAGCACATGTGCTCTAAGTGGTGGGACAATGAGGTGGATTGCCCAGAATCATTTGTTTCCTCAGCTGAGAACACTTAAAGCGTCACTGGATCGGGACGACCTATTCCACGAACGCCCGCACTACAGCGAGAACACAGTCTCCTTTTTCCAGGTGTTGAAACCTCTTGAGCACTTGTCTGTCCATGGGCCAATTGACTCACAGATTGTGGACACGATTCTGTCTCATCATGGAAAGACGCTAAGGAAGCTGAGTTTGCGCCCGTTAGAGTCACCATACTCTGATGGTAATGGTCGTGACCGAAAGGATATCCCCATGGAGTTTACCAAGAATCATCTGCTGCAAATTCAAGCGCAATGCCCGATCTTAGAAGACCTCTCTATCACAATCAAGCGAGACATGTCCAGCCCGTCAGAGGCTGAAATGTACAGGTGTTTTAGCAAGATGGAAAGCTTGCGATCTCTCTTTCTCACTCTAGATTGTTCAAACTGGCGGATCTCCCGAGATGCTGCTTACAACCCCCAATTTGAAGGAGATGATCAGCAGCCTGTGGACGAGCTTGACTGCCGTTTGAAGAGAGGTCACTTGAGACAAATGTTCATCAATTGCGCTGTGGATGAGGCGCTGGCAAGCTCCATCTGGAAGGCCATCGTCCAGGATAACATAGGCAGACAACTAGAGTGTCTCAGGTTATGGACTACCGGAGGCAGTGAATGTGGTGTAATAACAGGTCTCCCTACTGATGGCACAATCGTAAATAACCTGAGCAGGTCATGGTTGATTGAGCGTGTTCCAAGAAACGACCAACACGACTTCACTATTAGAGAATTGGGCAAGCATGCAAGGGAGTTACAGGACAGCCTCAAAGAGATAGATATAGATGAGTCAGTAGCTGGGCAGGTCTTTCGTGCCATTTGGCCTTGCAGAGAAGGAAGCAAAGATTGGCGAGACGATTGGTTAAGTGTTATTCTATAGACCTGAATTTACTTTCAATATTAATCGTTACTGCCTATATTTTCTTAAAGCTTTAATAATGAAACAACATCTGCATGGACCATCACTGTTCTATTACGTAGCAAGTGCAAAACCTCCAACCTATATCACTCGCACGGTAGATATCTTATGACAACCAATTGTCCAAATTTGTGTTCCGGATATCGAAGAACGCATCGAAACGAAGGTCCGCCATCATACATGCATCCTTATCTCAGGCCTCAGCGTTCGAAGGACAAGATCTACTATTTAGCGGCCACGAAAACTACGACTGGACCATCTCAATCCATTTTCGCAAATGGATGATACCTATTACTGAGTTTCCCGCCTCGGCCATCTGTCTTTGCCTCCTTCCAGCGACCGAGATTGATGAGCCGTCGCTCCAGTTATACCGCCAGGTGGGCAACCGCGGGGTCTGGGATAAGCCGTGGTCATGCGCGGATTTTCTTCCTCGTGAGAGTCGAGCTTACATCGTAGCATTGCGCTTCAGAGCTCCAATAATTTCCTTGGCTGCCCTCTCACCCGCCTGAACTGCACCTTCCAAATACCCCTTCCAGATCGACGCCGTCTCTGTTCCAGCAAAATGCACATGCCCTACAACCTCCTTCAGCACCGGTACCAACTCCGCATAAGAACCGGGTCCCATTGCAGCGACTGGCGCACCTTCAATGTATGGCTTTTCGTACCAATCGTGCTCGAGGTACTCCACAACATCGTAAACCACACGCGTATTATCCTGACCAACCGATGTGCCCACAATCTCCGCAAGATAATCCAGCACAGCTTTCTGGCGCTCTAGTTTCGTCTTGTAGCTGAATAACGTGGTATATTCTGTTGCGCACGAGAATAGTGCAAGCGCAGAGACGTTTTGTTCGAGACGCGTGTTGTCCCAAGATGTGGTGAAGGGACCTTTGTTCACACTACTAAGAACACCGAGCAGTCCTGCTTCGCGCCACCATGGGGTGCGATACGTAAGAACGGTCTTTGCGTAGCGACCACGTGTGGTCCGAGTTGCAAGTTCGCGTTTGCTGCGGGGGAGTGCGGGAATGAAGTTTATATTCGTATACGTGTGAGACGGGGCCGTGAGGATGACTTTCTTTGCAGTGATAGTGCGTTGATTTTCGGTATATATTGTCACGCCGGTGCTATCCTGAATGATCTCGGTAACGGGCGATTCAAGAAGCAGCGAACCATCGGGCAACTCATCTGCCATCCGTTGAGTGATGGTACTGACCCCTTCCTTGATTTTGAGATACTGTGCGCCCTCAATATGATCACTAGTCAAACTTAGCCACCCTTGGCCTTGTTTGAGGTAGTCGAGGTAAAAGTGCATGCCCACTTCACTGGGATCGAGGCCATATAGAGCGCGGGTTGCGGCAGTGAGCTGGACGTAGGCGAAGCTTCCAGCTTCAATATCCTGTGCCTGCATGAACTCTTCAAATGAGATATCGGCTATAGAAGGTGGTTGACCTCCAATCCAGTTTCCAGGGTTTTCTAAATCGAACTTTTGGGCTTCGGTATCGGTCAGGTTGAGAATTTGTTGAAGTTTGGCTAATTCCTCGAGTGGCACATCCTACAGCACTGTAAGTCTCGCTGATGCAGTAGTCTTTATGCATAACTCACCTCCGGGAACTCCCCATACCCTGACATCCAGACACCCGCATCAGGACTATGGATGACGGAAAGTCCTCCCAGATACTGCTCAGACACACCGAGATCATATTTGTCGACAAGGGCCTGCACCTTGGGTTGGGTGACGTTGTTGATCCATGTCGGCCCCAACTCGACAATGCCACTCATTGAGCTCAGATTGGTAGTGAGACTCTTGCCGCCGATGTAATCTTGTGCTTCGATAACAGCGAGCGACAGGCCTGCATTGTGGATATCGAGCGCTGCTTGAAGTCCAGAGAACCCAGCACCGATGATCGCCACATCCACGTTAATAGCATTAGTGATGTTGACCATGATAAGAAAAATTGGTTCGAATGTTGTGGTATTGTGAAGCGTCTGAGGAGAAAGTGTATTGTGTTGTGTGTGTTCATGCCTCATTGATGGTGAGGCTTTATACCTGAGCTCAATAGCAATTCTTGTCGTTGTGGCACTGTCACTGCCATTTTACTGCTATAGTTCGTGCCTTTGGAGGCCTCATCTCCTGCTTCAGAGCCTGTAAGCCTGTGAAGCCGGCTACGCGCAACACGCCAATGCGTCCAAGATCGCACAAGGGGCTGAGGCTCATCGCCACGTCACTCATTCGTGTTGGTGGACTCGTAAATCCGGCCATTGTGCCGTGTCAAACAAATTTTAGCATTATTTGCCGAAGTTGTGGCTTTGCGAGGGCGCGTGAAGGGCTCGGCCAAGAACATTGTAACGTCAGCCTCGGACATGGCAAGGCTGAGTTCCATGCTGGGTGGCCAGAATGGAATACGCTAAGATAAGCGCGCGAGCGATAACGATCACGTGTGACTAGAAGTACCCTCAACGCCTGCACTCGTTCGCAACTGTCAGATTCTGCTGCTAATATTTGCTTAATTTGTCCAAGCTGGTGCGTAAATCAGCGTTGCTGTTCCATTCAACGTCTTGTTAGCGATGCATGTTCCTAAATGGAGACGGACAACCACCGGGTGCTTGACTTGCCGCATGAGACGAAAGAAGTGCGATGAACAGAAGCCGAGATGCGTTGGGTGTTGCAGAAACCGTCTCATTTGTAACTGGTCCGATGAAAGTAACAAGAGCAACATGGCTATGCTAGCTCGATCTCGACTGCCGAAGCAGAACCGCCCTGTGTTGGAGTCAACATGTGAAGCCACTCTTGACCCCAACCTACTAGCCCCTGGCCAGCGTTGGCATAGTTATGAGTGGTCTCCTCAAAAAGCAATATTAATCATCATACCTGGAGAACAACGGGATGCTGACTCCTACTTACTTCATCACTATATGCAGGTCAGTGCAATCCAATTAGCAGGTAGAAGGGTGCCGGAGAATCCATTCCTTAGTCTTTTGATCCCAATGGCCCATGAAAATGCAGCTGTTCTCCAATGCATATTAGCTATAAGTGGAGCACAGCTGCTAGCGACATCCCGGCGGTATGAGCGTGACACTCGATCTCATCATGCGGTCTCGCTCCGAAGCGTGAAGCACGCTCTTGTGAATTGGCAAGAAGCTAGTACATCGGAATTGGTCGCCTTGCTGACATCTACACTGCTTCTGAGCTTCTTCGAGGTATGTTAAATAACCTGGAATGCCGAGGTTAAACTTTACTTACTCTTGCACGTTTGACAGGCCGTCATTGGCGATATTCGCGGTAATTTCCACTACCACCTAAGGGCTTCTCGAACTATCCTTTACGAACTTCGAGTAAAGCGCGCTGCCAAAGTAGACCAATGCATTTTGGATCTGTTGACTGAGTTCTACGCCTTCTTCGCCATCACCACGAACATCACACTACACGCCGACCTGACACCAGATCTTACCACACCCCAGGACCTATTCCTCTCTTCCAAAGTTCTCGCCTCTCTTAATTGTGGCACCCGAATATACGGTGTTCTGTTTGGTGCAGCGCACGACCTATTTGCACTCATCGATCCAATCGCACAATCAGCGCGAAAATTGCTCCTGCAGAGCGACAATGCACAGAAGCTACATCAAATTTCTTCATATGAGACTCAAATCAAAGCTTGGAGGTACAACTGTCGAATTCCAATTCAGTCCGAATCTGACATCGTCGATCCTTACGAACTCGCCGCTCGGGTCTACCAGCAAGCCATTTTGATATTCCTCTACACCATGTTTCACGGCGCATCGACACCTACGCTAGATCTGTATAAAAAGGTCGAACCCTGCATTCACGTAGCCCTCGGTGCATTGGGTGCCATGCCACGGAATGCAGCTATACAAACCACTTTGTTGTGGCCGGTGTTGATCACAGGATCATGTTTACGCGATAATGCTCTCAGGAGAGCAGTTTTAGAAGGCTTACAAAGCGTTCCATATACGACGTTGAATCTAAAGAGAGTCTTTGAGTTCTTAAAGCTCCTTTGGAAAGAGATGGACCTGAGTCCTGCTGTGTATGGGCCTCGGGGGATCGAGCAAATCATGATCAAGTATGGAATCGACATATGTTGTGCTTAACGGCCTTGCGACATATAACTTAGCCTAGCTTCAATTCGATTGTTGACTGGTCGCTTCTGCAAGCGAAATCGCAAGATGTCGAATCAAGTCATGTCCGATCGAAGACCGCGGTCGCACTGAACGTAGCCATCGTGAGATCATGAGAGGGCCGAATGTGTCACTCCCAGTTTTCTGTAAATGGTTCTTTCGTGAACATAGGCCCCAGATTGTCAACACGGCCATTGAAGATCGTGAGCATCGTAGGCGAGCGTGCATAGGACTTCAGCATGGTTTGGTCTCAATGTCGACTCACATTTACTTGGCGCTTCTGAACATAGTGTGGAACAGGTTCTTTAAGTAGCGCTGACTTTGTGCTCTTGGAGATTAAGCAAACAAGTACACAAGATGAAGGTGCTGAGTTTCGCGGCGCAGGTTGTGCATGGTACATGACAGTAAGGTGGACTTTGGAGAGCCGACGGGGTTGGTTCTGCAGCAATATGAATGATCGAATTCATTATTACGACATCTTTCTTTCTAAGCCAGGACTACGATAAAGGGCCAGGATTTTCAGAAGAACAAGAAGCACTAGATGGGACAATATATCACCGCTCAAGCGCTAACCTACAAGCAGCATAGCGCACGCCGCTGCTGCCTAACGCAGCCTGGGCCAGGATCCGCAACGACAGAGGTATAAAAGTATTACCACGCGAATCACAGATACCCTAACGCAAACTAAAAGATGGCTACAACAAGACGGCAGCAAAAACGAAAAGCAGACGCAGCGGAACCCACAGGCTCACCACCGCCAAAACGACCACAAGACAGCAAACCGCGATGCGGCTTCCTTACGCTACCCCGAGAACTCCGTGACGAAATCTACAAACACGTCTTAGGATCCGAAGGCAGCTCCGTAACCATGAACCAGCGCAACTTCATCACCAAATCCGGGCTCGTCGGAACAAACACCCAAATCTGCGAGGAGTTCCTCGACGCCGTGCTCTTTTACGCGCCCAGCATCGATACCACCGTCCGCAACCACAACTTCGCGCACGTGGTCACCTTTCTGAATCGCCTGTCGGACGCGCAGTTTAAACGTTTTCAAACTGGTACGGTGGCGAGGTCGCAACATCGCAGAATTTGGATCACCCTAACATACTCGCGTACGAAATTGAGTACGAGGCCGCAGTTAAATCGGTGGTTGGATCGGTTTGATGATCCGAATCGAAGGGGGGCGGAGATTGAGTTTCGATATGTTCTTGATCGAGCGAGTTGGGGAAACGGAGGGTACAAGCAGAGACCGCATGTGAGAACGACGGCCGGACCGAGGAGCAACGAGGAGACGTGCAAGATGCTGGCTGCGATGAAGCATGCAGGACTAGGATCGTATTCTTTAGATATGTGATTCCACGTATTGAGACTTCCTTTCCATTCGGTACCTTCACGGCCGCCTAAGCTGCAACCGCCCTCTGTGTCCATTGTGCCTGGGCAACAAACGTGCTAATTTGAAGTTTATAGCGATGCAATATATGGCTTAAACCGATTGGCAAATCCTTTTGACCTGGGCCGTCATTACCGAACACTTGGCAGTCGGATTCTCCAGTAATTCGCCCCTCGCTAGCTATTTTTCGACTTCCATTATGCATGGCGCGCAGTGAATTGACCTTCGGTAACTTTCCTTGATTGCGCCACCTTCAGTTTAGGCCGGTGCATCTCTGGGCTTCTGAAGCATCTCCAGGAGCAGTACAACCTTGGCCGTCACTTCGTTTCGAAACTGCGTTGATTCCGCCCTCGCCTGCATAATTCTCGTTGCGGCATAATCGGCGGCGTAATTGATGGCTATCTACTTGTACCGTTCAGGATTGATAAGCTGGAGAGTTAGGTGCTCGATCTTGGAAGCGCTGTCAAGGCGATGGCGTCGGAATTCGCTCGGGGTGTTGTGCAGTTCACTCTCTGGTGAGCGGACTTGGGCCTTCAAGTCGTCAAGCTCGGCTCTCAACGCGTCTGACTCCCGTTCATGATTATGGAATTGCCGTCCAGTGGCTGTCAGGTTGTCTTGAGAAGTGGCAGTTTGAGCTAGAGCACGTCCAGACTCAGATAGCGCAGGCTCCACTGCCTCATTGTCCGCTAATGGTGAAGTCCTGGATATCAGCGATGCTACAAAACAGCAAAGTGTGCTTGGTGAGGGGAAGTAAAGTACATGATAATCCAATGAGATTGGGGGTGTTCGACTCACCAAATGCACACATGGGCGATGTTGTTGGACGTACGCTGTGACTCACTAAGAGCTAGTTGAGTGGCGAGGTGGAGGGAAGGTCAGCTGGGAGACATGGGCGGGGCGAAGCTTTTATACACCGAAACCCAGTACGGCGGTCGAGGAGGTCGCAATGATTGGAAGGCGCGACTCCCCGAGATACGCTCACCACGCACACACGGACTACAAGTGCATTTGGGGACTCACGTTACAATATTTACTCTTCGTTCATCTACTTCTCTTAGTTCCACCCCCATTTGCGCTCAGTAAACCTTCATATAACCCCCACCACCATTACTCTCACCCTCGTCCGCGCCTCCTTCCTAATCTCGCCCTTCTCACAAATACACATCAAACAACGCACTTGAATTGGTATGTGCACTAACCCGCCAAAACGCTCCCAAACATGCTGCCGAAGGAAACCCATAGATAGTAAAACCACTTCGAAAAATCCATGGCGGAAGGAAGGAATCCATAAATTGCTATCTCTCCAATAAGTCAAGAAAAATTCACTGCGTATCGAACCGATGAAAGTCGCGTAGATATGGTACTGGTATCGCGGAAGCCAAGATGCATCTGTAAACGCCGCGCTCGCTAAAATCAAAATTGAACATGTCGGTCGGGTGCGGAGAGCTGTGTATGTGACTGTCGCCTCGTCGTCCTTTTTAATATCGCATCTTTCCAAGCAACGAGAAGCAGTACGCTGCCTCTCTCTCGCTCTTCATCTGGATCATAAAGACCCTCGCTTTTGCGCCGTTGACACCACCTGTCTTGGCAACTTGTCCCACCTCGCCGCCTTCACCAACGTTGTCTTCCCACACAGACACTGCGATACCGCTGCGTGCAACTCGTTCGAAGCACGTCTCCGAAAGCGTCACATCGAGCAAAGTCTGTCCTTCTTTCTTGCTGGTCACCAGAATGCGGCGCTCTTGTGTATGGTCTCGTGTACCGGGGGACCGCTGCAGGGGGTTGGGGCTGCCCGGCGCACTTGGGTGTGGACTCGGTAGCATGATCGTGAGCCTTGCGCTGCCCATGTCACTCCACTTCTTTAGTGTTGCTCGCTCATATAGCCTGCACTTCGTGTTTGTGATGCCTGCTGGTGCACCAACTGCTCCGCCAGTGCCATTGGGCGACGATGAGCCCGAGCCTGGCAGAGACCCGCTTGATCCAGTATCGAAGCTGTTGAGTGATCGAGACCCGAGCGTAGAGTCGCGCACGCTGAACATACCGCCCTTGCCGAAAGAGAAGCGACCAAGCGCGGATCGCATTGCAGTGCCCATTGTGCCAACCGAGGACTCCGTAGCTGCGGAGATGGAGGCCGCACGTGTGCTTGACTTTCTGTAGCTGCTCCTCCTGCCCAGTGAGCCTCCGAGCCACCCGGAGTTCGAAGAAGCGCTCGTCCTTGCTTCATTACGACGGTCCATTGCTTCCGCCCAGCTTGTCTGCCCATAAGGTCCCCGGGCGTTTTGCAGAGCAATATAGGTTGGGTTGTTGATTCGGGATTGGTTGATCATGGCATACAGCTGCGCACACTCGGTAGCATTCCGACTCCTCAGCATGATGTTGTTGCCAGTGGAGATGCGTGAGTCGGGTGTTGGTGGTGAGCGGATGGAGATGTCGATGGCCGTAGATTTTCGTAGGGGAACCAGAGGGGTAAGCTCAACCGCAATTAGGGGAGCACGTCCTCCTGGCTGTATAATCTCATCGCCGTCGGATACGAGTGGTTTAGAGTGTGCGGCGGTGATCTCGAATACCTCAATTTTGCCGGGTGTAACGACGATGCTGCACTCATCTGGGTGTAGGCTATCCCATCGTCCGGCGTCTGACCAGGAGAAGATGGATGCAATTGCCTTGGTGGCCTTGCCAGAGCCTGCGGGGACGGCACGGTAGGGCTGATTCGATGCAGACTGAGATGGAGTGATGGTGCCATTTGGTAAGGTGTAGATGGATGCAGGTGGAGACACCTTGGGGAATTCTTTCTCCTCTTCGGGCAATGGCTCAAGCTGTGCAGTATCTCTACCAGCAGAAGATGGGCGTGTGGAATAGCTTCGGGGTGCATTGTAGTTGAGTGGCATCAACGGTGTTGGAACATCGTCGTCCAACTCATCCTCTGAAGACTCGGAGGTGATGCTGGCATCTTCTGAGTCGCTTGCATCATCCTCGGAGACAATATCTTCTTCGCTCTCACTTGACGACTCAGTGCAAGTCGATGGTTCGTACTCATGCTTGAGAGGTGAAGACGATCGTCGCTTGTTCTTCCACCCTGGCAATGCTGGCGTGAAGTTAGGTGTCTTTGTGCCTTTCAATGTAACGGGCGTGGCTGGACTGGGCGATCGGTGCGGAGGTGGTGGGGGCGGTTTATCATCATCATCGTCGTCTTCGGTGCGATTCTTGGGAGGCTTGCCCATCTTTGGCGGCGCCGAGGCAGGTGGTTCAGGGAGTTCGTCGGCGTTTGCAGCCTCTCGCAGAGGCGTGGAGGGCTGGCTCGATTTCCTCAGCCTGGGAATGGATGGCAGCTCCATTGAGGGCGTCGACGATACCCTCCTGTGTGCTTGTGGTCGCGGAGGGGAGCCAGGGGGCGAGATGGGCTCTTCTTCGACGGATTCTTCACTTTTGTCGGACTCATCCGAGTGTTCGACCTCCGATGTTGGCATCCATACACTGAAATTCTTGCCGCGACGCTTTGTTGACTTGCGACGCGGCTGCTTTTCCTCCTCGATGATCTTGGCCTCACGACTGTGGATTGCCTTGGGCTCTTGGACGAACTCGATAGGGTCATCGAGAGTGATTTGACGGGAGGGTCGCTGTGAGACAGGCGATGATGTCACAGACCTTGAGAGTCTCTTCGCTTTGGTGCGCTTCAGCCCTGTGGGAGATGCAATACCGTCCGAGCGCACTGCGTCGTCGACGTTGCTTCGCGGTGTTTTGTCTGGGTCTTCTTCGGGACGTCTAGTGCGTCGCACCATGCCCAAAGGTGTTTGTGGATCTGGTGGGGAGATGTCGACTGCACCGTGGTTCCTGTTTCCAAGGGAGCCGTCACCACTTGGTGGCGTAATTGGTGACACCGTGCGTGACTGTCTGCGTCTGTCAGGTGTGTCGTAGTTCCAAACCTTTGAGACTTCTGTGTGCTGTTCGCCAAGCGGAATCTCGATTTCGCGAGGGCTGGGTGTCCTGCTCTTGAAAGGTATAGTCGAAGCTGTTGCGGCGGACACCAAGGACGAACCATGGCTGCTTGTGGGTCTCGGTATCTGGCCTGGTACCATCTGATCGCGTTTGATCTCGGAGATTGGCGGGGGTATAGGGGTCAGCCCAAGCATTTGCACCCACTCGAAGCCAGCTTGCTCATCATCGATTGTAAGTGACATCACCTCGCTCCATTCCAATCCATCTGCTTGGTTACCACGGATCATGACAACAATTTCACCCTTCATGTCACCGTTGCGAGCGGAAAAACGGCTTTGCTGAATCGGTGGCAGGAGCAGCCATCGTCCTGTGGGATCCACTTCGCAAAGCAAGATGTCGCCTCCCTGTCCTGTGCCTGGTGCGTTATCGCGGAGGAGAACCTCAACGCGGCAGCTAAGCTCTTGACCACTGGAATGGTACAGATACATGTCGAAGTAGTCTCTTGCTCTTACACATCGAGCTGCATCGATTCGTACGCCAGCAAGTGGTGCAAGGCTTCGAGGATCCCGAGCACGTGTGGCATCGATGCTGGCGGCAGCCTCGTCTTCGAGTCGAGCTTGTTCGTCATTGGACCTCTTTCGTGCAGTTGTGACAAGGTCTTGGAAGGTGGCCGATATTCTATCTGCGTTTTCGGAGGGCCTGACGTGATTGATGCCCTGGGCCACGATTAGCGATGACAACAACGGATAAGATGGATAGGCCTACCTTCAGAGTCTTGGCCAGGTACTTCAACCGCACCAGCGGGCGCTTCAGCATATATGCCACATCAACTCGTTCGCCATCGCCGTTCACAACATATCCTTCGGCGTTACGCGGCATCCCCTCGTCCCACGGGGCGCCATCATCAGGGCCGTTCACAATTTTTGCTGGCTGGAACGGATCGTCATCGGCAGGGGCAAGGCTGATGACAACATCTTGGAAACCAAGACGCCATGCGCTGATGTAGTCGCCGTACACTCGTTGAGCGCTCTGAGCCCAGGAGAGGAAGCTGTCAGGCTCTTCCTTGGGCACACGCTTGTGCAGCGTCTTGAGTCGCTCGAGACAGACACCCATGTCCATGATGGGCTTCGTGACCTCGCTGGGGTCACCCTTGGCGGAGCGAGAGAAGAGACCTGCGGCGACGGCAGAGTCAGACTTTGAAAGAACGCAACTGAGGAGGACGGGGATAACACCATCGACAATGGTGCGCAGCTCCCGCATGTATTTGGCTTCGTCGGAAGCAAGTTCTCTCATTATGTCCGGAATTGTGGCAGTAGCCAGGCGGCTCCTGTTAGTGCGTATGCTGCGCGCGGACACAATGCTCTTCGCTCCTGCCTTGGGCATTGACAATACAGATATCAGGTCCGCATGGCTGGCCAGTCTATTCTTCCTTGTGCTCCTGCGACTGACAATCGTAGATGTCTCATTCAATTGCGAACCAACTTCTGAAGCAGTCACGCCAGAGACTGTTCTGTCATCGCTGAACACAGACTCGCTCAACTCGGAGCCCGCAATTTCTGACGCAGGAACTTGCTGCACCTTGCTCGGGAATGAATCAACCGACGCAATGGTGGATAAGCGCTTTCCTCGTGACGGGAAATGGCGCTGCACCGCAAGAGGACGAGGCTTTAGCGAGAGTTGCTCAAAGTCCATTGTAGATGCATCCACTGATGAGGAAGGAGCAGAAGAGGTAATAGAGACAGTCCTCGATTCGTCTTCCTTTGTCAGATCATCAGTGGACATGCTCTCGCGCAGTGGGGAAGACATTGAGCGGCTCTTTGAGCGTGAGTGTTGGCTGCGCCTTGCGCCACGACGCTTCAATGTCGGCGTAGGGGAGAGTGGCACCTCCGCCTCTGGCTCAGGCTCACTCTTCTCGGGTATGGGTGTTGCGGCAGTATCGTCGGAAACTATAGAGGACGCTGCTTCTTCCACAACGGCGGCGCTGGTATCAATCTTCAGCTCGCGAGATGTCCTCCGCTGCTCGTGACTGCGACGCCTTCGCCTGCGCCTGCTGCCACCGCCACTACCACTACCGCTGCCGCTGCTGCGCGACCTGGGCTCTTCAACAGGTGCTGACTCAACAGGTGCTGGCTCGGCGGGTGCTGGCTCGGCGGGTGCTGGCTCGACGGGTGCTGGTTCAATGGGCGCTGGTTCGACCATTGGCTCATTTTTGCTTTCCGTGGAAGCAGTGATGATGGATGACTCAGTCGTCATTGTTGCTGAGAAGTCGGGGGTAGAGGCAGATTCCTTTGATCTCCGCCTGCGACGCGGTGGGCGTCGTTCTGACTGCTCTGCTTCGTCCTGTGTTTGTTGCGTGCGATCCAGCCAGGCCTCTAGCCTGCTGGCAAAGACTTTGTTTGGCGGAGACAATGGCCTTGGCTGCTGCGCGCGCAGCTCTCGCATGACTTCCTCTTTCTCTGCGTCGACTGTGTCGGTCTTGGCCCTGCGGTGTCGCCGTGTAGAGTCTCTGAAGCCTTCATCGTCAGTTCCCGGCTGGCTCTTCGGCCGTCGCCTCCTCCGCCTTTCGCGTAGCTCATCGGCTCGTGGTGATGTCACTTTGTGGCTTGGCTCGACTACACTCGACTCTGCGTACTCGACTGTGATGAGGTTGGCAAGATCTTCGAGAGCTGGGGCGGGCTCTGACTTGCGTGACGGTCTGTGCTTGACAGGTTCAGCGTCTTCTGCTGACAGAGAACCACGCGGAGATGTCCTTGTCTTCCGGCGGCGCACTTTGACAATCTCTGCCTTTTCCTTCTCGCGCTTGGGAGACTCGGGTTCCACTATTACTTCCACGCCGGCGAGGTCCTTTGCACTCCCAGACCCACTGCTGACTGGGCGTTCCTCGTTTCCGGAGCTTGAGGGCTTCGACGGCCGTCTCTGCCTCTGGCTGTTCTTCTTCTGGCCTGTGCTCTTGCTGATGTAGTTGGCGAGTGTCTGCGGTATTGGCGGCGTCTGAGGCGTCTGTGGTGTGGGCGGTACGGCCGTGACTTCCTCGGGGATGACTGGCCTGTCTTTCTTGACGATGCGCGAGGGACGCACCCAGGCGTTGGGGATGACCTTGGGCGCAGGACGGGCGGAGTCTTTGGGCGGAGACTGCTTTGCGCGCCAGTGAGAGTCGCTCACGACACGCTTCTTAGGCGCGACGGCGCTCTGCACGTCCTCGTCGAGCTCGTTGTGTACAGGCGCGGTCTTCTTTGCGCTGTCCGGCCGCTCCGGGCTCCGGTCGGTGGACTTGGTGGGCGTGTGTGCAGGCTTCCAGTTTGGCTTGTCGGCCATGGCCTTTGCCTTTGGTGTTGCTGGCTGCGACTTGGGCGTGGGCGTCTTGGGCTCGACCTCTGCAGCGGGCGCGGCATGCTCGACGGCGACTGCGGCGACTGCGGCGACTGCAGGGTCGGCGCCCCCGTCCTGCTGCCAGCGCTTGATCTTGTCGCGCACATTGGCGGGCTTGTTGATGCCAATGGCCTTTGCAAAGTCGTTGCCGTTCATGTTGTTGGGCGCCTTCTTCTTGCCGGGCGGCCCATTGTTCGCTGGGCCGGCGGCGTCCTCGGCGTCAGCGGGCATGAGGCCCTGCGGGCATTGGCGGTGCCAGGCGGTGGTGCAGAGTGCAGCGGTGCGGCGGCGCGGCGGTTGTTTGGGCGGCGGCGTGGCCGGGCCTGTGTTTACAGCGAGCAGCTCGCACTCGCACCTCGCAGCTTGGCTGGATTCTCCCCGCCTCGGGGCTCAGTCAGCGTCGGCGTGCAGGTGCAGACGGCGGCAGGTGTGCGTGAAGGACTGTCTCAGAGGGCGGCTGCAGAGAGGTCCCGCTCGCACGGAGCGTCAGGGACGGTGGTGGTACAATTCAAGGTTGTTGTGCAGGATCCATGTGTGATGCTGGCGATCCAATGGTTGCCAGCCCGTGGCCCACCCAGCAACAAAACAAGGCTAACCGCACCTCTCGCGATAAGAGCCGGATAATGCTTGCGTGCGCTAAGCATGTGCCCGCGAGCTGTGGCTTGCCAGTTGCTGCTGCTCCACCTCCGTTTCGTCAGCCGTCTCGCTCCCAGCCTCCTCTGTTGCAGCTTGGGCTGCGCCGGCTCTTGGTGGGGATGTGTGCGGCGCGGGATGATCCATGACATGCACGTCCATCCATGCTTCGATCATTCAATCGGATGATCCGGAGACGACGCAGTGATTGCGGTAGCCGCTGCTTGTTTACACTGAACGAGAGGGCTGAGAAGTGTGAGTGCACCAGGAGGGAGTGATGAAGGCCCCCAGAGAGAGCACTAGAGATGCAAACAAAGACTGCAGACGCTCGTTTTGGACGTTGCTTCTGTGGGCAGGGTTCAACGGCTGCTAAACTACTCACAGTCAGGACAGCCAGGGTTTAGAAACTCCCAGCCGCCTTATTAACATGAAGAGCTACAAATAAATATTATATCAAGCATGAGCACTTTAATACCCCTCCAACTTCTCTGCCTCCAGACTCGCTGCTACAAACGCTGCACTTCCCAACACACTGTCATACAGGATTGGCCTGCCGGTGTAATACTCGTAGCTCGCCGTACTGTTTAGACTGCACACGCTCACCGTGCCATTCCAGCCCAATGTACCATTGCCGTTGTCGACGACAAAATTATCCTTTAGATATCCATAGGCACGCCTGCCAATTTCAACATAACTCGTGTTGGCGTCAGTGTTGACGGTATTGTTGAGGTAGCCTTGCCTAACACCAGCAAGCAAGGCATAAACAAACATCGACGAACCGCTGCTCTCAATGTAATTCCCTGCTCTTCCAGGTTGATCAAGGACCTGCCACCACCCGCCCGTCGCCGGATCAACAGCTCGAGTAACAGCGTCCATCCTGCCTCGAAACTCCTCCACAAAGCCATCCCTAACGTCCTGCACCCCAGTACAATTCTCCAGCTGCTTACCATGTGCATCAATAGTCTCAATCGTATTCAGCAACCCTAACACATACCATCCCAAGCTCCTCTCCCAAACATGCGGACTCTGCCCCAGACTGTTATTCGCCCACACCGCCGTCCGTGTCTGATCGTACCCATGCACCAGCAGCTTCTCGTCCTGAAATTGACAATGCTGAGCAATCAGTCCATACTGCTTCTTTAGATCTTGCCACGCCGCAGCATCACCAGGCGCGTACAGTGCCGTATACAGCGCCCAAAACGGGCCGAACGAGAACATGCCGTCCAAGTAGCTCCAGTTGGGATAGACGTAGTACCACAGCCCTCCTTCAGCGTTGCGTTTATTCTCATCAATACTGTTTTTCAGCGTGGTGAAGGCACTCTTGTACTTTTGCTCGCCCGTCTCTTGGTACAGGTCGATAAAGCCATTACCGCTGGAAAGCCTGTCCATGGAGAATTTCAGCGCGGAGCTCGTGTTGGAGAATATGCCAAGCAACGAGTCTGCGCTTTGCGTGATGTATTCGGAGAGCTTGGGCGCATCGGTGTGGTTTGCATACTGTGCGATTGCGCGGGTGAATGCCTTTTGCACAAAGCCGGCTTGTAGTGGGCCGGAAGAGTCGGCTGTGGACGTGTAGATGCCTTCGTGGCGGGACATTATAGAGCGTGCCATTTGGAGGGAGAGGGGGTCCGTGGATGCATTTTGGAGTGCGAGGGTTGGGGTTAGGAAGAGGGTGGTGATGGTGGTGGAGACGCGCATGTTGAAAGGTTGTGAATGAGATGACGGGAAAGCATGGAGATGCTCGAATTTAATACAAGTCTATGAGTCCTTAGATATACAATTTCCCCGGATGGGGAATCCCCACACAAAGGCCCGATGGTTGAAGGTTGGCAGGTGCCAGGGTACTGGTACCGGTCCGATGAGGCGAAGATCGACAGGTCCGGAAAAAGTCATAACTCAACCCCATCTGACGTCCACTACCATTGGATCAGTGCAAGGTACCAAGATATTCGACCCAATTTTCTTCTATTACTATTATGTGAACTCGTCTAGCATGCAGGCAATCAGTCAAATCATGACAGTTGCCAATCTAGGGTATATATATATCCACAGAACATCTATTGTCGTGCTTTCTGAAATTCTTGCGCCTGAACGCCGATCCTCCATAGTACGTCTCGTTCAAGTTGGCTGCGGTCGAGTGATCTTGTAATCCTCTATGCCTTCTTCTTGTAGTAGCCCATCTGCTGGGCTTTGTGCAGGAGCTTCGAGGCGTCGTTGACAGCACGGAAAGCGCGGACGGTAGCGTCGACGCTCTGGTACATCAGGTAGCCAGGAATAACGATCCAGAAGAAGTTCATGAGGACAAAGTAGCCCCAGTAGTAGGCAGCCTCAGGGCGCGTGTAGGCGACGTCGAGGATGTAGTGGTCGAACAGCGAAGTCGCGTAGTACAGGATGTCGCCGTAGAACTGGCCGAGCGAGACGATGAGCTGCAGGGAGTAGCGGAGCGGGTGGTCGACGGCAATCAGGTAGGCCGTGACGAAGGAAAGGGGCCCCCAGAAGGCCTGTCGACTGCGTTAGCATCGGGGCAAGCGTGGGCGCAAAGGGGCACTTACAGCCGTGACGGTCTCCATGCACAAGACGAAGGCGTCCTGGGTCAGGTAGCGCGAGTCGCTGAGCGCATACTCCTTCCAGAGCTGGCCAAACAGATCCTGCATGCCGCCCATGCGCCTGAAGTTGTAGGCAAAGTAGCCCTCGAAGAACGAGTGGATGCAGCCGCACAGCACGAACCACATCATAATGGACACGTCCGAGTTGCTGGCATTGGGGCGCGTCTTCATCAGGACCGCATAGGTGAGGCTGAAGATGACAGCGCAGCCCGCAGCAAACATGCTAACCAGCTCGAATGTGTTCCATTCGTTGGCCATGTATCCCACAATCTCGACGCCGAGAGGGTAGTACGGGTGCAGCGTGGCTGCAGAGGACGAGTTGAAGGCCATGGTGGAGCGAGTAATGTCAGCGCGACGCGACGAGTATGGGAGGTGAGGAGGGAGAGAACACCTGGCGGGCGAAAGGGGGAGGCCTGGGGTGGGTCGGATTCCATCATAGTTACTCTGAGTCCAGTTTTTCTCTGGGGTAGCGTGCTGTAACGAGTCTAGCTTCAGGGCGGCGGTGCACGGTTCGGTCGCGCGGTCAGACGGCGACAGCATCGCTACATGTCAGCAAGCAACACGAAAGCATGTGACGAGACCAGGGTTACGTGAACCGCTCCGTGGAGACTGCTGCAAGACCCATGGTATCCGAATGTTTATCCGGCGTGACTCAGCTACACACGGCTAAGTATCCGTCTGCATCCGGCTCCCACTGTCCGTTCCCCGTACATAAGGAGCCTGACTGCATATTGAGGATTCGCTACGGGCCGTGAGGCAGGACTGCGAGGTGGGAGTCATCTTCCAACATGGCCGTTCAGCTTCCAAACAGCTGTGATGAAGACGCTACGACGTCCTGTAGCGTGGAGGCACACTCGACCGTTGGCCCTACCCCTCAAGTCATGCCGCTGCCGAACGCGGCAAACCTCGGCTCTTGCCCTAGGTTTGATATCAAGCAACCAGCTCCACACTGATCAGTTGCATCATCGCAACCTCAGCAACACAATGTCCAAACCGAAGACTCAATCAGACCCCAAGCCCACGCCCAAGTGGCAGTCCGTCTCTTGGCAGAAAAAGGACCAGCAATTCAGCCGCATCCCCAGTCAATGGCGCCTGCCCCAGCTACCACCCCCCAGTATCACAAACTACCTCAAGATACCTCGCGAAAGTGGTCTGTTGACAGACAAAGAGCTGGACATCACCGAGAACTACGACGCTACTGCCCTAGCAAAGGCAATTCAGCAAAGAAAATTAACAAGCGTGGATGTCACGACAGCTTTCTGCAAGGTAGTCTGAGCACGAACGTGATATGGACATAACTAACTCTAGGCAGAGGGCAGCAATTGCACACCAGCTTACCAATTGCCTGACTGAGATCTTCTTCGATGATGCACTGAAGCGAGCAGCGGCGTTGGATGCACATCTTGCAGCCGGCAAACCACCTTTAGGCTTACTACACGGCGTACCTGTATCATTGAAAGATATGTTCAAGGTTGCTGGCTACGACTCATCCCTTGGATTGGCTGCGCTGTCCTTCAGACCGGCTACAGAGAATTCAGTCCTCGTAGATCTACTACTTAGCTCCGGTGCAGTCCTTTACTGCAAGACAAATGTTCCGCAGGCGCTCATGGCGCTTGACTCGCATAACAATGTATTCGGCAGGACCCTGAACCCCATCAACACGGCACTCACTGCAGGTGGCAGCACCGGCGGCGAAGGTGCTCTGCTCGCCATGCGCGGCTCTGTACTCGGCGTTGGTACGGATGTTGGTGGCTCAATCCGAATTCCCGCCATGTGCGATAACCTGTATGGTATAAAGCCTAGTGATGGCCGGGTTCCGTACGCCCTCATCGAAGGCGGTTCGCTCCCTGGTGCGGCCAAAGTTGGGCTGCCGGCCAGTGCTGGCCCATTAGGACACTCGATGCGTGACATGGACCTTTTCTTTCAAGCAGTATCTGATCAAAAGCCCTGGCTGTTCGATCCAGATGTCGTGCCGTCACCATGGTCCAGCACCCCACAACCCAGGAAGCTAAGGATCGGCGTCGTGAGAAGAGACGGGGTAATTGAGCCACTTCCACCCATCGGGCGATTGCTCGATGAAGTGAAGATCAAGATGAAAAAGGCTGGTATTGAAGTCGTCGAGATGGACATTGCAAACCTCTTCTCGCAATGCCACTCTCTTGCTAACGGACTCTTCAATGTGGAAGGCGCAAATGCAATGTTTGATCTACTCGAGTCTGGAGAAGAGCCATTGTCGCCGTGGCTGTCAACCCGACTGAAGAGGAGGAAGATGGTACCGTTCGAGAAGCTGCAAGAATTGCATGGCAAGCGAGAGAAGCTGCGCAAAGAGTGTCTGCAAATGTGGAGAGACAAAACAGGCGAGATCGATGCGTTCATCTGTCCTGTTGCACCACATCCGGTCCCACTGATTGATCGCTACAATGGCGCTGGCTACACTAGCTCATTCGTATTGCTTGACTATCCTGCAGGTACTCTACCTGTGCGCTCATTCACAAAAGCAGACATCAAAGGTGAGATGAAAGGCAAGCCTCTTGGAAGCTGGGACAAGGTCAATCGAGCTCTCTGTAAGTTTGCTAATAACAATGGATATTGCGAAGCGTAAGGCTGACAGGAACAGGGACTGAAGTCGATCGTGAAGTCTACGTAGGGTCCCCACTCTGCATACAGGTGGTAGCGCCGAAGCTGCAAGACGAGAGACTGGTACAAGCCATGTCCGCCATAGACGTAGCCTTGAAGGCGGAGCAGCCACTGTCAGCAAAGCTCTAGAAATCAATCGAATGATTCTACGCCAAAACGGTTTTCGTCGAAACCCCTCGTGTTGATTATCGAGGTCACTCCCTTACCGGCCGAGTGTAAGTATTCGACGATGATTCTAGCGCCAACGACAAGGGCTCGCCGAAACGTTCCGAATTTGTCGCGCAAACAGCCGAAACCTTCCGCACCCAAAATGTACAAACACACAACACCACAATCCCGATTCGAGCAAGCGCGCGCACCAAGCGGTACGTATTCTACTTCCCTTGGTGACGCATGGACTACCGCAGCTTGGCGGCGACAATGACAGCGCGGTTTCAGCTCGTGTGAACCCCACGGGGATAACTAGTTTTCAATGTCATCAGCTTGAGCTTATAGCACAGTACTCAAGTCGTAGTAAATTTTGCAATTGACTTGACCATCTCCGCTCTTCTCACATTTTCAAGTGCGGGTCCTCTTCCAAAGCGCGGTGAGGGGTAGTGTCAATGCGGCATAGTCTTTGAGCAAGCAGTTCCTGCTCACGTAGAGACTCCCTTTCTGCAATTTCTGACTAACAGCTGACGCCAGCCAGACGAGCAAGTACCCGTATCGAGAATTAACTCAGCATTCATCGCCATCGCCATGGACAAAGAAAGAGCGGCCAGTCTGAATAGCATTGTCGACCGGTTGGTCAACCTCAGCACAGCGGAACGAACGACCGCTCTTACACATCTCTACAACCTGCGGACTGCGGCCGTGGAAGACCTCAGTGATCCCAGTGACCGCCACCAGCATTGGGACATTGTGCTTGGCTCGTCCACCCCGCCAGACAATGTCAGAACTCTTGTCCGTGATCTTACCCAGCTCGCTGATGATGAGCTTGCCATCATCGGTGCGGAGGTAGCGGAAAGGTCGAACATAGCACACGAGCAGATTCTGCAGACTGCTGACAACGAGGAGAGAGCAAAACTCCAGGCTCAGCTTGCAGCAAGCGCAAGGCAGTCAGTAGCGTACATAATCTGCTAGTTGAGTCCAATGTCTAATTAGATGATCAGAGCACGCGAGAGCTATGTGTCTGCTCGGCAGGGCCTCGACATGAAGCACAAAACGAAATTAGCGGAGAAGATGAAGGATGTTCGCGATGCGATCGAACAGGGCATCAACACCGGCCAAGACGTGACGACACTCGAAGAGATTTTCGAGAGAATCGAACAGGAGTTTTGGGGACATTATCCCAAATCACCCGAGGACCACGGTATCGAGCCCGATGAGCAGTAGGCCAAAGCTTGCCATACGGAACACCCATATGGTTCCACCCGAGGGCTTATCCGTCGCAATTCCCATCACACCAAGCGCTCAATTACCTGCACAAGGGCATTACAGTCTACATGCATCGGGCACTGTCAAGTCAACGACCGGACCAACCCCAGCAGCCTCAGTACGTATGTACGTACCCTATATTGTCTACACGCCCCACGGACAGGTTCTCTGTTCAGCACAACCATACAACCATACCCTGACTTAAGCGCATCTGCAGCTTGGTCTATAGTGCTGAGGCCGACATTTGCAACACTCCATCCATCAGGATGAACAATCACGAATAACAAGGTACACTGTACGCGACTGCAGCTTACAGAACAGCATGCTTAACGCGATGGAGCTGGAGAGGCGAGCATTACGACGTGGCTATAGCAGAGCAAGGACGCAAGATCAAGAAGTCAATACAAGCAGCGACCGTGGCCTAGGTGGACTTGGAAGACGCGAAGGCGAGAAAGGTGTCAATGCTTAAGACTACAGGATCGGGCGATGGGAGCAGAATAAACAATCCAACTTCTACCTTCTTGCTTGGTTGGCAAATACTTCAATGCCAAAGATCGTACCTGTAATCGTTCTCCCCTTGAACCTATCTGGAACACAGACACTTAACATTATATCTCTGTTCAGCTCTCATTACGCAGCACTGCAAACCGATCGGGCGAACAATATACACAACACCGCAGTAGAGACTCGTTACAATACAAGCGCGAAACGGAGCCTCACTTGCGAGAAGACGGCATGTAAACATGGAATTACCGGAGAAAGTAACAGCCAAGGAGAGCGACAGTGGAGCCTCAAGGATTTGTACACCAGATGCCACGGTATGGAGCGGATCAAGGCGGAGCCTCTCAGTGGCGCCAGGGGCAGATTGCTACTACTCGTTTGTTCACCAATTCGGGTATTTCTAACTGCTGAATGTCCCATCTACCGAGCGTGAGTACTGCTATAAAAGCACGAAGAAGACTTCGATATACAGCCATTGCACTGCCTAGCTACTACTTATGCCTGCTACCCTATTGGCGTGCAAACATATTGCAATTATCAATTCTTGAATATGGCCACCAGGATGTAGTAGTACTGTGGTGCGATGATCAAGTGAAACCGTAGCTTCGGCGTCCTTGGCACCCATTCCCGGGACCGAGGCTCACATGAAAGCCACGAAACACAAGCGCCAGCAGGAGCGCGGGGAAGCATCTAACCCTACATATGTGTTCCAGGTCGATGTGGGGAATAAAGGCTCCACTATACCTCCCTGCGTAGCGTCACACAAAGTGCCTGCATCCTGCCACTTTTCTGACGCTGCACGTCGGTTGATCAACCAAACAAGCGCAGACTGCTACAATGTCCCTTCCCACTGCGCCGGTCTCGCCCAAGGCAGCACCACTGCCTCCCCTGCCCAAGGAGGACCCCTTAACGCCAGAACAATGGAAGACGCTACTCGCTATCACCGATGCATGCATACCGGCAGTCAAGCCGATATCAATTGCAGACGTCAGAACGGAAATCGCAGCCACGGATACAGAATACTCAACAGCTCTATCTACATTACGAGGACTTATACCTGAATCTGACCCGGATGCCACAGTCGCAGCAAAAGAGTACCTTGAGGACAATGCATCATCAAACCCAGCATTCAAGCAGGAACTTCAGCGCATCTTCGCTGTGTACCTGCCCTCTTCAACCCGAAATGAGCTACTCATGGTGCTCAACGTGCTAAACACTCGTGCTGGCTCCTTCGCTCTAACAGGCTACTTCACACCAATCAGCGAGCAACCCGTTCACATCCGCGAAGCCATCCTCCGAAGCTGGGCCACAGCACGACTAGGAACTTTCCGTGGCCTCCACCGGGCCCTAACTGTCCTATCGAAGCAAACCTGGATCAAAATCACTCCTACCTTGCGCCGCGTTCTTGGAGTCCCTCGCGTGCCAACAGGCATGAAACCCGGAAAAGGATATGACTACGAATTCATCCAGCTTCCGCCCGGCAACAAGCCTGAGGTCATCGAAACGGATGTTGTAGTCATCGGCAGCGGATGTGGCGGTGCTGTCTGCGCAAAGAACCTCGCTGAGGCAGGCAACCGCGTACTTGTTGTGGAGAAGGCATATCACTGGACGCCCGACCACTTCCCCATGAACGAGGCAGATGGGTGGAACCACCTTTTCATGAATGGTGCGTTCATCACCTCTGACGACACGAGTACGTCTATAGTTGCTGGGCAGGCGTGGGGCGGCGGAGGGACGGTGAACTGGAGCGCAAGTCTGCAAACGCAGGGATATGTAAGGAGAGAATGGGCAGAGAGGGGACTGTCGTTCTTTACGAGCGCGGAATTTCAAGAGAGCCTTGATCGGGTGTGTGGGAGGATGGGTGTCAGTACTGATTACATCCAGCAGAACCGCGCAAATGCGATGCTTCTTGAGGGTGCAAGGAAGCTGGGGTACAGTCATAAGGCAGTACCACAGAACACTGGCGGTACACAGCATCGCTGCGGGCACTGCACGTTTGGGTGCGGGTCATGTGAGAAGCAAGGTCCCGTCATATCTTTCCTACCGGATGCGGCACGAGCCGGTGCAAAGTTCATCGAAGGTTTCCAGGCCGAGAAAGTCGTTTTCAAAACTATCGATGGGAAGCAGGTTGCAACAGGCATAGTCGGGTCCTGGGTTTCACGCGATATCAACGGCGGTGTCGCCGGCGAACCCACCACGCGCCGCAAAGTCATCATCAAAGCAAAGCGAGTCATTGTCTCAGCCGGAACCATGCAATCTCCTCTGCTCCTCCAGCGCTCTGGCCTGAAAAATCCTCATATCGGACGCAACCTCTACGTGCACCCCGTGAGCATGCTCGGCACCATTCATCAAGAGGAAATCAGGCCCTGGGAAGGCGCAATTCTGACCTCGGTCGTCAGCGAGTACGAAAACCTCGATGGCCACGGTCACGGCGCAAAACTTGAAGCCACCAACATGATCCCTTCGAGCTGGCTCATCTGGCTCGACTGGAAGAGCGGACTGCAGTACAAACTCGATGCAGCACGCATGAAGCACATGGCTGGCTACATTTCGATATGCAAAGATCGCGATACGGGGCGAGTGTATGCAGACCCGGTGGATGGGAGGGTCAGGTTCAGCTACACGCCGAGCAAGTTCGACAAGAGGCATATCATGCAGGGTTTACTGGCGTTGGCGAAGATCCAGTATATCGAGGGCGCGAGTGAGATTTTCACAACCATTCCTGGAGTGTCGACGTTCAAGCGTGATCCTGGGCTACCGGCGACGGGAGAGGGAATTAACGACGAGCAGTTCCAAGCGTGGCTTTATGAGATTGAGACTGCCGGGTTCCGCAGCCCGGAAAGCGGGTTTGTTTCGGCGCATCAGATGGGGACGTGCCGAATGAGTAAGGTGGAGAAGGAGGGCGTTGTTGATCCGACGGGTAAGGTGTGGGGCACTGAAGGATTGTACGTTGCTGATGCCAGTGTCTTCCCGAGCGCAAGCGGTGTGAACCCAATGGTTACAAATATGGCAATCTCCGATTGGATCTCGAGAGGCGTTGCGCAGGAGTTGACGTCGAGAGCGATGCTATGAGAGAGGTTCTTCATGTTGTGATTCAATATTTTGGTAATGTCATGGACTGGCAAAAGTTCTCAAGCTATCGTCATCCATATTTGTTCTTGTAACGCTATCTCCGGCTATCAGAGGCATAAATGTTTTCTATTGTTCTCCCATTCCGTTATCTTCTTTTACTCAAGCTTGTGGTATGCAGTATGCATCGTCGTGATCGCCACGGGCGATAAGGAGTCAGTTGAGGAGCCCACAATTGAGTCCCAAGACCAACGCTTTTCAACTCGCTGAGGGCAACTCTTGAGGGGCTCTTTGCACGGCCTGCCTGATCGGTAGCCAGATTGCGCGGAGGCGTACAGTTACGGAATTAGTATTCCCAGAACGGACAGCTGTTTTACAGTTCTTGATTACCCTGCAGGACGCTGCAGGTGAAGGAATGCCTGGTGCATCGAGCATGCAAAGGCCCTGCTCGCTGATTGGCTGCAGAGCACAGGCCGGGCGGTGCCGAGCAAGGGCGTACAGGGTCCAGGCGGCGACGTCATACCTTGCGAAAAGTGTGGACCAGCACGACACCACTGAACAACCGTCGCGCACGTAACTCGCCCGGCTGGAAACTCTGTGACAGATCGGCAGAGGGCGTGGCAGGCGCGCCGAACGCAGCGCCTCAAGCAGACGACGCCGGCCAAGCGGGCCCTAACTGGCACGGGCACGGGAGGCGCATCGCTGCCGCCAACTGCTCTTAAGGGCGCCGCACTTGCACGCGGTTAGCGAAATTGCGACAGCAGATGACGGCACAGTACGTTCCTCCAGCCGCACGGCGTGCAACAACGATAAGAGTACCGCACTGGCCTTGATGTTGGCCCTCGACCATCACCGCGACTTCCCTCCCACGCCGCGACTTCCCCGCCACACCACCACTTGCCACGCCACCTCCCCCACCAGCCCACTGCTCTGCCCCGCCACACCCCGCGCAACCATGATGCCCATAGACGGACCCTTTGCCCAGACGCGGATACCGCAGCGGGCGGGCAGCATCTCGCATGGCTTCGGCCTGAGCAGCCCCGCGGCGAACGGCGGCACCGAGTTCATGTCCACCCTGCCTCCGCCCAAGGGCGATGTCGACGGCTGGGACACGACCAAGCCATGGAACCAGCAGACGGCCCACAGCATCCCGCTCGTGTTCAAGGACGCCATGTCGGTGCGCGAGGAAGTCTTTGGCGAGCAGGGCGTGCCGCTGGAGGCCGAGTTCGACCAAGACGACGCTCGCAGCTGGCACTGGGTCGTCTACGCCTCCGTGGGCACCTCGTCCAGCTCACCGCCCAAGACTATTCTGACGCGCAGCGACTCGGGCAACACGCCTGCAGATGACGCCCGGCGCGCCTCTGCCACTGCCCAGCGTCTCCCTGTTGGCACGATCCGCCTTGTTCCGCCACCCCACGGCCCGAACACGTACGTCGACGACAAGCACCCAGACGCAGACCCACCACCCGAGAAGCATGTCGCCCACATCCCCGAGCCTTATGTCAAGCTGGGGCGCCTTGCAGTCCTGGCGCCGTACCGCAAGCTCAACCTCTCTAGGCTGCTCATCAACTCGGTCCTCGACTTTGCTGCCCAGCAGCCTGATGCAATCTACATTCCCCCGTCGCCGACCACTCGAGAGCTGGCAGCGTTGCAAGGTCCTAACGCGACTCGGCCCCTCTCGTGGCAGGGCCTCGTCATGATCCACGCCCAAGTCCAGCTGAAGCACATGTGGGAGAAGCACGGCTTCCGTGAGGAGCTGCGAAACGACAACGGCGAGGTCGAGATCGCGGCGGAGCCGCACTGGACCGAGGATGGCATTGAACACGTCGGCATGTGGAAGAGACTTAAGATTGCGCCGGGAAGGTTGTAGCCTTCAGCCTCGTCCTGTCCATTCTCTTGAAGGCTCGTACTTACCCTCATCTCTAGCACGCGTCTGCAGCGGGAAGTGCACGCAGCGTTAGAGAAGGGACCGGCCAAGTTCCCAATCGGCGCAGTACGAGCCGATGAACCGATCTGATGGTGGCGTTTCTTGTTATTGTTACTGAGGATTCATTTTATTGGTACTGGCGTACGGGGTTTTTTTTTCGGCTCACATTCAACATCATGGCTTATACCCCTTGCACAAGATCACGACGACACGGCTAAAATATCAACTTGTTTCCCATCGCTAGACACATTATTTGCTGCGTCAAGCCTTTAACTCATAGGCAGTACCGTTTGTGCCTGTAGCATAGGACCCAAAATACAATTTGCACGAACCCCTTTTGTCGTCATGCGCTGGTTACTTCTCTCGTAATATCAAGTTCCTCCATCATATGGCATAAACCCCCTTAGATGACAAAGCAGGTCTACCTACAAGACCATGCCGGGACTTCTACATTCTTCTATGATATCGCATGGGCCGCAACGAGAACGAAGTCTAGATCTTCATAACCTCATAACACCTTTTCGAACCAGCCTCGATCTTAACGCCCGTGCCCAGCAGCTTCCCCTTTCCTCCCCTCTAACTCCGCCGGCGTAGTCTCCAGCTCGTACCGATATTTGACACTTTCTCCCACCACCTCCTGCGCTGGAGTTTGCACCTCATGTACCTCACTCGGCTCCAACTCGCGTGTCTCCTCGTACGTCGGCGGCTCGAGCGAATCAGTCTTCTTGGGCGCCGACGCTGCTTTCCTGCGACGCAGGAAGAAGAGCAAGCCTACGACGCCGGCGATGGCGAGTATTCCGATTACAACAGGGGCAGCGATGGCTGCTATTGGCACGGTTTTACTCGAGTTGTTGGGCTCTGCACCTGAGTTTGGAACTGTAGCTGAGTTTTGAGAACCTGTGGTTGATGAAGTTACGAAGGTGGAGGGTGGTGGCGTGGTAATTGGACTTCCTGGGGCTGAGCTGTTCTGTTGGTCTGGGTACCGTCAGTAGAGCATACGTTGGCGTTGATGGGGGAACATACACCACACTAGCTCAGTACTACGCGAGCAGTAGCTGTTAAACACATCAATCGCCTCTGAGACTTCTGGGAGCGGTGTTGTGAGGCTCGCTGAATTGGTTGCGCTGGCGGCACAGTTGCTTTGGACGGCTGTCGAGATGACGCTTGCTATGTGTCTATATTCTCACATCGTTAGTCTTTGATTCGCTCACTGGCATTTCGCTTCAACTTCTTCAATGATCTACGCACAATGACTGGTCGAAACAGAAACAGCTGAAGCTTGTCAATTGCTGGTTATCGCCGCACCCGGACGATTGCGCCCGCACAATTGCGCTGACACGGTCCTCGGCGCACGGTGCAAGAGCTGAGTAGCCTGGGACTGAGTCAATATAGATTGAGGTTTTGCCGAAAGCCTGGACTGTTGCAATGATGGTGAAGAGAGTCGGTAGCACTGTTGACGAGCGCATATTGGCAGCTGTTGAAGGCCGTATATCTCAATCAATTGAGGTCCGCTACCAAATGGAAAAGTGGACTGGAGATTCTAAAACCTCTATGTGGCTCAGGTAAAAGAGTAGCTCTTCGGTCCTTGGGTATTATGTACCTCATTAAGAACCTCATGCCACATTTCCCTCTTCTTCATCGGGCCCCCCGTCAAAGGAGCCTTGCGAAGCCTCCTGTTTTAGTCGTACAAGGATCTCAGCGACTGCAGCCAAGCACTTCATTTAATTGCTCAGTTGATGCCCGGAACTACTGCCGTGTACACAATTAGGCCCCAGGCTAACCACATAGGGTACGCTGCAGCGGGTAGCTCCGTTCCTGGCGGCCGCAACTGGTCGCGCGCATCAACAGCTTCCCGCACGGACGGGGGCAACGGGAATGGAGGCCTCCAGGCGAAAAACTCAAGGTTTTCTCGTTAGGAACGCGCGCTGGGTGCTATTTGGTGCGCGTGCGGTCACCGAGACACCTAGGTATATATTTGCAAGCTGACCGTGGATTCGCCAAAAGGGCCAAGACATGTAATATCGTTACTGTAGACTGCGTGTCAGAATCCAACGCTTTTTTCCCTGCAGGCCTTGTGTGCCCTGGATCGACGCTTGTGCTATTCTTGTAAACAGTTCAAAGCTCGAGGCGGTTGTCGGCCCTTGCATCGCGTTTTCAGCTCTCTTTCTTTCCGTGACCTGCAACATTGGTTCTGCAGTCGTCCGGGGACTTAGGACAGCCTATTGTTCATACATCTCTTGTCCTCTACCCTAAAAGCACCACATCGCTTGTGGTCCCACGTAAGGTCGGAATAACGGTGGCTCTGCTCAGCGAGCGTTCATTCAAGTATTCCAAGATTGTTAGCGGTTGTCAAGTTTGTGAAATGGGCGGATACGCAAGAAGCTATGGTCGTTGAGAGTATCGGAAGAGGTCGTGTCCCATTTGGCAGTTGAGGATCGGAGACAAATTTTGCTCGGCTCTGGCGGTGTTTGGGTGAGTATGAGAACAGCTTCGAATAGGTATATCGAGAGCATTTCTGTCTTCCCGAGAATTGGCAAAACAAGACCTCAATGCTTTGGTATTTGAAAGCAACACAATTGCCTGTCGTACGATCCCAGAATTACTGCGAAGTTTATGCGGCCACTAAACAGTAGCGGCAACGAGAACGCCGGTTAATCTGTTCGACCCCACACTTGAGGGTATGACGCGGGGAAAAGCACGTCCAACCACAGCACAGCACTTCCCGTGGGTAAATGCTGCATAATTTTGCGGGGCCTAAGCTCACACCAGGAGCTCCACTATGTTGGACTATGTTGATGTATTTGAGAGTACCTCGTCCGTCATCACTTTCGATTCTTCGTTGAACACCATCCCTTAGCTGTCCCACGGCTTGAATTATACTTCATACTGCTTATACTTTCATTCACATTACTCTTCTTACGCGCCCAATATGACAGCGGTCGATATCCCACATCTTCGCAAGACCAAGACGTCGAGCCAGCTCATCGTCGATGGCAAGCCGTTTCTGATGCTCAGCGCTGAGCTGCACAACTCTACACTCAGTTCTGCCCGATACATGGCCGACGATAAAATTTGGCAGAATATGCGAAACATGCATATCAATACTCTGCTGGGATCAGTATCATGGGAGCAGATCGAGCCAGAGGAGGGAAAGTTTGACTTCTCAAACCTCGATGCTGTCATTCTGGCGGCTCGCGAGCACAATATGAAGCTTGTCCTGCTCTGGTTTGGTAGCTTCAAGAACGCACTCTCGACATACGTGCCAGCCTGGGTGAAGAAGGACGTCAAGCGCTTCCCAAGAGTGCACACGGTCGAGGCAGGAAACAGGAAACGAACACTAGAGCTCCTTAGTCCCTTCTCGGAGAACTGCTGGACAGCAGACGCCAAAGCGTTCGGAAAGTTGATGGCGCACCTGAAAGAGTTCGATGCTCAGCATAGCACTGTGTTGATGGTGCAGGTCGAGAACGAGACTGGACTGCTCGGCGACTTCAGAGACCGATCCAAGATTGCGGAGAAGAAATATAGCGAAGCAGTGCCTCAGGGTCTCCTCGAGCATCTGCAGACGAAATATGCAGATCTACATCCTGAGTTCACCAGGCGCTTCCCTGAAATCAAGTCTGCGTCCGTCGGGTCCTCGTGGAAGGACATCTTCGGCTCGAACGATGAAGTCAATGCCGAAGAGATGTTCATGGCTGATGCCTTCTCGAGGTACATCCACCACGTCGCCTCAGCTGGCAAGGCCGAATACCCGATACCACTTTACGTCAATGTATGGCTGAATTTCGACAACCCCGGTGATCTCGACCTTGCCGAAGTCGATGTTGTGGTCGGTGGAGGTGCTAAAGCTGGTATCTACCCTTCGGGCGGACCTTGCCCTCACACCACAGATGTCTACAAGTTCAATGCCCCGAGCCTTGACTTCATCTCGCCGGACTTGTATTTTCATGACTACGAGCAAACTTGTATCAACTACAGGCATGGTGGTCAGCCACTCTTCATTCCAGAGCAGAGGCGAGACGAGTATGGTATTAGACGAGTGTGGCTCGCATATGGCACATACCTTGCGCTGGGCTGCTCGCCATTTGGCATCGATTCCCTCTCTGCAGCAGAATCCCCTGCAACAAAGCACTACAGCCTTATCCACTCGCTCAGGCACCAGATCCTCGAAGCACAAGCAGAGCGTCCGGAGGACATGTTCGGCTTCTTTTTCGACGACTTTGTCCAGGGCCAGAAGATTGCAGAGAAGCCTTGGACAAAAAAGATTGCAGGCTACGAGGTCATCGTTGAGCGCGCCTTCGTCTTCGGTAAAGCTGGCCCAGGTGCTGGAATCGTTATCCATCAAGGCAATGGCAAGTTTATGTGCGCTGGTTGGGGGTTCAATCTTTCTTTCAAGAGCACAAACCCCAAGTCGACGTTTACAGGCATCCTGCATGCTGAAGAGAAAGAGGTGAACCCGGAGACTGGAGAGTTGAGTACACTCAAGGTATTAGGTGGTGATGAAACAAGGAGTGGCGAATTCCTAATCATGCCCAACGAGGATCCTGACTACGGCGGTTTCCCCATTGCTGTCACCATCCCAGCCCGGACATGCATTGCGGAGTGCTGGGCTTATAGTTTGGAGGAAACTGAAGATGACTATTGAAAATCGCATTAGAGATAGGAAGTAGCATGCACAGGCCGCAAATCTAGATTTTCCAGCTTCGCCAGCAACCTGTCCAGATTCACGCTCGCTTGTAAAGTCCGTCCATGTGAGCCGGTCCGTAATTCGTCTAGCAGTGCGCTTCCGATGTCGCGAATCTTGGGTACAATGCTATAGCCATTTGCGTCAAAAACCTCTGTTGGCATATGGTACAGAATTTCGAGTAATTCATCGACAACACGATGTCGTTCCTCAATCACAGCGTGAGGTGTAATGAGTAGGCCTTCCGTTTTTGCGATCGTGTTCATCTGTTCGAGCAAGTTTGATCGTATGTGTAGCTGCGTAATCTTCAAATTGACCGTCTGCACATCGAAGCCGAAGTCGCCGTTAACTTGGCTTCCTTTCCAGCTCAGCTCTGGTGGCAAATTGTCTACGATTCGATGAGTACGCTCGATATGCGCTTGCAAATTTTCCGTGGATTGATTCGCAGTGGCTTGGCTAGATTGCCAGACCATGAATAATCGGGAAAGCGCGTTCAGACCTGGCACATACGAGTGCTCGCTACCTATGTGTTCGGGTGATGATGGCTCCTCTTGGTCCAGTAAATGTGCGTCGGGAATCTCTAACGGCATCAAGCTACTTGTCTGGTCATGCGCTTGACGCAGAAAAAGTAATTCCCGCCCATACATGTCGCTTGTACAATGCCCAGCGTAGATGAGCCAGTAGAGGCGTTTCAATATTTGAGCATCCAGAAAGGACATAGTATCAATCGACTGATGGACCAGGAACTTGACGCTCATAGCTGCCTCGGTGATGAGCCGATGCGATAGCGGCGAGTCGATACCGTGTTCGTGATGCAGCGCGGTACCAAAGTTGTACATAGCGATGCTCCGCTCCACTGTGATTGTGGCACTAGGGCTCCACACACCTAAGCGCTCTGCAAAGTCTAGACAGTACTCTACTGTCATATTGGTGTAAAGCTGACGTCTTCGGCGTAAGCTAGCCACTGTTGCCGCGCAGATTGATGCAACGAGGACCAAGAAGGAAGTCGGCACAATATCAGGTGAGCTTTGACTTTCCTGCCACCGTTGCATGAACCGATCCTGGTGCAGTATCGGTGCCACTGGATGGATCCATCCGAACCAGTCGGCGATGAGCTGCTGTATGATTTCGGGTGGTGCGAGCGCCTCCAAACTCGTTGAGCTCTCTATTCTCTGGCCATCAAGCTCGTTCCGCAGCGCCTCAATGTATCGGTTTTTCGGGCCGCGCTTCTTTCTCGGCTGAACGCTTGTGCAATGAATTTCGAGCTCAATGCATGTGGAACACTTGGACTGTCCATCCGTGACCATACACTACTAATAATTAGCTTTAGATTCAGACTCCATGCATTGCTGTAATATCATGGCTGTTAAGTAATACGGATTGTCTGTCTCTGCACGCGGGCCAACAGTGCTTTCACTTTAGCGTACGAGTACGATGACCTCCAGGATAGTACTCTGGTTGCTCAGCGATTCCTGGACAAGGGCTGGATGCGATATTGCAAACGAATCCGGTTGTAATTCAACACATTGTGAGCAGGGCATGTACAGCACTCTCGTACTCGCCAAAACAAGAAGGGAGCACGATGTCAAAACATGTATGCATACTCACCTTCACCTTTCTTGCGCGACACGCATCACACGCGGCTGAATTGCGTTGACGAGTCATATCATCCGATGAATATCCAGGGTGCTCTCAGATCTGTCGGAAGACGGGGGGCAAGCGCCTGCTTATATCTCGGAAAATTCGTGCATTGAAGCTAGCCACACGAAGCCTAGCGCGTGAAACGGACCACTCTCGAGACTTCGCGCTCCTTGTCTCCCCGCAACAGATGACTGCCGAACACCCCAGATTCCCACCCCATGGCACCGGTGGCGTGTTGCAGGGTATCGTAAGAGGCCGAAGTGTAGCCACCATGCTTAAGACGATGAATGTATATATGCCCATGATGGAGACATCCTAAGATCATCATTCGAGGCACTCTTGTTCGCCTTGGACACATTTTCACTCTCCGCCCTGAATTTTTCACATCATGGACAGCAAGCAAGACATCGACGTCGTGCATCGTGAAGATGTTGCGGCCCCCTTCCAGCCAGCCGAGGATGAGCGACCATGGTACAAGCAACCTGAACTTCGGAAGCTGTACCTCATGATGCCATTCCTGTTTCTCGGTTCCACTACCTTGGGCTATGATGGAAGTCTTCTCAACGGACTTCAGACAATGCCTGCGTGGCAGGCATGTAAGTTCACCTGTCAAAACCCTTTCTGTGGCCCGCAACGGTTAATTGACATCTCCTGTAGATTTCCACCATCCGACCGGCTCACGACTCGGTCTGCTTGGAGCTTTCCCAGGCTTTGGCGGCTTCGCTGTTCTGCTCTTCACGCCGTACATCGCCGATATCCTTGGCCGCCGTATGGGTACAGCAATCGGTTGTGTACTCGTAATTGTTGGGTCCATCATCCAGGCACTACCACAAGCAGGCAATCCTGATGCGATGTTCCTCGCAGGTAGGTTCATCATGGGAATGGGCAGTAATATCTCGAACGCTACCTGCCCACTCCTGATCACCGAAGTCGCACATCCCAGGCACCGTGGCCGAGTGACAACCATCTACAACACGCTTTGGTACATGGGCTCTATACTCGCTGCATGGACTACATACGGTACACTCACACACCTTACATCGGACCTGTCTTGGAGACTGCCCATCGGGCTTCAGTGTGCAATGCCAGGCATCCAGCTGCTCTTCGTCTACCTTCTGCCCGAAAGCCCACGATGGCTGATCAGTAAAGATAAGCACGACGCTGCGAAGAAGGTGTTGACCAAGTATCATGGTAATGGGGACGATAACGACTTTGTCAACTGGGAGTTCAACGAGATCAGCCAGACCTTGAAGATCGAGAAGGCTGCAAGTGCCACTAGTGGGTGGTATGAGCTTGTCAGGACGCCTGGCAACAGGAAGAGGTGCTTGCTCATCATTCTGACCGCCATCTTTTCGCAGTGTTCTGGCAATGGTCTTGTCAGCTACTATTTAGCTGCTGTCTTGGAGACCATTGGCATTACCAAGTAAGTGCTCCTTCTCGGAAGATGTTGGTTGCAACAATACTGACAAAACTGTAGCGGGCCCGATCAGGCTTTGATTAATGGTGGTTTGACAATCTGGTGTTTCGTTGTATCGCTCGGCTGCGCCTTCCTCGTCGATCGTATCGGCCGTCGCACTCTTTTCCTAAGCGCCGGCGTCGGCATGCTTATTGCATTCAGCATCTGGACCGCCTGCAGCGCCGTCTATGCACAGACTGGCAACCCAAGTGCCGGTTCAGCTGTCTTGGCTATGATCTTCCTCTTTTACGGAGCTGCTGGTATCGCCTGGCCGGGTCTGACCGTCTCATACACCGTCGAGATCCTTCCTTTTAACATCCGCGCCAAAGGTCTCACGCTATGCTTTGTGTTCACGTCCCTGTCTGGTGTATTCAATCAATATGTGAATCCCATTGGCATCGAGGCATTAGGTTGGAAGTTCTATATCGTATATGTCGTCGTCCTAGTGCTCGAGTGTCTGGCAATCTATTTCCTTTACGTCGAGACCAGAGGTCCGGTATGTATCTACCTGAAACTGCGGCACTCAACATGTACTGACTTCAGAATAGACTTTGGAGGAGATTGCGATTCTTTTCGATGGCGAAAACGCCAATGTGGCAGGTGCAAATGTGGTACTGGGTCCAGATGGCCAATTGAAACCCGCAAAAGGCGGGGACTGCTGAGGACCTCGGCGGTGATACCCCTCATATTTCCGTCATGCCAGACAGTCATGATCCAATCAATGTTTGTTTTGCTCCATGAGAATCATCTTGTGTGCCTAGTCGAAATCTTACTCATGCGGAGAGTATTTGATAATTACGGAGAGATACAGCGACGACCCCCGGAGTCATTCTTGCTACTCCTAACAGATCGAGGGTGGAAGAGGGGGTACAGTCAGATGTAAAGTGAGATCTTGCTGATTGTGGAAGGCGCAGGAAGCACTGGCTGGGCAGACCTTCGGTGCTGCAATTGTCTTAAATACTCGCTCACTGTACCGAAACAACTCATCATATGCATCTTTGAACTGCTCAAATAAACATGAACAATAAACTTCCACCATGCCTTCTTCAACTTCGATCTCCAAAACAGGCTTGAACGATGATAATGTAATTTTCGCCGCCAATGAAAACGAGGTCGAGCGTCTAGACAAACAACACAAGGTCGTATACGCGGCAATGCCGCAGCTAGTCCTGGCTCCCATCGACCTCAGTAAAGGAGGATACCGTGTCTTGGACCAAGCTACCGGAAGTGGTGGGTACTTCAAACATGCCAACTATCCCGGTACTGACACAAGCAGGCATATGGATCCGCGACGTGCGCCAGGCAACCGGCAGTGCCTCGAATACGTGGCTAGGAACTGACATCGAGGACGACTACTTCCCCCAAGATGCGCCACCAGACACTTCATACCAGCACCAATCGATGACTGATCCATGGCCTGTAGCTTGGCAAGGGACATTTGATTTGGTGCATTCGCGGATGGCGCTGCCAGGAGTCGGGCTGAATCCACTTGAAGAGGTAGTCAGGAACCTGGTGGCTTTGGTAAAGCCTGGCGGTTGGATTCAGTTGGTAGAGATGGAGTGGGAGGATTGGGAGGCCGGGCCGGCTCTAAGGGTATTTCACACCGCTATGAAGCAGCTTGTGAGTATGGTGACGAATGGGCAAGGAGTGGACATGCGGAGACGCTTGGTCACAATGTTCGGGGATGCTGGTCTGACAAACGTTGAACACAGGATTATTCCTGTACCAGTGGGGATGAGGGCGCCGGAGGATGTGCAAGAGGTAAGCCTGCAAAGCATGTTTGCAACAGCTTCATTTGCATCGGATACATTGAGGAAGTTACCGCCCATCGATATTGTTGGAGAGGAGTTGGAAACGATACCGTCGAAGCTAGTAGAGGAGCTGCAAGAAATCGGCGGAGTGTACAAATTGTTCGCTCTTTGGGCTCAGAAGCCGATCAATGTCTAAGAAACAAGGTGTGATCCCCTTGATCTCAACAACTTGTGGGTTTTGAGGCACTTTGTTCCATCTCGTCTACATGGCTTCCTTGTCGATCTCATCCCCCGCCTCAGCTCAATCACCCATTTTAAGCAATCGTCCCCGTTAGGCATGAGTCGAGGTTGGTCTCAAGTTTCCATTAGTGGGTGTTCGCTCGCTCGCTCGCTATCCTCACCAAGGCAGAGCCTCAGGCCCACGCTCCAATTGCGCAACCCTACTCCTTCTCGCCTCCGCCCTTTCTTCCGCATCCCCATACCCATGACCCGTCTCCCATCTCCTCTTCACTCTACGGACAGCAAAGCGTCCAATGCCCCAGACCGAACTTGCAATGATAGTACCCGCAATGCCTGTAGGTGCGAGCACAAAACCTGCACCACTCACGAAGGTGCCAATCGCGCCCGCGCCTATCGTGGCAACCAACGAGCCAATGGCGACATATTTGGCATAACGCACCACACGCCAAAAGACGAAGATTAGGCTGGATCGAAGGATGCGGAGAGCTGCGCGGGTACGTCGCGATGAAACGGCGCCAGCGCCTGCTGTTTTGGGGTCGTAGAGGTGGCGGAGATTTTGCTTCGTCGTGGCGAGAGCAGATCGAGAGCGCGCATCTATTGCAACATCATGTTCATCTGTGGAATGTGTTGCCATTGTGATGTTGTTAAGGAAGGGGTCGCTGCACGATCGTCGACTTGACAAAGGCGAATATGAAATCGAAGCCGTAAAGTTTGTGATTGCTAGCTCATGACGTCACAGCAAAAACAAACAACATCAAGCGCCGGAATATACATTCTTGCTTCTAGTATATTACAGTTATAATACTATGGCTTGCAGGTACGAATAGTCTTCAGGCCGCCTCCACAATTGAATGGATGCCAGCGGGAACGCCGAAGTCGGACATCGGAATGCTGCTCCGACTTTACGCCCTGGATGTCATTGCCGATGATAGCCATCGTCCCTACAATGGACGTACTATATGAACACCAGCACTAGGCCAAGCTGAAGTATATGGCCACATTGAATATCGGCTACTGACTAATCCTCCAAACATCTTATACAACTCCATCTACACCGAGTCTGCCATCAGTTGATCAAACGCCATGGCTTCAGCATATTGGATCCAAACCGAAGACTGGCACACAGCAGGCGAACCCTTCCGAATCGTCGATCAACTACCAGATGGATCACTCCCGGATGCGCCCACAGTAGCAGAGCGCCGTTTTGCCATCCTTAAGACCCCGGGCCACGCCCTAGACGTCCTGCGCCAGCAACTGTGTCACGAACCACGAGGCCACTCTGATATGTATGGCGGCTTCATCACTCCTCCAAATGACTCTGGTGCGCACTTTGGTGTGTTGTTCTGGCATGCCGAGGGTTTCTCTACAGCGTGCGGTCACGGGACCATGGCGTTGGGGTACTGGGCTATTAATAACGGTATAGTCAAGGCGCCAGAGGGCGATGGAGTAGTGGATGTTGTCGTTGATGTTCCATCTGGTCGTGTTGTAGCCACCATTGCTATCAGTCAGGGCAAGCCAGTACATGCGGACTTTGTCAACGTGTTGAGCTATCAGCTAGAGAAGGGGCTGTTGGTCGAGGTTCCTTCACGAGGTATCAACATTGCTGCGGACTTGACATTTGGTGGTGCAGTTTATGCAACAGTCGATGCAGCGCAATTTGGTCTGAGAGTTGAGCCGAAGAATGCGAACCACTTCATCGAGTTAGGGAGGGAGATCAAGAAACATCTCGGGACAAGAGCACACTATGGTACATACGACTGCTATGGTGTTATCTTCTACCATGAAGATGACACGAGCACAAATCCAGTCAGACAAACGAATGTCACCGTCTTTGCTCATGGGCAAATCGACCGTTCTCCATGCGGTTCTGGAACCTGTGCAAGACTGGCAGTACTGTTAGCGGAGGGTAGAATAGGTGCAGGGCGGTCGAAGCTGGTACATGGCTCCATTGTTGGGTCGACCTTTGAGGGCGACATATTGACGGAAGAAAGAAGTCCCATCGAAGGAGGCGCACCAGCGTGTATACCGAGAGTACGAGGTCATGCAAATCTGGTTGGGAGGATGAAATTTCTCATTGATCCCAAGGATCCAGTTCTACCGTTCACATTGCGATGAGTTTGGTACTGCTCATTAGTATTCATCTTCCAATTCAAGACAGGCCGGACGAATAATATATGAGATGATCTCGATTATGTCTACCGTCCTGCTACTTCAGGCATATGTTTCTAGTTACGATTAATCCTAGCCAAGGGTAAATTTCTCCACATTCAACTTGCAGCAGCTGATCAGCCTCCAAGAGCTCCGAAGGCCCAATTTTTACTAGCTTCATGGCCACACTGTTGTTGATGTAAACTAGGGCAGAATTGGTAGCTGACGACCTCCAAGCGAACAGCATTCGGGCACTATATGAGCAAATGGCCAGCATCACGACCTTAATCCAGGTAGTCGAAGTAGGTGACGCAAAGGTTGTGGTAATCATTGGTGTGTCAGGTCGTATACAGACTCTTAGCCTTGGGGGCTTCGAAGCTGCCTTCATTATTTGCTAGCAGTGATTTCTACACGTCCCGATTGCTGAAGAGTTGTTCAGGATTGAGCGCGCACATTGTTGGAATCGAATGGTGAGTGGAGCTGAAAAAAAAACCCCCCCAGATGAAAGCAGTAGAATCAGTATCTTTGAAATCTGTGAGATATTCAGCACCAAACATGGCACACAACCTGTTACCTGCCAAAGCTTCCCATGAATGCGAAGAAGTTTGTGGAAGCTGTACAGTCTACAGCGCTCATCAACATGTTGACGGCACCAGCACTGTCGCCCCTGCGATGTCATTACTTGCTTCTTTGCTTTAAAGTCAGTATGTAGGTAGCGTTTTGTGTGGGTATGTTAGCGGATAATCACACAGTCCAAGTCACCAGCCTGAAGCTCATGTTGAAATTGCTAGACTCTTTTATGTAGGCTAGACAAGTACCTGCTAGTCAGGCTGCGCGTGAAAGTGATAACTGCATGATAAACTCCAAACGTGTAAATGAGATCATGAAGTCAATCCATTTCAATCAAAGTGAGAACTCCAATACAACACCTCGTAGTCCGGGACAACACATAATACTATAAATAGAGTCGGTAGTGAGAACCAAACAGTCTTCCCCTGGAGATATTCAATCAGCTATTCATGCGATGAAAACATATATCAGCAGCTGCACCAATAAAGGAAGTTGCAAGGAACACGGCTAGCAAGCATTCAGTCCCTTAGTAGACGTTTTTCCACGCGGCGAACCTCACGTCTACAGCGAGTCAAAATCTGCCTCCTCCTTTTCCCATGCTCAACATTAATAACTCTTCGAAGCATGCGAACGGTGACACATGGCGCATGGTCCATACAGACTTCACGGTAGGTCGATCGGGTCCTAGGATGCCATTCCAGAACTGTCATGCGAGAGGTAGGATAGAAAATGAACTGATGAACATGTACAGATCATCCAGTCGCCGGGTTTTGACGTTTGGGCGCATTTTTGGAGCCATCTCAGAACACCTGGTGGCAACGAGTCACCAGATCAATACTCGAGCATTCGGTGTATCGTATCCGAAATGGCGGGTCACTGTGCTCGTTTGCTGCAATCTGGACATTCGGTGTATCGTATCCGAAATGGCGGGTCACTGTGCTCGTTTGCTGCAATCTGGACATGTACCTTTGCTGTGGGAATCGATAATGATAAGCGCTCAACGGCGCTTCTTTTGCAGTCCGAATGCGCCTCGAAAGCCTCTCTGGTGCTCTTGAGACCTGCGCTTTCTGTCTCTACTCGAAGACGAGCTCTTCTTCTCGAGCAGCGCTCTAGCTCTTGGGTCTACCCTGAACAATCGACAGCGACACGACTCATCTGGGTCCAGGCCACAGTTGAACAGCATCCTGAGGATTGCAAGAGCATCATCTCGTGGATTGCCAGTCGGCAGGTCGAATCGATCGTAGGTATAGAACCCAGGGCTCGTGGTATCCAGCAACGAGCGAACATGACTGAAACGCTCCTTTGGTACCACGCTTTTCGCGTTCGGATCCGCTTTTTGCTCCAGCAGACGCCGCACGCCGTCGACATAACGGTTGCGACAGGCAAGCTGCAAGGGCGTCTCGCCGTTACGCCCAACAGGAGCGTCGATAGTCCACAATTGGCTCATGAGGACGTCGATGATGGCGGCATTCTTAGCGGCGTACGCATACTCGAATGGACCAAAGCCAACATCTCGCAGAGCAACAACAAGCGCACCGGCTCCAACGAGGAGCTCTACCATGGCTACGTTGCGACGCTGCACGGCATAGCATAGTGGCGTCGAGCTGCCGCTGTTGGGAACGTTGCGGCCCCAGTAGCGCCCAACACGTGGAATGTTGGCGCGTTCCAGAAAATGCGGCGAAGTTTCCAGATTCGCGCCCAGATGAATGAGCTGCTGGGCAAAGTCGGTGTGGTTGTTGGCGGCGGCCCAGAGCAGCGCTGTGCTGCCGTGGTGGGCGATATTGTTTTGGAGCAGCGGCTCCCACAGTACGTTGCTGAGGTAGCGGTTCGTGCACACCAGCCTGCTGATGTCGGTCTGATCGAGAAACGACTCGGCGAGCAGCAGCAGCAGCTCTGTGGGCAGCGCGAGCAGGCCAACTGTAGACGCCATGTTGTTGTTTGTTGTTGTCGTGATGCTGATCACGCGAGGTGGCAAGCTGCTGTCTAGATGCGCGAGGCGGGGTGGATGGCAGTCATCATTCCCTTTGAGCTCGGCATGGAATGTGGGCCACCCACCAGCCTCGGGTGAGCAATAAGCGCTCTACCTGAAAGATCAAACACCTGCCCTATTTCGTGGCCTTGCTTATCGAAACCCACTCTGACATGTGCACCCGGTGGGGTCGTGAGGCTTAAACAGCGTGTCCCGGCAGCAGCTTACCGGTTGTTCACACCCTCGTTCAGTTGGCACAACAAGTCAACACAACTTGGCGATGCTTGAAAACACCACACAACCGTGCTTGCCGTGAGTAGGACGAGGAAACAGGTTTCTCCTTAGAATGTGGAGTGAGTGTTCCGGCTCGAATTCGTCAGAGGTCCACTTTGTCTTCTCATGCAGGCATAGTCGGGTCTAGGTCCAAGTACCTGCATGCACGACTTCGGCGCGGCGGCCGGTGTTCCAGGCGGCTTCTAGAAGACCACATGGTCATTAATGTGCACATGCTGATGACAGTAGGGTATTCAGGGCCTAATACATGCACCATAGATTGTCGTTATGTTGACAAATAGGAGTGTATAGCTTCGTGGCCCAAAGCGGGGCTAAGACCTGCATGGTATTTGAGGCCATCGCGTGAGAATGCGTTGTTCGTCAATGGCTAGCTGAGTAACAGTGAAAGTTGCAAGTTTGCGTCCGGCTTAGTGCGTTCATATCTGTGCATGACCGGATACATTCCTGGGTTAAGACGTATCACTATTGCAGATGTACTGTAAGACTATACGGCCAGCTTGCTTCGGTTTCCACAGCAAGAACTATTCGAGATGGGATGCTACTCTAATAATATCCCGTAGCTGAAAGTAATTTGAAGGTTAGGTACCAAGTTCAATGCTAAATAACATGCTGTTGGCCGTACGTGACGCTCAGCTCTTCCTAACACATGGGTATATCGTCGTGCTTCTCTCTGCTCCGCTCCATCACCTCATAACTGGCGGCCTGCTCTCCTTGTTTCCCGTCATGCGCGTAACCAACCACTCGACCGCTTCCTGCACGCCGGTGCCCGTCAACGCAGAACACGGCAACACCCTACTGTCTCTCACATTCCCGCCCTTCTCTCCCTCAAACACCTTCCTTACAAACCCCTCTTTGATGCGCACCACCTCGACACAATCCTCGCGGTCCTGCTTGTTTGCCAGCACCAAGATGGGCACCCCGCTCGTCTCCTCATTGCCCAGGATACTCTCCAGCACCAGCCGACACTCGTCCAGGCGGCCGACGTCGCCCTCAGCCATGCCGGCGCCCTCGCCCAGCTCGCTCAAGGTGGCATTCCCGACGTCACTGCTGTCAATGACAAAGACAATGGCGTGACAGCTCCCATAGTAGCTCTGCCACAGCCCTCGCAGACTGTGCTGGCCGCCCACATCCCACAGCTTGAGGTAGATGGGCGGGTTCGGGGGCGGGAGGGCGAGGGTGACGGTGTTCTGGCCGACGGTGGGGACGGTTTTCAGGTTGGGGTGCGAGGGCGTGTAGGAAGCTTTGATTTGCTCGAGGAGCGTGGTTTTGCCGGCGTTGTCGAGGCCGAGGAGCAGGACCGAGTACTCTGGCGCAGCGTCAGCGGGGGCGATGGAGGGTTGGGGGAGGGGAGCGAGGTTTGGCACCTTCTTTGCTTGTCGCGTGCAGGTAGATTGATTTGAAGAGGTGGTACATTGTGCGGTGCGTGGGTGGTGCGCGCGTGTTGCTTCACATGCGTGAAAGGTGGCCGCTCTATCGATAAGGGCTGCGACCTTGCAGTTATCGGCTATGTGCTGCCGGTCGTGTATAAGCCTCGTGCAGTCGCATACAAACTTGCAGATGCAATCGTAAGGAAACGGTAAAAACGGTAAATACTCATTACGCGACTAGGTATCAAACGGCCGAAGCCAAACAGTAAAAACATCCACTCCCCGTCTCCATCACCAGTCGTCAATCATAAAGTTGGCCTCCTCGCTTTCAATATCCATGACCTTTCTCGCCGCCTCACTCCCGCTCACGGGCAGCATCTCCAGCCCGGCCTTCTTGAATTGCTCAGGCACTTCCTCCGAATCCAATAGCCCTACCTGGAACAAGACACTGGCCTGGTCCCAGTACACGCGCTCAGACCAGACCTTGCCGGCGCGCATGCCCACGATGCTGACTACAATGATCTCGACCTTCTGGTTGGTCGGTTTGACGTCTGGCAGGATCCACGGCATCACACACGTGTGCTTGAACTGCACGTAGAGCTCGTCGACGATGCGGTCTACACCGACTGTGCGCGAGACAAGGCGCAAGTGCAGTGACGGCGGGGCCGTCTTGAGGAAGTAGTCAGAGTAGAAGCGCTTGAGTTCGGCTCTGCCAAAGCCGCCGGTCATGGTCGGCGTGAAGTTGACGCAGGGCGTCGGGTGGTTGACGTACGTCTCCATCAGCTTTTGGACGTTGTGGCCGCGGTATTTCTCTGTTGCTGTCAGCAGTGCAATTGCGCGAGGCAGCCAGGTCATCGTACGCTCGACGTTGTCTTCCCACGGGCGTTCCAGATCCACCTCGGCGGCGAAGCCTCTGCGCACCGCGCTCAGGCTGCGGCTCCACGCAATGGCATCGGCGACGGCGTCGTACTGCTCCAGGTCATGCTCTGCAAAGCCCGGGTCGACGCCCTCGTACGTGTAGGCCGGGTAGCCCATCTTTGCGAGCAGCCCCCCGGCGCCGATGCCCGGCGTGACGCGCTTGGTGACCGTCTTCCTCCGCGCCTGGATGCCCAGCACTTCGGGCCGGCGCACAATGCCCACCGTCTCCTCGTTGTCGCCGCTGCCCTGCGCAAGGTGCACCAGAACGCGGAAGCTCGAGGTGAAGCGGTGGCGCGGGTCGGGGATGCTCGTCGGGTAGTAGGCCACCAGCGAGCACAGCTTGCTCGTCGCCGTCTTGGGCTCGCCATACACGTCTAGACAGACGGCGGCGGCTTCACCGAAGGCTGCACGCCCATTAGCACGAAGCTACCCTGTGTGCACGTCGCCCGCTAGAGGCGGTAGAGGCAGCCGAGAGGGGAAGTGCTGACCTACGATCGCGTACCGCTCGCCGATGCCCATGCCGTCGCCCAGGTGGTGCAGCGTCTTGACGTACTGCTTGCCGTCCTTGCCCATGGGCAGGTACTTGACAATGAAGCCCTCGTCGCGCCACGCGCGCATCGTCTCGACGTCGAATTCCTCATCCTCGGCCGTCATGTAGAGGATGGGCGTGCTGTGGCTGAACGACAGCCAGCCGTTGCTGTCGGCGAGGAACTGCTGCGCCATGGCCGGCAGGGTGGGGGGTCGTGATCACGCGAGGCCGTGTCGCGCGCAGCGTCTCGCGCAGAGTGTGGAGGGGTGTCGTCTCGCGCACCTTCAGACGGTGTCGCAGTGATCCGGTGCAGGCCGGAGGGGTTCAAGCAGATCGCTCGGCGCGGGCGCGGCTGCACTGTGGGCGTGAGAGAGCAGCCTGCATGGCGCCGTGTGGATTCACCAGAGCTGAATCCTGCTGCAACGAGCGGACGGGTGGGTTCAGAGTGCCAATCGTCACCGTCGTGCTCCAATTGCATGACGTCGCTGCCGCGACCGAGCTCTGCACCCCACAGGCACGTGAACCAGGCCAGGCGACCCTTGCAACCACGGCACTGCGGCCAGGCGACCACTGCAACCACGTGAACATTGGCTTTCCAACATTGTGGGGCCAACCATCTCATACCATTTCCATCACAGCATGTACACTAGAACCAGGAACAATGAACAGCCCTCAACAGATGAGAACGCCCTCACCATGATCCTCACGACCCATCCCCACCAAACCGCAACTCCCTCGGTCTGCCATCCATTCCACAGCTCGCAAACTTCTCGTCAAAGTCCCGATGCCCTTGCACGTTTTCCTCCATCAGCCCCTTCTCCCCCGTCAGCTGCTCCAAAATGGGAAAGAAGTGCTCTTCCTCGCCGTCGTGGTGTGCACACAGCCCGTTGTACGTCGCGAGACAGTACGAGACAAAGTTGGTGTGCTCCGCCACAGGAATGTGTGGCGACTGGATGTAGATGCTGTTGAGGGAGCGGATGATGCAGTTGTGCACCAGAGCCATCTCAGAGGCGGCGTGCGTGTATTGGTCGTGTGCGTCCGTTTGTGAGCTGGGTGTGCTAATCAGTGGCATGGGCCCGGATTGCCACGAGAACTTGGCCGCATGGTTTGCTGTAGCTATGCCGATGGACAATGTCGTGACCGTAGTGGGTACTTTCGACATGGCAGACATCTTGTCTGTGATGGTGGGAGAGACGACAGCAGCGGCCATGGTGATTATGGACAAGTCTTGAATGAAGACGTGACTTGAGTTCTGATGTGAGGATGCTCATGGATTCTTATAGCACAGCATGCAAATGCTTCGATGCTTCCAGCAACCAGCTGAACCATTCAGCCATGCCATTTCGGCGACGAAGACCGTGTACCAAACACTGACTCCCCTGAAATGGCATGTATAATCGCAAGCGTGAAGTCACAATGGGTCGAAGGATTGACAGCTCTTTTCCACTTGCGACACTTGAATCATACCTGGCCAACCAGACCTCGCAATATTCCGCCGCTGAGCCTTTGTCCAATGGAAAGCCACTTTATTTTCGAGTAGCTCCCTTTCAATGCTGTCTGACGGGTCGTTAAGCGAGATGCTGGCCAGGAGTGGCAGGCACTTCCATAGCGGCATGGCGTAGGGGCTGAATCTCAGCTGCCTAGTGTCGACACAAACAATTCCACGAGTACTGTTGCATGCAAAGCATCGGCTACACCGATTGAGTCTGACTAAATTCTTAGTGACCGCAATCGCAAAGAATAGAGCATTGCATGGTCGAACTGCAAACACGAGAAGCAAAAAAGGATGGCTGTTGATATACTGTTGTTGATATGTTATTTGGTATTGTATAGTGTAGGCCTACAACCAACTTTTTACTTGAGAAGTTTCTCAAGCTCAGCAGCAATCGCATCACCAACCTGCGACGTTGTCGAGGAGCCGCCAATGTCCTTTGTTCGGATGCCATTGTCAATAGCAATCTTGGTGGCCTCGTCGATCTTTGCGGCGTACTTGGGCAGGCAGAGAGAGTACTTGAACATCATGCTCATCGACAGAATAGTAGCGATAGGGTTGACGATACCCTGGCCAGCGATGTCGGGCGCGGAACCTGTGCATGGTCAGAACATGTTATTGGTTGTTGTTGATGAGTTTCTATGAGCTTACCGTGAATGGGCTCGTAAATACCGTTCAGCTTTGTCTTGCCATCCGGAATACCTCCCAGACTGGCACTGGGCAGCAGGCCCAAGCTACCAGGGATAACACTGGCTTCGTCGGAAATGATGTCTCCAAACAAGTTGCTAGTAACAACGACCCCGTTCAGCGCCCTTGGGTTCTTGATCATAAGCATAGCGGCCGAGTCGATGAGGTGGGTGCCCGACTTCAGGTGGGGGTACTCCTCCTTCATGATGCGCTCAAATGTCTTCCTCCATAACCTCGATGTCGCCAGAACGTTGGCCTTGTCCAGACTCCAGACGGGGACCGGGGGCTCCTCGACCGACGCGAGGTTTCCGGCTAATCGTACGACGCGCTCAATCTCCTCGACGCTGTAAGGCTCGGTGTCCATGGCTTTGCCATCGCCCTCGTCCTCTTTCCTGTCACCGAAGTAGATTCCACCGGTCAATTCGCGGATAATGTTGAAGTTGACGCCGCGGACGTTGTCGGCCTTGAGCGGCGACTGCTCGACGAGCGAGTCGGAGGCGAAGAAGCAGGGTCGCAGGTTTCCAAAGGTGCCCAGTTCCTTGCGCAGTCTCAGGATGCCCTGCTCAGGGCGTACCTTGCCGGTACCCCATTTCTGTCCATGTCAGCACGTGTGCAGCCTGCGGTCGTTGTGAGTGCACATACCGGGCCACCGACAGCACCGAGAATGATTGCATCCGCCTTCTTCGCTGCGTCTAGAGTTTCGTCCGTCAGGGGGTTGTTGTGGGCGTCTATCGAGCACTGCAATGTGTTAGTAGATGCACAGGCGCGTCATCGTGTGCTACCTACACCGCCAAACAGGTGTTCTTGGAAGTTGAACGACACATCTGTGTGCTTCTCAATGACTTTGAGGACCTGAATGGGAGTTAGCGCAGGCTTCCTTGCCAAGTCCGGTGTCACCGTACCTTGATACCCTCTGCAATGACCTGGTTGAATTATGTGAGCGTTGTACTAGAAACAAGTGGATGGAGCTGCTACCTCAGGTCCGACACCGTCACCTAGATGCGATTAGCTGGATCCTGCCGCGGAGATTGGCATGCAACACTTACCACCAAGTACTACAATGTTAAAAGAAGGCATTATGGCAGGATTCGTGCGATTACTGTCAAAGTGTGAATGACTTGTGCTCCAAATGTTTTCGAGCTTTAGCTCCTCGCGGGGCTGACATCAATCCCCGCCTTCCGATACCGGAGCCCGGATCATCCATCATGGATCCATCACATTCCTGAGCATCTCTCCACCTCGGACATGAGCATGTTTGTCTACAATACCTGTTCGTTTCGACAGCACTCCCGGTAAAACATGGTTCTTCTAACCGCCGGCCGTGTCAGTAGGAAAGAAACCTTCCCTTCACGTGGTCGATGCGTTTGCAGGGCGACTTTGGAACAATTCCTGTCGCTAACTGTATTCCCATAATGATCAAAGGCCTGAGCAGGCAATACTAAGGCGATTGGTGCCTTCATTCGTCCGAGGTCATTCGTGTGAACATACAAGACGTGTACAGCCGTGCCTTGTGCCGTACAAGGAAGACTTTTTGCAGCACACGGGCTTTTTTGTGTAATTTCTCGAACATCGGTTCGGATTATACAAGAGAAGCTTCCTCTTATGGTTATGTGAGGTTACGAGCACTAGAATGCAAAGCGTTTTGTGGGTAAGTACAATCACAGTGACGGCAGTTTCATGATGGTTGCACCGAATAAGTAACTGTCCGCATCTTAGAGCAGTGCAAGTACATATGAGTAGCTGGCGTTCACATTTGCGAATTATTCGCTTTCGAATATTTTGTACAATCTAGAACTCTCATCGACATGAAAGCTTTCATGATTCTGTCTGTAGCCGCTGTATGCTTGGCAGAAGCAGACCCTTATTACATAATACGCACCGCAACTGTCGGACAGCCGGCCGTTCCAACAGGTCTGACCGACGAAGAGGTATGCTAGCAGACCCAGGTCATGCAAACAGAGAATGACTGCAGCAGTATAAGCAATGGAAAGAAGCGCTACCTGCCAGTCAGAGCGCGGCAGTATCTTCGTGGGTAATGGCCCACGCCAGTCAGCTTGCTGCTGCCCACGTCGCAGTCGAGCACTTTGCAAGAACGGCTACCTTCAGCATACCAGCGAGGGTCACGGAAGATTTACCGTACAATGTAGACTATACGACGCTGCCCGAGTGGTTCACGGCTCTGCCGAAGGAGATACAGAGCATCAAATTAGGAGAAGGAAATGCGTACAAGTCCATCGCAGAGGCAAGGTCGAAGGGATTGGCCCCAAAGGCCACTGCCAAAGCTGCTTTGGGGGTCTTGGCGGGCGTCGCTGTTGCTGCAGCTGTCCTATAAAGAGGATTGTGTGTTCTTCGAAACCTTTCGCGGTACCCTTATCGCAATACAGGAGCCGGTAGAGGTAGTGTCGTCATGTCAGCCAGAAAGACCTGGTATCTCGATGAGTCGGTCCGTAGCACTCAATACTTTTTTGTTATCATCTCGATACGTCATCAGCGGCCTCGTATGTCCATACTCCCCGTGTTAACGGATATGCATATCCCATCTTTGATGTGAGGGGCGGTGGCAGCTGTGACCACATCTTACCGTAAACGTTGGCGAGCCGTCATTCTTATCGCAGATCAACAACCGAGTGTTGTTTCTCCGGAATCGAAGACCCCAGATTGTGATGTAGAGATCGTCTTCAGAGGCGTTTGCTATGACGCAGGGTCCAGGGGGCTGGAGTCGAAGTTCAGCGGGCGGAGGTGAATTCGATGATCGACATGGGACTGATATCACAGGTATGCGAGTCGATTCCATGGTTCTGCCGAGATGTCAAACCGAAAGCACAACTCTGCCGACCCCAACTTGATGGGAACTGGGAGCTTGCTGCAAGCGGGTGCGCAAAATATGGCCGAGAGGACGGATGGGCGGAGAAGAGCTAGCGTAGCGGTGGCGAATGCATAGACGCCGAAGCGCGTCTGTGAGGGCGTTTGATGAAGGTGCCCAGGGACGCAGGAAGAAAACTCCCCATCGAGACGGGAACGGCAGGGTAGTGCGCTCTCCCGCACGCCGTCGCTGGAGATCAGGCGACGCTCAGCTTGGCCCTTGCCTGATCGTGATGCATCGCCCTGCAGTGATCGATTCTGTCCGGTTGAATCGGTCGATAGCAGAGAGGCTCGTATTCGAGTGTCGAGTAGATGGTACAGATGGCTGGGCGCCGTGGTGCAAAGACGAGGCTGCACGGCGGAAGCATTCCGAGCCTCTCGACCAGCCCAGAAGAGACATGGCCCGAGCCACACTCAGCCACATGTGATCCCTTTGGGCGATGCGAAGAAATGCCGACGGCGCGGCTCCATATCTGGAGGGCTTGGTTTAAGGCACAGTGTAAGTCTCGCAACGGCGGTCAAGCTTCGCCATGGCTTCAGCCCGACCCTGGCGGCTCTCAAGCGCGCCCCGCGTGTGCGGCGTCGAGGGCCGGGATGCATGTTCGCGCAAATTGCATTCGCAGTTGGGACGGTTGTCGATGTTTGCAACATGCAGAGTGTCCCAGAGTGAAGACGGTTGCACATCACGACGGCCGTTGGGCGATTGAGATGGTCGCTCGACGCAGCATGGCCGCACGCATCGGTCATGGCGCGGCCGAGGAGAACTGCATGCAAAGCCAAGAGACGGCGGCGCTGCGATTGGCCAGCGATAAGAAGTGCCGCTAGTGAAACGGCGCTGCTGTCGCCGCAGGCCGTTGTCGACAGTGCTGTTGCGCAGTGCGCCGTGGTGCGAGCACGGCAACGAGGGCGCAGAGCAGACGGGGACGAGCATGCAGATGCGGCGCACGCAGTCGCGCACCGTGAGATGCAGCCGCAGTCACATACGTAGGAGGTGCTGCGAAGGAGAGCCGCGCAGTCGTCGTCTGCTTACAACCAGAAATGAATAACTGGCCGAGCTGGCCGATGATAGCCCCAGCGGGCGACCGCGCGAGCGATGCGACAGGGATGTTCCCTCTTGGGGTCCACTGCCCTGCCGGGATGGTGATTATGAGCAGCGGGCTCTTAATTCACTGCTGGCCCCAGAGCCTCACGCCCAGATACCGCCTGCTCTCCACACCCTCACGCGACCGTCCTGCACACACACTCTCGCACTCTCCCACCGCACACACACACTCGCACTCTCCCACCGCACACACACACCACCCCGAGCCTCGCCCCGGACGATGCGCCGCTGAGCCCGCCGCAGCCTCGAGTTCGAAGTGGCCCCAGCGTCTGCTGCGTCTGCTGTACCACCGCTGCCCGCCGTTCTTATCGCGCGCCCCTACGTCAGCTGCCAATTGACGGCCTCGACAACACCAAACAAGCACCGCACCCCCCGGTCGGCAGTCGCACCGCTGCACAGGCACTGCGTCCGGCACCGATAGCTGCTTGTCGCTGCGACCGCGCCCTCTGCGTCTTCTGCACGCGAGCATCCCCAGGCCTTCACCGCCAGAGTCGGCCCTTATCAGCTCCATTCCTTCGAGCGAACCCTGAGCGGCTTCGAGCCCTTGAGCCTCGAGCCCTTGAGCCAACGAGCCCTTGAGCCTTCCAGCCCTTGGACGACGATATAACAGCACGAGTGTGCCACGCCCTCACCGCCGAGCCCGCACTCCCACCCAGCCCTCGACCGCCATACACCACCACCACCACCGCCACCATGGCAACACAGTTCTCAACCGCCACCGCCATCCCCTCCCACCCCGCGCCCTACCAGCACCATGCGTACAGGAAGTCGGCCCAGTATTCGCCCACGGGCACGCCCATGAACGTCTCGCCCACCTCGCCGCGCGAGTCCAACAACCTGCTCAAGTACCACCAGTCCATCCGCCCGGCCAAGCAGGCCCTGGGCGTCCCTGCTGCCCTCCGGAGGACTGAGCGCCCCGCCAAACAGTCTCCGCCCAAGCACGACTCGGCATGCGCCTCGCCCAACAGCGGATGGGCTGTCAACGGCGGCTTTCCGAGCTCCAACGACGGCGCTGCCACCCCGGTCTCGCAGGTCAACAACGAGGACATGCACAGCATCTACAACGAGATGCCCATGTCGCCCATTGCCGGCCCCATCACCCGCAACCACTGGCAGGTACGTTATTACTTTTTTTCTCTCCCTGTTAGCCCATCCCGGCCTTAGCCTCCGCTCTGTCTCTGTCGCGTGCCCATGTCTGTTGGGGTGGCCCGCTCTTACGTACAGCCTTCGGGGTGGATCCCTTAGCGCTGTATTGGATCTGGCCAACTCCGCTGCTTGCGCCGACCACCCGAGTGCGTCGCCAGCCCTGCACCTCAACAGCATGTGGCTGCACGGTGCATCCTGCACTTGGCGACGATGATGCTGCCGTCGCCCACTGTGGCTGCCAAGGGGCGATCATCGTCGACTCGGCCTTTGCAAAACATTCATGTATTTTGCTGGTCCCGTGTTCGCTGCGTCGCTCATGCTACCCCACGCTAGAGACTGGAACCGCCGCAGGGCCTCGGCTTCAAAAAAAAACTGGAGCCATGGGTCTCTCCGTCAAAACCGCAAACCATTCTAGACCAATCGTGCTGACGACCCTTTTTAGGCGGATAGCTCCACCCTGGCATGCTCGGCGCCCTCGTGCCAGGCACCATTTGGCCTCTTCAACCGCCGCCATCACTGCAGAAAATGCGGTGGCATCTATTGCGCGCAGGACTCGTCCAAGCAGGTCCGCCTGGACGAGCTTGCCCGCTTCCACCCGGATGGTGAGTGGCACCGCGCATGCGATCGCTGCCACAGCTCTTTCCGCGAGTGGGAGCACCTCCGTCTGAGCCGCAGCAACAGCGAGAGCTCCAGCAACAGTGGCGCCGGTGCGCAGCCTGTCCAGGCTCCCGTGGCTGCAAAGCGTCCAGACGCCCGTGTCGGCAGCCTGGCGCAGAGCTTCCAGGGCGCGTGGAACTGGAGCACCTTTTAGATTTCCTACCCAACTATCAGACTTCAGCACACTGGATGGGCGGATCTCTGTTTCCTCTCTTTCCGATTCGATGATATCCGGACGACTCGGTACAACAGTACATGTACTACTTGGCAGTCCACCTCTTCACCTGCATAACAGCATTTCATCGGCGTCCTGCATTTATCGCAATACTATATCAACGGGTGGCCTTCTGCATAGCGCTGCGCTTTAGCCTTTCCTGCTCGTGGCACCCATGGCGACCCGTAGGCGGTCGAGAGTCGAGAGTCGAGAGTGATCGATGGAGACGACTGACGTGGGGGAAGGCCGAACGATGAGCTTTTTTTCGATTTCAAGGGCGGTGATTCTGTGTTGGAGAGCTCATTTGGCTCTGGCGTTCTGAGTCGTTTTGGGGTTATGGCTCCCACGGCGTATAGATGATGCGGCCTATCATGGTCGACACGGCCATCATGGTCAATAATGGCGTAATGGTTTATGAATGAGAACAATATTTTGACCTTGGTTGAGGCTTATGTGATGTTGGAGTACCTTGATTGAGGCTATGTGATGTTGGAGTACCTTGATTGAGGCTATGTGATGTTGGAGTACCTTGATTGAGGCTATGTGATGTTGGAGAACCGTAATGTGAGCTGATGGCGGTGGTGAGCTAGCCTGGTGATGGTGGTGCTCAATTCAAGTAGGCAGTGCATGGCGTAGTAAGTAGGAAGCAGCTTGGATGTCAGGTAAAGCGACACGCGAGCAGGCTGAGAGGACAACGAGACAAGCGCACGCAGCAACGATCTATATGTGCGAACCGTCTCAGTTGATGACGAGCGCAGCAGATGCAACACTGCGTTGGCAAAGTCCGCGGTTTATTCCAGGATGGGCTTAGCCTCGTCTGGTCCCTGGATGTCGCGATGTCGAAAATTGTTGCGCCTTACACCGAGTTCTGCACGCCTAAACCTTAGTACCTGACGCTCATCGTACCAGGCACCCGGTTCCGTGGCTGCTTTCTTACAGCGATCCACCATACGCTCTTTCTTGCCCAGAGTCCTCGGGGGCGCGCTGGCTGTAGCCCCCACTGGCATCTTTCGAGTTCCGAGACGCCTGCTTGCGACCATGGCCGCTGAGACGGCTTCGAGCGCGCAGGCGCACAGCGATGGCGCCGCGTCTGAAATCGGCCGCAAGGCGAAGCTGCATGGCCGTGCGTTCTACCAGAGCATTGGGAGCCCGAGGCTCATTCTCGCGCCCATGGTGGAGCAGTCAGAGTTCGTATGTCTCATCGAGTCACTGCTCATGCGGTCGAGGCACTAACACTCTTGCACAGGCATGGCGGCTGCTTTCCCGCTCCTTCCTCCCGCCCTCGCAGCAGACAAACCTGCTAGCCTACTCGCCCATGTTCCATTCGAGGATGTTCGGCGAAAAGGCAAACTACCGCGACTCGCATTTCCAGCCCCTCAAATCAACCATACCCTCGCCCCCGGACGCCTATCATGTTTCACAACTGCCAGACTCGGAGAGACATCTCGACGGAAACCCTGCATTCGATCGGCCGCTCACCGTGCAATTCTGCTCAAACGACCCTGACGACCTTCTCACCGCTGCGAAGCATGTTGCGCCGTTCTGCGATGCCGTGGATCTAAACCTCGGCTGTCCACAAGGCATCGCAAAGAGGGGCAAATACGGCGCCTTCTTGCAGGAGGACTGGGATCTGATCGCGGGCATGATCAGGAAGGTGCATCAGGAGCTAGATGTGCCTATTACCGCGAAAATGCGGGTCCTCGAGACCAAGGAGAAGACGCTGGAGTACGCAAAGACCATCTTGAATGCTGGCGCGAGTATCATCACCGTACATGGCAGGCGCAGAGAACAGAAGGGACACAACACAGGCCTTGCCGACTGGACATTCATTCGCTACCTGCGAGAAAAACTGCCCAAAGACACGGTCATTTTTGCAAACGGAAACATCCTGCAGTATGGCGATATTCAGGCATGCTTGGACGCCACAGGCGCCGACGGTGTCATGAGCGCAGAAGGCAATCTTTACGACCCGACAATATTTGCGGAACCGCCTCCAGTAGGTGACGAAGGCCGCGAGTACTGGCGTGGGCGGGATGGCAAGGGCGGCTACAGGATGGATGCAGTCATGAGACGGTACATGGATATCATTCATAGGTACGCCCTTGGTCAAGAGCCACCAACAAGGAAACCGCTGTGGATGCCGGGCGTTCCAGAAGAACCAGCATCAGAGGTACAAGAAGAAGAAGAAGAAGAAGAAGAAGAAGAAGGTCCGCCAAAGAAGAAGCAAAAGCAGACACCCAAGACCGCGGAAAAGAAGGGTACGAAGACAACCAACCCCAACTTGACTGCTATGCAGGCGCATCTATTCCACCTCCTGCGGCCGCTAGTATCACAGCATCACAATGTACGGGACGCGCTCGCACGCTCAAGGACCGGTGACATTGACGCCTTCGAAAACGTGCTAAAGCTCACTGAGGCTGCCGTCAAGGAGGGAATCACCGCATACGAAGCAGAACAAGAAAACAGCACTTCACACCCCATCACGACGCCCGCCGACAAGTCCATCGAAAACCTTGACCCCTACGAGTCCTCCCTAGCCACCGTGGCACGCTGCAAGCGCCCTTATTGGGTCTGCCAGCCGTACGTTAGACCGCTGCCTAAGGAAGCGATCGAGAAGGGCAGTATGAGTCTTAGCAAGAAGGAGAAACGCAGATTGGAGATCGAGGCTGAGGAAGCGAAAAAGGCGGGGCTTGAGCCGGAGGGCAGGGTGCAAAGGGAGGATATTACGAACGGCCGGGTGAAGAGCAGGGAGAGTTTAGAAGAGAATGAGACGATAGCAGAGAAGAGTAATGAGATTGTCGAGGAACCGAAGGAGGGAGTTGTGTGTGGCTGAGGTCGTAGACTAGGGGATGGAGAAAGATATACCCAATCAACTTCAAGAATACTTCTCAAGACCGTTGTCTGAGATGACACGACAACTGTCATGTGTTGCTGCTTATGTTCCTGTTGGTCTGCGCTTACCTCTGTGTGGTTGTGGGGAGCTCATGTTCAGTACACTGATGCAGCAAGTGGTCATGCCGCCGGTAGAGGTGCACAAAATTCAACGTACGGAGCAACGATGCTACACAACGAATACACTACCACCCTAGAAAGACTAGTGGTACTCCGAAGATGCGATACCTATAATTTTTAAGGCGAACAAGGATAGAGAGCTGCCGCTGTTGAGCGGACTCTCAATAGCTCAATGCAGCGAGTCTCGCACGCAGCAACAACTAAGATATTGTATTCTTAGATAAATTCCCTTTTTTCCAGTATTTTAATCTGGTTTCCAAGGCACATCATCGAGATTTACTCAAAGCTGTACATATTGCATGGACCGTAGTTTTCATGAGCTGAGCCTAGGATAAGCTCCAAGTTGGAACCCAGCTGTAATTCGTCATATACAAACGCCATCCTGTGGACCACATTATCTTTCGCTTTGGCAGTAAGTAGCTTGACTTGCCAAATCTTGAATTGAGTATGATACCTTGATGCTCGCGCTGACCGGAGGCGACGTCTAGTGACGTGAAGTACTCGCAAATTTGCAGAACCTAATTGTGCTCTCGATCTCGAACCCGGCATGTGCGAATTACTGCTGTGCGATTACACTCAAGCAGAATCAGATTAGTAGCTAACATCACCTTCGCTTCACGATGGCTTTACGTGCCCTTGTAACGTGCCGCATTTTTGGTCCGCTCAGATATATGCACTGGTAATAGCTTTGCCTACCTAGATATGCTCTCACATTACACCTAGCAACATTGAACCAAGAAAAGCAGCTGCTGAAACTGACTTTCGTCATCGCTACAGTCGCTGCCGTCGTTGCGGGCCGCTCACTCAACGTCGGCAAAGCAACAAGACGTGTTTTACAGATGGACAACCACGTGCTCGACAAGTATTATTCAACAATACAGACCCAACGAGTCAAGTTCAGGAACGACGGCGCAGTTCAGGGCTTTTTTGATGACGACTATGCTAATGACGCTGAATGAAAAAAGTTGAATGAAACGGTTGGCGCATTGGAATGTAGGAAACAATCCATTCAACTGTCTCAATATCACAATGTTACACCACATGTGCGGCATGCAGGGTGGTGATGAAGAAGCTGGTCTGCAAACTGGCGACAAGCGTACGCCGCCTTCAGCCGCTAGCCCTGGGTCAGTGATTTCACGCAGAGCTCAGTACTTGGAAGTGATCTGTAGTCAACCCGTCCATCTACACTTGCAAGATGAGTGACCACTGGAAGACCCCCGAGGCAATGAAAGCTCTTGGTCTCAATAGTAAACCGCAGACAGAAGGCGGTGACAACATGTGCCCGGGTTGAGCACTGGAACCCGAAGCCAGCGGAAGATGGGAGATGTATTCCGGCTATCAGTCAGTGGTATACCCTCGACTACCGTCGACGGCACCGAGTAACAGGTAAGACAAGCTTTGATTCTACGTAGGCAATACTCTAACACTGAAACAGGCCACACTAGCATACTACGAGTTTGGCGTTAATCCCAGAGGTGGCGTGATCTTCGGGGTTTTTCCTCAATTCCCCTCTCCATGCCGCGAGCAACACCTGGTATGGCGGCCGCAAGCCTACTGACCTAACCAGGCTTCCCAAACTACGTACATTCTCAGATATTCTCTGGAGTTTCTAGAACCGCAAGGATGCTGACGTGAATGGAATCCGCTATTTCTTCATGCTGGGTATTACTAATGATCAGATGAATCAGTTAATTGCTACATGCCGTCAAAAGGGCGGTAAACAATTGCGTGCCTGGCACAAAGTTCGATACTTCTACCGACGAGGGGCACGTGTTGCTGGGCACTCCGAATGATGCTGCGTTCGCGTACTTGTTCAGGTAGCATAAGAAAGAGCTTGGACAAAAGACGATTACGCATGTGACGGTTTTTAGAGCGGAAACAGATGAAAACCTGGCGTTTGTCGACTCACATCTTGTCTTACATGTTGGGGAATGTGAAGAAGGAAGATACTGTGGTGACGGGAGGAGGTGGATGAGGTGGAAAGTCCGGCAGATTCACGTGAGAGTCCTCATTCCAAGCTATAAGTGAAGTATAGTCGGAGCGGACGATATTGCTTCCTGAGGTATGAGGACAATGGTTTGAGTATCGTTGAGATTAGCATTCAGCGCGTTGAGCCAGTGCCTTTATACATGTTCGCCAGATACAAGGATAGTGTCAGATTGAGTAAGGTCGAGTCATGTTTCATCTTGTTTGACTGGATTGTCTTCTGTTCTCGATTGGACAGGATGTATCACTTTGCAAAAACCGACTGCATGACTGATATGGACGAAAGGCAGAAGCGGTGAATGTCACAGTATACACAATGGTGGCATAGGTAATTTCAAAGGGAATTGTGTCAGGCTATAAGAACACCAACATTTGCGAAAAGTCCAACCTTGGTTGTATTCAATCGTGTCCTGGCACGAGATTGAACTGCTCACATTTGAGGAAGCCAGTCGCCATTGCACATATGAGTTCCCGTCATGCGAAAAAATTCCAATTTAGACACGTTAAGGTGGGTACAATCACCTCGGCGTGTCATAGAAATGTTGAGATGGTTGAGGTGGCTGAGGATGGTGGTGGTGGTGGAGGAACGACTTAGGCAGAGATCATATCCAATCAGGAAAGGACGATCGGTCGCGCCAAGTCTCCTGTTCACGCCACCTGACACCTCGCAGCTGGCTCCGACTTCACTCTTCATACACCTCAGCTGTACGTCTCTTTCCACCGCGAAACTAACAATCTGTCAGAACACAAATACCACTGTTGTATCTCTGTTTTGCATTTGTATCCCTCAACACCCGAAGTTGCAGCAGGACCTTCCCCACATTTGGTTCCCCGCGTTTCGGTAAACCAGGGCCACTTTTTCCACGTCATTGCTGCTAGCCCAGCACATCACACACAATGTCTATCGACCTTGACACTGAAGCAGCCGCTGACAGCGCGGATGCTACGCGCGACCGTCTCGACAGGCTACCTGATGAGCTTTTACTCCAGCTGTTCGAGATACTGGGTCGCTCGTCAAAGCGCGATTTGTGCAACGTGTCGCGGTTGAACAAACGCTATCATCGTCTTAGTGACGCCGTATTATACAAAAGCATTCTTTTCGAAACACCGGAGCTGCATCTTACTTTCAGTGAATCTCTAGGACGTCGACCGCGACGCGGGTCAGCCATCTATGAAGTGAAGTTGGCGTACCCATCATCAGAGCTGTCGCAACTGGCTTTGGATGCCCCACTGCGCCACCATTATGACCCGTCGCATTCACTGTCAAGGATGTCCAATCTAGAGAAGCTGGATATATCGTTACCAGACAAGCTGTTGCACGGCATTGGGTGCCTCTTCAATGGGCCTTTCGACCTTGCCTGCCTCAAGACATGCACTCTCTTCTACCAATGCGCCGACGATGGATACTGGGATCTCCGCGAGAATATCCACATCTTCGCTCATCCTGAGCTGGAGAACCTTACCATCCGAAGAGCAAAGTTGGATGACCGAGGATTTGACTCGCTCGAACGCCCACATGAAACATCGTTGAAGAGGCTGCACTTGGTCGAATGCGACATCAGTGACGACACACTTTCAGATGTGCTCGAGTTCCCTATAGGCCTGGAAGAGTTTGTGATGACGCAGCTCGAGGAACCAGAGCCGGAGTTGGAAGAGAGCTCTGACAGCTTCAGCGACTACATCATAGCGCTCAGTTCACAAGCGCACTCGCTCAAGAACATCACCATAGACTTTCCAACACTAGGCTGTCGCAAGACATTACGGCTCAGAGACTTTGAGGCGCTCAAAAAGTTGCGCATGAACTGGGATTACCAGCTTTTTGGCAAGTCATCTAAGAAGCCCCGTTTGCATTCGGTCGGCCTTCCTCCAGCGCTCGAGGTCTTGGAGTTCTTCAACGAGTTGGGAACGGATGAAGAGGTCACAGATCTCTTACTTGCAATGCTCCAGAACAAGAGCATTGTTGCGCGGACTTTGAATAAGATGATAGTTGTTGAGGGCAACAATAGCGTATTGAGCGAGGTGAAGAGTATCTGCAGGGAACAGGGCCTGCGACTAGACGTCATTGGTGAGCTAGACAACGATGAAGACGAAAAAAACGGAGATGAAGCGGAAAACATAGACATGGACCGGGATGGTGACGATGATTCAGATTAGAAAAAATAGAATTCATAGAGGAAGGTAGAATAGCTTGCCAACCGTTGCTTCAAGCTCACCTCCCTCAGCCAAGACGGTAATAATTCCGGATAAAACGATTCCACTGCAAGTTTGTGGGTATCTGTGGGTATCTCTTGTATACGCAGCTCACTAGCAAGGTGGGTTAACTCAAGACTGCGGGGCTTGGTAGAAGTTCCACAAATCAGGCGCGTGATGAGAACAATAAAATTTCCCCTTTCGGCACGGAGGAGCAGCATTGTACGAAGGAGGATCCCAACTCATGATTTTTGAAGATCCCAAAGCGATGTGTCCATGGGTCTTCCGTTCGGCTCCGGACCGTTTCGACGTCATCTCTACATTGAATTGCGCATAAAGCCTGAGACCTGCTCGTTGGTTCTCAAAGGCTGCTAACTCAGTTAACCGACATTCGCTCTATCACGGCCCAAGACAGAATATTACTGTCGACGTCGAAGATGCGTTCCGTAACCATCAGCCTTTTCGTCGTTGGTGCAGCCGCATTGAACAATGGAGTAGGAAAGTTACCCAAGATGGGTTACAATAGTCAGTTCTCGAGCTCGTCTCCTCTACAGACACGTGTTGACAGTTCGTTCAGCCTTCAATGCTTTTGGCTGTAACTACAACGAGGAGAAGCTCCTAGCTATGGCCCATTCTATGGTAGATGAGGGCCTTGTCGAAGTAGGGTATAACTCAATAATCTTCGATGATTGCTTTACCAAAAAAGAGCGAGGTGCTAATGGGGAGCTTCTAGAGGGAAAGTAAATGCATGAACTCTGGCGTATTTGCACACTAACTGATAATACAGATCCTGCGCGTTTCCCTTCAGGTATGCGAAACTTGACCGAGAGACTCAAAGGTCTCGGTATCTCAGCTTCAGCCTACTCAGATGCCGGATATAAGACATGCGCTGGGTATCCTGGTTCATACGGGCATGAAGATCAAGATCTTGAAACCTTCAGTGACTGGGGTTTTGACTATCTCAAATATGACAATTGTTATATTCCGTTCGACAATATTACCCAGGAAAACGTATATGGCCGTTATCAACGTATGTCCGACGCTATCGCTGCCCGTGCGGTGGAAAAAGGCGAGGAGCCTTTCTGGTTCTCCATTTGCGAATGGGGATGGCAGCAACCTTGGATCTGGGGCAAGCGGCTCGGTCACAGCTGGCGCATCAACGGTGACATCAAGCCATGGTGGAACTCGCTGGCTGCCATCATCGACAATGCAAGCTTTCAGTACTGGGCAACTGACTTTTACGGCCACAACGACATGGACATGCTCGAAGTTGGCAACACAGGCCAGGGCGACCCTATTGGCAACCTTACTTATGACGAGGCAAAGAGCCACTTCACAGCATGGGCACTGCTGAAGAGCCCACTATTCATTTCCACGAATCTTCCAAATGCGACCGAAGAGGAGAGAGAAATCCTAAAGAACCGCGACATCCTCAAAATCAACCAGGATCCTAATGTGGGCGAGTCCATCGCACCATTCCGTTGGGGCAATGGCCAACCCGATTTCGTCTCCAACGCTACCCACCCTGCACAGTACTGGTCTGGAAATAGCACCTATGGCGTTGTGTTTATGCTACTTAACACTCTCGAAACACCGCAAGATATGTTTTTCAACCTCACTGAGAGCTGGGCTATCCGGGCGGGTCGCGTCTACGATGTGTACGACATGTGGACGCACACAAACAACGGGACGGCGTTGCGCAACTTGACCATCACCCTGCCACCGCATGGTGTTGCAGCATTGTTGCTAAACGACGCAGGACCAGAGCCAGAGCCGAGTGCGCTAGGACTGCCGTATTGTGGGATCTATTGGCAGTGCACATGGCCGAATGGGACTTACTACAGCAATTAACTGCGTAAACTTGAACAAGGTTCAAAGGGGATTCTGTTGGGTTCTTCAGTGGTTTCACTTTCTACTATAATCCCCGTCAGGCGTTCCTGCGCAAGTAAATACCTGTCCGCGAGTGGTTTCTCAAGTCCGGCGCCAAAAGTTTTCCCGCATTCCGAAGATGTGATATTAAAACATCGGTAATCGCCAATGTATCGCAATGTTAATCCGGGCATCAAACACCTGATCGAGACATACACGGCACGACTTAGCTTCCAGACCAACGTTGTCTAGAGTACTAACAATTGCATGCTGCACGTACGGAATACAAGCTCACACAAGCAAACTTGGCAACCTTAGACCAGGGCATTTCCCAGCAGTTAATTTCGGTTTGCCGACGATACGGGCAGAATTGCACGTTATCTGGAACCATACTGGCGCAACATATCGTGAACTGCCTAATTGGTACTAGAGGGCCGGCATTTATCCTTGCCAAGTATCGGCAGGACTGATAAGCACCAACAAGCTTCTCATGCAGTTAATCAATTCGCACTGCTCTCGTGTACTACAACTGCGCAAGGGTCTACTCACTATCGCAGCTTAGTATTGCATCTTAGATCATGTGCAGAGTGGTGTGCTTACTGACAAGCTTGTGCCTGACCGAGAACAGCATGCGCAAATACTGTGTTCAGAACGAGCAATCAAGGGATGTCCTTTTCCAAGGGCTTTCTTCTTATATTCATGAAAGAGATACTGTTAACGTTCCATCGAAGCGCTCTTGCGAATGCCGAAGCCTTTCGCCTTCAAGCTTCGGCTACCTTCCCAAAAAAGGAAGGAACGGCTCTCTTCACACATGATGACCCGGTAAGACCCAGCACCCCTTCATCTCGGTCGGGGTCTCAAAATCTTCGGATGAGAGTTGATCTCCCTCCGTGCTAAGACGTAACTCGCTGCTGTATCGCCGCTCGACCAACAGGCAGGGTGCAGTATGCAAGAGTATTATCAACAAGCACAGCTACGAGCCCATAAACGTTCCGCACCATGGCGCTTGACCCAACCTAGCTTGTCGAGCGCTCGTTAGTCTCTACGCCTAGCACCAACACCAGTACTGTGGGAATGCATCTGATCAGTTGATATTAGGAAGGTATCATTGAACGTTGACTTCGAACTATCGACTGTCGTATAGAGTATTCACATGCTCAGAAACAAGCTCAAGAGTTTCAGCATATAAAGGACAGCGCTTTCTGCTGTAGGTAATCCCGCAACACAGCAACAGTGCAGCATTTATTCAATATCTTTACTTTCCAATCTTTTCCCTGATTGCTCCAACCCACTGAGCTTCTTCAAACCCTCAACATGAAGTTTACTCTTGCTTTCATCTCCGCCGCCGTTGCTGGATCAGCTTTGGCTCGTCCTTCGAATCTCGCTGAACGAGTTCAATCTCGTGCTGACGGCACCCGTCGCCACAGAACCCAGCCCTTGGTGAAAATCGGCAGCAACTTCAAGGAAAACGCTAAGTTTGCCGAGGGCCTGGACAACAGCACTGCTCACGTTGATTATTCATCAAATTGGTCGGGAGCTGTTCTCGAGCAACCGTCGTCCGGCTACTTCAAATCCGCCACCGGTCGCTTCACCGTCCCCACCCCGAAGCACGTTGGTTCCGCCGGTACTGAGTCGTCTTCAGCCTGGGTCGGCATTGATGGTGACTCCTGCGCTAGTGGTCTCCTCCAGGCTGGTATTGACTTCACCGTGACCAGCTCCGGTGCCGTTTCCTACGATGCCTGGTATGAGTGGTACCCTGATTATGCCTACGACTTCAGCAACTTCGCTGTCAGCGCCGGCAATATTATTCAGGTTGACATCACGGCTACCTCAACCACCAAGGGCACAGTAAAGCTCACCAATGTCAGCACTGGCAAAAGTGTCAGCCAGACTCTCAGCGCCCCCAGCGGCTCGGTCTTGTGCCGTCAAAATGCCGAGTGGATTGTCGAGGACTTCGAGCAGAACGGTAGCCTTGTTGCTCTGAGCAACTTCGGCACTGTTGTCTTTACTCAGGCCAGCGCTGCTCTTAGCACTGGCGGAAGTGACGGCCTAAGCAGCGCCACCATTATCGATCTAAAGCAAGGTAGCACTGTCTACACTGATGTTACCATCAACAGTGCCTCTCAGGTTACCGTAAAGTATGTCTAGGTAGTAGACAGGATATTAGCGAGTAGGTATTAGCGTCCTAGATCATTATTACAAGAGGCCCGCTATTTATACCTACTATCTACTCTATAGTACAATATCTACAATCTATATATACTTTTAGTTTAGAAGAATTTTAAAACTATAAAACTATATAGTAGTAAATAAGAAAGAATATAGTATTATAGAATAGTATTTACTACTATAATTATATATACTTATATTATAGAGGTTTCTTAGTCTCTAAAATTTAAAGTATTTCTATATATACTTTTCTACTTTTATATACAAATAGGTATTTATTTAATTATTATTTAAACTTTTATTTAGTAACTATTAAGGTTATAAACTAAGTTGGTCTTATTAATACTTCTAAGGTTAGTTCTCTAAAATAAATAAATATATAAAGAATTAGAATATTACTACTTTAGTAAAGCTTATAATAGTAAAATTATAGTAAGTAGTATAGAGTAGACTATTTATCCTAACTAAGAGTTAAGGTTTAATAATAAGATTAACTAATAAGATTAAATATACTACTATAAAAATAGTATTTCTATATACTATATACTAAAGTAAGTATATTAATATTCTTATAGAGTTATAAAGTTTTATAAGATACTTTTCTAAAGTTTTATAAAACTTCTAGAATTTTTTAAAAATTCTATAGAATACTAGTTATTTATTTTATAAATTCTATAACTTACTTAGCCTTTTTTTTTTATAAAATATAAAGTATAATTATTATAAAGAAAGTAGATAGAGAAGTAATTAATATAAATAACTACTTTTTATATTTTTTAGTAGGGACCTAGATTACTAGAAAAAGATATTAGTAAAAAAGATATTAATATTATATTTAGCTATTATAGATAAGTAGTATAATATAGTCTTATAGTATAAGTAAATAATAGAGTATATTACTAAAGTTACTAGGTACCTTCTTAATACTAGAAGATATACTACTATATATATCTATAGTATTTAGTATTTTAGTCTTAGTAAAGAGTATAATTTATAATACTAATGTGTTTTATAAGTAAGTTAGTAACCTAAGTAAGTTAGTAATACCTAATTAGCGTACTACCTATGCTAAACTATTATATAATATCTTAATAATAACTAACTTAAAAGACCTATACTAAAGCTAATATATAGCTTGCTATCTTTAATATTAATATATAATATATCTAAAGTATTAATTAAGCTATAACTATATATAAAGTACCTTAAAGCACCCTTATAGACTAATACACTAGAAAGTATATATAATATAACTATAAAGTAAACTTAAAGTGCCTAATAAGACTAGAAGAGAAGGCTATAGTCTAAAGAATTATTAAGTAGTCTATATAAGGATTTATACTCTTAAAGTCCTATATATAAGAAATAGTAGATAGACTTCTTAGAATATATAGTAGTAACCTTATTAGTAAGAACTAAGTTAATAACTTTATTAAGTAAACTTCTAAGCTCTAAATATGCTAGAGCTATCTATATAACTATTAGTAAGCTACCTATAAGGACTTTATAGCTATTCTATACTAGTTTAGCTTAGTAAAGGTAATAAAATAGAAATAGAGAATTATAGATAATAATATATATAACTTTAATAAGACTAGCTTTATAATAGATAAAGTTTTATTATAAATAGTTATTATAAGCTTAGAAGAATTAGGGAAAAAGAAAATAATCTAGCTAGAGAACTATAAGTAGGTTACTATTATCTAAGGTATTAAAGCTGCAGGTTACCTACTTCTACCTTTTATTATCTTTATAGGTAGTATACTTATTAATATCTAGTTTAAAGACCTACTATATAATTAGATTCTTAAAGTAAGCTCTAATAGCTAGACTAATAACTAGCTTGCTCTTACCTAGTTATAGTACTTTAATAAGTATATAAGTTTAAGTACTATAGGTGTATACTAGCTATTTATAATTAATAGCTATAAGAGCTATAGCTTGCTTAAATTCTAGAATCTTTATAAGGAGAAGAAAATTATCCTTCTCTATATACCTCTATATTTATTATATCTATTATAACCTCTTAATATAAGTTATTTTATACTATTAAAGTATAGGTATAGTAACTAGATCTTAGCTTTAGTATATAACTATATATATTTTATTAGTAAAAAAACCTTTCTCTAAGTATTTAAGTTAGCTTTTAAATAGTCTTTAATAGTAGAGAATATAAAGGTAGGCTTTAGAGGTACTAGGCTAGTTCTATATAACCTAGAAGCTATTTTATTAAAGCTTAATATAAAGTTATAAACACTAGAACTATTACTATAAATATAGAGTATATAAGAGGTATAAACACTATATAATACCTATAAAATTAAGGTATAGGCTATACTTATTTAACAGAGGATCTAAAATTATTATAGGTTCTCTATAAGCTTATTAGATAAAAAGATTTACTAGCTAAGTAAAGGTATATAGTAAATTATATATAATATAGTGTTATTATAGAAGGGACAGGCATATATATAAAGTATAATTAATAAGCTTATAAAGTATTAGTTAAGAAAATAAAAGTATATTTAGGCAGAGGAGAGCCTAATAGTAGGGGAAGTAAGTAATTTAATTACTAAGAGAGAGGGTAGCACTTATAATACTAGCAAAGAGCCTATATATAAGGTGTATAGTATAATATACTATAGATATTATAGTAAGAAAGGATATAACTCCTATACTTATAAGGTAGAAATAGAGGATTCTAAGAATACTAATAAGTCTAAAGAATAGATTAGCTTACTATAATTTTAAATAAATTATATTATATATATATAATAGTTTAGTATAGGTAGTGCGCTAGTTAGGTGTTACTAACTTACTTAGGTTACTAACTTACTTGTAAAATATATTATACTATTTAACTTTTTAAACTTTTAAAAATTTATAATATTAAAATAGTAATCTTTAATACTATTTATTACTTTACTTTTTAGTATATTACCTCTCTTTAGTAGTTAGAGCTAAAAATAATACTATTACTAAAAGTTCTCTTAGCCTAAATACTAGGCCTAATTAGATAATTTATACCTAATAATAACTATCTATACTAGAAGATTAATATCTTACTTTTAAATCTATACTATACCTAATAGAAAACTATATAAATAAAAATTCTCTTAACTTTACTAAAGTATTTTTCTAAGTTACTTAGAATTAAAGTTATAGACTAAGTAAAGCTTATAAATACTTCTAAGGTTAGTTTTCTAAAATAAGTATTAGTATAGAAGGGGTTAGTATAGATACTTAGTAAAATACTATAATAACTATAAAGTTAATAATAAGTAGTATAGATAGTTAATCTATCTAGCTTAAGAGTTAGGTTAAGTTCTAATAATAAAGTTAATTAAATAAGGTTAAATATACTACTATAAAGGTAGTGTTTCTACTTACTATATACTAGAAAGTATCCTATATTTTCTATAATATTCTATAAAGTCTTATAAGAGGCCTTATAGTTTCTATAAGTAGTTTATAGTTTTCTATAGAATATATATATAGTATCTTATACTATTTTATACTCTTAGTATAGTTTATTCTTATAGAATTATAAGATATTATATAGCCTTCTTAGCTCTATACTATTAATTTATAACTATAACTTTATTATACTATACCTCCTCTTCTAAGATTATAATTATAAAGTTACTAAGTAACTTAGAAAAACACTTTAGTAAAGTTAAGTATATTCTTATTTATTTATTTCTCTATTAGGTATAGTATATATTTAAAAGTAGGATATTATTCCCCTAGTATAGGTAGTTATAATTAGGTATAAATTACCTAATTAGGCCTAGTATTTAGGCTAAGAGAATTTTTAGTAATAGTGTTACTTTTAGCTCTAACTACTAAAGAGGGGTAAGAAACTAAAAAGAGGAGTAATAAATAGTATTAAAGATTACTATTCTTATATTATAAATCCTTAGGAGTTAAAGGAGTTAAATAGTATATTATTATAAATCTTGCTCTTTACTAAGGCTAAATAGCTAAATACTATAGATATATATAGTAGTATATCTCTAGTATTTAGAAAGTACCTAGCAACTCTAGTAATATATTCTATTATTTACTTATACTATAAGACTATATTACACTACTTATCTATAATAGTATAATATATAACTATACTATTATATAGCTTTATAATATAAAGCTAAATTATATTATTAATATCTTTTTCTAGTAATCTAGGTCCCTTACTAAGAAGAGAAAGAAAGTAGTTATTTATATTTATTACCCCCCTACCTACTTTCTTTATAGGTTATAAGCCTAGCTCTTCCTATCTAGAAATATTCTAGTATTTTATACTAAGAAAAAAATCTTACTAGTACTATACTTTAGTCTAGTAAGTAATAGTATTCTACTATTAGTCCCTGTTCCTTAGATCCTTAGTAATAAGGAGTAATCTAAGATACTAGAGTTTTAATTTCTATCTAATTAACACCCTATATAAGTCTATACTATATATAATTATATAAGCTTTATAAGCTATTATAATAATATATAGAACATAGCCTTAGAGTAGTTATATTAGTAATAATATAACACAGCTCTAGAAAACTCTAGAACTAAGAATAAACTAGGTAGTAGCTATACTATAGTAATAGTATAAGCTATAGAGAATCTATATTATAAAATAAATACTTATAGTATTTATACCTATAATATACTCTATAGTAACGCTTGTAGTAGTCTAGCAAACTACTATTAGTTACTATTACTTAGTATATTATTATAAAAATATACTATTATACTAATTAGTCTACTATAGAAGCTATATATATTATTATTACTATAATAGCTAGAGTCTCTCTAAAAACCCTAGGGCTAATAGAGACAGTAACTACTATAGTTATATACTATATATAACTTATTAGTAAACTATTAACTATATAAGCTAAGATATATACTATTAAAGTGTTAATATCTTAGTTAAAAAAGCCTTCTTAGTAATTATTTAATAACTTTAGTAACTTCTATAAGCTACTATAGTATTAAAAAGCCTCTAAGACTAGTCTTAGGTTTTATACTTAGAGAATTATTTAATTAAAGTACTAGAATATATATATATATAATAGTACGCGTTTTGCGTTAGGCAATTTTTACTAAGACTTATAGTTTCTATATTAATAAGAACTATAACGCCTAGAACTAAGAAGAAAATTAATAAATAAAGTATATAACCTCTACTAGGCTATATTACTTAATAAAATAAGCCTATAAAAGTCTATAATAGACTTAGACTTATTAAATAATAGGTATATAACCTTATATAAATAAGGCACCTATAGTATTTATATATAAGACTTATTATAATAAGCCTTATATAAATTTAAGGGAAATTCTTTAAGAAATTTCCATATAATTAAAGCCTAAAAAGCTAAAAGTAGATTATAAACTTTATAATAAGGTATATAATCTATATAAAGTAATTAAACTACTTTATTATAAGTTTTAAACTATTAATATATATTATATTAATAATATTTATATACTTATAAGATAATATAGGATACTTTTAAAATTCCTAAGCTAAAAGGTAGTTTAAACTATAATATTTAGTCTATTAGAATATAAGCTATTATAATAGATAAAGGCTTTACTAGATATATAGCACAAGATTTAGCTATATATAATAATAATATAGAGTAATTAGAAGAAGAAGCTCTAAAAACTAGTGCTATTATTAAACTAGCACTAGAAGATAGCCCTTTATTATAAACTAGATTTATAAATAATCTCTATACTCTTTAGATTACTTTAGAAAATCTATATAAAGTAAAGAGTTTTAGTAGTAAATTTATTCTATCTAAAGAATTAATTAATACTACTTTAGATTACTATAAAGGTAATCTAGAAGACTATATAAATGCTTTTAAAAGAATAGTTAATAATCTAGAATCTAGAGAAATTATTCTTCCTAAGAAGTTTATTATAGCCCTATTATTAAATAATTTAAATAAAGATTATAAATATATTGTTACTATTATAATATAAACTATTAGAACTAATACTAATAGTAAAATTAATATAAAGGATATAATATCCTAATATTAAAGTTATACCTAAGCAAAGCTTATAATATATTATTCTATTAGTTCTTAGGAATAGGTATAGGTAGAGGTAGAGCAGGTTACTAGAAGGTATAGGATAATAGCTTGCTGTTATTAAGGGGTATACTAGAGTAAACTCTAATATATAAATAGGTTACTTAAGAATAAATAGGTTACTTAAGGATAAATAGGTTACTTAAGAGTATAGGATAATAGCTAGCTATTATTAGGGGTTAATAAGAATATAATATATAGTAGATTACTAAGTTAAACATACTATCCTAAGGACAGTATCTAGAGGTATTTATCTATAGCTATAGTACTCTCTCTTTAAATATAGCATTTAAGAGAGTAGTACTATTTAAGTAAATTAAGAGCTATATAGCTCTTAGTTAATATACCCTATAGTACCTATTCTATAGGACAAGTAAATTAGGCTATAGGCTTTTCTTTAGTTACTTACTTGCTAAGAAGTAAGTACTACTACTTTATCTACTAGTTAAATTATTAGAGATACTTCTATACTAGCAGGTCTAATTAGTCTAGCTAGATTAAGTAGCTAGCTGTTCCTATTAGCTAGGTTACTTATATATCTACTTTTATTAGATTATAATACTATTCTCCCTTTCTCTAGATTTACCCTAAATTTCTATAAAGTTCTGTTTATAACAGCTAGCTATATCTATTATATCTTCTACTAATAGGCGCTCCTGTCTATATACTAAGATCTACTATTAAAATAATATAGTATTAGTCCCTTATAATTAATATTTCTTTTCTAGTATTAACTATTTTATTCTTTTTAATAACTATAAGTGTGCTATATATATCTAGGCAGAATGTTTCTATATAAACTTCTTATAGAAGTTATTAGATTAAACTAAAGATAAACTTTAGGTAAAGGTAAATAATAACAGAGTAACACTTCTTACTATACTTACTTAATTACTATAAAGTAAGAGATTACTTATATAGGTTAATAAACAAGTAAAATAGAAGGCTATATATTTAGTAGATATATTAGAAAGCAAGTATACTAGAGAAGATACTATTATAGCTAACTCCTAGTCCTAGGTTAATAACCTATTTATAAGTTCTAGAATAAGTAAAGTAACTTATAATAGTTTATAAGGTTTATAACTAGCTCCTATATATTCTTAGAGTCTAGGTATCCTAACTATTTTACTAGGTATTCCTCCCTATCTATTACCTAGTATTATAGTATCTTTTCTACTTCCTACTCTATCTCTTTCTATACTTAATAGTAGAAATCTCTCTAGATTAAAGTTAATTAGTTAGCTAATTCTAGTAGTAATATATAGAATACTAGGTATATCTTTATATTCTTTAGAAGATTAAGATAGTAGTTTATAGGGCTAACTTGTTTAGATATAAAAAATAGTCTAACCTTAATATAGTCTAGTTTCTTAGTTAGTTATCTTATTCTTAGGTTTTTTATATAGAGATATACCTTATCTCCCTTTCTTAGTATAGGACCCTATTTCTATCTCTTATTAGTATAGGAGCTAGTTTACTCTTATATTTTACTTAATATTTTAGCTAATATACTATATACCTTCTTAATTGTTTCTATTAGGCTTAATACTAAGTCTAAGTTAATAGTACTATTAAGTAACTAAGTAAAGAGGTTAGAGTATTAACTATAGTTAGTAAAAAATAGTATTATTCTAGTTAATTTAGACAGCTTATTATTATATACTATCTGTGCTATTAGCAATAGTAATACCTAGTTATCTTGTTGCTAGTTACTATATATTCTAAGGAATATCTCTATAGTTTAGTTTATCTATTCTATCTAGCTATCTATTTCTAGGTAGTATACTATTAATAGTTTCTTCTTAGTGCTAATTACTATAAGAAGCGTTATCTAGTAGTTTAATATAAATAATTTATCTCTATTACTTATTATTAACTTAGGTATACTATAGTAGCAAACTACCCTATTAAGAAATACCTGTACAAGCTGCTCTGTAGTATAGTTATAATAAAATAGTATTATCTTAGTATACTTAGTAAATTAATTAATAATAATAAAGATAGTATTATAATAGTAGCCTGTTACTAGGTCCTTAAAGGCAGATAATTATATAATAAAATCTATTATAATATTTGTCTATAGTGCTCTTAGAAGGGGTATTAACTATAGTAGTTTATATTTTATATATATACTATATTTGTCTTGCTAATAATAAATACAGTATTTAATAAACTCTATTACCTTATTCTTTATATTATTAAAGTAGTAGTATTATTATATTAGTTTAATTATTTATATAATCTCTAGATATCTATAGAGGGGGTTATTATAGTAACTACTTATTACTTCCTCTTCTAGTTCTAATAGTACCCTAGATAGAATAGGTTGCTTCTACTAGATCTAGAGTATTCTACTTAGCTATTATAAAGGCCCTATTAATCTATCTATATTAAATCCTAGAATTATATAGTTATTTAATATTCTTATCTCTATAATATTATATTATCTACTTAGTATATCTGCCTAGCTATTATCCTTACCTAGAGTATATACTATCCTAAACTTATACTATCCTAGAAGCTCTAACTATTAAACCTGCTATTAATTAAGTGCCTTAGTTATAGTAAAATATACTAGGTTCTTATAGTCTATATATACTATTAGATTAGAACAGCTCTCTATATAGATCTGCTAGTGTTCTAAAGCTAATACTATTACTAGCAGCTCCTTATTATATATATTATACTATTCTTCTAGTCTAGAAAACTTTCTTAAGTAGTAGGTAATAGGGTGCTATCTACTATATTATTTCTATATAGCACACGCCCTAAGTACTAGATCTAATATATTAGTCTTAATCTATAGAAGCTTATAACTATAGAATGTTACTAGAGTAGGTAGTTTAATATATACCTATTTAAGCAACTTAAATATATTGCTCTACTATTAATTCTAGACAAAGGGGGTATCCTTCTAAGTTAATATAGTAAGTAGTAGAGCCTTAGTTAAGTAGTTCTTAATAAAATATTAGTTAAAGTTTATAAATCTAAGAAATTCCTAGATTCCCTTAACTATTATTAGCGTTAGCTAGTCTTTTATAACCTATATCTTACTCTAGCTTATCTTTACTCTATTATAGCCTACTATAAACTCTAGAAATTTTAGTTTATTCTTATACTATTTATACTTCTCTAGTTTAAGCTGTAGGTTAGCCTGCTATAGGTATTCTAGTACTTATCTAATATACTAGATATACTCCTCTATTATAGTTAAGTAGATAAGGATATTATCTAGGTAAGCTACTACTATTTAATCTAGGTAGGCTTAGAGTATATTATTAATAAGTGCCTAGTATATAGCTAGGGCGTTTATTAGCCTAAATAGTATAACTAGGTACTTATAGTAGCTATAGCAGGTATAGAATACTATTTTCTACTCCTCTTCTTTCTTTATCTATATTAGGTTATATACTTCTTACAGATTAAGCGCTATAAAGAACTATACTCTAGCAAGTTAATCCTATAACTCTAATATATTAGGTAATAAGTACTTATTTTTTATTATAATATTATTTAACTTCTAATAATTAATATATAGCTATAGGCTACTATTTTTCTTTAGTATAAATATAATAGAATAGCTAGCTAGAGACTTTAATAGACAGATTATACCCTTCTTAAAGTTCTTATTAATATATTTATAGAGTACTATTAGTTCCTATTCTAAGAGTTAATATATTAGTCTAAATATTAGTACCTTTCCTTCTTTTAATTAAATCTTATAATCTTATAGTTTATACTATAGTAGTACCTTAATTATTTTCTTATTATAAAATAGTTCTTAGTAGTTACTATATTTATCTAGAATATTAGGAGGTATACTAGCTGTTTCCTATTCTCTTACCTTCTATATAGTATATTATTTACTATAGGTAGAGTTAACTACCCTATCTTAGTATATCTTATTACTTAAAGAGATAGTACTAATCTCTCTCTTATCTACTAGCTATATTATATACTATATAGAATTAGGTATAGTAGTACTATATTAGTATTTATTAAATAAATAGTATACTATTATTTCTACTTATTCTTTAGTAGTGCTATAGCTATAGTTATTTAATAAAATTTATTATATTATCTAGTTAATATATAGGTTATACTTCTATAGCTATAAGAGACCTAGAATAATATTATAAGTAGCTGTCCTAAGTATATCTAGACTAATCTATTCTCTATAGTTAAGTACCTAGAGAGGTATATCTACTACCTTATATATAATAGTATCCTCTCCTAGTATTAGCTTACTATTTACTACTCTAAGTAGGTATAGCTAGTTCTTAAGGTATACCCTAATCTTAGCTTATTTAATTATAGTATAGGATATATAGTTCCCTTAAGTACTTAAGTCTAAGAGTATAGTTACTCTAACTTTATTTAGCTAGATAGAGAGTTATAGTAGTATATCTTCTAGAATAGTATTAATAGCTTATTCCTAGCTAGGGCTAGTAAAGGTATTAACCTACTAATATACCTTATTCCTTATTTAATAGTTATATATATAGTATTCTAGCTTATTATATAAGTAATATATTAGTAGCTTACCTATCTTACTAGTTTATTCCTACTATAGTCCCTTATTTAGGTTTAATAAGTCTATAGCTTCTAGTCTATAGTATTTAGCTTATATATTACTATAGATATAGTGCTCTATATTTAGTTAGTAATATCCTTCTTAATTATTATACCTTAGTATATAGCTATACTAGGTTCCTTATAGTAGTTAAGTAAGCTATATAGGTATCTAGGCCCTTAGGTTATTTTAGAGTTCTTATTTAAGCTTATAGAGCTAATTATTAATATTAATTATAGTATATACTAGGTTATCTAGAGTATTAATACTAGTACTAGTATATATTAGCTCTTTCTTAACTTAAGGCTTAAGGCCTTATTAGAATATTATTATTAATGCTAGGTTATTCTAGCCTATAAGTATAGCAAGTTACTAGAACTTAGTAGTATAGTTAGTAGTAGACTTAGTCTATTAGATATATTAGATATTTTATTATATAATAGCTAATTTAATATAGATTCTAAAAATAGGATAGATTCTATCCTTAAAGCTATTAAATTCTCTTATCTAGCTATTTTCCTCCTCTATTATTTTACCTTAATTATACTATTAGATAAATAGCTTAATTTATTAGAATATAGTTCTATATATATAGCTTACTATAAAGGTAACTTATTACTTACTTAGCACCCTACTTCCTTAGAAGTAAAAGAAGAGGTTCTACTATATAAGCTAGTTATCTAGCTTATATTACTTCTTATAGAAGATATCTAGCTTATTAATACTAAGTGCACTTGAGGCTAGAGTATTAGTATTTAGTATATCTACCTTACTAGGTTAGGAATAATATAAAGTGTCCTCTATATTCTTTAGAGATATACTTATCTTAAGGTATTTAAAGTATTAAAGTTATACCTAAGTAAAGCTTATAATATATTATTCTATTAGTTCTTAGGGATAGGTATAGGTAGAGGTAGAGTAGGTTACTAGAAGGTATAGGATAATAGCTTACTATTATTAAGGGGTATACTAGAGTAAACCCTAATATATAAATAAGTTACTTAAGGATAAATAGGTTACTTAAGAGTATAGGATAATAGCTAGCTATTATTAGAGGTTAATAAGAATATAATATATAGTAGATTACTAAGTTAAACACACTATTCTAAGGACAGTATCTAGAGGTATTTATCTATAGCTATAGTACTCTCTCCTTAAATATAGTATTTAAGAGGGTAGTACTATTTAAGTAAATTAAGAGCTATATAGCTCTTAGTTAATATACCTTATAGTACCTGTTTTATAGAATAAGTAAATTAGGCTATAGGCTTTTCTTTAGTTACTTACTAAGAAGTAAGTACTACTACTTTATCTGCTAGTTAAACTATTAGGGATACCTCTATACTAGCAGGTCTAATTAGTCTAGCTAGATTAAGTAGCTAGCTGTTTCTATTAGCTAGGTTACTTATATATCTACTTTTATTAGATTATAATACCTAATTACTAGACAAATCTAGAAGAATTAAATCCTTTAGAAAACCTAGTAGTTATATTAATAATAGTAATAAACACTATAATACTAGTTATAATAACTATAATAATAAGAAATCTAGATATTCTAATAATATAGAAATGTCTCTAAATACTAATACTAGAAATACTAGTAAAAATAATAGTATTAACTCTAAATCTAGAGGAAATAAAGATTTAAAGTATAACTATTGTTTATATAAAGGATATAAAGAATCTACTTGCTATAAGAAATATCTTAATCTAAGAAATAAAAAAGATTATAACTATAATAAAATAATTAATAATGCTAGTATAGAAGAATAAGTATTAGTTACTTCTACTAGTAATATTAATACTTATAGTAGTAATACTATAGACTTTATACTAGATTCTAGAGCTACTATATACACTTGCTTTATTCAAGAATTATTTACTAGTATTAAACCTACTTCTATCTCTATAAAGTAGAGAAATACTAATAAATCTATTAAAGCAACAGGTATAGGGGATATAAACTTAGTTTTTACTAGTACTAGTAAACTAGCTAAATTAACTAATGTTTTATATATTCTAGAATTAGGAGTTAATTTATTAAGTCTAAATTTAATTACTTCTAAAGGATATAACTTACTATTTAATAATAATAGTTGTTATATAACTAATCTAAATAACAACCTACTAGCTAAAGGTAGCTATAAGAAAGGAGTTAGTTATTTTAAAACTAGTAGTTATAAAGTTATACCTAATAGCTATAGAAATAAAGAACTAACTATTCTTAATTCTATAGAAGAAGATATTACTATAGAAGATTCTATAGATCTTAGTAGTAGTAATAGTAGTACTAGTAATAATACTAATACTAATATAAGTAAAGAAACTATAACGTAAACCACCACCGAGAGCGACAACCCACCGAGAGCGACAAAATCTCTTGGCACGACTAACACTAGTTATGAATTATCAGATTCATCGCTATCAAACAAGGATCCTATGAACCTTGTGCTCGCATCTGATTCAGAAGTGTCTTCTGAATCCTTTTTGCACGTACGAGCGTTGTGCCCAGTCCCTCCACAGTTCCCACAGCGCCGTAGAGCTGGTTGTGCTATTTCTTGATCACCACCACCTCGAGTCCTTTTGGACGACAAAGCCACCACAGACGCCTCAGCAGCTACCTGCGCTGACCCTACTCCATACTCCAATGTACCCCCATGCTGAATCTGCTTCCTTTTGCGCCCTTTCCGCTTGGTCATCACTGCCAATTGCTCTTCAAGCTCAGTATTGCGGGCAGCAAGAAGCGCATTTTGATGCAGCATTAGTTCAGCTCCCTTTACAAGCTGTGAGAAGCCAGCTTGGGCAGCAACTGGTGACCGAGTAAAAGACTCGCTCACAAGCTTTGACTGAGACCCAAATTCATGCGTATTGCTTGGAGTCTTCGACTGCCACGGGGTTGTTGGTAGTGGGGGTTGAGGCGGGGTACGCAACCGTGTCTCCAGGCGATCCAACACTACCTGCGCGTTGACAGGGACTAGTCCTGATGCCTCAAAGGCCTTTCGACAATTAGCCTGTGTGAATACGTCAAAAAACGCGTCCTTGAAGGCAGGTAGGAAGCCTTCCTTGTTGATGTGGAAGACGCGTCGGCGTGCCAAGTCTCGGACGCGTTGGGAGTACTTCCGCTTCAATGGCGAGAAGCAGACCACATCAAGTGGCTGGAGGATGTGTGATGAATGGGGAGGCATACAGAGCGTAAGGATCTTGTTCTCCAAGCAATAGTCCTTGAACTCCTGGTTAAGGTGGCTCTCGTGACCGTCCAAAATGAGCAGCCGGTATACCCCCACCTGACGCGCTGTTGTATGCGTGTCAAAGTGCTTCAACCACTCCAGGCCAAGCGCGTTGTTTGTCCATCCGTTCTCTGAGACAGAGAGCTTCCAATTACGCGGTATATCTGCCTCCTCGTACCATGCAGAGATGTGGACACGCCCTTTGTAGATGATAAATGGCGGGGTTGCGTGGCCAGCAGCGCAGATACTCTGGATGACTGTAACCCACTCGCGATCTCCTGGCTGAACGAGCTCTGGTCGAGTACGTCTATCAGAGCCTGTGACGACCTTCATGGACCCAATGACGCCCATCTGGAAGCCAGTCTCGTCAAAGTTGTGCACGTCGTCGTCATGGACGCCGTACTTGGCTTTGGTATCCTCTACCAACTTGAACCACGCGCCAATGACCTCAGGATCTTCCTGCATTATCCTCTGCCTATCCTTTGCTCGATTGAACGCCATCTTGAGCCTATCTGAGCGCGTCACAAAGCGCGCAGCCCAGTGCTTGCCAACTGGCTTTCCATCACGCACACCCAACAGTTTATCAGCCATATCTGCCACCTCACACAGCCGGGGCGCAAAGCCTCGCGCGTCAAGGTCAAGTATGTATTGGATAATCGTCTCTTCCTCTATTGCAGTAAGCTTGAGGCAGTTCACGCGTGTTTCGAGTCGAAATGGTATTCCCTTGGCACGTTTAGATAGGGTATGATGATTAACGTTGAATGCTGCAGCAGCGCGTCGCAGGCTTGGAAATTCATCTGAACGATAGGCTAGAAGGGCAAGCTGGACCCTACCTTCGTCTTGTTGATATTGCGCGTTGTGTTGTTGAGACATGTTAGGATGAAAGGAGGAGGAGTGGTCTTGGCAGATTTTGTCGCTCTCGGTGGGTTGTCGCTCTCGGTGGTGGTTTACGTTAGTTATTAATAATAATACTATAGACTTAGTATATAGAAGATTAGAATATATAAATCTTAGTGCTATTAAGAAATTATTAGACTCTACTAAAGTAGATTTTATTAATATAGAGGATATAGAAACAGCCTCTATTAGTTTAAAAGATTATATAACTTATATATAATCTAAATTAACTAAAAATATTAATAAAACCTCTAGTACTAAAGTAAAAGGTTATCTAGATTTATTATATATAGATATAGGAGAACCTATAAGGCCTAAAACCTTTAGAGGATTTAAATACTATATTACTTTTAGAGATAGCTTTACTAAGTACTTAGTAGTAAAGTTACTAAAAACTAGAAAGAGTACTATAGATATTATTAAGTCTACTATAGTAGAATTAGAGTTAGAAGTAACTAATAACTCTAATTCTATAGAGATTTTTAATAATAATAGAGTAAAAGCTCTATAGTTAGATAACAAGTTTAAATCTAAAGAATTAGATAGTTATCTAACTAGTAAAGGTATAAATACTAGATATTCTGCCCCCTATACACCTGAGCAAAACAGTGCAGTAGAAATAATTAATAGAATATTACTTAATAAAGTAAGAGCTTTATTAATTACTAGTAATTTACCTAAATACTTATAGGGGGAAGCTATATTAACAGCTACCTATTTATATAATAGAACTCCTAGTAGTTCTATAGATTTTAATACCCCTTACTATCTTAAATATAAAGAAAAACCTAATATAAATAATATTAGAGTTTTTAGTTCTTTAACCTATTATAAAGAACCTAGTAATTTTACTAAAAAACTAGACTCTAGAGCTAGTGCCTATTATCTAGTAGGATTTATAGGAAAGAATATATATAAACTATATAATCCTACTAATAATAAAACTATAACTACTAGAGATTTTATTATTATAGAAGGTTATTATTATAAACCTAATAATAATACTAATATACAAGAAGTATTTACTAGTCTAAACTTAAAAAATAAGAATAATACTAGTAATACTAATAAACCTACTTTGGATTCTATAGACGAATTCTTAGAGGATGAATTAGCTAATAATACTACTATTATTAAGGAAAAACCTATAATAATAGAAGATATTAAGTCTAATTCTATAGAAGAAATAATTTTAAATACTATAATAGAGGTTAATAATAAACAAGATTAGAAATCTCTCTATAAAAACTCTATACTAGAGAATATTCTAATTACCTCTAATATTAATAGTATTATAGAAGAACCTAATAGCTATAAACAAGTATTATTAAGTAAAGACAAAGATTTCTATCTAAAAGCTATGCAATTAGAAGTAGAAGATCTAATTAAAAGTAATACTTAGGATGTTACTATAAAACCTAAAAATATATCTATTATAAAAGGTAGATAGGTTTTAACTAAAAAGTATAATCTAGATAATACTATTAGAAAATATAAGGCTAGGTAGGTAGCTAAAGGATTTCTACAAAAATATAATATTAATTATAAAGAAACCTTTACTTCTACTTCTAAACCAAGCCTAATAAGACTATTATTATCTATATTTAATTATTTAGATTAGGAAATATATACTTAGGATATTAAACAAGCTTTTCCTAACGCAAATATAGATATAGATAATATATATCTACAACTGCCTATAGGATTAGAAGAGTATATACTAAGTAATACTTTAAAAAATACTATAGACAAAGAGCTTATAGATTTAATTAATACAAGTATAAAGAATAAAAATTATTCTAGTATAACTTGTAGATTAAATAAAGCTCTATATAGATTAAAACAAGCTAGTAGACAATAGTAAATATTTCTTACTAGAATACTAGGACAAATAGGTTTTAAAAGCCTAAAAATAGACAATAGTATATTTATATATACTAGTAAATCTATTGTTCTAGCAACACACGTTAATAATATTCTAGTATTTGCTAGCAATATTATACTAGTTAATAATCTATATAAAGAACTAAGTTCTATATCTAAGTTAGAAATAACTAACTTAGAAGAAATTAAAGAGTTTCTAGAAGTAGAAATTATAAGGGATAGAAAGAAAAAATCCTTAATAATAATATAAAGAAACTTTATAAATAAGATACTTATTAAGTTTAATAAACTTAATAATAAACCTAAAAGTATCCCTATACCTATAGGTATAAAACTAGAAAGATTTCTAGAACAAAGCAGTATAATTAAGAAATTCCAACAAGAAATAGGAAGCTTAATATACTTAACTATATTTACTAGACCTAATTTAGTATATAGTGTTAATTATCTAGCTAGATTTATATCTAATCCTAGCCTAGAACACTATAAATACCTAAATAATATCTTTAGTTATTTATTAAAAACTAAAGAATTAGGTTTAGATTTATCTATTAAATAATCTACTAAATATACTACTAAATTAATTAATTTAGTAGGTATATTAGACGCAGATTAGGGGGGTAATATAGACTCTAGAAAATCTATAACAGGAAATATATTCTTACTTAATACTAGTAATAATAATATTACTATTAGTTAGATTTCTAAACTATAAAAAATAGTAGCTTTAAGCTCTGCAGAAGCTAAATACATAGCCTTAAAAGAAGCTACTAAAGAGTCTATATACCTATAAAATATTATAAAAGAACTATTCTTTAATAGTAATATATCTAAAGAGTTTAATAATATATTTAATACTCTAAATACTATTAAAATAGATAGTTTAAGTGCTATAGAACTAGTAAAAAACCCTATATACTATGCTAGAACTAAGCATGTTAATATAATATATTACTTTATTAGAGAAAATCTACTAAATAATAGTATAAATCTAGTATACAAAAATACTAGTACTATACTAGCTAACAATCTAATAAAACTAACTAGTATTAGTAAACTATAAGACTTTACTAGTAAAATTAGCTTAGTAGATATTTCTACTATAAAAAACTAAAGTTAAAATAAGCTATATTATATATTGCTATACTCTATACTATAATATAAGCTATTCTAACTATTAAATAAGAGAAATAACTAAAAAGATTAAGGGGGTGTATAAAGTTACTAAGTAACTTAGAAAAATACTTTAGTAAAGTTAAGCATATTCTTATTTATTTATTTCCCTATTAGGTATAGTGTATATTTAAAAGTAGAATATTATTCCCCTAGTATAGGTAGTTATAATTAGGTATAAATTACCTAATTAGGCCTAGTATTTAGGCTAAGGAAATTTTTAGTAATAGTGTTACTTTTAGCTCTAACTACTAAAAAAGGGTAAAAAACTAAAAAGAGGAGTAATAAATAGTATTAAAGATTACTATTCTTATATTATAAATCCTTAGGAGTTAAAGGAGTTAAATAGTATATTATTATAAATCTTGCTCTTTACTAAGGCCGAATAGCTAAATACTATAGATATATATAGTAGTATATCTCTAGTATTTAGAAAGTACCTAGCAACTCTAGTAATATATTCTATTATTTGCTTATGCTATAAGACTATATTACACTACTTGTCTATAATAGTATAATATATAACTATACTATTATATAGCTTTATAATATAAAGCTAAATTATATTATTAATATCTTTTCCTAGTAATCTAGGTCCCTTACTAAGAAGAGGAAGAAAGTAGTTATTTATATTTATTACCCCCCTACCTACTTTCTTTATAATAATACTATTCTTTTTTTTATAGTTTATATTCTTATAATCTAGTAAATAGTTTTCTAAAGTACCTAAGCCTAATATATAATAAAAACCTAAATTAATAATATTAGATATCTTACTATAGTTACTTATAAGTACTATATAAAGAAGAACTTACTTTATAAGATATCTTTACTATATAAAAAGTATAAAAGTTATAAATATAATAAAAAAAAGAAGTATAAGCTTATAGATTTACCTATTCTTAATTTTTCTAAAATAATAATAAAATATTATATCTAGAAGAAATAGAAAATAAGGCTACTAAAGCTAAAGAAGCTATAATAGCTACTCTATAGGCTACTTATACTAAATTAAATAGAGTATATAAATAAAAGAAATTTCTAAAGTAGTATAAATAATAATAGTTTAATAAAAGTACTTAGTTTATTAAGAATATAGAGTATTTAGAGTAATAAGAGCTATTACTTAATAATATTACTATACTTAAGAATAAGTTAATACCTAGCTTACTAGTACTAGACTAGGTAATATATTCTCTACCTCTAGATCTTAATACTACTAATACTAGTATAATAGCTTGTAGTAGTTTATATAGTTTATTAATAGCTCCTATATATTTTCTAAGTTAAGATATTCTAACTATTTAACTAGGTATTTATTCTTAAATCTATTCTTTTAATATTATATTATTTTTTTAACTTTCTACTTAGTTTCTTTCTTAGCTTAGTAGTAAAAGTTCTTATAGATTAGTATATTAGAGTTTACTAGTTCTAATAGTAATATAAATAATATAGAGTATATTTTAGTATTCTATAGTAGTTTAAGTTAATAGTTTATAGAGCTAATTTACCTAGAAATAAAAAAAATCTAACTTTAATATAATCTAGTTTTTATATTAGTCTTTATATATTTATAAGTTTTTTATAAAAAGGTAGACTTTATCCCCTTCTTTTAGCTAAGGTGCTATTTTTCTTTTCTAATTAATAGAAGAGATTACTTATTACTAAGCTTTATTAATATTTTTAAGTAATTTCTAGTATACTTCTTTTAGTCTTTATACTAAAGTTATTATTAAATCTATTTAGATATTACTATTAAGATATCTTATAAAGAGATTTAGGGATCTTCTCTAATTTATAAAGAATAGTATTATACCTATTATTTTTAATAATTTATTATTATATATAATCTATACTATAGGTAATAGTAAAACCTAGTTATCTTACTTCTAGTTACTATATATCCTTAAGTATATCTCTATAGTCTAATTTATTCTTTCTATTTATCTATTTATTTATAGATAATATATAGTTAATAGCTTTTTCTTAGTACTAATAGCTACTATAAGTATAGTCTAAAAATTTAATATAAAGAGCTTATCTCTATTACTAATAATTAATTCTAGTATACTATAGTAATAGATAATTCTATCTAGAAATACTTATATAAGCTACTCTATAGTATAACTATATTAAAATAGTATTATTTCTACTACTTTAGTAAACCTATCTACTATAATAAAAATTAAGTTATAGGTATATTCTATAACTAGGTCTATAGAGATTAGTAGTTATATAATAAAATCTATTATAATATTTATCTATAGTGCTATTAGTAGCTTTATTACCTATATTTCTCTATACTTTATATAGGTACTATACTTATTCTATTAATAATTAATATAGTTTTTAATAAATTTAGTAACTTTATCCTTTATATAGCTAAACTTATAGTATTATCTAATAAGTTCTATTTTTTATATTATACTAGAGTGTCTATAATGTAGGTTAGTATAATAATAGCTTATAAATTTATTTTCTAATTCTTCTAGTACTTTTATAGATATATATTATTTTTATTAAACTTATATTATATTATTAAGCTACTAGGATAATATTAATATCTTATTTTTATTAACTCTAAGTATAGTAAACTAATTAATAGTCTTCTCTCTAGCTAGATTATATTATATACTAAGTATATTAGCTTTACTATTATTCTTTTCTAGAGTATATAGTATCTTAAACTTATATTATTCTAATAGCTTAGACTAGTATACTTATTATTAGTTAAGTATCTTAGTAGTAGTAAAGTATACTAAGTTCTTATAGTTAGTATAAATAGTAAGTTCTAAGCAGCTTTCTATATAGATTCTCTAATATTCTAGGGCTAATATAATAGCTAATAGTTTCTTATTATATATATTATATTATTTTTCTAGTCTTAAGAACTTTCTAGAGTAGTAGGTAATTAGATACTATTATCTATTCTATTCTTATATAGTATAAGCTCCTAATACTAAATCTAAAGTATCTATCTTAATTTAAAGTAGCTTTCTACTCTTAAATATAATTATTATAGGTAGCTTAATATAGAATTATTTAAGAAACTAGAAAGTATTCTTTTATATTTATTTCTACTTAAATAGTATATTCTTCTATATAAGCTTTATAAGTAGTAAAGCCTTAAGTAAATAATCTTTAATAAAGTATTAGTTAAAGTTAATAAATTCTAGAAATTCCTAGATTCTTCTAAGAAAGGTAGAAGTTAGCTAATCTTTTATAACCTAAATTTCTATTTTACTTATCTTAACTCTATATCTTCCTATAATATAGCTAAGAAACTTTACTTCTTCTTTATTAAAGATCTACTTTTTTAAGGTATTCTAATACTTCCTTAATATAGTAAATATATTATTCTAGTATTTTTAAATATACTAGAATATTATTAAAGTATATTACTACTATAATATCTAGATATACTCTTAATATATTATTAATAAGGTTCTAATATATAGCTAGTATATTAGTAAGCCTAAATAGTATTACTAAATACTTAAAATAACTATAGTATATTCTAAATATAGTCTTCTATTATTTACTTTCTTTTATATATATAAGGTTATATACTCTATATAAATCTAGTATAGTAAAGTATTATACTCTAGATAATTAATTTAATAGATCTTTAATATTTAGTAATAGGTATTAATTCTTAACTATAATATTATTAAGTTTCTAGTAGTTAATATATATTTATAATTTACTAATTTTCTTTAGTATAAAGAGGACTAGGAATCCTACTAGTAATTCTAATTCTTATATATATTCTTTCTTAAGGTTTTTATTAATATATTTTTTAAGTATACTAAGTTCTTTCTTAGATATTCTATATATAGGCCTAAAAGGCAGTTTCTTTCCTTTCTAGAGCTTAATCTTATAATTCTAGAGTTTATACTATATTAATACCTTTATAGTCTTCTTATTATAGAAGAGTTCTATATAACTCTTATATTTATCTAGGATATTAGGAGGTATACTATTCTTCTTCTTAGCTATTACTTTATAACTAGTAAGGTATTCTATATCTATATAGTTAACTACTTTATCTTACTATAGCTTATATATTAAAGAGATATTATTAATTTTCTTCTTATCTACTAGTTATATTATAAACTATATAGGCTATAATATAGTTATACTATATCTATATTAACTTAATAAAAGCTATTAATTCTATTAATTAATATCTAAATTATACTTTCTTAACTATAGAAGTTCTAATATAATATTATAAGTAGCTATTCTAAAAGTATCTAGAGTTATTTCCTTATAGTATCTATAGATCTAGAGGGGTACTATAGTTACTTTATATATAATCTTAGATTCTTCTAGTATTAGTTCTTTATTAGCTACTCTAAGTAGGTAAGGTATTATCTTCTAAGTAGGGTATAGTCTAGCTAGCTATACTACTTATAAAGAGATATAATTAGATTATACTCTAGAGTCTAAGAGTATATATATCTATCTTTTATTTACTCTAATAGGTAACTTAATTAGTTAGTAATTACTTTTAATACTATTAATAGATTAATCTCTAGTACCTGCTAGCGCTGCTCTAAAAAAGAATTCTCTTATCTAAAGCTATTACTTTACTTCTTCTCTTTTTAGGTCTTATAGTAGAGATTAAGGCAGGTCTGCTAATACTAATTAAAGTATTACTTATTTACTACTAGTCCTTATTGTCTATACTTAGACTTATTCTAGCTAGAAAAGTAATTATTATTATATTTATCTATTAGGTATAATATATAGTAGTTCTTTTTATAATCTTGCTATTATAGTTTATATAGATATCTTTTTAGAAACTATCCTAAATTAAGTTTCTCTAAGTAATATATCTAGTATCTATTATAGTAGTATACTATTTATAATAGTACTCTATAGTATAGGTTTCTAGAGTCTAGGCTATAATTAAGTTCTAAATAATTATAGTCTTAATTCTAATATACTTCTAGCTAATAATATTATTAGTATTCCTTATATAACTTATTATACTAATTTTCTTTATTATTATCTACTTTAATAGAAGAAATAATTAGGTCTTAATATAACTTAGTATAGGCCTTATTATTAGCTTTCTTAACTTTATATTACTTATATTCCTAATAGTATATATTGCGCTATGCTTTATATTATAGAGTAGTTAAGTATACTAATTTATTCTAATCTTTATTATTCTCTAGGTATTATCTAGGTAGTTATAGTATATTATCTTTAGTATTAGATATCTAGGTTACTTAGAATTTATAGTATAAGGTTATAGCTATACTAGAAGCTTCTAGAAGTTTAAGATACTCCTTTCTAGATATTTATATAATTATATACTTAGGGCTATAAGAGTGTTTATATACCTATAACCTTATAGGTACTAGTTTATATATAATTTCTAGTTTAGTATTTTTATTATATTCTAACTCTAGATCTTTTATAAGTTATCTAATTCTATTAGTAAGAATCTCTTATTTATTACTAGTATCCTTACTATCTAGCCTACTAGCTAATATATTAATCTATTAGAATACTTTATTTTATTAATAGTTTCTAGTAAAGTAGCCTAGTTTACTATAGTTATAACAAGTCTAGCCCTTATTACTCTTGTTATTATTATATCTCTTCTTTTTATTCTATTATAGTCTTATAGTTATTAGTCTTTTATTTATATTAGATAGGTCTATTACCTTAGGTCTATAGTACCTACTCTAGGTATTACTATAAATATAGTAACCTATATTAGGTTAATAGCTATTAAAGTTATACCTAAGTAAAGCTTATAATATATTATTTTATTAGTTCTTAAAGATAGGTATAGGTAGAGGTAGGTTAGGTTACTAGAAGGTATAAAATAATAGCTTACTATTATTAAGGGGTATACTAGAGTAAACTCTAATATATAAATAGGTTACTTAAGGGTATAGGATAATAGCTAGCTATTATTAAGAGTTAATAAAAATATAATATATAGTAGATTATTAAGTTAAATATACTATTCTAAGGATAGTGTCTAGAAGTATTTATTTATAGCTATAGTACTCTCTTCTTAAATATAGTATTTAAAAGAGTAGTACTATTTAAGTAAATTAAGAGCTATATAGCTCTTAGTTAATATACTTTATAGTACCTATTCTATAAAATAAGTAAATTAGGCTATAGGCTTTCCTTTAGTTACTTACTTACTAAGAAGTAAGTACTACTACTTTATCTACTAGTTAAATTATTAGGGATACCTCTATGCTAGTAGGTCTAATTAGTCTAGCTAGATTAAGTAGCTAGCTATTTCTATTAGCTAGGTTGCTTAAGTATTTACTTTTATTAAATTATAATAATAGCTGTTTCTATAATTACTATAATATATATAGGTATTCTATTAGTTATATAGTAGTTAAGGTAGCTAGCCTATAGCTTAAGTATATAGTTTATTATATAGTTTCTACTAGAGTTTATATAGCTTAATATTAATATTAATAGCTATATTAATAAGATTATCTAAGGTTTTAGTACTAGTACTAGTATATATAAGCTTCTTTTTAACCTTAGGTTTAAGATCTTACTTAAATATTACTATTAGTATAGTATTATTCTAGTCTATATTAGCTATAAGGTATTAGAATTTAGTAGTATAGTTAGTAGTAAATTAAGTTTATTAAATATATTAGATATTATATCTAGTAACAGTAGGTTTGTTTAAGATACTAAAGACTAGATAGATTTTATCTTTAAATATATTAAAGTCTTCTATCTAAATATTAACCTTATTAAAAGTATTATTTTTATTATAGAGCTAGATAAAAGGTTTAATCTAAGTAAATACTTTTCTATATATATATTAAGGTTATATTCTAAGCAAAGCTTATAAATACTACTAGAGTTAGTTCTCTAGAATAAATAGATATATAGTTAATTATAGAGAGTATAGAAGCTTAGTAAAACACTATAGTAACTATAGGTAATAATAAGTAGTATAGAGTAGACTATCTATCTTAAGAGTTAGGTTATAGTAAGGAGTATAGATAGTTAATCTGTCTGTCTTAATATATAAGTAGAGATTCTAATAATAAAGTATATTAATTAGGTTAAATATAAACTATAAGAGTTATATTCCTATATACTATATACTAAGAAGTATCCTATATTTCTTATAATATCCTATAAAGTCCTATAGGAGGCCCTATAGTTTCTATAAGTAGTTTATAGTTTTCTATAGAATATATATATAGTATCTTATACTATCTTATACTCTTAGTATATTTTATTCTTATAGAATTATAGGATATTATATAGTTTCCTTAGCCCTATATTATTAATCTATAACTATAACTTTATTATACTATACCCTTCTTTAGAGATTATAATACTATTCTTCTTTATTATAGTTTATATCTTTATAAACTAATAAATAGTTTTCTAAAGTACCTAAGCTTAATATATAATAGAAACCTAAATTAATAATATTAGATATCTTGCTATAGTTACCTATAAGTACTATATATAGAAGAACTTACCTTATAAGATATCTTTATTATATAAGAAGTATAGAAATTATAAATATAATAGAATAAAGAAGTATAAACCTATAGATTTACCTGTCCTTAATTTCTCTAAAATTAATAATAAGATATTATATCTAGAAGAGATAAGAGATAAGGCTGCTAAAGCTAAGAAAGCTATAATAGCTGCCCTATAAGCTGCTTATACAAAGTTAAATAGAGTATATAAATAAAAGAAATTCCTAAAGTATTATAAATAATAATAGTTTAATACTAGTACTTAGTTTATTAAGAATATAGAGCACTTAGAGTAATAAGAGCTATTACTTAATAATATTACTATACTTAAGAATAGGTTAATGCCTAGCTTGCTTATACTAGACTAGGTAATATATTCTCTACTTCTAAACTCTAATACTACTAATACTAGTATAATAGCTAGCAGTAGTTTATAAGGTTTATTAATAGTTTCTATATATTTTCTAAGTTAGGGTATTCTAACTACTTAACTAGGTATTTATCCTTATATCCTTTCTTTTAATATTATATTATTTTTTTAACTTTCTACTTAGTTTCTTTCTTAACCTAGTAGTAGAAGTTCTTCTAGATTAGTATATTAGGATCTACTAGTTCTAGTAGTAATATATAGAATATAGAGTATATTCTAGTATCCTATAGTAGTTTAAGTTTATAGTTTATAAGGCTAATCTACCTAAAAATAAAAAATAGTCTAACCTTAATATAATCTAGTTTTTTTATTAGTCTTTATATTTATAAGTTTTTTATAAGGAGGTAGACCTTATCCCCCTCTTTTAGCTAAGGTGCTATTTTTCTTTTCTAATTAATATAAGAGATTGCTTATTACTAAGCTTTATTAATATTTTTAAGTAATTTCTAGTATACTTTCTTTAGTCTTTATACTAAGGTTATTACTAAGTTTATTTAGATATTACTATTAAGAGATCTTATAAAGAGATTTAGGTGTCTTCTATAATTTATAAAGAATAGTATTATACTTATTACTTTAAATAGTTTATTATTATAAATAATCTATACTATAGATAATAGTAAAACCTAGTTATTTTATTCCTAGTTACTGTATATCCTTAAGTATATTTCTATAGTTTAATTTATTCTTTCTATTTATCTATCTATCTATAGATAATATATAGTTAATAGCTTCTTCTTAGTACTAATAGCTACTATAAGCGTAGTCTAATAGTTTAATATAAAGAGTTTATCTCTATTACTAATAATTAATTCTAGTATACTATAGTAATAAATAATTCTATCTAGAAACACTTATATAAGCTACTCTATAGTATAACTATATTAAAATAGTATTATTTCTACTACTTTAGTAAACCTATCTACTATAATAAAGATTAAGTTATAGGTATATCCTATAATAGGGTCCTTAGAGATTAGTAGTTATATAATAAAATCTATTATAATATTTGTCTATAGTGCTGTTAGTAGCTCTATTACTTATATTTCTCTATACTTTATATATATACTATATTTATTCTGTTAGTAATTAATATAGTTTTTAATAAACTTAGTAACCTTGTCTTTTATATAGCTAAACTTATAGTATTATCTAATAAGTTCTATTATTTATATTATACTAGTGTGTCTATAAAGCAGGTTATTATAATATTATATAATAATAACTATTTAAAGTTCCTCTAGTACTACTATAGGTATATATTATTCTTATTAAACTTATATTATATTATTAAGCTACTAAGATAGTCTTAGTAACCTATCCTTATATATCTATAGAATAGCATATTTCTTAATTATTTTTTCCTCTGCAAGATTATATTATTAACTTAGTATATTAGCTCTTATATTATCTTTTTCTAGTATATATATTATCTTAAACTTATATTACTCTAGTAATTCTAACTATTATACCTATTAGCTATTAAGCTTCTTAGTTATAGTAAAGTGCACTAGGTTCTTATAGTCTATAAAGATAGTAAGTTCTAAGTAGCTTTCTATATAGATTTATTAGTACTTTAGTATATCTATAACTTCTATTAGTTTCTTATTATAAATATTATACTATTTTTCTAGTCTAGAAAACTTTCTTAAGTAATAGGTAATTAGGTGCTATTTACTATTATATTCCTATAATACGCACGCTCCTAATACTAGTCCTAAGGTATTAGTTTTAATTTATAGTAGTTTATTACTTCTAAATATAACTAATATTAGTAGCTTAATATATATTTACTTAAGTAATTAGAATATATCTTTCTGTTCCTACTTCTAATAAAATAGTATATTTTTTTATATAAGCTTTATAAGCAGTAGAGCTTTCTTAGAGTAGTCTTTAATAAAGTATTAGTTAAAGTTAATAAACCTAAGAAATTCTTAGATTTCTTTAACTATTATTAGAGTTAGCTAGTCTTTAATAACTTATATTTTCTTCTTGCTTATCTTAACTCTATATCTTCCTATAATATAGCTAAGGAATTCTACTTCTTCCTTATACTATTTATACTTCTCTAGTTTAAGTTAGAGGTCTGTTTATTCTAAGCAGTTAAGAACTTCTTTTATATATATAATATATTCTCTTAATATTTTTAAGTATACTAAGATATTATTAAAGTAAGCTACTACTGTTCTATCTAAGTGTGCCCTTAGTATATTATTAACTAGTTCTTAATATATAGCTAGTGTGTTAGTTAGCCTAAATAGTATAACTATATACTTATAAAGACTATAATAAGTTCTAAATACTATCTTCTATTCCTTACCTTCCTTTATATATATAAGGTTATACACTTCTTATAGGTCTAGCGTAGTAAAGTATTATACTCTAGCTAAGTAATCTTATAACTTAGATATATTTAGTAATAGGTACCTATTCTTAATAGTAATATTATTAAGTTTCTAATAGTTAATATATAGTTAGTTACTACTATCTTTCTTTAGTATAAAGAGAATAGAGTATTCTATAGGTAATTCTAATTATCTAATAAATCTCTTCTTAAGGTTCTTATTAATATACTTATAAAGTACTTAAAGTTTCTTTTCTAATAGTCTATATATTAGCCTAAAAGTTAGTGTCTTTCCTTTCTAGAGCTTAATCTTATAATTTTAGAGTTTATACTATAGTAATATCTTTATAGTCTTCTTATTATAGAAGAGTTCTTTATAACTCTTATATTTATCTAGGATATTAGAAGGTATACTATTCTTCTTCTTAACTCTTACTTTATAACCTATAGGGCGTTTAGTGTCTATAGAGTTAACTACTCTATCTTAGCATATCTTGTTTAAAGAGATATTACTAATCTTCTTCTTATCTACTAGTTATATTATAAACTATATAAGTCTTAATATAGTAGTACTATATCTATATCTAAATAAAAGCTTAGATATCTTTTAATTAATTCTTAGGTTGTGCTTTTAAAACTAGGGGATTCCTAATATAATATTATAAATAGCTATTCTAAAGATATTAAGGGTAAATACCTTTTTATAGTTTTTTAACTTTAATAGTATATTAGTCTTATAAGTAACTATAAAGTTATCTAGTATTAACTACCTATTAGCTACTCTAAGGATATAAGTAATCTCTTTTCTATATAACTAGAGTCTAGCTTGTTTTACTATAGCTTCTAAAATATAGCTACCCTCTACTTCTAAGTCTAATATTACTATAAATCTTTATTTATTAATATAAATTAGTAGTTTAGTAAGTAAGTCTACTTTAATAGTATTAATAGTCTTATACTAGGAGCTAGTTAGTATAAGCCTAAAAAATACTACTCTAGTCTAAATCTATAGACTTTCTTCTTACTAGTATAGTAAATATATTTCTTATTTATATATAGCTGCTACTAATATTCTTTATAGGCTTTATTAATAACTATCTATATATCTAGAATATCTTTAGGGTGTATATACCTTAGAAAGTATAATTATATATACTTATTAAATAGGTAATCTAAGTATTATACTTATATATACTAATACTATTCTTTTTTATATTATTATATATTAATAGGGAATGTTTAGTATCTAACTTTATTATTATAATATTCCTTATACCTATTATATAGGTATTGCTCCTATAGTATTTTATAGTAAAATAGGTTTTATTTATTAATCTTATATAATATAGTAGTTTATATTTATAGGGTAATTACTAGTTAAGTAAAGTCTAGGTTATCTTTTTATAAAAGGTTATAACTTTAGTATTTAAGCTTAGCTACTATTATATAGTTTTATCCTACTTATTCCTAGAATATTTCTTTAGCCTAATCTTTATTCTATAGTATACTATTTATTAGTTATTACTTAAATTAGCTTAAGGTATTAGAGTTATATAAAAAGTAGGCTTATATATACTTAGCTTCTATTTTCTATATAGCTTATAAGAGTATAGGGTGCTCCTTACTATTATATTATAGATATTCTTTAAGTAGTTTTAGAGTAAGCTGTTTATAGACAGTATTATATAACTTATTATTACCTTACCTAATATTCTTATTATACTTCTATATTATTAGCTTATCCTCTAAATCTAAGGTCTATATTATATAAGATTTATAGTATAGTGTCTTAGGCCTATTATAGATCTCTAGAATCCTAGGTATAGTCTTATATATATATTCTAGCTTAGAGTCTATAAGAAGTTGTCTAATTTCTTTAGTAAGAATTTTCTATTTACTAGTATCTATATCCTTATTATATAAAGTATAGGTAATAATATTAATCTATTAGAAAACCTTGTTCTTTAAATAATAGTTCTTAGTAAAATATTCTAGTTTACTATAATTATAGTAGTTCCTACTCTTGTTTTTATTATTATATTCTTTATTCTTTTTATTCTAATATAGTATAGTAGTAGGCTCTTTATAGATATTAGACAAGTCTATTACCTTAGGTCTATAGTATCTACTCTAGGTATTACTATAGATTCTATATCCTATATTAAGATAATAACTATTTCTATAGCCTCTATAGTAAGTATTACTATACTATTAGTTATATAGTAGTTAAAGTAACTAGGTTATAACTTAAGTATATAGGTTATTATATAACTCTTATTAAAGTTTAAAGAGTTAAATATTAATACTAATAGCCTTACTAGTAAGGTTATTAAGGGTATTAATCTTTATACTAGTATATATAAGTTCCTGTTAAGGTTATATCCTAAGCAAAGCTTATAAATACTTCTAGAGTTAGTTCTCTAGGATAAATAGATATATAGTAGATTATAGAGAGTATAGATACTTAGTAAAACACTATAGTAACTATAGTTAATAATAAGTAGTATAGAGTAGACTATCTATCTTAAAAGTTAGGTTATAGTAAGGAGTATAGATAGTTAATCTGTCTATCTTAATATATAAGTAGAGATTCTAATAATAAAGTATATTAATTAGGTTAAATATAAACTATAAGGGTTGTATTCCTAATTACTATATACTATAATAATTATAGTAGCTTACTTAGCTTACTATAAGCTGTATAAGCTAAGATTACTAAGCTTAATATAAGCTATATAAGCCTTTATATATAGCCTACCTAGCTTACTTACTAAGGGGTAAGCTTATTATATAACTTATAATAAAACTATACTATAACTATACTGTATAGAAAGCTCTATATAATTATTATATTAGAGCTATTAGTATCTATAGCTATTAGTATTCTAGTTAGCTAGTTATAAGTAGATTATAACACTATCCCCTCTTCTTCTAGAACTTACCTTAAGTTTTGTTAGCTATTCTTTATAAGTATAGCCCTACTACTACTTAGTTTCTATTATATTATTATATTCTCTGCTGCCTAAAAGCGTCTTTATCTTAGTATTAAAATCTATTACTATAATACTATTACACCTATCTTCTATAATTATTACTTTACTTTAGGCTATAATTATTTTATTATACCTTCTATAAACTGCCTAAAATATACTAAGTATATCTATATTAGGTGTCTGTGTGTTAACCTTTTCTAGGAGTCTCTAGACAAGACATAGGCTAAATATAAGAAAAAAGTAGAAGAAGATAAAAAGTTATTATCTAAAGTAATTATATAGTTACTATATAATAAGAAAATTCTAGCCTAAGTAAAGAATAGGGCTATAAAGAAGGCTAAGTACCTAGTAAACAAGTTAGAGGAGTTAGGTAAAGGTATCTATACTAAGGAGATAAACTGCTCTACAGCAAATATACTAGTAGAGTATACTCTTATAATATAGGCTATACTTAACTTACTAGATACCTCTATAAACTTTAGAATAAGTTTAGTAGTTATTAGTAATTTATAAGGTTTATAACTAGCTTCTATATATTTTCTATATTAGGGTAGCCTAACTATTTAACTAGGTATTTATCCTTATAGCCTTTCTTTTAGTATTATATTATTTTTTTAACTTTCTACTTAGTTTCTTCTTTAACCTAGTAGTAGAAGTCTTTCTAGATTAGTATATTAGGGTCTGCTAGTTCTAGTAGTAATATATAGAATATAGAGTATATTCTAGTATCCTATAGTAGTTTAAGTTAATAGTTTATAGGGCTAATTTGCCTAGAAATAAAAAATAGTCTAACTTTAATATAGTCTAGTTTTTTTATTAGTCTTTATATTTATAAGTTTTTTATAAGGAGATAGACTTTATCCCCCTCTTTTAGCTAAGGTGCTATTTTTCTTTTCTAATTAATATAAGAGATTGCTTGTTGCTAAGCTTTATTAATATTTTTAAGCAATTTCTAATATACTTTCTTTAGTCTTTATACTAAGGTTATTACTAAATTTATTTAGATATTACTATTAAGAGATCTTATAAAGAGATTTAGGTATCTTCTATAATTTATAAAAAATAGTATTATACCTATTACTTCTAATAATTTATTATTATATATAATTTATACTATAGGTAATAGCAAAACCTAGTTGTCTTGTTCCTAGTTACTATATATCCTTAAGTATATTTCTATAGTTTAATTTATTCTTTCTATTTGTCTGTCTGTCTATAGATAATATATAGTTAATAGCTTTTTCTTAGTACTAATAGCTACTATAAGTATAGTCTAATAGTTTAATATAAAGAGCTTGTCTCTATTACTAATAATTAATTCTAGTATACTATAATAATAGATAATCCTATTTAAAAACACTTGTATAAGCTACTCTATAGTATAACTATATTAAAATAGTATTATTTCTACTGCTTTAGTAAACCTATCTACTATAATAAAGATTAAGTTATAGGTATATTCTATAATAGGGTCCTTAGAGATTAGTAGTTATATAATAAAGTTTATTATAATATTTATCTATAGTACTATAGGTAGCTCTATTACTTATATTTCTCTATACTTTATATATATACTATATTTATTCTATTAGTAATTAATATAGTTCTTAATAAACTTAGTAACCTTGTTTTTTATATAGCTAAACTTATAGTGTTGTCTAATAAGTTCTATTATTTATATTATACTAGGGTGTCTATAAAGTAGATTATTATAATATTATATAATAATTTCTATTTAAAGTTCCTCTAGTACTATTATAGGTATATATTATTCCTATTAAACTTGTATTATATTATTAAGCTACTAGGATAGTCTTAGTAACCTATCTCTATATATCTATAGAATAGTATATTCCTTAATTATTTTTTCTTCTATAAGATTATATTATTAACTTAGTATATTAGCTCTTATATTATCCTTTTCTAGGGTATATATTATCTTAAACTTATATTACTCTAGAAATTCTAACTATTATACCTATTAGCTATTAAGCTTCTTAGTTATAGTAAAGTATACTAGGTTTTTATAGTCTGTAAAAATAGTAAGTTCTAAGTAGCTTTCTATATAGATTTGCTAATACTTTAGAGTATCTACTATTACTATAAGTTCTTTATTATAAATATTATATTATTCTTCTAGTCTAGAAAACTTTTTTAAGTAATAGGCAATTAGGTGCTATTTGCTATCTTATTTCTATAATATATATACTTCTAATACTAGTTCTAAGGTATTAGTTTTAATTTATAGTAGTTTATTACTTCTAAATATAACTAATATTAGTAGCTTAATATATACTTACTTAAGTAATTAGAATATATTTTCCTATTCTTTCTTCTAATAAAATAGTATATTTTTATATATAAGCTTTATAAGTAGTAAAGCTTTCTTAGAGTAGTCCTTAATAAAGTATTAGTTAAAGTTAATAAACTTAAGGAATTCTTAAATCTCTTTAACTATTATTAAAGTTAGCTAGTTTTTAATAACTTATATTTTCTTCTTACTTATCTTAACTCTATATCTTCCTATAATATAGCTAAGGAATTCTACTTCTTCTTTATACTATTTATACTTTTCTAGTTTAAGTTAGAGGTCTACTTATTCTAAGTAGTTAAGAACTTCTTTTATATATATAATATATTCTCTTAATATCTTTAAGTATACTAAGATATTATTAAGGTAAGCTACTACTATCCTATTTAAGTGTACCCTTAATATATTATTAACTAGTTCTTAATATATAGCTAGTATATTAGTTAGCCTAAATAGTATAACTATATACTTATAAAGACTATAATAGGTTCTAAATACTATCTTCTATTCCTTACTTTTTTATATATATATAAAGTTGTATGCTTCTTATAGGTCTAGTATAGTAAAGTATTATACTCTAGCTAAGTAATCTTATAACTTAGATATATTTAGTAATAGGTACCTATTCTTAATAGTAATATTATTAAGTTTCTAATAGTTAATATATAGTTAGTTACTACTATTTTTTTTTAGTATAAAGAGAATAGGGTATCCTATAGGTAATTCTAATTATCTAATAAATCTCTTCTTAAGGTTCTTATTAATATACTTATAAAGTACTTAGAGTTTCTTTTCTAATAGTCTATATATTAGCCTAAAAGTTAGTATCTTTTCTTTCTAGAGCTTAATCTTATAATTCTAGAGTTTATACTATAGTAATACCTTTATAGTCTTCTTATTATAGAAGAGTTCTTTATAACTCTTATATTTATCTAGAATATTAGAAGGTATACTATTCTTCTTCTTAACTCTTACTTTATAACCTATAGAGTATTTAGTGTTTATAGAGTTAACTACTCTATCTTAGTATATCTTATTTAAAGAGATATTACTAATCTTTTTCTTATCTACTAGTTATATTATAAACTATATAGGTCTTAATATAGTTATACTATATTTATATCTAAATAAAAGCTTAGATATCTTCTAATTAATTCTTAGGTTATACTTTTATAACTAGAGAATTCTTAATATAATATTATAGATAGCTATTCTAAAGATATTAAGGGTAAATACCTCCTTATAGTTTTCTAACTTTAATAGTATATTAGTCTTATAAGTAACTATAAAGTTATCTAGTATTAACTGCCTATTAGCTACTTTAAGGATATAAGTAATCTCTTTTCTATATAACTAGAGTCTAGCTTGTTTTGCTATAGTTTCTAAGATATAGCTACTTTTTACTTCTAAGTTTAATATTACTATAAATCTTTATCTATTAATAAAGATTAGTAGTTTAGTAAGTAAGTCTACTTTAATAGTATTAATAGTCTTATACTAGGAGCTAGTTAGTATAGGCCTAAAAAATACTACTCTAGTTTAAATCTATAGACTTTCTTCTTGCTAGTATAGTATATATATTTCTTATTTATATATAGCTACTACTAATATTCTTTATAGGCTTTATTAATAATTATCTATATATCTAGAATATCTTTAGGGCGTGCGTACCCTAGAAAGTGCAATTATATATACTTGTTAAATAAGTAATCTAAGCATTATACTTATATACACTAATACTATTCCTCCTTACATTATTGCATGTTAATAGGGAATGTTTAGTATCTAACTGTTGAAGTTGTACCTAAGCAAAGCTCGTGATACGTTGTTCTGTTGGTTCTCAGGGATGGGTACAGGCAGAGGTAGGGCAGGTCACCGGAAGGTATAGGGTATCGGCTCGCCGTTATCGAGGGGTATGCTAGAGCGAACCCCAATGTATAGATGGGTTACTCAAGGGTATGGGATAACGGCTAGCCGTTATCGGGGGTTGATGAGAACGCAATACACGGTAGATTGTCAAGTTAAACACACCGTCCCAAGGACAGTGTCTAGAGGTATTTATCTACAGCTGTAGTACTCTCTCCTTGAATACAGTATTCAAGAGGGTAGTACTGTTTGAGCGAATCAGGAGCTGCATGGCTCTCGGTCGACGTACCCCGCAGTACCTGTTCTACAGGATGAGCGAATCAGGCTGTAGGCTTTCCTTTGGTTGCTCACTCGCCAAGGAGTGAGCACCGCCGCTTTGTCTGCTGGTCGAATCATCGGGGATACCTCCACGCTGGCGGGTCTAATTGGTCTGGCTAGATCGAGCAGCCGGCCGTTCCTGTTGGCTGGGTTACTTGGGTGTCCGTTTTCGTTGGGTCATAACACTAACTTTCTTATTATAATGTTCCTTGTATCTATTATATAGACATTGCTCCTATAACATTTTATAGTAGAATAGGTTTTATTTATTAATCTTATATAATATAGCAGTTTGCGTTTATAGGGCAATTACTAGTTAAGTAAAGTCTAGTTTATCTTTTTATAGGAAGTTGCAATTCTAGTATTTAAGCTTAGCTACTATAGTATAGTTTTATTCTACCTATTCCTAGAATATTTCTTTAGCCTAATCTTTATCCTATAGTGTGCTATTTATTAATTATTATTTAAATTAGCTTAAGGTGTTAGGGTTATATAAGAGGTAGGCTTATATATACTTAGCTTCTATTTCCTATATAGCTTATAAGAGTGTAGGATACTCCTTACTATTATATTATAGGTATTCCTTAAGTAGTTCTAGAGTAAGTTGTCTATAGATAGTATTATATAATTTATTATTACTTTGCCTAATATTCTTATTATACTTCTATATTATTAGCTTATTCTTAGAATCTAAAGTCTATATAGTATAAGATTTATAATATAGTGTCTTAGGCCTAGTATAGATTTCTAGAATCCTAGGTATAGTTTTATATATATATTCTAGCTTAGGGTCTATAAGAAGTTATCTAATTTTTTTAGTAAGAATTTCTTATTTACTAGTATCTATATTCTTATTATATAAGGTATAGGTAATAATATTAATCTATTAGAAGACCTTATTCTTTAAATAATAGTTCTTAGTAAAGTGTCCTAGCTTACTATAATTATAGTAGTTTCTACTCTTATTCTTATTATTATATTCTTTATTCTTTTTATTCTAATATAGTATAGTAGTAGGCCCTTTATAGATATTAGATAAGTCTATTACCTTAGGTCTATAGTACCTGCTCTAGGTATTACTATAGATTCTATATCCTATATTAAAGTAATAACTATTTCTATAGCCTCTATAGTAAGTATTACTATACTATTAGTTATATAGTAGTTAAGGTAACTAGGTTATAACTTAAGTATATAGGTTATTATATAACTTTTATTAAAGTTTATAAAGTTAAATATTAATATTAATAGCTTTGCTAGTAAGGTTATTAAGGGTGTTAATCTTTATACTAGTATATATAAGTTTCTTCTTAACCTTAGGCTTTAGTCCTTATTAAAATATTATTATTAGTATAGTATTATCCTAGTCTATATTATAGGCTAAAGCCTAGAATTCTATAGTATAGTTAGTAGCTAAAGTAGTCTAATAAATATACTATATACTATATCTAGTAATAACTAGTATGTTAGAGACTCTAAAGATTTATTAAATCTTATTTTTAAAGTATTTAAAGTTATTAAGCTATATATTATCTTTAATAGATATAGTATTAATTATCTTATTCTATATAAAGGGCTTAATCTATTTAAATATATTACCTTATATATAGGAAGCTACTAGTTTAACCTTCTAATTCTTAGTAATAGTTATACCTTAGAAGGTAAAGAAAAGGTTAAACTAAAGTAGCTAGTTCTTAAGCTTAGATTAATCTCTATAGTAAAGGTCTAGTTTAGTAACCTTAAGTCTATAACTTACTAGTCCTATATTAGTTATAGTAGAGGTACTATTAATAATATAATCTTCTAATATATTACTTATTTTTAGAGTGTTTAAAATATTAAGGTTATATCCTAAGTAAAGCTTATAAATACTTCTAGGGTTAGTTCTCTAGGATAAATAGATATATAGTAGATTATAGAGAGTATAGATACTTAGTAAAATACTATAGTAACTATAGTTAATAATAAGTAGTATAGAGTAGACTATCTATCTTAAAAGTTAAGTTATAGTAAGGAGTATAGATAGTTAATCTATCTATCTTAATATATAGGTAGAGATTCTAATAATAAAGTATATTAATTAGGTTAAATATAAACTATAAGGGTTATATTCCTAATTACTATATACTATAATAATTATAGTAGCTTACCTAGCTTACTATAAGCTATATAAGCTAAGATTACTAAGCTTAATATAAGCTATATAAGCCTTTATATATAGCCTACCTAGCTTACTTGCTAAGAGGTAAGCTTATTATATAACTTATAATAAAACTATGCTATAACTATGCTGCACAGGAAGCCCTATATAATTATTATATTAAAGCTATTAGTATCTATAGCTATTAGCATTCTAGTTAGCTAGTTATAAGTAGATTATAATAGTTCCTCCTTAACCTTAGGCTTTAGTTCTTATTAAAATATTATTATTAGTATAGTATTATCCTAGTCTATATTATAGGCTAAAGCCTAGAATTCTATAGTATAGTTAGTAGCTAAAGTAGTCTAATAAATATACTATATACTATATCTAGTAATAACTAGTATATTAGAGACTCTAAAGATTTATTAGATCTTGTTTTTAAAGTATTTAAAATTATTAAGCTATATATTATCTTTAATAGATATAGTGTTAATTATCTTATTCTATATAAAGGGCTTAATCTATTTAAATATATTACCTTATATATAGGAAGCTACTAGTTTAACCTTCTAATTTTTATTAATAGTTATACTTTAGAAAGTAAAGAAAAGGTTAAACTAGAGTAGCTAGTCCTTAAGCTTAGATTAATCTCTATAGTAAAGGTCTAGTTTAGTAACCTTAAGTCTATAACTTACTAGTCCTATATTAGTTATAGTAGAGGTACTATTAATAATATAATCTTCTAATATATTACTTATTTTTAGAGTGTTTAAAATATTAAGGTTATATTCTAAGTAAAGCTTGTAAATACTTCTAGAGTTAGTTCTCTAGAATAAATAAATATATAGTTAATTATAGAGGGTATAGAAGCTTAGTAAAATACTATAGTAACTATAGGTAATAATAAGTAGTATAGAGTAGACTATCTATCTTAAGAGTTAGATTATAGTAAGGAGTATAGATAGTTAATCTATCTATCTTAATATATAAGTAGAGATTCTAATAATAAAGTATATTAATTAGGTTAAATATAAACTATAAGAGTTATATTTCTATATACTATATACTAAGAAGTATCCTATATTTCTTATAATATCCTATAAAGTCCTATAGGAGGCCCTATAGTTTCTATAAGTAGTTTATAGTTTTCTATAAGATATATATATAGTATCTTATACTATCTTATACTCTTAGTGTGTTTTATTCTTATAGAATTATAAGATATTATATAGTTTTCTTAGCCCTATATTGTTAATCTATAACTATAACTTTATTATACTATACCCTTTTTTAGAGATTATAACAATATATAGCTAGCTACTAAGGTAACTTTTTTCTTAGCCTCTACCTTGTCTCCTTAGAATATAAAGAATAGGTTCTATTATATTAACTAGTTATCTAGCTTACTATAGTCTCTCTTATAAAGATCTAGTTACTTAATATTAATAGTATTAGTAGTAATAGTTTTTTCTACTATATTAGTATTAGAGTATAAGCTAGTAAAAGTAACTTTAGTTTCTAAAGTAGTACTTATCTTAGAAGTATTTAAAATATTAAAGTTATAAACTAAGTAAAGCTTATAAATACTTCTAAGGTTAGTTTTCTAGAATAAGTACTAGTATAGAAGAGGTTAGTATAGATACCTAGTAAAACACTATAATAACTATAAGGTTAATAATAAGTAGTATAGATAGTTAATCTATCTAGCTTAAAAGTTAGATTAAGTTCTAATAATAAAGTTAATTAATAAGGTTAAATATAATACTATAAGAGTAGTAATTCTACTTACTATACACTAAAGAGATAGGTATAGTACTTAGTATTATAATAGCTACTAATTATACTAATTATACTAAGACTAAGTATAATATATAACTTTATATTAGTACCTATAAGTAGTAGTTAATAATACTTATTATTTATACTTACTTATAATACCTATTTCTATATAGTTTAACTATACTATGCTTAGCTTATAATTATTAACCTTTATTTAGTATTCTCTAGGATTGTAACAGTTTCTATTATACTTATTCTAAGAGTATTTAAAATATTAAAGTTATAAATTAAGTAAAGCTTATAAATACTTCTAAGGTAAGTTCTCTAGAATAAATACTTATTATAGAAAAAGTTAGTATAGCTATCTAGTAAAATACTATAATAACTATAGGTTTATAATAAGTAGTATTAAGTAGACTATCTAGCTTAAGAGTTAGGTAAGATCTAATAATAAGATTAATTAATAAGGTTAAATATAATACTATAAGAGTAGTGTTTCTAATTACTATATACTAGAGAGTATTCTATATTTCTTATAATATCTTATAAAGTCTTATAGGAGTCCCTATAGATTTATAGGTTGTTTATAAGATTTATAGGATATATTATAGTGTGTCTTATACTATCCTATATTCTTAGTATAGACTGCTTTTATAGGATTGTAGGACGTTACGTGACTGTCTAGCCCCGCGTTACTAATCTATATCTTTATCAAGTTGTACCTTCCTTCCTTGAGATCGTAACAGGTGCTTTAACTCTATTCTACCGCGATATATATTAATATATATAAATCCCTCTTCCTCTAGAACCAGGACTTAGGTGGTTCTGTCCCCTTTAGCTTCCTATATAAGAAATCGTTTGTTCTTCTTAAAGCATATGAGTTGCTGGTTGCTACACCATGCCCGCCTCCCGGGATGACCACTAAGTCAAAGTCCTTGTCCGCTTGAGTGAGTGCGTTAACAACCTGCATGGTGCTTGCCGGATCTACGTTCGTGTCCAGCTCGCCAACGGTAAGTAGCAGGCTGCCTTCTAGTTTTCTTGCATTCACAACATTGGAGCTATCCTCGTAGCTCTGGTCGACAGGGTATCCCATCCATGCCTCGTTCCACCACAACTTGTCCATACGGTTATCATGACATCCACAGTCTGCGGCAGCCACACTGTAGAAATCATTGTGAAAGAGAAGCGCACCCATGGCATTTTGGCCGCCAGCGGAGCCGCCATATATTCCAACGCGACTGATGTCCATCCAAGGGCGGGTTAAGGCCGCCGCTTTCATCCAAGCAATACGATCGGGGAACCCTGCATCTTTGAGGTTCTTGTGGCAGACGTCATGGAAAGCCTTGGAGCGCCAGTTGGTGCCCATGCCGTCGATGAGGACAACAACGAAACCCTGGTTTGCAATCCGCTGGGCCTCGTCGTGAATCCGGTATGCCTTCGGTACAAAAAAGTCATGCGGTCCAGCATAGATCTTCTCGATGACGGGATATTTTGTGGTATTGTCCATCTGGTCAGGTCGGAAAACAAGGCCGTAGATCAGTGTGGAATCGTCTCTGCCTGGCGCTGCGAAGCGCTCAGGAATGGGCCAAAGAACCCAGTCCAGATTGCCTTCCGATACGTCGGTAGTCCTGTCTCCAGTCTCGGCGTTGCGTGTAACTGTCTTCGCAGCCATGTCCATGCGAGACCACGTATCTGTAAAGACAGATCTGTCTTCGCTGAAATACCAGGAATGGTCGCCATCGCCCTCGGTCAGGATTTTGAAACCTGAGCCATCGAAATTTACTCGCGCCAGGTGGGCGTAGTAGGGATCCTGGCCGGGCACGGCGCCGAGAACCTTGATCCAAATTTGCCGTTTCGTCTCATCTACGTAGTCAACGGAACGCACCACCCAGTCTCCTTTGGTGATTTGATTCTTCACATTTCCGGTATACATATCGTAGAGGTAGAGGTGGTTCCAACCGTCACGTTCGCTGGCCCAGATCAATTCGCTTGAATTCGAACTCGGCCGTGTGAGCTCCCTATAGTAAAGCTTTGATGAGTAGTCAACGAAGGTATCGCTTTTTTCTTCGACTAGGATGCGCACATCTCCCTTGGTGTTCATTCCGACTATACGCACGATCTGATGCCCCCTTTGATTGTATACGAAGCGGAACTCGGTACCCTCTACATTCCACCCACCATTCAGTGAATAGAGCTGATACGGGTTCTCAAACAGCGTTTTTTCAGTGGACACCTCGCGTTTGTTCGTCAAGTCGAACATTCGAGGCCGATTAATGGTTACATTGTCACCAGGCTTTAAGTAATTGAACTGATGCAAGCGGGGCTGCAGCTGGTCGTAAGGGCTCGACTCCACCTGGTATACGGTGCGGTCCTGGGCCCCCGTAGACTGGAATACGACAACAAATTTGTTGTCTGGCGAAGGGTATGTAAAGTTGCTGAAGGGGCTCTCTTCCGTTCCCGTTGTTGACATCTGAATCTCCTGTCCATTCGTATCTCGATACCAGACATTGTTGTCTCTAAAGAAGATAGGCGAGTCATCCTTCGTCCCATTGCTCTGGCGTTTGGACAGGCTTCCCGGTTCCTCAGTAAGAAGTTCTGGAGCAAGATGCCCCTCCTCAATGACGGCAGATTTCTTCTCAGACCCAGCCGCGAAGCTCGCAATCGCTTCTCCATCCCGGCCTCTAGTAACGCGCCAGATGTGGCCTTCATAAGTGTGCTGATTCGCTGTGCGTCCGGCGGCCACATCCCGATAATGTCTTGCTTTTCCAGATTGGTCAATCCAGTACACTGATACGCGCGACTTGGTGCGATTGATGAACCTGATTGATGTTTTTTTCGAGCTCTCATTTGTGTACCGCTCCTCAGATAGTGGTTTTAACCCTTCCGTATCATCTTGTCCTCGAATGTCGCCATGGTAGAGTGCTAAACCGCCTTGTTCCGTCCACTCCCAACTCTTCTGTCCGGCATGAAATCTTACACTCGCGCAGCCATCGCTAACATCGATGTGCGAGAAGGGTAGCTTCGTAGCTGAAGCCTCGATTCCCTGATGTTCGAGCGCCCTTGCTAATCCATCATGGTCGAAGGCTGGTCGGCGGAGGCCTTGTTTTGGGTCGACATAGAGAAATCTTGACCCCTCTTTCTCATGACTCTCCTGAAACCAGAATTCATTTTTGCCTGAGATCCAGTGAGGTCGCATTGCGGGTGTTGGCGCATATCTATCCTGCTGCTTTGGCGAAATGTTGGTTAGGCGCTCGTAATGAAGGAAGTCTTGCGAAGCAGAGGCCTGGGGTACAGAAATCAACAGTAAAGAAAATGCATAATGCATGTAACGAGTGTAGGTTCGCATGATTATATGTTGCTTAAAGAATGTGGGTGCCTGAGCTGACTGCGACTCCAGCAGTTATCATGTGACCTTTCCCAATAAACGAAGGATGGGTAGGATCAAAACAACAGCGAACGTTTGGATAGGTAGATAGAATGCGCAGTACATCATTGTCATTCTTTTTAAGTATCAATATGTAGTGCACTTCCAGGCCCTCGGCGAACACACTCCTGGATTTTAATTGGGCCCCAATTCCGAAGCCTAAGATTAGTTTTGGTGCCTGACGCTTGGACGTTTTAGGTTCACCTCCAATTACAGACACTCCACTCTTGCACGGCTCACTTCGCTCTCTGTACGTTGTGCCTGCGCCTCTTGGTTTTTGGTAGAAGCGTTGCTGGTCAGGCCTTCTCAGCGCTACTAGATAAAGGAGCTAAACACGCCAGGCAAGACTGACAAACGTCCTTCTATAACGCATTAATGCTTTTACCACCGCAAATACTTGCAATAATAAGCACAACCAAGCAATATTGTACTTGGTACAAATTCTATCGTTGTGAGGTAGGTTTCCTGTGTTTCTTGGTTGAGGGGGATTCTTTTGCCGTTCAATTAAACGAAACGAGCCCGTTCGTATCGCACCCGGAAATTCATGCAAAACCTATTATTGACAGCACTTTGTACTGCGATGGGCCAAGCCTGCTTGCACCTCCAGGGGCTCCGTTTCGTAACCTGGCAGTGCTTGGCTCAGCTGGCTGTATAACGAGATGGACTCCTGTTTGGCGGTTAAATCCAGTCTTCGTCGTATTTCCGTATCACATCCCTTGCTGTGGGGCAACTGGTGGAGAACTCTGTTACTTTGTTGTCGAAACTGATCTCTTCAACGCCGCGTAACAAGCACTTTGAAAGTGTTGCCCAGGTAGCAATTAATGAGTCCCCTACAACCAGCCAGTGGTTGTTGTCGCCCCCAGTGTCTTCTTCATCGCCCTCACCTGCGCCTAGGCATCACAGCTCTACACCATTTGAGTGGACGCGTGTGATGCAATTCGACAAGCAGCTTCGGGATCCTGGTGTTTCCAAGCCAACAAGGGGCACAGGGCTGACGGCAGTTTCAAGCCGCAAGCTTAGCCGTATGTGCAGAGAGGGGTGCAGAGAACGTCAGGCAGGGGGCCTATACGTATTGTTAACGGTGAGGTCGTCGCGGACGAGGGGGTTTTCCCTAGGTACATTGGCGTTCATGCGGAGGCTGAGATATACAAGGCTTGTGTTGTGCCATTTGAGGACTTAGAACCGGAGTTTTCCAAGGGAGATTATGTGACGGGTAAAGCAGTGAGCTTTATGAATATATGAAATACTTACCAAATTCCCAACTCTGTAGAGGATGGCGATCGTTTGTGTCGACTGACATGGATTCTGGCACTAGTCTCTGGGGCGTAAACGGGCGGCCACTGTAGTAGTTGGCAGATACGTAAAAAGTAGGTCAGAAACCATAAATAAGGACCTAGATAGGACCAAGACTTCATAATATATGAAACTATTTAGGGGCTTACAACGGCTATAGTACTATAACACGGTTAGTAAGAAGCTGGGAAGCTCCGTAGGAGTTCTGGAATGAGAAAATTAGCTCGTATAATTGCTTGAACGGGTGCCCAAATACTAAGCAGTTGAGATATGAAGACCTGAGCACTAAGCGCCTAGATATTGAGTAGAGTTCCTACTAGCCTCGGACAACTACTACTCTTGAAAAAATTATTGCTTTGCAAGGTTTCGGCAGTGCACTGTAACAGGGAACACCTCTGGTTTTACAAACCAGTAATTCACTGTTTTCCATTGCTCCGCTTGCATTTCCGAAGTAAAATCGAACCCCTTTACGATCTCCGGTATTAGCTTAGACATCTCGAGAATCGAGACGTGGCGGCCCAGGCAGGTTCTTGAGCCAAGTCCAAACTGGGAAATCCTATTAGCTGACTTCGGAATGCCATGCGTCACTACATTACTTACAGGCATGTAATTTGCCTCCATCTGCTTGTACCGCTCGCCACCGCCCTTTTTTGCCTCTTCCCATCGTTCCGGGCGGTATACGTCTGCGTCATCGCCGAACACACGCTTGTCGTAGTGCGCAACCCAGCTGTTTAGTCCAACGTTCGTGCCGGCAGGGAGCCAATGTTCGCCAAGCTGCAGTCCACCTTCTGGTACAACTCGCCAAAGCGGTAGCCCTGTAGCTGGGTGCATTCTCAGAGCCTCTTTCAGTACTGCTTGTAGATATGGCATATCCTGTGATTCTTTGAATGTGATTCTCTTGTCCCAAATCCCGTGGTCCTTGATTTCTTGGCGTAGCTTCGATAGACACTTTGGGGATGTCATAAGATAATAGGTAACGCTTGAGAGTGAAACTGCCGTTGTGTCTGAGCCAGCAATAATATTGCTGAGCCCCATCATGAAGATGTGGTATGGAGTGACCTTTTTGGGGTCTCGCTGTTGAGCGTCCGACATCTTATCAAGGAAGTCTTGCGGTGATGTCTTGTCGTTCGAGGCCTTCATCGGGGAGTCGTGAGCACCTTGCTTCTTTGCCCGGTTGCGCTCTTCAATCTTCTTCTGCACGAAATCCATTAGATACGTCCGACCAGCTGCCCCCGTGCCGGGGATCTTCTCCATGATTGCGTACAGTATAGGGTGCAGTCGCGGAAAAATACCAACGAGCGTGGAGTAGACCATAGACTTGTCGAGCGCAGCCATCGTGCCTGCTATATCGGCGCCGTCGTCGAGAAACCCGAATCGCTCTGAGTAGGTGATTTCTCCAAGTACATCGAACGCGTAGCATTGGAACCAATGAGCGAGATTTATTGTCGCACCTGACTTAGCGAAGCCATTCAACTTGTGGAGGAAAATGTCGATACAATTGTCGACATAGGACTCGTAAGAAAGCATGGAGCTCATGCTGTACAGACTCTGAAACCGCTTTCTAGTCTCCGCGTGTCTTTTGATATCCTGGTCCGGAAAGAGCGTCCATCTCTTCGGACTCGGATGCTTCCAACCCTGATACCAATCTCCTTTCGGGAACTTCGGGCCTATACCATAGACAGTCTTATCTGGGCTGGCGATGGAGTAGTATCCAGGGGCAACCCGGACGATATTTCCATATCTTCTGTGTAATTCGATGTTCTCATGATGAAATTTACCAGTGCGAACTCTGCAGAAATACCACAAACGTGACAAGCGACCAAGCCGTGGTCCTGGAATTGCCCGCGTTGGCGCGACGAAATACTCCCAAACTAGAGTGACAACAACGTAGAGTAGGCCAGCAAATATTGCAACGTATATGAATTCTCGAAGATTCATATTGGTGTATGTGGATGGACCCAAGGATGCTTCGCAGGGTGACGGAGATATGATGAAGACCTCTACTGTTCGAGAGCGTTACTGAGTTGCGTTGCTGGAGGTTAAAATAATAAACACCATTCTCGACAGAACCCGAATGCCGAGGCAGCGTAATCCCAGATCGTCAAGACCGTCAAGATCGTGGTCGGGCGTCATCTAAATCACTAGCAGTGGGATAGTTGGGTACTATCCAAGCCGTAACTGAGCGAAGGTTTCCCCGCCCATGCGATGTTCCGCGTTCCGCGTTCCGCGTTCCGCTTCCCTTGTTCACTTCTTGCATGTACCGTTGCTGGGTGCCGAACTGCCAATATTGTGACATTCAGCGTCTTCTGGGGCACGACACAGTGGGGTCGCGAGTACGGGGTGGCGAGATTGTTGTAGACTTGTGTTCTTGTCGCGCAGCTACCGTCAAGACTATTGTGATTATGGCGAACTAAGGTTCAGTCACTGTCGGCATTTCAGAGGGATCATTTTGAAACATGGAGTTGAGTTTACGTCGTTTCGTCTGGCCACCGTAAAGGCACTTAGACCTTTGGTCATTTCCCGATCAAAGCGGTTGTCGCATCCAGCAAAGTTTTGTACGTACTTTGGTCAAAGCGCGAAAGCTATTCAAAATCTTCCCAAGATGCGCCTTGAAAATGGGACAAAGAACGGATCGGAGTCTACTCATGCGACAGTTATTGATATGTAAGTGTTCTATTAGATGTCATGCCGGTCTTTGTATTAATAGAAGCTCGCAAATGCGACTGGATACCAGCGCTGAACGTCGCCTTTCGCGTGAAATTGATCTATACAACCTTCCAACCGCTGCATTGTTGTACTTGTCTGCTTCATTGATCGCGCAAATATCGGTGATCTTGGCACCTTGCACCAGTCGAAGGAGCTGGCAGTCGAGCAGGGATTGCAACGCTGGCGGGCTTCGAGCGAGATTTGAAGCTGACTGGGTGACGACTATAACACAGTCCTATCAGTTTCATATATCTCGTACATCATTTTCGAAATCCCACAACATGGCATGCAAATGGCTCAGTCCGGGCTGGTTTTGACTTGGAATCACTCCGGGTCTTGTTATCTTAATTGTCTCCTTTGCGTTCGTTACAGATCTACAATGCTCTGCGCTGTTCGCTTCCTTCTCGGAATAACTGAGCGATCAGAGTTTGTGGCTGCTACAGTGAGGTTATGTATAAAGAAGTCACAGAGTTGCAAGCCAATTCTTAATCATTGAAGGGCTGCTTGTCCGACTTTCCGGCTGACTGATTCGCGCCTATCCAAGACTGGGAAAGCTCAGAAACGGAAAGTCGAAGAGGTTCTCCAGGTCGATGAAGCCTTCCGGCATGTAGCTGAAATTATGCTGTTCGGCATTGATTGTTGAGTGGTCGATACTATCAGACGTATTTGCCAACGTCGACAGCCAGTTGATGTCTGGGAATATATCATCGAAAGAAAGAGTAGATGCTCCACTCCCTTCTGCAGTGGCATCTCGTTCATTTGAGCGCGGTGTTTGTGTGTCACGCTCAGAGTGACCAAGTTTAGTATGTAAGTCTCGCAATCCCTGGAGACGATCCCATGTTCGCCTCAAGGCGGTACACTCCGAGCTCAGCAGCTGGAATAGCTGCAGAAACATATCGAATTCGTCCCGAGTACTGCTCCGAATCTTCGGCCCAGTGCTGACAACGGCGAGTAATAAGTTCCCAAACGCCGTCAAAAGAAGCTGTTGGAAAAACATTGGATGAGTGCGAACCAATAAGGTTTGTTCGTTAAGGCGGAATAAGATACGGACTGTCTCTCTCGATACCTCGATCGCCCTGAGCAAAGTGGGCTCGTTCTGGCCAACTTTGACCGGGAGTTGTAGAATTGGACGATAAATGAGATTACGAAGATGAGCTTTCCGAACAAAGAATACTGAGTGATGGTACGTTGGCTGGTGAACGGTCCAGGTGCCGCTGTCCGATAATCGGAACTCCATTGGCAGATTTTCGTACCATTCCATAATCTCACAGTCTAGATACTTGATTTCGTCAACTTTAGAATCGTACGTCTTCTCGATTTGATTGTTCAGTGCATGCCATGTCTTGCCAGCAAGCCTTGTCCATTGCAACAATGACATCAATAACGGGTTCGCAAGTTCAATCGTGTAGATAGATCGATCGATGTATGAATCTTGGATCGAGAATGGAATTCCTTGTCCTAGACTCAGTCGCCTTTCGAGCATATAGACAGCCCAAAAGGACTGTAACGCATCGACGCATTGTGCTGTGTCTGGAAAGATCTTCTCGAGCATGGCTCGACGGTGCAAACCTGTCTCAAGACAGAGGCGGGCTGCAAAAGCTATGCATCTGCCAGTGCGGACTTCCTCGTTAAGGTGGTAGTGATACATCGCCTGTGTAATCAGTTCACACTCAGCCAGCTCTGACACTGGTACTCACTACTAGAAAGAGGAGCTGTATGCCTTGCATGCCTTCTGGGTTCCAGATAAGACCCTCCACTGCGTCGGACGTGCTTTGAAATAATCTTTGCGCCTGATGGTCGCGGCCACCGGCTTCCTTGGTTATCCCAATAGCAAGAATGATTTTCAGCTTGTTCGTCTCATGATCAAAGAGAGCTTCAGCAACGGAGCCTCCAGTTTCTTTCAGACCTCCTGAGCGTGCCTGGTCAAAGGCGTCAAATATCTTGTCTGCGGTGGCCAGCATCGTCCGGCGACCAACGATTGGGTAGACGCTACCAAGGCCTTCGCACCAGTCAACAATCAAGCCATAGGCGTATTCTCTTGTCATGTCCCAGAGAGGATCCATGGTCAAGAGCTTCATGAATGGTCCGTATTGCGCGAATCGACCAGAGGGTGTTGGTGGTAGACTGGAGCTCAAGTGCTTGTCTGGTATTGCTGACTGCATCCCCATAGCCCGAAGATTACCATTGACGGTATTGAATGTGTATTCGGTACTTGAGGGACCGAAAAACTCCGGAGTATCTGTGGAAAAATCCAGTGGAGCTTGTCGCAAGGCTAGATCAGGATTTCTTCTAGTCACTTCGGCTCGATGCAAAGATGGTGCGTTAGCGATATGAGTTTTCGAAATCATTGACGTAGGAAGAGGTCTGTCACTGGGAGTCTTGTGATGACGAGCTTCTAAACCTGTCCCAATCCTATGCAGATGCGGGTCAGATCGGCTGGCTTAGGGACGGACCTTGCGTACATATGCTTTGCTGGCGGTGGCTGGGTTGATGCGTAAGTGCAGGCAAACGACTGCCCTGAGCATCGGGCGCATGGACTGATGCCATCACATTTGACTTTTCGCCGCTGGCATTCCTTGCTTCTGATATTTAGTACTGCCTGATCCGGCAAGAGGGAATTACTCACCATGCTCGTGACGCGTAGCGAGCTCTTTTTGAGCGATACGACCCAGGCGGGGCGGTGTGTCCGTTCTCTACTTGCATTTTCAGGTACTTACATCACTCCGGAACACAGAGTGAGATGATGGCCCAATTGCGAATATCCTCTGAGCTTACTGGTGGCATAGAGTTGTTGGTCCGCGCTCGGAGCGTGGGCCAACGTTTTAAGCGACTAGCGCGTGTACCGGTTGTCCTCCCCGCAATCGGTATCAACGACCAGTGATCAGTACCGCGCCCTACCGGTAATGGTTCCCGAATCTGCGGAATGGTCCACCGTCGATGATGGAGGCATGGGCAGTCAAAAGGCCCTAGTTGCGTGTTCTTTGTCTAGTTCAACTTGTTCTTCTTATCAGCACCTGCGTGTATCTCTACACTCAGTTCACCCACAATGGCACCGTCAGCAGTTGCCGTACAGCTCACGTCCACACTCAAGACCAAGCAAGTTGTACCACGAAACGAAGACGCGACGAAGGAGAAGACACCGTTACAGGCCATCTCGCAAGGGGTCTGCCTTCCCAGCATACCGCTCTTCTCATCACACGATAAGGAGCGCGCATGGATTCTGAACCACATGGCAGGCGCGTTCCGCGTGTTCGCCCGCAAGGGTTTTACTGAAGGAATGAGCGGTCACATCTCTGTGCGTGATCCCGAGGATCCCCACACCTTCTGGACGAACCCCCTGGGCAAGCACTTTGCTCTCCTCGAACCGTCCGATATGATTCTAGTCGACTACGATGGCAAGGCGGTGGGAGGGAACACAAGCCGACCAGCGAATGCAGCAGGCTTCTTGATACATTCGGCTGTGCACAAAGCAAGGCCTGACGTCAATGCGGCGTGCCATACGCATGGGAAAGCTGGCAAGGCATGGAGCACCTTTGCCAGGCCGCTCGAGATGATCAACCAGGACGTGACTTACTTCTACGGTGATGCCCAGGCTGTATATACCGAGTTTGGTGGCGTTGTGTTTAGCGAAGAAGAGGGCCAGCGTCTAGCGACTGCTCTTGGGTCCAAAGGTAAGGGTATGATTCTGCGAAACCATGGACTCCTGGTAAGTACCTCACCCTGCTAGTGTTCGCACCTAGAGAGCGGCGTCTGACATGTCTCAGACTGTGGGAGGTACTGTTGACGAAGCGGCATATCTGTACACCCTAATGGAGCGCTCCTGCGAGATACAGCTTATGGTCGAAGCTGCGGCAGCCAATGGCGTGCCAAAAGTATTCGTCGACGATGAAGCAGCAGCATACACATTTAAGATGGGCAGCGACCCAGAAAGTCTGTATTGGGAGTTTCAGCCTGATCTAGAATACGAGCAAGTTGTCAGCAGCGGCGCCTTCGAGATCTGAGACATCTCAGTAGCGTCATTAGTCCCTTTACCTCTGGGCTGCTACAAAGTAGGCACAATCCTGAAGAAGAATTTTAGCGTGTCACAAACCAGCCTTTTTATTATATAGTCCGCTTGGCTGCCCTTTGAATCTGCGCCTCAACATCAATCTGTGCTGGGTTACAATGATTGCACACATCTGCTACAACTGAAGTACCTCGTTCGCTGCAATAGGAACACAAAACATTTGCGCAATTGACAGCCTACTTGTGTGGCGCCACTCGTTTTGACCGCCGGCTTGAAATTGGGTTGGAGGTGCATCGCCTCCAACGACGACGAATTCGGGCAATTGCATGATCCGAGGCTGAACACATATCTCTGCCCTCCAACAAAGTCTGCCTGACTTCAGAGTCCAAGGTTTCCAAGAGTTTGAATGATCATCGCTCCGTCGGGGTCCAAGCAGCCAAGCAGCTACAGTATTTCCCTGCTGTTCCGCAGCACAGCCCAGCGCAACTCCGACATGCGTCGATCCCCGCAACACTTTCCACAACAACAGCAAAGTCCAGATTGCGTTACTTATTCACTCCCTGGCTGTGCAATATATCCTGAGTATCACGTTTCTTTCTCCAGGGGAAATTATTGTAGACATTGCGACGGGATTACAGCCCATTGCACAGGATTCTCTGTTTGAACAACCACCTCCAGATGCTGTGCCAGATACATAATCCAAGCAGCCCGAACCTCCAGACTAGATTGGCTGGCATGGAGCCCTACAGCACAGGCCAAATGGCTTGGGTAGACTGTTGCTGCCCGTTTTCGATTCAGTTCAGTATCTGATTACCTAGGTAAGCGACTTCATCCAGGCTACCAAGCGACAACTTTCCAAGACTTTGACAAGGAGCAGACCTTGTCAATCTTATTATCATACTGCCATTATCTATGCAAGCAACTTCAGATGATACTTGCAGTCGGGTCCGGCGAGTCCGGCATTGTGTGGGCGGAGAACCCAGCTTGACGTTTTGCTCAGATCCTTTCCCAGTATATCGTTAACACGAGATCTGAGACAGGGTACGCGCTCCCACCTAATGGCCTTACTAAACATCTCCCCAGGAACTGCCGAATTGGATCCCTCGCAATCTGCACTCCGCAAAGAAATCCTGCACAGGCGTTTTACAGGGTGCAGGCCTCCTTCTACCCGCCAAGAGCCGAGCAAGCCACCGAATATTTGTAGCCAAGCCCACCATCTCACAATAGGAGAAGTGATGTGACGACCTTATTAGCCAGATGAAGTATGTCCCGTGAAGCTCAGATTCGGACCTTGACATGTTGAACTTCCGCACGACTCGATGCCTTCCAAGCAAGACCCATGACGCGTGCATTGCGGCTGTACAGCGTCCTAAGATTATGACTCTTGGCGCAGTATTCACACCTTGTGAAGGTACAACCCCCCCTTGGCACTTTCCCGTTGCGACGCAGCGTGGATAACGAACTTGTGCTAGTAGGCAGACTTAAATTCGTAGGTTTATAAGGGAGGTCGGGCGCACGCCTTGAAAATTATTCCACTGTCTATCAATCGCAAGATACAACACCATGCTTTTCTCGACTCTAGGACTTGTCGTTGCGTTTGCGCCAGCAGTTCTTGGATGTCCACAACACTCGAACAACAAACGATCACATCTTCAAGGGCGCCAGGCCGATCCTGCACAGGCCTCCAACACCACACAAAACATTTGGGCGTATGAGGTCTGTACAACCATCATCTCTTTACTAAAGAATTGCCGCTGACCTTGAGATACAGGCGTCCTTCAACTGGGGCAAGTTGAGTCCCGACTACCGTCTCTGTCAGACTGGAACACAACAATCACCTATCGCCCTCTCACTCGGCAATGGACTATCACTCAACCACGTTCCAACCTTCAACTACACCGGCTCAATCGCTGGCAACTTCTTCAACTGGGGCTATGGTCCCGCATTCACAGTCGCCCACAATGGAGACTGGACATCGCATCCTAGCTTCACTTACGACAATGAAACCCTCTATCTGAAGGGTTGGCACATCCACGCCCCAGCTGATCACTCTGTCGGAGGTGATCGCAGCAAGGCCGAGATGCATTTCGTCCATGTCGATGCCGAGGGCCATGAAGGCGCAGTTCTGGCTTTCCGTCTTGACCCTGGTAACTTCAACAGCAGCTTTTTCGACCAACTTCCTCCGATGATTAGCTTTGACGAGATGGATGTCCAGGAACCTCTTGAACTGGACCTCTCTCTCGCTATGGAGTCGGTGCGGTACTTCAATGAGTTCTGGACTTACCAGGGTAGCTTGACCAGCCCACCTTGTCACGAAGGGATCAGGTGGTTTGTCGCCAGGCAGATCATGTTCACGGGCGTTGAGCAGATGCAGGCAATCTTGGGGGCGAGCACCTACTCCGCGAGAGCCGAACAAGAGGTCTGGCAGCATCGCATCAATGAGTAGGTTTGTTATTGTCGTGGGCGGTGTTAGCGGAAGCAGCGACGGCTATACCCAAGACATGCTACTGAAGCACGACATCACATACAGGTCGTATGGGATTATGTACTGAGGTTGTCGTAACGAATAAGTGATAAGATCATTAGGCTCACAAACCAACTAGATACAATAATGCTGTGTACCTGACCATCCTGGCCATCCAACATGTGCATGCTGTCTATATATTAAAGTGAATCATTACCTAGGTAGATCACCTTGCTGCGCCTGGGGAAGTACACTTACGTCATATCCAGTTCAGCCCCGCAAACCACGAACGCACCATCGGCATGAGGCACTAACGTTGGAATCCAAAATCTACGCCCGACTCCTTCCTTTGTCTACTTATACCCAAAGGTCTCTACGGGATGACACACGCTGCACCTACACAAATCGCAACTAAAGATCTTTTCAGGCTAGATGGGCGTACGATCTTGGGTATGTCTCTGACTATTACCATTATCGTTTGGCAATCTTCGCCAATACACCAAGGCTAACTCTATGCACAAGTCTCAGGAGGTGCAGGAGCTGTTGGTACAGTTGTGGGCAAAGCCATTCTCGAGAGCGGCGGAGATGTAGTATTCCTCGACCTATTAACACAAATGCCCGAGGGCAAATGGCGTCAGTCGTACCTCGCAACGTAACAAATTCGACTGACTTTAATAACAGGCGATGTTTTGGCATCGACGGAGGTCTCTAAAGCAGAAGCTCGGTACCAGCAACTTGACGTCCAAGATGAAGCAAATATCATAGCCGCCTTGAGCCAAGTTCGCTCGAAATTGCGCTACCCAATCCGAGGTCTTGTCTCATGCGCCGCCATCTCTGGAGAAAGTGACGCATGTGACTATCCAGTCTCTATTTTTCGACAGATCCTTGATGTCAACGTCGCAGGCACCTTCCTCATTACCCGTGCAGTAGCTACCGAGATGCATCACGCCAACGTGACGGGAAGCATTGTACTTATTGCCAGCATGAGCGGACACATCAGCAACCGCGGAATCAATACTTCAGCTTATAATGCCTCGAAAGCTGCGGTGCATCAGCTTTCTCGGTCGCTGGCGGCTGAGTGGGGACATCCGCAGAACACGTTTCCGGGCAGTACTGCTACTGACACGAATCCTAACCCGAGTACTGATCTAAGAAAGGTGTATCCGCCAATCAGGGTCAACACGCTGAGCCCAGGACATATTGATACGCCACTGAGTGATGCTGCAAGGGCGAGAGGCTTGACTACTGAATGGGAGAGCCAGAATATGTTGGGAAGAATCAGTCAGCCTGAAGAGTATAGAGCGCCTGTGCTATTCTTGCTTAGTGAGGGTAGTAGTTACATGACCGGCTCGGTGAGTGTTGAAGGTACAACATGGTGAATATGCAGAAACTGACTATGAGAACAGGACCTTAGAGTAGATGGTGGTCACTGTGCTTGGTAATTTCAACGTTCCTAGACGCGTGGCCGTGTGCTATGGCTTTCAGTCTGTTCACATCATATCCAAATTGTCCGACAAGACCGCGAGTAATATCGATAAAATAATTGATGACTCGGTACCGCAAATTGTGCTTCGGGAACTTACACACGCCTTAAAAGCTAGCATCTCAGGTACCAGCACGAGATTGCAGCAAACGAAAGGGTGGTTTGTTAGCTTTTGCGCCGACAAATGATAGAGCACCAGTGAGTTAACTTTCCTCGAGGCTGTGGAAAGTGTGTATTGAACATCGAAGACCATCGTTCAAAATAAAGCAACTCAAACGGTTTGTCAATACGACCGGGTTTCGAAGTGTTCTTTGCACATGGTCTAGGACTGAGCGTTGCAACATGATGCCTAGATTCACATCGCTATCACTTAATATCATGTAGCCCTCCAAAGCTATATTTTAACTTCGTAAAGACTCGGGACATATGTCGTGGTATTCAGCGCTGGCGTAAAACCAGTTTTAATTAACTGGCGTATTCTCCAGACACATCGGCCACGATATCTACTGCTCCAGCGCCGATAAACACGCCGCGGTCTCAACTATAAGGCACTGTCCAAAGGCGCAAATACTCTAGTTCAACTGCTATTGAGTCGGTCTAACAACTCTTCCATCCATTCGGGGACCAATACGCCTCTATCCTTGTCGTAAAAGTATCAGCTACCATGGTAGCTGCAGCGGGGTAGGAAGCTTGTCTGTCGGTCCAAGTACCGGTTCGGCAGTACCAATGTCCCTGTCAGAGTTAGTCGGTATTTGATAGTTCAGGAGACCAACTGACCCTGGTCCTCGTGGCGCCCAGTATTCTCCGGTTTTGCGGATGTCAAACGTCTCAATCCAACCTGCAAGCGACTTCGCCGCAACGTCAGGAGTAACAGCGCCACCGTCATCCCAGAACTTATCAAAACCGACCCCCTTGGTCATCTCCGTCCTCATGAAGCCCGGGTGAACGGTTGTTATTGCGACTCCTCTCTCCTTCAAATCCAGGCTCAGTAGTTTCGCGGACATATTCAGGGCTGTCTTGCTGGCGTGGTGTCCGTAGTTGCCGCCTCCCTCTTTCTCATGCCTGAGTGCAATACTGCCACTTTCGGATGACACAAAAATGACTTTCGAGCCCTTACCGAGAAGGTGTTCGGATGCATTGGCGAGTGTTGTGATGAGGATTGTTGGTCCAATTGCGCAGGTACGATACATGCGTTCCTGTGCTTCGAATGACGGTTCTTGGAGACTTTCCGTCGCGAAATAGCCTGCGGTGATGATCACAATGTCCAGACTCGATATTTCTCGTGCCTTGAGGAAGCGAATAACTTTGCTGCCAGCCTCAGGAGAAGCAATGTCTATATCAGGAACATAGGCAAGGTTCTTGCCTGTTAGTAATCAGCGTGACAGACTCTTGCCTTGGCTGTTAGTGACGCACCGTTCTCAGGGGGTTTGGATGTCCTTGCTGTGGCGATAACGTAGTTGTTCGGCTCTGAAGCATACAGCTTGACCAGACTCGCACCGAGCCCGCGAGTCGCGCCTACGACTAGAATGGCGGGCATATTCAATTTATGATAATGGTGTTAATGGCCTGGTTAATCTGGATGCTTTTATTAAGCGGACGTCTGCATAAGGCTGGTGCGGACAATGACGTCGTCACTTCATTACGTGCTTATCTGTTACACCAACTTATCGATAAGGAAGTCAGCATGTCTTGGTCAGCAAACGGAGCAGCACTAACACTGGAAAGTCTCATCCAAGCCTTTTTCATTTTATTCTATATATGATCATGCAGCCTAACGTGGTGCTCACATCTGAAGTCTGCGTGGTCAAGCTATGCTGTCTGTGTTCAACAGATTTTGCCTGCTTGTCATTGGTTCAGCGCGCCATCTTACATGGCCTGACCCTTCTTCTTCTACTGTGCCGGTGTTGTTCGTCTCTCGAATGACTTCTTGATCAATTGCATGGAGAATGCTGCGGTAGCGAGCGCATAGTTGGTTTCCGTACTCAGCCAGATCAGGTACCGTCCACTGGTCGTATAGGCGACCATGAGTGTTGGCAGGCACATAGCAACCGTGACAGCGGATAAACAGATAACAGAGGTAGCAAAGCCATTTGGACGTTCCGATGACTCGCGGGCGGTGGAAATCCGGCGTTGGTAACCCACACGAAGTGCTATTTGTCTCCAGCTCAGTGGAAGATTGGAGCAACACATCGTAGTACACGGCCAGCTGAACTTCTGCATGTACGTGGCAGCTGGTCGCCCAAATCTCGTATCCAATCGCCGTGGACACGCTCTTGTAAGGGATCAAATATGCCATTCGTAGCTTGCCTTGGAACAGGGAAGGGTATTTCCGGCTCGTATGGATGAGTGAGGTTGCAATTCGCCAGTATGCAGCAACCTTTTCAATCTGTCGAAGGCATTTGATGGCTGATGCCACCTTTGCTGTTGGTGTTGTAGCAACGCTGCTCTCTAAACGTCGTGCAAACTCCGCAACCTCCTCAGCCTTGCAGAATTGGTAACTTGCCTTGATGAGGTCTTTCAAAGACTCGAACTCAGTATGGGTTCGTGCTTCGGAGGCCTCGAAAGCTTCGTACGATGGTGCCAAACTCTGCAGATGTGCCTCCACAGAATGCCTTGATATAGCTTCCTTTTTGGTGTAAAGAAACTGGACCCGATGTATGAGATTTGCAAAATCCTGCCACAAGGGCTTCTTTTGTTGTCTTGAGAGGTATTTCGGTTTTTCCCATTTGTTCGACCTGAGTCGAGCGAGCAGCCGGCGATAATGCAGCTTGGCAATTTGCTCGAACAGTACCTCAATCTGCATTGAGTCATCGAGTCCACGAGGACTCGAAGTTAGAGTATCAGCGAAGCCCTGCAACGCCAGTTTCACCTCACCACTTAATGACAGGTCTAGTGCCGCAAATCGTACCGTGAGCCCAGTTGGTTGCACGTGCTCTTCTAAACAAACAGCAGCCACACTTTGCGCACCTTCCTCAATAGCGGCCAAATAGGCAAAATCATCTGCTAGCTGCTGCTCAACACACAGCGGAAGTGTGCGTTCCTTTCCCTCTTCAACTTCATCGGTACGGAAAATCTGTGGCTCAACTGGGACCGCGTTGGTGCGTTTTTCAAGTTCTACGAGGTGCTGCCGGAATGTTTCCTCGGAAAGACCGAGCCATATGGAACGGTTTGAGCTCGAAGTCCGGCTTTCGAGTCGTGACATGTGAGGAGATGTAACTATGAACAAGGAGAGAAGGAGGGAGGACATCGGCCATTGGCACATTGGACGCTAGCGCTAGCGGGCTTCTTAAGCGAGCGCGGAAAGAGAGGTCGCGATTGATGACCGTCTAGTAGAGAACAAAGTCAAGCTCCCTTCTCAGCTTGGCAAGGTTGTCGACATTTTTATAACGAAAGGCTAGCTTAGCAGAAGCTTATGCCAGTAGGTTTTCGTTGTACGACCCCTCGCGCATCACCTATGTGGAGAGATTCAATGTTTGAGTCAATAGACATGAGTGGGCAAATCTGGACGAATGCGAAGCTTATACAGTAGGGAGTAAATAACAAGCTTGGAACCAGGTCATGAGTACTGGCACAGCTACTTTAGCAGTGCTTGTATCCCGCCAGGCTCCCCGTTGCGCCCAGCGGTAAGATAGGATTCAGCAGGCGGAACCATTCAGATTGGATTCGACAACACAGCCATAAAGACACTGGCACAAAAACAGGCACTATAATCTTTAGTAGGAGATGATTACTAAGACGAGACCGAATCAATGGTGTACGCATCGCTCATACCCCCGGCCTCCATTGCCATGACGATGAAATTGTATTACAGCGGCTGGTTTTGACCCTGCGTCAAGTCAAGGTAGTTCCACTGCTCTACTCACGGTACATACTTCGAATCCGGTTATACGGAGCAAATTCAACTAACCTGGCATTGTAAGACCTGTCTAGCTAAGCAGAAAGCAGCTAGCTACGTGTCATTTTTGGAGCCAAAGTCGCTTTCGGGATCAAGCGCATAAGCTTGAGAGTCAAGTCTCCGACCTCATTCAACGACCCGAACTCAATATTCAATCGACGCCGAGACCATGCTACAATGCGTGCATCTCATGCGACGGAATAACATGACCCCCTTGCACAATACGTGGGTCGTACCGCCCCAGAGCGTTTCTCAAACACCTTCCTCTTCCGCTACGATTGTACACATTCTTGATCAGAGAACACTGCACACTCGCTTCGACAACCGCCTTTTCGACGGCTTCGGAGCGGACTGGGACGCCGTTGGTTTACCTACCATTTTGCGCTGTGTTTGCTTCTTAGAAGGCAAAGTGGTTGAAATGGCTCCCGCTGTATTTTCTGCGTTCGCCCTGTTAAGTGCTTTTGGGATCACTCGAGCTCGTTGCGTAAGCTTTGATGTAGGTGTGTTTCCCGTTCCTTCTGGTGCTCTCTTCCTCTTCTTGGAGGTCTGTGGTGGCTGGTTGCTGTTCTGGCTCGATTGCGCAGGGAGTGGACTCAAGCTATTGACGACAAAACTCGACAATCCTGTATCCGGACTCGAGCTAATCAGGATCGGTCGGGCGGCGGCGCGATTTCTTGGCATAGATGGTGTACCTTCTTCTTGTCGTCGACGCTCAAGCTCGGTCTGCTCCTGTAGCCATGTTGCTCCTGCCGCAAGGGTATCGTCTAAACATTCTGTTTCCCCTAGTCCACGGTCGTCCTCGGACTCGCATACGTCAAGTAATGTGTGCAATGGATTAGGTCTCCCAAGTGGACCCCTTTCGCTTTGGCTTTGAACGCCGAGGTGGCACCTCAAGGTCCTCGAACATGTTCGCACCAGTCCGCGGCAGCGCAGTATCAAACGGATGCCCATTGCTGTAAGGAATATATGCCCCGACGACATCTCCCTCTTCGTCGTCGCACGGGACTGATGTGATCTTTTGACCGATGTAGCACTTGCGGAACATGTTGGCCTTGTCTCGTTTCATGGCCTCTTTCTGACGAAGTTCTGCGCGTTTGATCTCTGCAGTCACCAATCAGTCATGTTTCGGTGGAAGGCTTAGGTGAAATATTGCAGTAGCTCACCTGCCTCCTTGGGCGATAAAGCCGCTTCAATTTGCGCCTCATTCACAATCTCGACACAGGCGTCGCAATAGAAGTTCAGCAGTACGGTAGCGTTCAGACTCGTCTTCTTGGCCAATGTTGTTCCCTTTGGCACGGCAACATGATGGCAATTGGGCGCACAGGGCTCATCTGGCGTTGGCGTCGTGATCAGATGTCCGCAGTCCAGTACATGCTCACATTGCAGCGACGTGTTGCGACAGGGACTGGATTCGAGGGTGACGTTCACTGTGGGGTATGTGATTGTTTCGCGGATTGCCGAGCGTTTACGCTTGGTTAACATTTGGCTGGAGGCGATGCTCGCCTTGAGTAAGAGAAAGTGGATGGTATAAGACAGGATGAGAAAGAGTGTTCGGGGTGTGGCGATGGTGATGCGCAGTGGTGGGTAATACAGCTGCATTGTGGAGAGGTTTTATTGCTGAAGGCATGGAGAGATGTAGCAGAGGTGAAGCACGTCCCTAGGCGGCCCTTCACTTCATCCAGCGTTCTCTTCACGGTGAAGCGGTCGAGTCAAGCCTGACAAAGACTTGGGCGGTTCTGAGTTGACGTGCTGGAGAGATGTTTGAACGACGGCAGACTGCGAGAAAGTAATGCTCAAATCTTTCACCAGGGCAGTCGGCAGTCTATGCACCCAGTCCTTCCCTGGTCTCGTGCATGTTGAATGAAGGCGAAGTATATCAATCTTGACATGTGCCAGGTGCTGCACTATGCAGCAAACGACCAAGTTGCTCTCGCCAACAATCATTCTCCCGTCCGCAGGCGTCCAGGGGCCGATGGTTGACCATGGTCCAGCTGGAAGAGGCGGCCATGCTGCAGCTGCCGTTGCTGGCACGAGAAGGGTACTGAGGCCTGGGTCTGTGCGGTGTGGAGGTGGGTCCGCTAGGGTTGCACGGGCCATGTGGGCTGCAGGGTCATGACATGGATGCGTCAAAAAAGTTGCGGCGGGCCGACGCGACTGCACGTTCAGGTTCAGCGCACGACGGCCTCCTACTCTGACGTGCTGCCAGCGTGTATAGACTCTTCGTTGCTGCGTCATCCACTTGATTGCCCGCCAAATTGGCTTCCCGACTCGTCGCCGCCCGGCGTTTTACGACCATCACGACCCGTCGCTCGTTCCCGTTGGCACGCAGCGCACCCGCAGCACGCAGCCGCCGAGACGTGACGTCGACCGCCGGCCGACGCTCCATCACCGCGCTCCTCGCATCGCTCCAGAAGCTCGCAGCGGACGCCGAGGCCAAGGCGCAGGCACCGCAGGCCGCGCCGCCGCGCGAGACGAGTGCGAGGCCGCGCAAGGACGCCATCCTGAGCAGCAGGACTCTGCGCGCCTTCATCGACGGCAAACGGGCGCCCGCAGCACGCGGCGTGCTCCTGGGACCGGTCCGCAGCAGCAGCGAGGCCGACGAGGGCGGCCCCGCGCAGCGCACCCGGCCTCGCCACGGCAGACTGCCCGGCCGCGACATGTCGTCGAGCATCGAGTTCATCACCACCCCGACGGCCGACACGCCCGGCACCACGCTCATCCTGCGCACCCAGGCCAGCAACCACTATGTCTTCGGCAGCCAGGCCGAGGGCATCCAGCGCGCCCTCGTCCAGCAGGGCACGCGCCTGCTGAAGGTCAAGGACTTCTTCCTGTCCGGCAGGACCGAGTGGAGCAACGTCGGCGGCATGGCCGGCATGATGCTGACCATGACCGACGCCACCTCGACCTCGTACGCCCAGAGCCTGGCCACCTGGAACAAGGCCAAGGCCCGCGGCCGCCTCATGGACGCGCCGTCCAAGCCGCAGTTCAACATCTACGGCCCGCCCAACCTCAAGCACATGTTCGCTACCTGCCGCCGCTTCATCTTCCGCAAAGGCGTGCCCATCGTTGCCACAGAGTACACCGACAGCACTCTGTCCCGGGACAGCGACGGCGGCCCGCTGCCCGCCTTCGAAGACGACTTCCTCCAGGTGTGGGCCCTGCCCGTCGCCCCGCTACGCACGCCAACAGATGCGCACGCCGGCCCCGACCTGGAAGACGAGGTTCGACGCTGGGAACTCAGCGGCAACACCTTCGAAGACCACCGAGCCCCCGACAACGAGACCCCAGAGGCGCGCCATGCCCGCTACGATCGCATTCGATCCGCCACCGTCAAGCACATGTTCGACTCCAACTGGAGCTTCGACACGCTTGTCGAACGGCACATCTCTGAGGTAGAGATGCCCACAGCCCTGTTCGTACGCAACCCCGACGCCAACGGCTACAAACCGTACACAGGCCCCAAGCCTGGCGGTCCCGACCCTCTGCCCGACATCATGGTGTGGACTCGCACACCCTGGCCCGGAGCCAAGATCATGTCTCTGCCACCCACGAGACCTGCTCCCGAATCCATCTCCTACATCGTGCGCACATATCCAGCTCGCGGCTCCTTCGACGTCAAACGCGCCAAAACGCTTGGTGTCAAGCCAGGCCCGGATTTCGGGAAACTCAGCAATGGTCAGTCTGTACAGAATGCGAGCGGGGAAACCATCACTCCCGATCAGGTGCTCGGCCCTGATAGGCCCGGTCAGGGTTTTGCTCTGTTGGACATACCCTCGCTCGACTACCTTGAGGCTGTCATCCTACGAGACGAGTTTGAGTCCACCAGCCTGATGAAGGGGATTGAAGCTTTCATCTGGACGCTTGGTCCGGGGCTCGCTGGCCATCCTATCCTGAACACGTTCATGAACAAGTTTAGCAATGTGAAACACATCATCTCATCTGCCGACACAAGCCCTAACCGCATAGCCTTTGATTCTGTAGCTGCCCAGACGACACGACTAGCCCAAGTTGACCCTACCAGATACCAAGTACCGCAGTACGATCTGACTAGTCTGCCGCAAAAGCAGCTTTCCGAGTCAGATCACATGCATCAGACCGTCAGTCTACCTGAAAATGCTATTATCGCTGACAGAGGTCTTTCTGCCACCCTGATGCCCAAGTTCGACTTGAAACCAGACACACGGCAAGCAGCCTTCCACCCGAAAGCTGTCGTGGAAGACGTGGCACCAGAAGTGTTGGAGCTAGCCAAGGCTGCGCAAAAGGCTGTACAGGATTCTCAAAAGGACTATGAGCCATGGCGAGCCCTTCTAGCCCACCCTGACACCGAAATCACCACACTCGGCACAGGCTCAGCGCTTCCCTCAAAGTACCGAAACGTATCCGCCACCCTTGTCCGCGTTCCTGGTGTGGGCAACTACCTATTTGACGCTGGCGAGAACACCATGGGCCAGTTGCAGAGGGTGTTTGCACCGCAAGAGCTCACGCAGATCCTGAAAGAACTGCGCGTAATATGGATTAGCCACCTTCACGCAGACCACCATCTCGGCACTGCATCTGTTATCAAGGCCTGGTACCACATCAAACACAACAATACGCCCAACTCCTCGCTCCCCAATGCCGCAACCGTCGCCAGCCACTTCAACGACTTCGGCCTCTCGGTCATCTCTCACAGTGGCATGCTCCAATGGCTGCGCGAGTATGCCGCCATAGAGGATTTTGGATACTCCCGCATCCTCCCTCTGGAGATCTCTCCCGCCGCAATCGGCGTCGGTGGTTCCACACTTTCCATCAAAGGCAAAGCTCCACCAGGAGACCAACGAGTCGCCCGACAAGACTACCAAACGCTATTCGGGTTCGCCGACATCCACACTGTGTTGGTATCACATTGCCACGGCGCCATGGCCGTCAGCATAACCTTCCCGCCATCTGCAGAGCATACGGCGGTCAAACCCCTCAAAATCTCCTACTCCGGAGACTGTCGTCCCTCCCAGCCGTTCTCAAAGATTGGCCGCGATACGACCGTTCTCATCCACGAAGCCACCTTTGACGATGAACTTGAAGGCGATGCGCGCGCAAAGAAACACTCTACAACTTCCGAGGCCCTTGGCGTCGGAGCACGCATGAACGCCAAAGCCGTCGTGCTGACACACTTCTCGCAGCGCTACCAGAAGATTCCCGTCTTACAAACCGTACAGGATGGCGACTCGTCCGCCGAAGAGGACGCATCTGCAGCAACCACGGAAGAAGCGGAGACAGACGAGATGGACCCTACTGCGGACCCGACAATGCAAAACTCGGATATACGACCCCCACCTGCCGGACCTGCGGTACCTCTACCTCCCAAACCCATCCATCAGCATTCGAGTCTGCAAGCCAACGAGCGTGTTATAAAGGTCAGGAACAAGGATATGAAGGTTGCCATCGCCTTTGACTACATGCGTGTCAAGCTCAAGGACATCATTGAGCTTGAGAAGTACAACGAAGCACTGAATGAGCTCCTGGTCAAAGAGGTAGAAGAGGACGTCGGTGAGGGAAAGGAGATCAGCGCTAAGGAGATCAATGTGAACGGCAAGAGAAACAGTGAGGACGAGCAAGGAATTGACAAGAGTAAGAAGCAAAAGAAGAAGGAGAAGTATGGGGGCAAGAGCCAGAGGAACAACTAAAGATGTGAGCATATTGCATAGCAAGCGCTGCAACTATACAACAATTCACCCTGAAGATACTTCCTCGCATGCCGTGAGAGACGAAATGTATAAGCTATCAACCTAAGCATAAGAGATCACCGGCATAGACTACCGTACCGACCAGCCCTTTCTAGACACAGTTGACTCTGCATATGCCATAGGTATGAGGTGTCTTTTGATGGTAGTCGTGTGAAATGAGTGCCTCGGCCTGACTGGAACAGTGATATATCAATTTTGGTCGGTCTGGTCAGTATCGCCTACACATTGTGGCTGATGACAAGCTAGAGCTAAATGCGATACGAACGCAAACATGAAATGCCTCATTACACCTTTCAGGTTGACGGAATTATTCCCAGTTGTGGAGACAGGAATGTGTTTTGATAAAGCCTTCGTAATCTGATGTGGGCTGTATGAATTGAGGCTGAAGTCACAAGTCGGAGCGAATCGTCGATACCGCCATCAAATATTTCTATTGGTGTTCGCAGTCAGCCACCCTGAGTTGGAGGAATCCCATAGTATTGCAGAACACCAAATGATGGACAAGATGTTGGTAATCTCCCCAGAGGTGGCACTACAGAATTGGGGTTTGGAAACAGCACTGTGTCGCGGAGTACACAGATACCAGTCTTTAAACCAACGACGAAGGAGCCAGTAGGCATATCGCTGGACATTGGTAACATCTATGCCGATGATTGATATGTATTTTACCAAAACCAAGCAAAGAGTATGCTCTGCAATTATTCTGGATCGACGATTGTAGCAGGTAACCCTGACCTGGCACAGTTATCTGTACTTTTGATGCACTAGTCATTTCGCAAAGCGAAGTGCGTTATATGACGAGCAAGAACTGGAAGCCAAAAGGTACGGCAACCAGGCATAAGGCCTGGTAACATATTGATCCACGCACAGTCTTGCATTCCGATTCGGGAGGGGGGTCGGGGTGGCAAAGCTACTGGTATTTATTCAAACCGCCACCCTATTTCTGCCTATATGCCGCCTTTGTCCTTCAACGAGTCTAAAAGGAGTAAGCGGGTGGAAGCAGCCTATGGGCTTAGTCTTTGAGCAAATAGAGCACAGAGTATTTGAATTCTCGTTGTGTTCACGCAACTGATCAGGAAGAAACGAGGATTTCTTGTTACATGAGGGACCCCGTGACAAGCTTTTGGATCAACAGCCAATACAAGCTCAGATATAAGCCGCTGACCAGAGACAGATGCAGCTTGGCTCGAAGTAAGGACTAGTTTTGATGGAACGTGACTGGAATCATAGTGGATGCAGCAGAGAACCAGTAAAATATCAATTAGTGTAGATGGGTGTACAGAGCAAGAAAGTGAAGGCCTTGCGGAGAATGTAACAGCATTTCAGGGCTGTGTTCGTAAGCATACGATACTATGCGCTCAATATTGCATGCTTCCTAATAACGCGATGTGACTGGACGAACGGCGCCATGGTACTCGCTATCTTTCCTGCTGTGCCGACATCCATGATGCTATCACCAATGTATTACAACAGGGGGGCCCTTAGTACCAAGATAAGCATGGTCAGCCTGTTGGCTTAACGGAACATCGGCTTTTGTGTTGGTTGTCGGTGCAACGGCCGTTGGGCTGTGCTCGTGGCTCTCAACAAAGTCTGGCCAAGACGTGCATCGATGGCTGCCACGCTTGCAGCACGAGGCTCACTGCTCGAGGATTGTTGTTCAAGCGCAACGTGATGGAATTTGAATGATGCAAGTGCTCGTGGCTGTGCTACGAGATCTGAAAAGCCATTGCACTTGTACAACCTGTTGAACTTGAGACAAGCCTTGCGTAACTGTGCAATGCGAGCTACATCATGAGAACATTCAATCAGCTCACCGTCTCATTTCCCGGAGTCGCCGGCGATCTTTAGTAAGCTATTAGATCGCAAGCCATGATGTACTGTGGTACAGCAGGCACGATTGTACAGTGGCAGATTACTGCCGTGGAACGCCGGGCAAGCACTGGGATAGTCGAAGTAATAGCCTCAACAGCGCAAGTATCCTGCACAAGTTCCAATCCCGCCAATCATATATAGTCAGTTGCAGCCTAGCCACGATTTCCTCGCTCAATGAACGCAGAAAGGCCGACAGCTTGTGCTCACAACATGGTAGAAGCTGGTGCGGTCATGACTGGGGTCATTGTGACATCGTTGCGGGTACCGACCCTTGCGTGTGTAAGTATACCCTGGCCTGATTGCATAAATCTCAATCTCCTGAACACGGGTCACATGAATACCACATCAGATCAGGGAAATAAGGGTGAGCTTTGCAAAGTCTGGTATCGGGTCCTTACATACGAAAGAATGGGCACCAGGCGCAACTGGCGGTCTGTCATTGAGTCAGTTTCGTTTAAAGCAGCGGATACTGCGGAAGTCTAAATGTGCGCAGCTGTGACCTTTGCATTTAAAATGTATTCGGCGGGTGCAGGCTGCGCAGGAGCACAAGATACATGGATCCTTTCATATGTGAAAAAGGAGGATTAAACGTAGGTAGCCGCTGTCAGCTGCGGCGTGATGGCAGGCGCATGCCCCAAGGATTCGGAGACGACCGGCTAATTGTTTCGTCTCCACAATGACAGGATCTGCGCTAGTGGGAGGGAGGGCGATCAACCAGTTTCTTGATTCAGTGCGAGCCGGTCGGACATGCGCATGCGGCTGAGACCTTGTTGCATGGAGCAATTGTTCCTGAAAATAGTACATTGATCCTGGTAAGAGCTGCGCAGCTCAGGTTGCTTTTTGGGGAAGTTGGTGCGGAGTTGTACAGTAACGTTGCATGTGTGAAGATGAGATACAGAATGAACAACCACGAATGTGCCGAGTGCATGCGCGCAATTGCGTTCGGTGCGATTCCCAATGTATTGGGATTGTTGTACCCTCGCTGTACTTGAAATGATCGCCGTCCAGATACGGCAGCCGGTATTACGTAGCACCTTGTGGGCTGCGCTTCTGCAATGTGATGAGATGTGATGAGTCGTTGACAGCTCGCAGCGGATCATTCGAGATTGGCGAACCGCCCCTGGTAGGAAAAGCATGTGTCGATCATGTTTCCGCAGGTTTGGTTGGGGACGTTGTTTGCTTTTGCGTGGATGACAGCAACGCCATGTTCAGGTCGCCGGCATGCACATGGTGCACGGCATGGGTGGATCGCCTGATATGGCAGATCGATCCAAAAGGAACTTTGTGGAGATATTGTGAGGCTGGTTTTTGTGAGGCTGCCAGTCAGGTTGCAATAAGTTTTGGGAGGTGATGAGGCGAGGAAGGATCACGAACCCTGTCAAGGAAGGGGCGAATATGGCACCTCGCACCACAAGATGGCGCAGAGATCAGGAGCAGAGTGAAGGTGGGTAAGAGCTTGTCTATCAAGAGTAAGGTTTGCAATGAAGCATTCGAAGTGTCTATGGTACTAAATCATCTATGGTACATTTGCTGCCCGACCGTGCAGCCCGATCATGTCGCTTCATGCCGTCATGACAGTTACAACAACCCCACAATGCCTGGCATCTGTAGTTCACGCCTCCAAAGCTTGGGCACGAGCGAAGGGCTGTCCATTGCCACCCAACGGCTGGGCAAATAGCTGTTGTCGAACACCTTCCTAACTCTCACTGCGAAGTTCGTGGCCACCGGAAGCTGCAGCTGAGCATGGACGGACCGGTGACTTTCTGCATGCCGCTATGCCCAGTCTCCACAACGCCATCTACTCGTTTCCCCGCTCATTATCGTAGAATCCGTAGACCGACCAGCGCCTGCGCAAGCCTGCCATTGCCCGCGTTAACCAACCCAGTTGTAGTATCATCCCTGAGTCCCAAAATCCAGACATGCCATTTTCCTTTTGCAGCGCCCCATGCCCTAACCACCGTACCCACTTATCCCAAATTCCAGACAGAGAGGCGTGAACGAAAATCCTTGGCATACATGGTCCGAGGTGAAGAACAAAAAGACAAAACGAAGTAGTAAGACGCGGCAATACAACACGAAGCGAGAGCGCTCAGTGCAGTAGCGCGACACCCACAAATGCAAGTACAGTTGATGCAAAAAAAGCCGCATGCAGATAGCCGCCCGAAACAGTGTCCGCTGCCGTAGCGGTGCCCATCATAGTCTAAGAAAATCAAAGGGACAGGAAGGAGAAACTGCATACTCGGTAGATGTACAGAAGAAATAGGACAGTACCCGTAAGCGAAGCGTCGAATCACACAGTCGAAGTATTAGGTGGATATAGACGTAATGTGCGCGGGGCCTTGGACCTTGCAGTAGACAACAGTGCGTTAGCAGCTGATCTGCAGAAGTCGGTGTGTGTGAAATGCGGTGTGTCTATCGTCTGCGCGCATTTGCGATGGGTCGCTGAGCAGAGGAGCCGGCGCCAACTTCCTCCAGGAGGTCAAGACAAGACGTCAACACTGCCGGTGGTTAGTGAGGTGCGAAACATGGGAAACGTTACACTTACTCGCTATGATCTCCTCTTCCCAGACGCCCATCTGGTAGTCGACCAGACCGTGCTTCTCCATGTTGTCACAGTTCTTTACGAGCTGTGTGCCCATTTTCTCGAGGGTATCGTAGTCAATGAGCGTTTGGGGCGGCTGTGGTCGCTGACCGGAGCTGATCATTTCTTGCGTCATGGTCCTCTGTTTCTGGAGCGTCGAGAGCCAGCAGGTGTTGAACTCTTCCCACAGCTTGAGGCGCTGCGCGTAGTGGGTCTCGTCGTCGCGCACTAGGCCTGTAGTCAATTCAGCTGCTCGTTCCGTGCTGTGCTCTCGAAAGAACTCACCCAGTGTCTCGGCCCAATGCAGCAGCCACTCTGACAGCCTGTGTAGCTGCGCACCCGCCTCACTGATGCGCCCGTCGTGCACGAACTGAAACGTCTTCTTCAGCTCGGATTGGTAGTTGTTGTAGAAATCGTCGTATTCGTTGCCGCTGCCATGCTGCTCGCTATAGCTGCCCTGCTGCGAGTAGCCGGCTTGGGCGGTGGCCTGGTGTGGATCTGTCATTCCGCCGGCGGTGTATGCGGGCGCGAGCGGTTCTCGTCCGACCGGGGCTTGCTGCGCTGTATATCCTAGCGAGGGGTACTGGGAAGGGACGCTTTGCGTTGCGATGGCAGAGGCAGGCGCGCTCGTGGGGCCACCCTCGCCGGCCACATTGTAGTATTGCGGTTGTGCGACCCCAAAGCCGGTGCTGAGGACCTCTATTGCCGAGTCCCTGTTTTGTTGGTACGGTTCCACAGGCTCATATTGTGACGACCCTGTCGCAGAGCCCTGCGCGCCAGGCACGCTGTACATGACATTCTGCCCGTAGGGCGAGTACTGCTGCTGTGATGCACGCTGTTGCTGCGGTTGTTGATCTGGGCTATAGCTTTGCGCGCCGTAGGACACGCCTGGCGATTGGATCGACGAGCCGACAAACTGTGAGCCTTCCCCGTAAGCGTAACCGTAACTCTGCGAACTGGGGCGGCTGCCGGACGAGGGGGCAGATGTAGGTGGGGCAGGAGCAGTCAAGGGCGCCTGCCTGAAGCGATCGGATGCGCTTACCACGGGATATGAGCTCTGCGGTGGAAGCAGCGTGCCTTGCTGGCTCGCGTAACCTGAGGGGTTCTGCCGCGGCCGACGGTCATTGTCCATCCCACCCAGCCGGCTTTTGAGCTGCAGACTGAAGGGCGGTTCGAGTGCCCGGTACCCTAAGGGCGAGACTGGTGGCGTCGCGTAGTTGGCCAGCTTGCAGGCTTGGTCTAAGACTGCGAAGGGCGCGAGAGTCGGAAATGTAGTAGGCTTGGAGGGGTAGGGTGGAGTGTCTTGGAGGTGAGGACAGCAAGAGCTATGCCGAGGAACGCGGTACGAGAAGAGTCAACGGTCAAGAGGGGAGGATGTTTCGAGGGTTGGGGGGAGGTGACGTCCGAATCGGATGGGCCAGAATGGTCGCAGCAACAGGCGGATGGATGATATACACTCGGCCCCGGCGCGTCGACAGGTACACCAATGGAGCCCGATGATGCAAAAAAAGTAGCTGCGGGCAGAAGCCTCACTGACGCGCGTGAGCTGCCGGGGGTATCCTCGTACGGCTGCGACGAGGATCTGTGGCAGTGAGACTGGCCAACCCGGAATGCTTGGTCCCGATGTGGTAATGTTGGAGAAAGAGGCGAGCCTGAATGTGGGCCAGCTAGACACGTAGCCACTAATTGACAGGAAGTGGTCCGGCAAAAGCAAGCGTGGAGAACCCTGCGAGTGGTGGTTTCTGGTGGTGAAGCACGGCGAGCGCGCGATGTTTGAAGGGCAGTCCTTGCACGCAATTGAGTTTTCAAACGAGTCGGAAGAATAGCGAGGCCACTCTAGGAGATGGTCTCAAACAGCTTAAACGTCTGCGGCAGCCGGTAGCTTAACGGCTCTAACGCGTGCTGGTATTCTTCACGACACCAATACAGGCAGTGTCTTGGACTGCTGCCCGCGCAGTGGGCCGGGCGTAGTGCAATTGCAGGAGGGGAGTGAAGCGGTCGGCCCGAGAGCAGACGGAGAGGCGCGACAATAGCTAGATTGGTGCTTGCTTGCTGCTCAAAGAGGAAGCAAACGGCGGTGGTGAGGGTTCAAATGAAAGTGGTGGCGGCACGGGCGACCAGCGTCACGGGCTGCGAGCAGTCGTTTGACGAGGAGCTTGATGTCGGCTCGGGCGTCCGGCAGAGGCCCAAGCTGGCGCAGGGCGAGAACAGAGTGGGGGGGATATACTTTGGTGCTGGGGTAGCTGTAAGGCGCGGTGCTGGGTGAAGTGAGGGCAGAGCCACATTGGGAGCGCTGCAAGCTCTGAGCATCCACGGACACTGAGTGTGCGAAGCAAAAAGGAACTCGCCAACGCGCCACGCCGGCGAAACAGAAGGTAAATACACGGGCCAGGGTGTCTACGAGCTAGAGAGGCACCAGCAGTGCACGCAGACCGCGCTGGGATCCCGCTCTGCGATGCGAAGAGTGGATGTGGCTGCGCGCCGAGTGGGTGAGGGCTGGCGAGTAAGGAGGCGTGATCGAGGAGCTCTGGACGACAGCGTACCCTCACACGTACCTCAAGCGTACCTCTGAATCTCCGTCTCCGATTTCCGAGATGGCCCTGGACAGCCGTGGGTGGGGCTAGCAGGCTCCCTGTAAGCCATAGTTACAGATCGCCCTGGTGGATCTGCGCCTGGGCAGCCATTGCTGCAGGGCAGCACCGCGTCTACTGGTCTGGTTGCGCCGCGGGAGCAGCGTGCTCACCACATGCTGTCTACCAGGCGCCGCGCTGCCCTGCGAGCTGCGCGACCGCCTTTTCGTTCGTTTTTCCATGCAAAGTCTGGTTCACTCGGCCCTGCGCGGCTCCACCGCGGCCAAATGTCGCCGTCCTGCTGGGCCTGGGAACACCTCCTCCAGATTCGCTTGGCGCCTGTCCAGTGACGACTGCGCGTGAGCATCGCCAGCTGAGCAGCACAGAGGCCCGGCGGAGGCCCAATGCGCGCTGCCAGCACGCCGGCCGCCCGTCGACAGCGGTGCCCGGCCTTGTAGCAAATGTGTTTCATGCACACGACCGCTAGGCGGCGAACCCAAGGCTGATTCGTTTCTCTGCTGCCAAATCATCAAACGGCTGTCGAACCTCTGCAGCGTCAGTTTGGCGCGCTGCTTTGCAATTCCTGAATTGGTGTCAGAGCAAATGCCCGCCCGTGTGCTGTGCGGCCGACTGCCGTCGTTTGCTCTGCCAGACGTGCTCAGGGGCGTTCGTTTTGAGCCAGAGTCTGCACTCGATCAGGACATTGCTGCTCTCTTCGTCTGCGCGCTCCTGCGGTTCGGCAAGGATTGCGCGCATGGGCGATCATCCACTTGCTCCAGCCTCACTCGTCGATCGCGCAGGAAGCCCGTCCTTCTCCGTGCGACAAGTGCTGGTGCCATGTCCACTGCACGCGACTACAAAGTTTGCGAACAATGCCCTCCAGGCAATCGACTTTGCAGTGCGATGCAGCAGAGCGGTAGCCAGGCCTGGCGAGCCGTCGGAGCCTCCTTCCTGCATGTCTCACTGGCTCTTGCCCTGAATGCTGCAGTCATCCTTCCAACCTCAGCGCCCAGACCGCCTGACGACGCCAGCTTCGACACATGATAACTCGGTTCACAGCGCCGAGGATGCAGTGTCAGTACCCTCGCGACTCATTAACTCATTGTCCGTGGCTGTCGAGCTTCGGCTGCCCGCTGCCGCCCTCGACCTTCCATCCTCACGTGCCAACAGCTGTAACCTTCTGGAAGCAACCGGAAACCCCATTGTGCGGTGTGCACTCTGTAGACGCAGACACCGCCAAATGAAACAAGCGTCGTTCGAAGTACCCGCGCAGGCATCCCACGACCGAGGTGCGTCACTCGTTTTCCAACGGCGATCATCTGGTGACCCTGGCTCCCGTATCACGATGCGCAGTGGAAATGAGCACAGGGGCACGGCGAACATGCTTCGAGAAGGTTTCATTTCGTTCGAGAAAGCGCACACTGACCTCCATATCGCCCGCAAGCGCAATGCCGACCGGGAGCCCTACCGGCTTGCGAGTCAGACTGACTGTTGCAACTCACCACAACCAAGGCAGCTGAGTGCTACTGAACTCTATCCAAATGAGAGTCGAGGCTCATCCGGCACTTGCCCGTGTTAGGCTGTCATGCGTCCTTAGCCTGTAGTCGCTGGACAAATCGTCTTTGCCGTTGAGGCTGTTTCCGCCCTACCCGCTGCCGTTGACGAGGTGCATCCAAGCGAATTCTTCACGAGTAAGATCGATTGAAATGACGACAAGCGTCACCGGCGTCCAGCAATGCGGAAAATTTCCAATTGGCGCAATTAGAGCGAGGTGCAGTCCTGCATCCACAGCTGTGTCACGGTTTGCGACACCAGCTCCACCTTCGTCCCTCGCGATGCTGGCCACGGCGAAGTACCGCGTACGGCATTCATGAGATCGATATGTGGGCAGCGCGCTCGCTTATGCCCGCAAGGTGAAGCGTGTTCATCTGCGATCTGCATGATGTGTTCGCCTACGTTCCGTCAAATTTCGCACCCATTTCGGACAACAGACGCTTGGATCACTACGAATTCACCCAGCCAGTGATGTACCTCGATCGACATCCAACTGAACGTCAGCTGCACGACAAAGGGGGAGTCGATCGTAGCTAGCACATGAAGGACCATTGCCATGCTGGCATCTTCCCATCAGCTCGTTCGCAAAGCCACCTCCATTTTGCAACACGAAAAACCGCCAAGCTTCAAGCAGCTTATTATGGTACAGGACTGTTGCAGCATCACTCCCACGGACCCTGTCAAGCATGATGCAAAGTGCAGACCGAACCCGAGGTGTCAAAAAAGATGAACACTGGGTCCAAACGGTTTTGCTGTACCGCATTCCAGGAAATAGGTTCTTACAAGCTCACAACATATTCTGAAACGTCTCCACGAACTGTTTCCGGCTTGTATCCCGGCAGTCGGTACCTTGTGACAATTCTGAAGTGCACAACCGGGTACCTGTTGCACAGCAGCCGTCAACGTTTCGGTAGGTGTCTCCTTCCGCGCAGATGGTTCTGTCGGATACGCAATGCAGTCATGGTGTCTAATAGATCATCCATCCTGAGGTCCGAGAAACACTCTAGAGGTATGACTCAAGGCTCCATTGTTCTTGTGCGCAGACAGCACCTGTGAGCGTGTTGCTTGTTGCTCATCGCCAGTCTATAGAACTTATTGATGACTTGCCCGCTTGACTACCAATCTCGCTGTCACCCTGACCTTCCAGAGTAACCTTGGAATGTTAGTGGTGCAGTACCCGTCAATATCTGCCAGAGCAAACACGACGCTACGTCTGACACGTTCTTAGGCAGTTTTGACAGCTCTACCGGTGTTGCGCCATAGGCTCTATCCGCCTGGACAATCTTACATTCAACTACGCTAAATGCCGACAAGTATACGATATACATGATGCTGTACAAGGAGGTGCAACCTCAACGCTTGACCCAGGTAGGCATCTTGCGGGCCTTGATGTGGCCAGGCTTCTTCCTCTCCACCTTTCTCGGGTCACGGGTGATGCAGCCAGCTATGCAAAGATCAGCGAATGTGTTCTGAGTGTGCGACATGTCGATGGTTCGAAGATCTGCATGAGAAGCCCATGTGGAGTTGTGTCATGTGCAAGCGGTCCCAGTTGGACTATGTGGAGAAGAAGATCGAGAATGCAAGACGTGAACAGGATCAGGGGTAGAAAGTTCCTCAACTCACCTCGTCGCAGGGCTGGTTTCAGCGCTGGTTCATGCACCAAGAGTGCCTTCGCTACCGCCAATGTCATGGCCTCTGCCTGGCCAGTCGATCCACCGCCCTGTACCAAGCCGAAGAGGTTGTACTTGTCAAGTCGCTGGGTGGCCTTTAGCGCCCATACGGCGCTCTCCCGGTGATGCAGCCGCCCAAAGAACTCAGTAAGGGACTGGCCATTGATCAACACCTCGCCCTCGCCCTCGACAAGCCATGCAACTGCAGAAGACGTCTTCCTGCGCCCAACACCCTTGGCCCTGCCCAGCTCGTCAATCACACCGGGCTTTGGCTTGACATCGCTAGGCTGGCTAGGTTTCTTGTAGCGCTTCATGGCCTCAGCAACCTCTTCAGGCATCAGCTGTGGATGAATACAATTCAGTCTCCGCAGAATATGCAGCATCTTGTGGAAGCGTTGGGTCTTGACAGGCTCGTTGGTCATGATGCGGTATTGCTCGACTGTTTTCCATGCAACCTTTGGTGCTTCGGCGTTCGGTATTGTGGGCAAGGTTGCGACTCTGCGGAGAAGGGCAGAGAGCGAGAGAAAGTCGTCGGTAAAGGTAGGCTTTGCGCTGAAGTAGGATGGCGACGCCGGGACGATGCGCAGTGTCCGCAGGAGGCTCTCGTCGCCCATCGCTCCATCTCCTCCATCTTCAGCGTCAAACTTGAATGGCTTCGCAGCAGTAAACGGCTCCTGGATCTCAGTCTCGATTTCGGCGGCCCGCGATACAGTCGTGGAGATGCAACGGGATGCTGGGGTTTGGAGACTACAGCGTGCTGCCCGCGCGCATTGTGTCCTCGATTGGGTTCCGATTGTGCCGACGGCCCTAGACAGGCCTTGCGCGATCTTCCTGCACACCATTGCGCCGTGTAGTCGAGCGGAGATGCTCGTGGGTACGGCTAATGGACCGGTGTTGTAGATGGCATGCACGAACAAAATCGCCGCCAAGGTTGGGCCTTGCAGCGCTAGTGGCTGGCCAATCAGAGCTCACCAGCACCACGACGTCGATCAATAAGGTAGATGTAACTTTAAAGAGCTATGGGATTCTGGTCTCGTGGAGTATGTTTTTGATGTTGAAATGAAAGTCAGAGAACAAAGTCAGAGAACTGATGTCGAAGTCCTAAGCATCTTGTTCCATCACCCGCGTGCCTGTCAGGAATCGTTCAGTGTTCATGTCTCGTGCAAGCATCGATCGGACTGCAAATTGCTATTATGGAAATTGAGTGCTCTGAGAATGGATCTGCGTTGTATCAGGGGTCGCTGGGTATGTTCATGCGAGCGCATCGACTGTTGAATACAACCTAACCCGTGTATGCAGCCTTGCACCGTGGATGTACCCTCGACTAGCCAAGATGCAAGACGTGGGCCGAGTGTAGCTGGAAAGCGGGCCCTGTTTGGCCATGTTCCTCACTTATTGTAAGGGATGAGCTCGTCTGTGAAGCTGAGGTTTGCTGTTGCGATGTTATGGTGTTGGCAACGAATTTGGGTTGCCTGTCTTCCTGAGTACACTGACGCAGCTCACCGCGCACATTGCAAAATTTGTCGATTATTTATATTCTTTTCCTCTGCAACACACATTCAAAGCAAAGGCAAATACTTTCACCCTCTGAAAATACGCATGAGAGGATACGGAGAAAATGCCGACGCCTCCTAAGGTGTCGACCTCACCAACCATGTTTTGAGCCACCTGACAACTGCCAACGACTATGTGTCACTGGGCTGTTTAGCTCGCGCAATGGCTCAGAGTAAGTCTGGCATGGCAATAATGCTGTAGTGTACACGACTGACCAATTTATCAGAGGTGCAAAATGTGAGACGAAAGGCTGGTGGCCAGGTTGCTCCGTTTGTAGCCCTCATTGCGTGCATTAGGAAGACTGACGATAGTCTGTGCAAGCAGGAAGAGCTCGGCGACCAGTCCCAAGTCTTAACTTGGACGCTGTCTGATGCACCATGTTTGTAGCTGATAATGCTCTCGGTTTAACTGTGCTAGCCATTTACAGATCTTGCACCTACTGAAGCGTGGATGGCGGACCTGGGTGCTGTCTGTCGGTTTGCCTTGCGGCGCGGCGTTCACGGGGCATCAATCTGCTTGGCTCGCAATTGTGAGAACCCATTCAACTACAGTTTCGAGCATGCAGAAGTGAGCCTGTGGTTGCGCGCGCCAGGTCAGCGCCAAGTCGACCACCAATGCACCTGTCCCGCCCCTCCATGCAGAAAGCGAAGCACGGTCCTCCGCCCAATCGCACAATAAGATTCTTCACCCCACTTCACACCCAAACAACCTTTTTTTTCCTCAACGCCTTTGCTTCCCTTGATTGTACAGTTCCGCCCACGGTCAACCAGCAATCATGTCTTTCGGAAAGATTTACAGCTACAGCGTAAGTGGCTCCCTGCCTGCGCAACCCGCCCAAACTTGGGAGAAACCCGCAACTGACAGCCCACCAACAGGGTAACCCGCGCACCACCTCCCTCCTTGCTGTCGCAAAGGAGAACGGCCTCGACATCGAGTTCGTCGACACCGAGCCGGCCAAGGGCGTCTCTGCCGACTACCTGAAGCTCAACAAGCTCGGCAAGGTCCCTACCTTCGAGGGCGCCGACGGCTTCGTTCTCTCTGAGACCATTGCCATCGCTGTCTACCGTGAGTGCCCCGCACCCCCTCTCCCCCCGATGGCGTTATATGATGTGCGAATGTTATTCATTCAGTTATCCCTGTCTGAAAACTACTGTTGAAAAAAGTATATACCTGATCTACGTTGGCGGCACCCTCTCCGATTCTACCATTCTCGTCGTGACTCAGTCGCTGACCGCTTCCAGTCGCCTCCCAGAACGAGAAGACCAGCCTGCTCGGCAAGACCAAGCAGGACTACGCCACCATCCTCCGATGGATGTCCTTCGCCAACACTGAGGTCCTCACTCCCCTCGGTGGCTGGTTCCGCCCCATCGTCGGCCGTGACCCCTACAACAAGAAGAACGTCGATGACTCACAGAAGGCTGCCCTCAAGGCCGTGCACGTCTTCGAGGAGCACCTCCTCACCCACACCTACCTCGTCGGTGAGCGTCTGACTCTTGCCGATCTGTTCGCCGCCAGCATCATCGCCCGCGGCTTCCAGTACTTCTTCGACAAGAAGTGGAGGGCCGAGAACCCCAACGTCACCCGCTGGTACGAGACCGTCTACAACACCCCCAGCTACTCCGCTGTTGCTGGCAAGCTCGAGTTCATCGAGGAGGCCATCAAGAACGTTGCCCCCAAGAAGGAGCAGGCTCCTAAGGCTGAGAAGCCCAAGGCCGCCGCTAAGCCCAAGGCTGCTGAGCCCGAGGAGGAGGACGAGGCCCCTCCTGCCCCCAAGCCCAAGCACCCCCTTGAGGCCCTCCCCCGCCCCACATTCGTCCTCGACGACTGGAAGCGCAAGTACTCCAACGAGGAGACCCGCGAGGTTGCCCTTCCCTGGTTCTGGGAGAACGTCAACTTCGAGGAGTACTCCCTCTGGACTGTTGACTACAAGTACAACGACGAGCTTACCCTCACTTTCATGACCTCCAACTTGATTGGTGGTTTCTTCGCCCGTCTTGAGGCTTCCCGCAAGTACATCTTCGGTTGCACTTCCGTCTACGGCCAGTCCAACGACTCCATCATCAAGGGTGCTTTCCTCGTCCGCGGCCAGGAGGCTCTCCCCGCTTTCGATGTTGCTCCCGACTTCGAGTCCTACGAGTTCACCAAGCTCGACCCCACCAAGGATGAGGACCGCAAGTTCGTCGAGGACCAGTGGTCCTGGGACAAGCCCATTGAGGTTAACGGCAAGTCCTACGACTGGGCCGACGGCAAGGTCTTCAAGTAAATGCCTTGCATTTCTGCGGTGCTAGTTTTGTTAATGATGCGGATGATTTTACGACCTGGAACCAAGGGGTATGAAGGGTGAGGGATGGGTGTAGTGGATCAAAAAGATTGCTATGACCCGAACATAGAGGCAAAAAGCATATGTTCACGACGTCCAAACATGAGCTTTTTTTCGGCTTCGATGTGATGACGTGCATGTGATGCCCCGCATTAACCATCAAAACATCAATACCCACCTGTGCTCTCCAATAGCAATCTTCAATTGACTGCTAAGTTCAGCCGCTGCTCTCAGGTTCGTAGCAAGGCTAGCTTGCACTCAAAGCTCAGGATGCAGCTGTCAACCCAAAGGACCGACTTCCATGGCACCAATGGAAGGCTCAAGGCCTTTCACTCCATCAGGCGCCTTACAATAACGCCGAGCACAGGAGCAGCTCGGACTTTGCTCTCCACTCTGGCATCTCCACTCACTGGGCAGGACACGGTCAGATGCACTGATAGTGAACGCGCTACGTGTGCATTGGTTCCCGCGTCGTTCGGCAGCTTGGCGTGGTGAATATCTTCACCACTCATACGCTAACAATTGAGCTCAACTTGTGTCTCTGCTCTGCCGCGTGCCCAGACGACGAAAAGGTAGCTGCCGTTGTCGATCACCGTGTAACGGTACCCGTTTTTGAGCATCCCGGAAGTCTGGGTGCCTCGAGGGCTGGATCTGACCTCGATCGTTCGCGAGCTCTTGGTGGCGCCAGCTACCCCACAGGACGCCTATGCGCTGATTGGCTCAGCCCGAGGAGATGCAGCCGCAGTCGCAGCTTTGTTGGCGCAACGGCGCAGGTAGGGACGGGAAACAAGGGCGTGACTTCTTTGCGATTCGAGTCCTCTGTCCTTCGAGTCCTCAACATCTCCTCACCTTCGCACACGCATACCGAGTTGGCTGAGTGGCAAGGATATCACGCAACTGCTGGCTTGACTTGCAGCCCTGCGCGACGCTGATTTAGCTGACCAGAACGCAATTCCACGCGGACCGCGCGCCGCAGGAGTTCTTCGCTCTCACGTTTCGCTGTCGCGTGAACCTCAGAACGACAAGCTACATCTCGAGGCTGGGTTGAACTCAGAAAGAGCTTGGATCACCTGCACCCACTCAACCTCAACCTAGGGTCCGGCTGCCTGCGCCGTAGGGCTGTGGGTCGTGGGTCCCACCTATCCTTGTGCTACGCTGACGTCGATCAAGGGCGCTCAGCTCACGCAGCGAGACCCAGTCGTGGGGAGACACTTGGGTTGCGCGACGGTGAAGAAGGACCGTTTACATTTGCGGCCGTGACGTGGAGAGTGGATAGCGACACGGCTTAAAGGCAAGAGTTGGACCTGGCAAACGGCCACAAGCAGCAACACAGAACTTCACGTTAATGCTCTTTTGCATTATTGCGAACATTAGTTTGACGTGCTGCGAGCGTGGGGTGCATATACTGTGGCTGAGACACAATTGCTTGTATTCTGGCTAAGAGTCATCTGTCACGAAAAAGAGGCTCATATCCACAACCGAAAGTGGCGTTGACGAGACGAGAAGGAGGCACTGAGGGCATGAAGGACAGTGATGGACACAGGGAGGTTCGAAGATCATCCGGACACAGCCATGAGCCAGCTATACAGGTGATTTGCTTGGGTGCAGGTGGCGGCCCAACCGAAGACAATGTAACGGGATTCCTCGTGCGTTCAACAGCCACCAAGTGGTCCAAGAACTCGGTCCTAGCTGTTGATGCTGGATCGCACCTTGCGGCCATCACTCGGATTCTGGAACAGCATTTTCCGCTCGTCTCAGAGCCGCGACCTCAGTCACCCCCGAAAGTGGATAGTATCCATGGCGGCGGTGTTCGAATCAACGATGACGCAACATCGCCGATGACTGAGCATGTTCCAATGTCTGATGATGATTCGGGGGCCGAAACACCATTGTCGGACGATGACATGACATTGGAGATAACAACATTGCTAGACGGAGTCTTCGCTGGGTTACCTTTCCCGAATGCGAGCGCCAGAGCGAACGCGCTACACATTGTCAGAGAGCACGTATCGACCTATCTGATCACACATCCGCACCTGGACCACTTATCTGGTTTTGTCGTCAACACCGCGGCCTTCCACAACACATCGCGTCCGAAAAGACTAGCAGCGTTACCGTTCACGGTTCACGCTATCAAGACGCACATCTTCAATAATGTCATCTGGCCTAATCTCACGGACGAGGATGGTGGGGTAGGACTTGTATCATTTCAGCGTCTTGCAGAAGGTGGTAACATCGCTTTAGGCCAGGGTAAAGGAAGAGGATACATTGAGGTCTGTGATGGCCTGGGCGTGAAGGGCTTCAAAGTCAGCCATGGACACTGCATGCAGGGTCCAGGACATGTACATCGCGGCTCGAATGCCGACCTGCAGGAGACGTCAGGCTTGCAACACACTTCTGCGGCTCTACACCAAGGCGAGGCGAGGGAGGGACGCTCCCACAGTTTTTCCATGCCGGTGCCGCATAGCCAGCCGGGAACTCCAGGGCTTGGCTCATTCGGGGCAGAGCAAGGTCGAAGATCTAGCCACGTCACTGCGAACAGCATACCCGCTGACCAATGTGTTGTCGATTCTTCAGCATTCTTCATACGGTCCGAATCAACAATCACCACGCCTACAAAAGAAATCCTCATCTTTGGCGATGTCGAACCAGACTCATTGTCCCTTTCTCCGCGCACAGCATACATCTGGGCCGAAGCAGCCCCCAAAATTGCGGCCGGCATTCTCACCGGCATCTTCATCGAATGCAGCTATACCGACGCACAAGCCGACGCTGTGCTCTTCGGACATCTTGCACCACGGCATCTCCTCGCCGAACTCCAAAATCTCGCCGACATGGTTAGAGAAGCACGCAAAGAGCACGAACAAGCTCGCGAAGCAGCGCGACATGGACGGAAACGCAAGCGTATGAGCAGAGACTTGCATTTCGAAGGCCCGATGAAGTCTCGCACATGGCACTCTGGCGTAAAAGGCATCGATACACCAGTCTCTTCTACTCATCCGCATTCTCATGCCGACGAAGATCTTATGACAGATTTTAGCAACACTCCCACTGGTGCACACACTCCCAACCCTCACTACTCGAACGCCGCCACTTCAGGGACCCCACATAACCCGCAAGCTTCCCACCCATCAGCTCCAGCAGCGCTCAACCTCAACAGTGTAAGCGCAGAGCATAATCGCGCGTTGCTCGCTGCAGCGTTTGAGGCTCCACTGAAGGGGCTGAAAGTTGTAGTGATTCATGTCAAGGATACGTGTGAAGATGGGCCGTTGGTCGGGGATACAATTCTAAAGCAATTGCAGGAAGGGGAAACGAAGATGAAGGAGGAAGGGAGGGGGCTGGGATGTAGTTTTGAAATTAGTAGTAGTGGTGATGCCTATTGGTTTTGAGAAGTGATTTGCGATGGATGATGGCAGCTCTTGAATTACGACTGGGGACGGCGTTTATAGGGTATAGTTGACGCTGAGGTATCTTCGGCTGGGTTGAGTGCATATGTTTTCTTCCATCGGGATGGTTCTACCTTTTCAGCAATAGCTATGAGTCGGGCACAGCTCGCATGTATTTTAAAGCAGGCGATGAGCAGCACAGTGAATAGATTTGCACATTAAGACTGCCAGACTTTGTCTTCGTGTGAATTGTGCTTGCCGGTAAGTCTTGACTCAAACTCAAAGATCCAAAGCGCCATTTAGTTCTGATCAAGGCCTCAGTACATATCCCTTTGGTTCAGCTCGCAAATGCGGACATGTCAATAATGGCACCCATCCTCATATCAGATACCAGCTTTCTTGGTTGGCAACGACCGAGTGTGCTTTTCGGGCTCTTGATCCGCAGGATACCTGTGGGCAGCAGCCTCGAATTGAGGCGGCCTGGGGGCTCATATCGCTCACAAGCGCACTATGCCCGGATGTGAACATAACACGACGTGACAATATTTCTAGTCGTGGACAGAGGTACACCTCAACTCCAAACATAGTAGCAAATTGAATGGCTACTCTGTGGTTCAGGCACATGGCTACCGCAACGCAATCGAAGGTAGCTGTTCGGCTATCGAACGTCGCTACCGTGCCACGATGTTTTCTCTGAGCTCTTCCACCCACCCCTATTCACTGCGGATGGTTTACTACTGAAGCAATCATACGGTGAGTTGATGAGGTTTGCCTGAGACTTCTATAATATGTGTTGCTCGAAATCTGTGTGTAGGGAACAGAATTGTGCACCTGTTCAGCTTTGCTATATCAGAGAGCGAGTCCGAAATCCTCCTAATATGAATCTCAAGCAACGCAGGCTTATGGGACGACCCGAAAGGGTTTGCTTCCGGGCAGAAGTCGCATAATTGGCGCAGCTTACTTCAAACATTTCTCATTGAACGCGAGCATCTACCTCTTTCGGGACCACAAACCACGTATGTTGTCCACTTCCGTGCAGTCTAGCAATAGCTCGTGGCATCCCATCCGCATCTACATCCCTAGTTTCCTCGCCCAGCGTGCCCGACAGAGCACAACTCGCTTTGTCCTTCAAACACGCGCCCCACGCCAGGCTGGTCCTTACAAATACGCCCAAACATTGAGCTGCAGTGGGCCCTTGTCGGATTGCTATGTACACGATCTCTTTCATCTGACTTATCCTATTCAGACTCATTGTACTTCGGGCTCCAGTATGTGATACGTCCGGCTTGGCAGTCTTGCTGATGGTATTGGAGCAAGAATCGGGGTGTGGAATATCTGATCTGACAGGTCCGTCCTGCCTCATTTGCCTCTCGTCAAGGCTGTGGCTACGGACTGACACCGAGGCCTCCGTGCCAGCTTGCTGGACTAGTTGGGATTGGATCTTGATGCGACCTGTTGGATTGAGGTATTCACTACCATCCAATAATCCTTCTCTTGAAAACGTATAAGCGCCGTGTTCGATAGCTCCAGCTGTCACAGAATCGACTGTTGAGTAGACGCCTAGGAATTCGCTTGGAAGAGTGCTATATGGATATGGTTCGTACTCGAGAACGTATAGCGTTGCTGCGGGCGCAGTGAAGCCAAAGCGGGCAGGGTATGGTGCAAGCACCATAGTGGATGCTAAGCTACGCTTCTGCAGCCGGTTCCGTGGACGCTCATGTAAAGTCTCCACTTTCGGTGGCTTGGACAGTTTGGCCTTGCTTTGGTGGCCACCAGCAATTATGGGTTCGCTTAACGACCGCTTGCGTCGGTTTGATTGTTTCATCGTGATTTCCTCAAGTGTCTTTCTGGGCTCCTCGCTGTTGAAGCTTGCTTGCTGTTCGATCAATGTGCCAGTGTTGGGGCCAAAGACGCTGTGAGAATCGTTGACTTCAAAAAAAGGAGGATGGCCGTGAATAACGGACGTTCAACAGTAGTTTGAACATGATAATGAACCCACAGCTGTCAACGTTTCATGTTACGAGTTCAGTCGAAGTGTGCAGGATCCTTCGTGAGCTACAGTCGTCATTGGCAGTTCATGCGTCATCCAATGTAGCTAAGCCACGCAAACTAGCCGTTTGAAGAAATTGCGCCAGCACTACGGACATTAGCGAGCGCGATAACATCGTGATAACATGAGTCGTGGTTGTCGGCAAAGAAGGGTGCTCCAGAAAGTCCATTTTTGTTTGAGGCTTTGCTGTTATCTACACTCATGTTTGCCAGCATTGACCAGTGACGTACGCGGCATGCAGGCGAAGCAACACCAAGCACATGCCACGATAGCCGGTACCCGATATGAGAGTACGTGAGATAGTCGTGAATATCGATGCCTCCTCAGATGGTCTCCGCAATGCACCCAAGGCTGTACATTCAATTCGTATAAATTCAAGCTTATTCGCAGCAATAAGGCTCTACAAACTCGCAAGATATACCTCAAGATTATAAGATACCAAATCGATAGAGATGGCTTGCTGCAGATACAAAAAAGATAAACTCATACTGCAGCGGGTTTTCGCTAGTGGCCATGCACCTTACGACCAATCTACCCGTACGTTATAAATAGGCTGAGTCAACGAGAGGCCTTATTGTCTCCTGCCCGTTCACCAAAAAGTCCTGAAGGTATACCATAGCCAGTGGACTCTGTACGGAGGACGGCTCACCAAAGCCGACAATTTTAGTACTGTTATCAATACTAAGGAACATGAGCTCTTGTAGAGAGGTCTAAAGCGTAACACAGCCGCTACGCTATTTGTGTACTGATTCCACTGCTTAGCTACCCTGCTGGCCCGATTTGATGTGACATAACAAGTGGTTTCTCTTCAAAATATCCCCGACTATGAAGTTTTCTCTAACGTTAGGGAGCAGAAAAGAGAACCCAAGCAGTTGTGTTGTGAACAAGGAGCTCGGTTCACGCACTTCCCCTGTTATTGCGGCAACTAAGCAGCAGTTTATTTCCGCCCCTTCTCTAATCCGACGGGGACTGAACGTTACGGCCAGCAAATAATGAAGGTTAGAAAGTGCGTTTGTCGCTTGTGAAGACGATAAGCTCGTGCAATTTAGGTTCCCAGCTTCTGCCGCGGTCAGTGCAGGCTGATCTAGAGGAGAGTGTGGCATTGTTTGACTATCAGCATCAGTGCAGCATAGAGTAGGAGGTTGCTTGATATTGATTCGTGGGACGTTCTCAGCGGTATGTCACTGATAGCGCGCACTAAAAGTTATCTAGTCAAGTGTCTACCGTCTTACAGGTCTTCTATATCTACAGGGTGACGTGCGGTACTTGAATGGCCAGCCCTTGGCTTCCCTTGCTATCTATGTCTGTTTCTGCCTTCTTGCCTAGACCAATGCCAGCCCGCCTCGCTCTCATGACAGCATGCAAACACCGTCCCACGCCCTCGAGGTCTCCCAGTAGCGTGACGTGTCCGCGATCGCTCGATACCACGCCTCCCCTTACCACCGAATATCCTTCGGGCACCATGGCGGCGCGCGCGAGCACAACACCGTCCCCGCTCGCAAAGGCCAGTTCATCGTAAACATCAGCTCGCGCAATGGCTTCGCGAGACTCGACCTTGGCACCGTATACCGTTGGTGTTGATTTGCCGTACATGAGCGCGATTGGTGGATATGCGTTGGCTGTGCTGTGTTTAGGCTCATGGGCGAGCTCCTCTTTAAAGCGTTTGGTCTCCGCCAATACTCGGGTGAGGTACTTGATAGCTTCATCGCGCGATATAGTGACTGCGGTTGCAGGATTTGGGTCGTTTGAGGTGTACGTGGAGCGCGACATTCGCCGCCCTGCCATCATCTGAGGCTCCATCCCACCGCCTGCGGCCTCGGCATTGCCCTCGGCTACTTTGTTTGCAGCATTGTGGGCAACATCTGCTGCACCACTGATTGTATCACCGTTTCCTCTTGAAAAGCTACCTTTTCGACTTGGGAACGTTGGTAGAGCTTGCGACATAGCACTCAATACACCACTCACGCTGAAGCTACTTTCTTTAGGTGGCTCAGGGCGTGGCAAAGGTGGCGCTATACATGGCGATAGACGGCCCTCAATCCATGTGTTTACGTCGAAAAAGTCTACGGGGTACTGTTCTTTAGTGTGCTTGTTCAGAAAGCATTTGCCATCCAGTGGTAGCAAGGCATAGGAAGTGCGAATGCTAAAGTTCACCTGTGCGGTCAGTACACGAGATGAGAGCAGGACGTCATCGCCGTTCCGGAACGGACCAAGGATGTTAACGCAGTTTTGCGGTACACCAGCATAAACCACGCCGGCGACAAGATCTGGTCGTTGATTGATTGCGTGGCGGGTGATGAGGCCCCCCAGTGAGTGTGCAAGGACAATAGCGCCCTTCTTCTCAGGAGCAACGCTTGCTTGATTGCACGGGAGAGCTTCGAGGAACTTGATTAACCGGCGTGAGAGGAAGTGTGGTGACAGTCGCCAGTCATAACCATAATTGTGGACCCTGAGCTTTCCACTCTTGTAGTTTTCGGAAGCTCGCAGGCGCTTGAACAGGCGTTTCGAGATATCAACAGGCCCGATATGTGTCAACATGCCATCCGGAATGATGGTTTGCTCCATCCTCTCATCTGCATCCTCGTCGAAAGGCACCTCCAGATCCACTTTGCGTAAATTGAGGCCGACCTTGATGGGAACCCACAACTGGCGATTTGGAGGTTCTGCAGAACGCAGAACGGAGCCACGATACCCTCCGAGAATAACCAGGTCGCCTTCTAGCTCTTCGAGAGCTCTCGTAAAGTTAGGGTGGGTGTCAGCTTCAGGGGGGCCATCTTTGAATGGCCGCATTGCCCTCAGGGATACGGACGAGCCGTTGCGCGGGAAAGTCGCTGAGGGGCTTGGGCGAAAGCTGGGTTTGCGCATTGGGTTCTCATCCACGGCTCGTCCTCTAAGTGGCACGGTGCCATTACGACTCCGGAACATGTCATCCCTGTGGGAGAAGTTGAAGTTCGGCATAGAAGGACTCGGAAGCTTGAAGTTTGAGTCCTGAAAGCTGTCTTTGATAGCCTTGAGCCTACTATTCACCTGCTCAGACACGCTCTCAAACCTTGAGTCGTCGCCAAGAGAAGACGCAATGGATTTGGAACGATAGAGGAGCAGTGAACCTTCCGAGTTCGACCTACGAAGCCTAGGTGGAGGTCGGTCATGCGATATACGGGGTTTACTTCTTTGGCCAAGCGTAGAGAGGCTGTCAGTCCCGCTTTCGGCCTGCGAGAGAGGTGCGATGTTGACCTGTTGTGGTGAGCTCAAACTTCTGCGACGACCCAGCGTCGACTCAGAGTTGCCATCGTGCTGAGGTAAGCTGCCACTGCTTGCTGCTTCTATCTGCCTGGGCCGAGAGCGTATGCCTGGGGGTGGCTTTCCACGCTCGTTGTCCAGCGACAGTGCTGAGAAGCTGGGCAACGAGAACTGCAGGTGTTTCGGCGCTTTCGGCAGGTTGAAAGGCACGTATTTCCGCATCGTTTCGGAGATTGAACCACTTGACGATGCTCTCCGCCGCCCGTTGTTGAGGTGCTGTCGCAGCGTTGCGCGGTGGTCGCTCATGCGGCCCTGGAAGGTCTTGGGGCCCGCACGCCATGGTGAGGGCAAGCGTTCGAGAGGCTCGTCTGGACTCGACCCATACTTGGCCGACTCGGCATTCGTGGGACGACTCTCGTCGACCTCCCCGTGAGAGGGTATGCGGTTCCGTGTCCTAGCATCTATTACCGCAGTGGCGTGCTGTTCCCAGCCGTCAAAGAGCACGCCGCCCTCGAGGTCTTCCAATGCAGCGGCCTTCTCGGCAGCAGGCGTCTTTGGCGACGTCAACCGCGTCTGCTGCTGTCCAATGCTGACTCCGATCGCCGACTGCACCGTCTCCAGCTCCAGCTTCTGCTCTTGTTCGGTCTCATCTCCGGACTCGACAGGTGTGAGGTCATCGTCGTCGAGTATCGATGCGAATTGAATGTCTGCGAGCGCATTCTGGCGCCGCTCGTGGTTGCTCGAAATGATAGGCGTCTCGGCCGCCATTCCTGCCAAAGTCGTACGAATGAGCCCCTGGTATGTATGTGTTTTGGCTACGATGTCAGCATATTCGAGGAACGTGGCTCTCCCGCTGTGGCAGTGTCATCCCGCAAGCAGCCGGGCGCAAAAACAACCACGGACTACACGGATCCATCAAGAAGGGGCCCTGTGTTCATTAGGAAACAGGCCCTGCAGCCCCAGAACGTGCGACACAGCGGAGAGCTATCCATGACGGCAAGCGCGAGCAGCGTATGCGTATAGAGAGCGTATTTACCATGCCCCAGGTGGATGGTCGTGCCTGCCGTCAGCCACATGACGAAAGCCACTCCCTGTCTGCCAAGGCGTCGATGCCCTCGTCCTCCACCACTCACCACTCATCGATTTCTACATCGACACACTACGAAAAAAAGCCTGCAAAAGATTTGTGACCAGGATCAAAACTAACTGGCATTGAACGTCGTATGCGCGGTTTTCGAATGAGCAGCAGCACGTGTAGTCTACATGCATGACAAACTGAGATCAAATAAGCCTTTCGACAACCAACGAGGCTGATTGCTTGTCGAACAAAGTGTTCTAATTAAAAAACCAAAAGTGGCTGTTGCGTTCAGGACTTATAAACGTTGTACATACATTATATCTCCCAGAGCGAGAATAAATGATGGCACGCGACCTGCCTCTAACGACCTGAACGACACCGCTTCTATCTACGCCTGCCAGCATAGTCTCCGGGTTATGTTCCGCCGGAAAAGACTTGCCCCAAGAGAGAGATATCTCACCGACTTCTGTGTGACACCCAACATCACGCCCTTGTGCGTCTGTACGGACTCCACTCGACCGATTCGGCAAAATTTCAGGCGATGCGGAAGAATTCGGGATCGTCAGGTACCCATCAACTCGAGAACAAATAGCACCCAGAGCTGTAATCCTTACAACCGATGACAACCGAACGAACCACGACTAAACTTCCAGCGTCATGCAGATAAATTGCGGAGCCTAACGTAACTCGACGCGATCCCGCCTCCACATCGACGCCTCGGTCGCATACGGCATGGCGTCACACGAGGATGGCTTGACACTCAGGTGTTGAATTCTTCCAGAGGCATGCCGGCTCGATGCGACAATCAGCTCATGGATATACCTCGGAATGGTTGCCGAGGCCGGAAAAGTGCTCGAATATAAGAGGTGTGCCCCAGATTCGTCTCCGCATCATCCAAGATAGCTAGTACTACAACTACTTCCAGCAACATGTCTCAAATTCTTGTTTTACCGACACCTCTTTCTTCGAGCGCTTTGGCTCTCGGTCAGCTGCTCAGCCATCCCCTGGACTTGGAATCGACTTCCTTCACACCAACAATAAAACCAGCATGCAACAAGCCTACCACAGAGTCTCGCTATGAGGATATCATTTCTCGGGACGATGAAGGTCGCTTCATCTCCAGCGTCGGCAAGATGGCTTCGTCATGCGACAACACGGTGGTGCTGAACGCTGATGAGATGTCTTTCATCTCACTCACCAGCCCCTCTGCCGCCTTCGAGGCACTCCGCCGCGACACCGAAACCCAGAGTTTCCTCCGCAAGTCTGCTCAGCAACATCAGCCATTGTACTTCGTTACCGGCATTCAGAGGCTCAAAAATGCCTCGTACCGACGGTCACCTGCTAGGGAGGGGTCGGCAGCCGAGGCTACCGGGCGTCAGATCCGCTTTCCCATGCATGTACGTCGCGATTCCGCAGAACTTGAATCTGAGGAAGAGGACGCAAAAGAGTCGGTGTTTGCTGTCGAGCTGATGAAGGTTGCTTGCCGTGCCGGAGCTAAGGATGAACCTCATACCCTCGAGGACATTGACTACGACTGGACCTATCATGCTCTTGATGAGCCGGACTTGCAGCTCTCGGTTGGTCTTGGGAAACCTTTGCAGGCGAAAGAGCTTAGAGCGCTCGCTGGCATCGTTATCGATGAGGACTTTGAGGAGCAGGGACACTACGACCACTACTTCGAGGATGAAGGTCTGGCGGGATTCTCAAGCGACTAAGTCGGCGGTTATGTAACGATCCCCTGATCATGTCACGAGAACATCTCAGTTATCGGCGTTCATACCATCAACCAGCATAGCATAGGCATCTTTCTCATTCCCAATACAATTCCGATCAATGTTCGGACACTCGTCACCCAATTTAACCTCCCGTCGCACACATGTGTTGTCCAGTCCCACATGGTGCTCAACTCTCCGAAAGAGGTTGCACGTTTGATCACTAAGCAAACACTTAAAGCATACATGAGGGCATTTTGAGGGGTGTGTCGACCATTGCACCACTGCACCAGGTCCCACTCGCTTCCCCCAACATGCATAACATCACGATAACTGTGTCAGCAAGGCATGATGAGCAGCTTTACAACTTACAGCATACAACACGTGTTGAGCCAGACACTCATGGCCGGCAACGGGGAACGCTAACAGCGTCTCATTGAGCGCTATTGCAACGATTATCCAGTCACACAGAAGCATTGGATATTAACGGATACAAGGGGTCAGGAACACAGGTGTGTGTTGGCGTACAGCACCAAGCTGCACAAGATGCGCTGCGCCAGTTGTCAAGCTTGACACAACGTAGCACAGTCTCAACGAGTAACGATAGAAAAGATCCTACTACACGCTATCACGGGGTCATCCTATCAACAAACCTGTAGCAAGGTGACAGAAGATTGAAGGTTGATGTTTTTTTAGAAAATAGAAAGTTGGCTTGCTGCGCGAAAGTGTGAAATTAATGCTACACGTGCTACAAAATGAAGCGGAATTAATACAAAATATGTTGCAAAACGAAAACATAATACTGCCCAACGATCTTACAAAGCAAGAATCTTCTCAACCGCACGCTCGGCGATGATCATGGTACCCAGAACAGGGTTCGTGGTCAGAGGAGCGCTGATAGATGCATCAACAACGTGGATGTTGTTGGTGCCGATGACCTTGGCATCAGTGTCGATGCAAGTGTCGAACCTGCAGCTGCTGGACCAGTGCTGGACATTTCCAAGAGTGTATTTAGAAGGCGTGCTGATCCAAGTGGTGATTTCCTCGAGGGTCGAGTTGCCAGCAATGTTTAGCGGCTTCAGGTTTTCGGGTAGTGCCTGGAATATATTGTAGACGAATTGGCCAACGGCCTGGGCATCGCGTTTATCGGAATAGAAGAATCCAGATGATGGCTTCGCAATACCCTTGGCGTCAAGACCGACACGGCCGAAGGAGCGGAAGCCGGAGGTCCCGTAGACGTTAAGCGTGATGGTGCCGTTCTCTGTGAAGTCGCCAAAACCAGACGAGTCGATGGTGCCTTGGCAACCCACTGTCTCATTGCCCTGTTTAATAAAATCCCAGAAAGCGCTTGTCTGAGAACCGAACGAGTAAGGTCCCGAGCGGGATTTAAGATAAAAGTCGCGATCAGCAGGTATTGGGTCGTTGTAGCTGTGGGTGTAGGAGGAGATGGAGTCAGAAAAGAGCTCGATGAAAGTGTTCGGGTTGTCGAAGACCTTGTCACCAACAGCGCTGTTATTGATCCATTGGTTAGCAGGTAGGGTGAGTTGGCCTGACGCAGAGAGGTTGCTGAGGGTGGCTGCATCGCCGATGCCAGACCACATGAGGAGCTGAGGGCTGAGAAGAGCCCCACCAGACAGAATAATACGGCCGCTGTCAGCAAGATTGACAATGGATGTGACGTTGGAGCCCTTGATTTGGATCTCAACGCCAGTCGCGGTCTCACCTTCGCGGATCACGCGAACAACCTTCGTGCCGGTCTGGAAGTGGAAGTTGGGGCGCTGAAGCGCAGATTGGAGGTAAGTCTTGACAGGCCCACTCCTCTGACCACCCTCGTAATTGTAGATCGGGTGGCCAAAAACCTTGGTCTTCTGGTGGTTCTCCCAGCCATCGTTCAAGCCAACCTCTGCGTAGCCAGCACCATCAACAAGCCATGCCTTGGCGGCGTCGAAGCCACTCTGCAGGTATCGCTTGCCATCTTCCGAAGGGTTATCAGTGGACGGTTGCTTAGCGTGTACTTTTGCAATCGCACTCTGCATGTCCGAGTTTTTCCATCCAGGGGGGAAGTACAGATCCCAGTCGGATGCTGGGGGCTGGAAGAAGAGGCCAGCATTGATGGCAGTGTTGCCACCGACTGTACAGCCCTGAAAGGCATTGACAACATCGGATGGACACGTCAAGTTGCCAGGGACCGAGAAGATAGACTGCAGATGTTAGTCCCATTCCACAGCATCATCTTACATCGCAGAACATACCTTGTAGAGACCAGGGACATCGACACGGCTTAGCTCTGTGCCATTCAACCAGCCGGGACGTTCACGCCCACCGCTCACATAGTAGGAAGGCCCACCCTGCTCGAGAAGGAGGGTCTTTCTGCCGGCCTCACTCATACGATCGGCAACAATAAGTCCAGCAGGACCGGATCCCACGATGATGACATCGTAGTCTGCCTCGGTCGTGTAGTTCTTGGCGATGGGAGTAGCATTAGCAATCCACGCGATCGAGAACAGTGCTCCCCACGTATGTGTGACCTTCATCCTGTATGCAGGTGTGCGAGATTTCGATAGGTGCCGATTTCAGTGTAAGATCTTCAATCGATCTTGGTGGTATGACCGTAATGGATCCGTCAGATTATCCGTCTACCGGCAAGTACATATACTTCACCCGTTCGAGAGATGAGCTAAGCGTGGCGACCCGTAACAACAGAGCTACCCGCTCGGTTGAGGTATGTTCCGCTTCGAAAACACGAACAAAATAGATCTTGATGGAGAAACTCCGCTTGGCAAAGCTTCACAGTGCACCGTGCACCATGCTACCTAGGTACATGGACGCTTGCGGCCGTTGCGCTGGTTAGGCTCATTAGTCCAAGATCCACGATCAAAGCTGTGCCAGATGAATGCAACGGCTTTCTATACTTAGTAGCACAAACTGCATCTTCCTTCCCTTTTGTGAGAGGGCTGACAGATTCAGCTGCGGAGAAGGCTACACTTACTACGTTGTGGACGACGTTTACTGTGGTGTCTAGCAAGAAGAGTATAGTTAGGTCTGGCAGGATGGGGGTGGGTGACGGATGTGGCGGAACTGCTCTACTAGCGAAATTACACCTAGTTCCATCTATTTTGGGTAATAATCCACTGCTAATGTTTTTGCAGCATTACAATAACACTCAGGAGGCCAGACAAAAAGTGAAGAGATTTCTCTGCAAGATTTGACAGAGCTGAGCTTGATTCGACCGAAAAATACAGCCGAATATCCCTGTTGTGCTGGGTCACCGCGAAACACACTACCTCTGCCCAACACCGTTGACCCGGTAGTGCTTCCGTGCGGCTGACCTACACAACCGTGAGGAGATCCGATAGGTAAGATAAGCGACAGCTCACCTTGCATCACAATAGCTTATGTTCGGTCTTGTTATTACTCGTCATTATAAAGCACGTGGGACCATGTCCACTCAGGGCACCAGAATGCCCTTATGAGGCAGAATCTTCGGTCATGGTAGTCGGACCGTGCCTTCCGCTGCCTTTCCGCTGGTCTTTCGTGCATCAGCTCCCGCACTTGTCCGTCATTGTGACATCAATTTGGTGAGAGTTTATAAACTGGCTCGTTTCTGTTTGGACCGGCGGCATATACCTTTTAGGTTCTGGTTATGTCGGGGAAGCAACGCTCGGCCCTTCAATAGATCTTCAACGGACATCGTGTGTGGACAGCATGGGCGAAGGGTGTGGGGTGCACGCCCCTCGTACAAACATGATTGCGCGGGTCTGCTCGTGGACGGGAAGGAGCAGATCGAGGGCGGCCCTTTGGCGGGAGCTCGTGCAGCATCAAAACATCACGCCGAATCGACCATCGTCTGGCCGCGCAGTATGGCCGCCAGTCTGGCCGGAAGGATTGAAGGGTTTCAATTCACAGTAGGCGGCAAGCTAAGGGTCGCGGAACGGGACTTGGTAGACGGTCCGTACAACAGTCACAGGGGAGGGTTCCACTCTTCTCGATAGTTCTTTGACCCTAAACACCCCAGGTGTGGACGAACTGGCGGGTCTGTAAAGCCAGCTATCAACACCACATTATGAGTCCGGAATATGGCCTGTTCTACGGCGTAGAGATCACGACGCTCTGTATTGCGTTGGTATGTTTTACACTTCGTTTGTGGTGTCGAAGCATGAAGAAGATTGTATCCTTTGTAAGTACCATCGCACGCTCAAAACCAATCTCCACCACTCAAGCTTCGAATCTGACTTGGCAGGACGATGTAGTATTCCTCATCGCAACGTGCACGTCAATCTCCATGACCGCTATGGTCTGGTACATGTACCACCAAGGCTATGGTACGCAGTTGGACCTTCTTCCTATTGAGACTCAGTCCGCGATTGCGAAGATCCGGCTAGCCGTGTTGTGCATGTTCCCCATGTGTTTCAGTCTGATTCGCATATCGATCCTCTTGACGTACCTCAAGCTGTTCCCTTCGCAGACGAATCGCTGGCTGTGCTGGGTTCTGAACGGGATGCAGGTTGCGTATGCGGTGTGGGCAGGCGTGATTACATTGCGGCAGTGTTCGTAAGTCAGTTCAGGATGATAAGAAGCCTGCAGATACTGACTACTCACCCAGACCCATCAGCGCTTACTGGGACAAGAGTACGGAAGGCTTCATCTGCAGCAGTACACGGAAAGGAGACATTGCCATTTTGAGTCTGAACAGCTTCTTTGATATAATCGTCTTCACCTGGCCGGCAAACTACCTCTGCAGGCTCAGACTGCCGCTGAAAACCCGCGCTGAGTTGATCATCATCTTCTCCGTTGGGCTTCTGTACATCTCCCCTCGCACTGTCACCCAAGGCGCTCCGCTAACACTCTGCAGCAACCTCGCCGGCTCTTTCGCCCGCCTTGGCCTTGTAGTCAACATGCGTACCGCCGAACAATGGAGCAAGTACGGTCCCCGCGCCGTCTTCATTATTGTCATCGAATCGCACGTTGGCATCATATGCGCGTCTCTACCCTACCTACGCTTCATTTTTGAATACATTTCTGACTTCATCTCCACAACGCGTTTCTCGAAATCTGGCATCACCAAAGAGGCAACTAAAGCGAAAAAAGCCAAACCTAATCACCTCAACCACTCATTTGTTGAGCTAGACGGGCGTAGCGAAGAAGGCACAAGGAAGGAGCTGAACGTTAACATTAGTATAGTCAAGGTGCAGGGAAGCGACGAGGAGGTGGCGGGTTGTGGGGGTAGGGAGGATCAGATCGGTACGGATGCTCGGGCGAGGAGTGGGGAGGCGTTGTTGGAGGATCGTTTGGAGAGTGGGAGACCAGGATAGTGAGATCAAGGCATAGGGATGGCTGTAGCTCCTTAATACCAACCCAATGATGAACCCACAGCTGCGCAGATGACGCACGGGTCCCAGAGCCACTGATTTGCGCGAGATACGCCGAACGCCGTAAGCGTGGGTAATTTATGAAGGGTCAGAGAAAGTCCGTGGCTGTATTCCACGACAATGGCTCAGTGATCGTTGGACTTGTAGATCGTGGCTCCAGATCTTCCGCTGAGTACATGACAGGAAATCCTGCCAGTGCATGGTTCAAATGGGTGTGAACAACTCCTTATTGGACAAAGGCACAGCCTACACCCCGATTAGCAGCACACTAGGTCAGGTCAATGTCTCAGTGTGGGTCGAGCGGGCCAAGGTCAAAGGCTGCGAATTTCGATCGTGTATTGATGGAGTCAGATAAAAAGCCGTCCAAGTAGGCCCAAAACACCACAAACGCCTCGCCGGGAGAAGTATGCCCAGTATGCCATCTCGTTCGTGAGGAGGAAAGCGGCTTAAAACTGGTCTAGAGTCATGCTCATAGACACATCGGTGTTCTCGACCATTTTGGTGAACTCTTCAAAGCTAATCTTGCCATCGCGGTCCAGGTCGGCCTCCATGATGGTCTTGTCGACGATCTGCGACAGGGATTAGCGTGATTTGCGCTCACTGAAATCTGAAGCTCCTGGCTGGGTGGGCGTACCTGTTGTAATTGCTGGTCTTTCAGGTTGCTGCCAACCATCATCTTGAGGACAATGAAGAGCTCGCCGTTGCTGATGTAGCCGTCGCGGTCAATGTCGTAGACGCGGAAGGCGAAGCGCAGCTTCTCTTCCTTGTTGCCCTTGCTGCTGAAGGCCGAGAGACCGGAGACAAACTCCTGGAAGTCGACGTCGCCGCCACCGTCCTCATCGAAGATGGCGATCATTCGTGTGGCAAGAGGGTTCGACGAGATCTGGGGGAGGGCGAGGAATTCGTCGCGCTCAATGGTGCCTGAGTTGTCCTGCGCGGTGTCAGTCACGCCTCTATGGAAAGAGCGTGGTGGAATGGCGCACCTTGTCCAGCTTCATGAACCGCTTTCGCAGCCGGTCCACCTCCTCGCGGTCGACTGGCAGGTGTTAGCAACTGGTTTTCAGCCCCGCAGGCGTGCACATGAGCAGGCGCAGCGGCTCCTTCTGCACGTACAGTTCGAGCCGGAGGCTATGTTGTCGAGAATCGCAGACGGTTGGTTCCCCATGGTGGCGCGTGTGAAGGGAGTGGAAGGGGGTCGGACGGGGTCGAGTTTGTACGGGGTCGAGTGTGTACGGGGTTGTCGTGAGCTTTCGTGGGGCCCGCCGCCGACGAGGGTCCCGCTCCAGAGCAGGGGTGCGTCCGCGACGTCAAGGCGCCAAGCCATGGAGACGAGCTCCGCGGCATCACCACCGCCGCTGCTGGGGAACCTCGACGGCCTCACGACGACGACACAATGACGGAACCGGGCGTCAGCGAGCTTGCCTCGACGCTGCAGTTCGGCTCCATCAGGCGCCATCCGTCGCCGCGCCACGACCTCAACCCATCGACCGCTGCGTCCGCGAAGCAGCCCGTGACGCTCGACAGGAACGCCGACGTCGACTCGGACATTGACGACGATGAGATCCCCGTCAGCGCCCTGAACCCCATCCCGCGCAAGCAGACGATGCCCCCGCTGCCGGACCTGCGCTTCGAGCAGAGCTACCTCAAGAGCATCGAAAGGGCCGAGTCGTGGAAGGGCGTGGCATGGATCACATTCCGGGACCAGGTGGGCGCCCTCAATGCAGAACCCTCGTCCACGCCAAGCTGACCTCATCCAGGTCCTCATGTGCTTTGCGCAGGGCGTCGTGTGGACCCTCATCCTCAGCGGCTGGCGGCACTGGAACCGGTCCGCCAAGTTCAGCGGCAAGAGCGTTGGCGCAAAGATACGCAGATGGTGGTGGGGCGTCAACAACTGGAAGATACCCGATGCAAAGGCGAAGCTGAAGGACACAAAGCTGGCCAAGAACGTCTCAGAGGTGAGTGCCGCCTTCCTCGAGGTCTGGCATCCTGGTGCAATCCAATCCCCCGCCATGTGCATGCTGACCCCGTCCACAGTACTACAAGACCGAGTTCTCGAGCGCTGGACAGAACTGAGTGCGAATTGTACATGCATCACGTGGCGTTCAGGAACAGGCTATGGAATATCATACACTGCTTATTGCCCATTCCAATACTTTACCTCTCTCACCTGCGCCATCATCTGTCTGTGCTTGGTGTGCCGTGTTACCACGTGGACGCGCCTTCTTCTTCGCTTCGGCCTTGCACTTTCTTCGTCTGTCGCGAGGACTTCCTTCCCACCTCCGCGCTAACAAATTACCCACCACCCATACCCTCAAATCAGCCCTTTCACTCAGACACCCACCCACAACGCCTCGACAGCGACTCTTGATGGACAGATCAAGCTCAAGCCCTGCAACAATGGACGACACTGCAGCCTCCACCCCGGTCGAGCCTCCACGGAAAGTGCGCCGCTTGAGATCAGCAGGCATGAGGTAATGGACCGAGGAGCTCCACGCTTACTCTGCTGACACCAGTAGTGACTTTGGAAGCATCGTCACCATCCACATTGGTATCAAGCCTGACCGGAAAACCTTCATACTGCACGGACAAGCTCTACGCAGTAGCTCCAACTACTTTGCCGCTGCCATGGATGTTCAGTGCGCTGTGGACGAAGACAAGCCGATCGCACTCCCAGACATAACAGTCGACGACTTTGCCGTTTACGCAAAGTTCCTCTACACGGGCCTGATCTTCGTGAAAGAGGCTGATGTCGCGGAGCTGACGCGGTGCCTGCATCTGTATAAAGTCGCGAGACACCTAGAGGCATTGGACTTCCAAGACGCCATAGTCGATGCCCTCGTCGAAACTATCCTTGAGTTCCGTACACTCAAAGGCCCATGCCGCTTCACAGCAACCCAAATTGCGGCCATCTACGATGTGACCGAAGACGGCTCGCCTTTACGCAAGTTTGCACAGAATCTATGTCTACACTCAAAGGGACGCCAAGGATTTGAGAAGAAACGACTGAAAGAGTTTCCGGTCGACTTTCAACTCGATCTTCTTGCTGCTGCAGCTCCTTTTATTACATCGTCGGCGAGATCAACTGACATGCAAGACCCCCTAGACCTCGCTAGGTCTTGTAGATATCACGAGCACGCTGTCCTCGGCGCACCCTGCTACAAATTCAAGTATCAGCCTAGGACGGACGAACCAACAGCCGATGCAGCAAGTATTGCGGCAAGATCCCTTTCAGTTGCTGGGAGCAAGCGGCAGACCGAACGTCTAGCGAGTAACGACTTCGAGCTGAACGTCTGAGGGCAACACTGCGTCACCAAGTCCCTTATAACAATACATTACAATGACACAGAGGAGTAGACCATTTGTGTATGTACATGTTCGATAGTCTTTATGGCTTTATATACTTCATATCAAGACGATGTGTGTCTCTTATGGTTCTTTTGATCCGCTTTGCTACCTCTTGCTTCTCTTCCTCCCATTGCACTTATCCCTACTTTCTCCAGATGCTTATTCTCGTCCTGTCCACTTCAGCCTCTAGTTCATATTTGCTAATCCATTCCTCAACATTTGCCACTTGTTCCCGGAGACTCAATATTGCGTTTCAACATCTAGATCAATATTCATGATCTCGCTACTCGTGGAAGGAATTTTGGCTCCCGTCTCTGCTGTCGTGTCGATACAGTGCTCTGTCGACGTGACTTGCCCATCCCGTTCCTCCGTCTGATGTGCGCGTCATCTGGCCGTACCGGATCAGATTTCGACCGTTGATGTATCCTTGACGGTGCAGAGACGGGCGTAGATCGTCTGCTCATTCCGCTCCTCGACTTCACCGCATCTGTAGAGGCATCCCGTATCGCGTTGGAGAGGTTGTGTAGGGCTGCATGTGCTTTGTCGTCGACTGTATCAGGCTGGCGCGCAAGATGTTGTGGGGATTTTTGTGACTTCGAGATGGCGGGGTGTGTAGCGGTGTTGATTCTTATGTGAGTGCTAGAAGGGGTGGGAGGTGACACGGCTGCTGAGGCGGTGGCGCCTATGAGGAGGGTGAGCAGTAGTGTGAACTTCATGGTGGAGATGGCCTCGTGACTGATTCAATGTAGTGAAGATGCAAGATTGAGGAGTGTTTGTGGTAAGTACCATCATTCTGCAACGCATTCACGGGTCTTTATACACTGATCAATTCCTTAGAGGTCACCACAGGTAAACAGCATTCGTACGTCAGCCTGGTCTCCAGGTCTCGGAGTGATGAGGTGTCTCCGCCAGAACTATCACTGCATTTATCAAGCTTGCCCATATAGGCATAGCGACCACGCGTGCGTCAGGCAGGTCGTTGATTCAAAACGAAGTGGGTCCTGTCTTACGAACTGGGTGTTCTACAGGCAGTACGTAGTTCCTTGTTCATTCGAAATGCTAGTGTATCCTAGCATATTATAATATACACCCAACCCGGCATGCCAGCAGTCAACCGTGAAACACCAAAGCTCGCAGCCCGTGGTCGATGTACACGACTGCTGAAACAATGTCAAACTTGACACGTCATACAAAACGCGGCATGCACTGTTGTTATGGATGACAGGCGTACATGCAAATTATTCTGGAAGAAACAGAATCTTGCTAATATCAACAGCGGTGTTGTCGATGCAGTCAAAGACAGCTTAAGGTCACGTGCCAACGCGCTAGCGCGCTTTCTACGCGTTCCATGGTTCGCGCGTCGTCCCTTCCGTCTACAACAAGCGCCACTATACTCAACTGTCACGCAAAGGAGATGCTGCGAAGTCACAACATCCGCGTCCAATGAAGCCATTTAAGCCGTTCAAACCCTTATCAGTCGCCGGAAGAGTCAACACCCTCAATGGCCCGCCACCACCCAAGAAACGGCGCCTATCAGAGTCCGAAGACGACGAGCCTCTGCTGCGCGCTCCACCTGCGAATCGAAAGCCAATAATCGACATACACAATCCCACGCCGCCTCTGACCCCGCCAGTAGAGTCTAGCGGCAGCTACTATACCGTGTTATGGCGAAAGTTTACCACCAAAAAGAATAAGACGTGGGACGGTGACGGTGTGCTCGCAGTGGCGAACGGCTATGCCGTGCTTACAGATAGTGATTCTGGCAAGGAGATTGGCAAGGGAGCGTGCAACCGGCCGCTCCTTCCTGGCTCAGCGCTGTCAATTGGCGGCAAAGAAGTTGAGATCGATGGCGTCATGGAGAAGAAGGACTATCTATCTGGGCGCATATTCATGGGCAAGACACCTGCTACTCCATTGGAGCAGACATCGAAGCGAGTGGAACCTGGGTACAAACCACTATCCGCAAGCAAGTCACTTCCTATGAGCAAGTCTACGGTGAAAAGGACCCAGTCTTCGAGCAGCACTAAAAGCGCTGTTCCTGAATACACTCCGTCCTCGAACCGGCAGCAGCTGTTCAAGACACCACTGCTGTCAAATACTGTGCTTCCGCAGCGCAACCCATCGATACCCACAGCTCGTCACGACCCGAACGCGCCGAACGCACTAGTCATGAAGCGGCCTACGATAGTACCCAAGGGCAAGCAGGTCGTGGACGTAGTTGTTGATCCCGTTTTAAGCAAACATCTCCGAGATCATCAGCGAGAAGGCGTGAAGTTCCTCTACGAATGCGTCATGGGCATGCGAAGTGAGGGCGAAGGTGCAATCATGGCTGATGAGATGGGTCTTGGAAAGACACTGCAGACCATCACCCTACTGTGGACTCTGCTAAAGCAAAATCCGACCTATGATAGCCCACCAGCTATCAAAAAAGCACTCATCGTATGCCCAGCTGGCTTGGTTGACAATTGGAAGCGCGAATTCCGCAAGTGGCTCGGCAACGAGAGGATCGGTGTCTATGTCGCAGATGCAAAGAACAAGAAGATTGCCAACTTCACAATGGGCAAGGCTTATAACGTCTTAATTATTGGATATGAGATGCTCCGGACCGTACAGGAGGAGCTCAAGAGGGGTGCAGGTGTCGATATCGTGATTGCCGATGAAGGCCACCGCTTGAAAACCGCGAACAACAAGTCTATGCAAGCGATTCAGTCGCTCAACACTGAAAGACGCATCATCTTGTCAGGAACACCGCTTCAAAACGACTTGGGTGAGTTTTACACTGCGATCGATTTCGTGAACCCCGGTCTGCTGGGGCAGCGAGCTGCTTTCAAACGTGCATTCGAAGCGCCCATTCTCCGAAGCCGACAGCCTGACGCGAGTTCGTCAGATTTGGAGAAGGGTGAGGCACGGTGGCAGGAACTGGTTTCGTTGACCAGCCAGTTCATAATACGGCGTACTGCAGACGTGTTATCGAAGTATCTGCCACCGAAGACAGAGCACATCGTCTTTTGCAGGCCAACGAAGGCACAGGCGGAGGCCTACCGCAGCATTCTGAGCTCGCCCCTGTTTACGGCCGCGTACGGCAACATGGAAATGGCCTTGCAGCTCATTACCATACTGAAGAAAGTCTGCAACAGTCCGTCACTGCTGAAGTCGAAGAAGGACAGTGAGGGTAAAGAGTCGGAGATGATAGAATCCATTCTCCCACTTATCCCACCACATATTCTGAACTCACACGCCTCTAGCACCAAGTTGCGTCTGCTCGACAGCCTTGTGCATCGTCTATACACCACTACGGAGGAGAAGATCGTTATCGTGTCAAACTATACGATGACTCTCGACATGATTGAACGACTGTTGACCTCATTATCGTACACATACCTGCGTCTGGATGGAAGCACGCCCGCAAGCAAGCGACAGGGCCTTGTCGAGAGATTCAACAAGACACCCAAGGCCGCAAATTTCGCCTTCCTCCTCTCCGCAAAGTCTGGTGGAGTTGGTCTTAACCTCATCGGCGCATCGCGCATCGTCCTTTTCGATATCGACTGGAACCCTGCTACCGATCTGCAGGCCATGGCCCGCATCCACCGAGACGGCCAGAAGCTCCCATGCAAAGTCTATAGGTTCCTTGTGCAAGGCGGTCTCGACGAAAAGATCTACCAGCGGCAAATCATGAAGATGGGACTCGCCAACGCCGTTGTCGATAACAAACAATCCGCTTCATCGTTCTCGAGAGAAGAGCTGCGCGATCTATTCCGCTTGGACGATCGCGAAACATGCCAAACACATGATTTGCTTGGTTGTACCTGCGACTGCAAGGGTGCTCTGGAGGCCAAGCCGGACGGTTCTGTCGATATCGAGGACGATGAAGACAGCGATGATGACAAGCCGCTTCTTCCTGGCCTGAGGAAGGCGAGTGAAGTCAATATTGAAGAGCAGGAGGCGGAGATGGAGAGTCGCCGCAAGGCTAAGATGCCGAAGCTGAGGATGCTGATGGAGTACCGGCACATTGACACGAAGCACCTGCATGAAGATGGAGAGAACGGTGTGGATGTAGAGGAGCTGGCTGTTGCAATCGACGACGATGTGTTTTTCGAGACACTCAAGCAGAGTGAGACGAATGTCGGGTTCTTGCTGACGAAATCTAGTTCCTAGATGAGAGCACAAGGAAGAGTAAGAAGCATTGCATAGCGTTGGCGTTTTGGGGTTACTAGCACCAAGTGCAAAGGCACATGGACATACAGCTGACAGAAGCGAAAGGTAGCATTATGTGAGCAAGATATCCTAGACATGCATAGATATATTAAGTGCGTATTATCAAGCAAATATATATCTCTGAAGATATCTGCCCTATTGACGACACAGGTGCATTCACTGTTGAATTTGATACATGCATTCCTATTGAGTACCTCCAATTGCAGAGTGCTGCAAGCTTTAGAGCTGTAAAACAAGATTACAACAACATTTAGTTGGATGTCAGGAAAGCTAAGCATGAGCAGGTACATGAATACCAGATGTAGATGTGTGAGTGGAGGGGAGTATGAGATGAGAAAGGCACAACAACCTTTATCGGGAGTGCACCACGGCCGTTGCGGCACAGCGCCCACAAACAAGGAAGCACTTTAGACACTTTGACTAGCTGTGGATTGCAAAGGTACATCCTATCAGCAGAGCTTCGGCTATGCAGCCACTGGTGCCTTGGCTTGCCTTCAGCTCTCAGCCATGCCATGCTTCGAAGCGAAGCGTTAGTAAGCCGGCTTCCATTGGTAAAAGGCTACAATGAGATATGGATACAGGTGTATGCACATAAGATCTCTGCATCGGTCGTCTCACAACAAATGCACCAATGGTCGGTCGGAAGCACTACCACAAAAACGATCTCGAACATCACGAATCTTCACAGACTCGTCGTAACCGTCACTCCCAAAGTCGATCAGACCATGCAGGGGATTCACCAACCTCCAAAACGCAGCGCATTAATAATAGGGTGCAAGCATCCAGCCCTAGCTTGTCTCCTCACCTCGATTATTTTCTCAAAGTCTTCGGCTTCGCTACAGCCGTTACTTTTGGCATCTGGGCACCAGTCTCGTTCTACATCACGTCCAAATGGAATAACGACAACGATGCAGTACAGAGGGCTCTTCTGTCCCAGGTCGCCGCAATCGGAACGCATGTATCCACAGCTGCCGCAGCGCACGTAACTCCAAATGCCATCGATGTGAGCAGTCTGGACATGCGGTTGAGAAATCTGGAAGTGCTTGGGGCATTGCAGTATTGCGAAGGGAAAGCAGATAGTATCATGGTCTGTAAGCAGCTCACCGCAAGTGTGAACTACGTGGCTCTCATTTCAAGTCTTGGGTCGCTCTCGACGAGCGGGATGAGTACTACGTATACTCCGACACCTGTTTCTTCTATTTTCCCTCCTCCTTCTCCTGTATCCTCTTCTTTGTTGATTCAAGGGACTACATCGCTTTCTCCTACGTCTGGGTCTGTGGGTTATCCACCTCTACCAGATATCATGGAGCAGAGGACGCGGTCTTTGGGCAAGACAGTAGCGTATGTTTGTGGTATCATTTTTCTCTCGATACTAGTATCTGGTTTCGTGTTGTGGGTACTGTGTATCAAGAAATCTGCAAAATGAGATTGGCGATGCCATACTTGCGGGTCAGGCGAGTAGAGCATTTCTATTCGAACAGATTGCACAAAAATAGATGTTGATCTTTCTTGGCTAGGGAACCGATGTGAGTTCGATCACACAGAGAATATGAGGGTGGGGAATGGCACGAACAGGGATTTAAGTGTGGATTGGTGCAACATTCAGATGCAGTAATGAGAAAGCAAGGGCGCTAGAAAGGTTCAATAATAAACTTCTGATCAAGTACATACTTAGCACCGCATGTTGGCATTATGAGGTCTGCATGGCACCTTGGGAATATGCACCGATTCCAATGACTAATATCAAGATGATACCAGGATCGTAGAAATTAAGCTGAGTAAGCTGAAAGTAGTATGAGGTATGCTGACCATGGGAATGTTAAAAGGCCATGTAACATTGGTGCTGCAGGGACTTCCCAAAGCAGTTGGGTGGATACTGATTACCGTGCTACTCAACAATGGTACGAGAAATGAAAGGTGAAGTCTCAGAAAGGTGACCAAAACAAGTGTTGGAATAGAAGTAGGAACGAAAAAGTATCCAAAACGTAATAAATGCACTAAAACGCATGCAGCTCAAACGAGCGCTTTCACAACCACAACGAAGAAAAGCTAATGCTTCCACGTGGCCCATTGCCAACAGTAGGGCCCCACCAGCCACGGTCCCTTGGCTCGTACAATACCTCGACGTTGATCTTGGCGCTAGAATTGTAGCCAGCTCCAGCGTGATCGTCCACATACACCTCGCACGTGCCATCATACTTGAAGAAAATCGCATTCGAATACGTAGCCGCCTTAGAGCAGCAAGCCGTTGCGTTGGTGCTTTCGCTCCAGTCAGTGCGGATGATGGTGTAGTTCTTGCTGTACCAGTCGTCGGCAAGGTTGTTAATCGGGAAACCTTTGTATGTGTCGATGATGTTATCTGTAGCACAGGCAGCGTAGACTGTGGTTTTGGATGCTGGGTATTCAGTTGTTGTAGTCTGGTGTAAAGTTAGTCAGGCTTGTTAGGTCTGTTGACATTATGGAAAGAACTTACAGTCTCCCAATTTGTGCGAGTTTCAGTAAACCAGGAGCGAGACTCAAGAGCAGACGCCCACGAAAAAGTGTATGGGGTTTCTGTAGGCGAAATCTTGGTGGTCACAGTCGTTGAAGTGGTTTCGGTCGCCACGTATGTAGTGCGTGTGTATGTAGGGGGCGACACATACAACTTGGACGATGTAGTACCGGAGTCGTAGATATTGATTAGGGTGACCAAACACTCGACCTTTGACGCCACGCCAGGCTGTGGAGCGTCGGGAAGATCAGGTTCTTGCTGCGATCCAGACTCATCTTGCCAGTAGGCATCCTCCACACTCCAGTTGTCTCGGTCAGCCCAGTCGTCGACGTGCTGTGTAGCTTCCGGGTAGTCCGCTGCGACTGGAGTGAATCCAGCCTGTGTGGGGACCGTGGACGTCTCGAACACAGACTTGGTGATAGTGGCTGTTGAAGAGATGGTCTCGGTCGTTGTCAAATAATTTGTCCAGGTGTACGTATCGGTGTAAACAGTCTTAGTCAAGTTGTTAGGGGCTGTTACAAATTCCGTGTAAGTCGATGTGGCAGACACGCTCGTAGTAAATGGCTTCGGTGTCAAGAGCTCCGTTTTCATTCTGTATGCATATGAGGTACTCGTGAAGAAATTGGTGGTCGGGCCCCATGGCGGCGACGAAGCTGCGTATTTGGTTCCGCATCGAGAAACCGTGGAAACTTCCGCAGGAACCTCTTGTGGCCAGCCCCAGCCGCCTCCAATGCGCGTGTCTGATATCATAGCTCCTAGGCTGGCCACTGCGGCCGCGGTTGTGTTCATTGCCATTGCCCTCATCTTGGATTGAGCTTTTGTGTTGCTTCAGTGGTGGTAGGGTGGGTGCTGGTCCTTCTCCACCCTGAGCAGGCAACAAGCTTTATATGCTTCCCTGTTTGAAACATCGTTACAGCAGATATTCTTGTGTCCCATAGGAGCCTCGAAGATTAAACGTAGAATGGCTACAAGATGTTGATGGAATGTGAGTTTGAAAGCAAGGTTGAAGTGGCAAAAATGAATTCAATATCGAGTACAAGAAGTGACTACCCAGCTAGGCAAGTGGAGACGAAGTAGTCTGTACTAATCCTCGGCACAGCAGCCGCAACTACGCGGGGTCAACATATCATGGGGAGCTTGGCGTAGTGCTACCAGAGCGTGTGATCCTTTCCCTCCAGTGGCCCAATGCTAGGGCGTCTTCTACGTGTCAGCTCACACCAGACTCGGGCCTCGTATTTGGAAATGAGAAAGCGCGTTAGTGACCTAAATTTGTATACGCGACCATGTTGTTATACTATACTTAGCTCCACGGAGAATGCATGGCAAACGGTACCGCGCAGGTGAGGGAGAAAAAGCTTCAATTCTCATAAGCAGTGTGTCAGATGGCCGTCTGGAGTAGTATGGGGTGCAATCTGATGTCTTTGCAGGAATTTAAAGCTGACTTCTCGTTAGCAGTGGGAAGTTCGTTGTGATGGTTGACGCGTGAAAGACGCGTGAGTTCGGATGTTTTCCGAACCCTGCAGAAGAGGGCCCCACTTTCACACCTTGTACGACATCACACTACAAAACGTAACTCTGATTTCATTTCTTGAGGCAACAAAGACAACAATTCTCATCTGTAATCAGAATCGGTACAGAACCGGGAAGTACTGGTGGGGTCTGTACAGAAACAGAAGCGAGATTTTTGAGCACGAGACAAGGCCTACTTGATCATATCTAGGATTTGATAGGGTGGTTGAGCTAGACGACCATTAGTGTATAGCCTGAGTATCTTTGTTGGCAGTGAAGTTCGCGGGCGTATCCTCAGCTCAAACGCGTTCGCTAGTAGAACATACGCGCATCCGCTGGGTGGTGTAATCACACATAATAATAGCAGTCATCAGCACGCTCCATCTATTCCGGGTGGCTACGATGTCACTCTCGTGCTGCCGTCTCGACCTGTACTTACTCGCCCTCCAACCTTTCATCACCCATATCCAACTTCTCATCGATATGCGCCTCTTGCGCGTGCTGTCCCGACACGACCGTCCGTCCGCCCTTGCTCGAATAGACACCACCAGTAAAGCCACCCTTGGCAAAGAGCAAGGGGATGTCCTCAAGAGTGATGCCCTTAGTCTCGGGGTAGAAGAAGTATACCATGGGAATAAAGATGGTGTTGAGAACAATATATATGATGAACGTGCGCCATCCAATGTTTGCTTGAAACAGTTAGCTGATGTCATGGCTAATCGAACATGTGAACACCTACCAAAAGCAATAGGCGTGATCTTCACCACGACAAATACAAACATCCAGTTCCATCCACTGGCAATAGCCTGCATCTTCGTCCTCGTCCTGGTCGTCGCGATCTCGGACGGATAGAACCACGGTACTGGCAGCCATCCCACTCCAATGATCAGCTGGAACAGGAAGATGAAAGCTGTGGCGGCATAGCCACGACTTGTAGGTACCACACCATCGACAGTCTTGGACAGTAGGATAGTGACGCATATGAAGCACATGCACAGTCCGGCTGTGCAGCCCATGAGAAGCGAACGCCGGCCGAATCGATCCATGAGGAAGATTGGGATGGCGGAGCCGACGAGATATGTGCATTGAGCGGCACCACCGAGGATAAGGGAGAGTTGGCGGTCGATACCCATGCTGTCCTGTAAGATTACGGGGAGGTAGTAGTTGATCCTAGAAGGTAGTCAGTCATAAGAAAATCTCGTAGATCTGTACAGGGCTCTTACATGTTGGACCCGGTGAACTGCTGCCCCATCTGAATACTGATGACGATGAGCAGTCGTCGAAGATTCTGTACCTCGCCCCACGAGAAAAGCTCCTTGAAGCGGAACGGTCCATCCTTGTGCTCTTCATCCAAGCCTGATTTAATATCGAGAATGGTCGCATTGACAGTAGGGTCATTAAGTGGTTTGCCCTCGAGAGCAGCGGTGACTTCCCGTGCCTCCTCATACCGGTCGTGAGCGACGAGCCAGCGCGGCGTTTCGGGTAGTCCGATGATCTGGAGAACGAGGAGGATCGCAAAAACAGCTTGGAAGGCAAGAGGAAAGCGCCATTGGAATGAGGTGTTTGAGAAATTAGTGCCGTAATCCAGCCTTTACTATGTCAGTCAAAGAAACATTTAATCCGGCCATATGCTTACCAGTACGCAATGACGACTCCAAGAATCGTCACTGTTCCTTGTAGGGTTAAGAGGGCACCCCGATAGCTTGGCGGAGCACACTCTGTCAGATATACAGGTGCTGTGCTTGAATTCATACCGTTTCCGATTCCGGTGACAATTCGACCTGTAATGAGTTGGGCAATCGTAGTCGAGCAGCCCAGCAGCAAAGCACCGACAATCATGATAGCGCCACCAGTCATGAGCATGGTGCGACGACCGAATCGCTCTCCAACAAAGTAGGTGATGATGGATCCCACGACGCAGCCAATGTCGTATAGGGCTGTGATGTTACCCTGCATATCAGGATCGGGGTTGTTGAAGTAGCGACCGAATGGATTATCAGCTCCAATGATTCCACCCATGACACCTGGATCATTTAGTGGCGCTTCAAGAGAAAAACGGGTTGTATAATGGAAGTACCTTGATCGAAACCCAGTAACAAGAAGGCCTGACATGACGCCGCTGTCACAGCAAAGACGAGCGCCTTGCCACGGAAGGAGTGTTTCCAGAGCTTCATGATATTCCACAGCAGTTGTGTCTGTGTGGACTCAAAACAGAATAGAACATGAGGATGTTGATCCACCTTTATACGCTCGCGTGGAGACTTCCGCCTCCACGTGAAGTCACCTCGGCGAAGGATTGCCGCGATGCATGTTAGTCGACCCCAGATTCAGGGTCTCCATCCGCATTCTCCACGATAGTGTTCGGTGGGCTTTCAACCGAATTGCGCTGATCACTACGATTATGGGGAGACGACGTTGCAGTCTTATGTATGGCTTGATGGTGTAGCATCTAAGTGCGGAATACTAGACTAGGCGGGGAAAGAACTCCGGGAAATCCGCTGTGCGGGGAAGTGCGGATGTCGCCTTGTTGAAATGCTTCTTCAGGAGGAATCTTGTTTAACTGCAGGGTTATTTAAACACCCAATGCACCTTGAGTGGTTGACTAACCTGGCTTAACCTACTATAATTTTGCCTTTCAATGTGGTGGCCTCCGAGAGTGCACGGGAACGGTTACAGAGCATTTTGGTACGTGGACGTCAACACTTAACATAGAGCCTGATTATTGTGCTACACGAACGTGATGTTGGCGTTACTTTCCTATCACAATGGTGTTGAAGTTAGTGATGTGTGAAGGACCGACTCTGTCAGCATGCACACCAGACCCCATCTCAAGTCCAGATATGTTCGCAATCCCAATTGTAGTATCTATTCGGAGCACAACGTTGAGCAATAACTGCGTAGTATGCGATTCAGCTAAGCTAAGAAATCAAGGGTATCTGCGGTATAACGCTCAAAAGCAGTCACAAATCGATCTAAGTAGATAATCACAGCATGCTCATCAGTACGCTCACTAGGCCCATCGCTACGACAGTAGCCATGTTGACACTAAGCATACCCGCACCTGAGCCTTCGCCTTTCTGGCCTTCCTTGAAACCGCTGCCCATATACAGCGCTCCAAGCTCCGTAAGACCGCCCTTGCCGTCAAACAATGCCACACCATCGCCAGTCCACTCATTGGCATCGTTGGTTCTAAATGCACCAAACCAGGCATATCGCTCTACATAGTCGAGGCCGTCTAGGTATGGGAGTGTCTGGTTCATCATGCCTACCGTAGCGTCGGCGGATTGTTGCGGCAGGCCCATCTCGGTAACCCAAATCTTCAGATTGGAATCCTTTGTCGAGTTGGCGTTGTAGAACTCATCAAGTGTACCCAGCCAGCCTGCTAGCCCGCCGAAATCGCCATACCAGTGCGCGGCGATAAAGTCTGTCGGGCAGCCATTCTCCGGGTCGATATCATAGCATGATGAGTTGAAGGACCTGAGCCACTCTAGACCGTTACCCGAACCAGTAGTTGAAGGGTGGCTAATCTTCCAATTCCTTCCGCCTTTCGAGCCATTTCTGAAAGGTACGACGTAGTCTATGTACGCTTTGGCTGCATCTTCTGGACTAATGCTGGACCCGCCACTCCCTGTTGTACCGTCTGGCTCGTTGAATGAAAGTAGATGTGTGCTGGACTTATCGAGGCCGCCAATTACTTGCTCCGTTCTGCTGTCTTCTGTGGCATCGATACCATGGATCATAGGAACGAACTCCAGGGAGCCAGTAGGGATCAGGTCGGCATTTGGGTAAGGACTCCAGTTGTAGTACCAGGCGAGTGGACTGCTATCTGACGACAGGAGCTTGTTGTCGGGAGCATGAGTATCACCTATGAACGCGAATCCCCGCTTGCTGTCTTGTGCTTGTGTGATGGCAAGAAGGCTGAGTGCTAGTGCTCCAAGTATCCGTGGACGATGTTGGGAAGAGGACATCTTTTATTGGTGGCTGCTGTACGATTTGGAAAACAAAAACGGTGGACTCTCATAAAAGCAGGTACAAGAGACTGTTATAAAGGAAGCAAGTGGCGCATGGGTAACTCGGATATATAGCCCATTCACAGCGTTGACAGGTTGCGGCGAAGCACATGGGTGTGCTGGGCTTGCGTCATGATGGTTGCGATTCAAAAACTTGGCAGGCGCCGAAGAGCAAGATCACGGCCATCGTCGAGTCACGAAGAAGAGCCGACGGTTAGAATCCTACGACGTCCTGGAAGCAGACAGTTGTTGCAGGCCGTATTGGTGAAGTAGTGATATCTTGTATGTCGCAGTGACGAAAGCTGGTTCAGATGTTAGCTAAGGCTGAAAGTGTACTAGCGCCACAAGCCAAAAAATTATGGGAATTCGTCTGCCGTTTAACGTCAGATTTGGCGTGCAAGTCGGAGGTAATTGTCAAGTGCTGAAGTGCGAAATAGAAGGTTCATAATACATTGCATTAAGCGCTAGGAAGTCGGTGAGCATGCAATGGTGGTGCACGACAATGTTGCGTACACATGCAGAGAAAGCGCTGAGTTTGGGAATCAGGCCGTGGCCTTGTTTGTTTATCGACCAGACACCGGAGAAATCGAATTCCCAATCATGCACACATGATGAGTGAGTATGAAAGACCCTATAATTCATCGCTCATTGACTCCTAGACCCTGCCCATGCCTTGTCCTTTTGTCTTCGCTTGAACTTCAACACCCCTCGTGGAACTGCTTACGCAGCGGTGATGGCCTTGCGGACCTCACGGCCACGCTGCCTGGAGTTCAATCGGCGCTCGACGGTCTCGGTGGACTTCTGGACAACCTCGGCACCCTCGGTGAGGATGAGCTCGATGTGGGAGGGGTTGGACATGTAAGGGTTGATCTGGGGGCTGTTAGCGGCAGAGGAGTGCGTGTGGAGTGCTGGTACGTACACGACCGTGAGCACGGTAAGTGCGCCTTCGCTGCTTGGGGGCCTGGTTGACCTGGATGTGCTTGACAATCAAGTTGGCGGTGTCGAGACCCTTGGTGTCGGCGTTGGCCTCAGCGTTCTTGAGGAGACCGAGAAGGATCTCGGCGGACTTGACGGGCCAGCGGGCCTTGGAGACACCGAAAGCCTTGCCTGCGGGAGTCAGCGATTGCGCGTGCAGATTCGATGCACGCAGACTGGATGCATTGCGATTCGACGTCCAGCGCCATCCTCCTCTTCCAGTGCGTGTCGCCATCCAAGACCAAGCGGTGCATCGTTGCGTGCGAGGGACGTCACTCACCCTGAGCGGTGCGACCAGTGCTGCCGGCGTAGCGCCTCATGGGGACGGCCTCCTTGTGCTCCAGGACGTTGCCCAGGTAGGTCAGGGCGCGCTCGAGCTTCCATCCGTTGATGGCCTGGGCGGTCTCGCGGGTGTTCTTGAACGAGACGCGGAGGTAGGAACCGCGAGCGCGGGCGCTCTTCGCGTTGTCGAGGTGGGATGCTCCGTAACGAACCTGCGGACAGCAATTAACTTCGCGTTCGAGAATGGGCGCCGCTCGTCTGCGGGCACTGCGACGGCGGGCGGCAACTCACCATTGTGGCGGGCGATGAGGTCCTGTGTGTTAGTGAGTCGAGTCGAAATGGCAAGATGGTCGGAGGAGCAAAATCGCAAGTGCGGGCTGGCTCGCTTCCGGGATGTGCGCTTGGCGCCCTCGAAATTTAGCGTTAGCGCGGCGAGCTTGCAGAGAAATTCTCGAACGCTGAACTTCGCAGCTCCATCGCATCGCCTTGACTGCACTGTCGAACACTACAACGACACACCTTCTTCTCCTCACTATACTCAGCAATGGCTTTCACACCCAGGTACGACTCCATCCACGTTAAGGTCGAGCATACCTGCCATTGCGCTGCAGCCGGGATGCGCAGCTAGATTCTCGCCGCAATCGCTGCTTAGGTGCAGCCGCTGCGCGGAAAATACCTGCGCACACCCAGACACTGCGCACTGCACACTGCAGACGTTGATCACACTTACTCCTGATGCACGACTAACTCATCGCAGAGGCGGACGTGGCGGTGGTGACCGTGGTGGCCGCGGAGGCTTCACACCCCGTGGTGGACGTGGCGGCGCTCGCGGTGGCTTTGGCGGTGGCCGCGGCGGCTTCGGCGGCGACCGTGGCGGTGGCCGTGGAGGTGCTCGCGGAGGCCGTGGTGCTCCCCGTGGCGGTCCTCGCGGCGGTGCCCGTGGTGGTGCTCGCGGCGGTGCCCGTGGCGGAGCGTAAGTCTGCATTGTCCACGATACATGAACCTGCAACTAACAGCCTGCAGCAAGGTCATTGTCGAGCCTCACCGTCACGCCGGTGTCTTCGTTGCCCGTGGAAAGGAGGATCTCCTCGTCACCAAGAACTTGACCCCCGGCGAGAGCGTCTACGGCGAGAAGCGCATCAGCGTTGGTGCCGAGAAGACTGAGAACAGCGACGATGCCGCTCCCTCTGCCGTCGAGTACCGCGTCTGGAACCCCTTCCGTTCCAAGTTGGCTGCCGGTATCCTCGGTGGTGTCGACAACATCTACATGGGCCCCGGCTCCAAGGTCCTCTACCTCGGTGCTGCCTCCGGTACCTCCGTCTCCCACGTTGCTGATATCGTCGGCCCCGAGGGAACCGTCTTCGCCGTCGAGTTCTCCCATCGCTCCGGTCGTGATCTGATCAACATGGCCACCCACCGCACAAACGTCATCCCCATTGTCGAGGATGCCCGTCACCCCCTCAAGTACCGTATGCTCGTCGGCATGGTCGACTGCATCTTCGCCGATGTTGCCCAGCCCGATCAGGCCCGTATCGTCGGTCTCAACGCTGGTCTCTTCCTGAAGGTCGGCGGTGGTATCGTCATCTCCATCAAGGCCAACTGTATCGACTCGACCGCCGCACCCGAGGCTGTCTTCGCCCAGGAAGTCGCCAAGCTGAGGGAGATGGGCATCAAGCCCAAGGAGCAGCTGACCCTCGAGCCCTTCGAGCGTGACCACGCCATGGTCGTCGGTGTCTACGAGCGCGCCAAATAGAGTGCTGATACGATCTTGTTGTTTGATTTAATGATGCATGGGCATATATACCTGTACTTCTGGGATGGGACCGGCGTTTGGGGCATCGGAGCTCATTATCTACCAAAAGGCTTGGATGAATCTATTTCATAACGTTCAATCTTCTTGCCGCACCCTTGTGATGTCTAGTTGATATGGCTCTTTTGACGATGAATACAGTGTCTCCACCCTCTTAAGTCCATCAAACGGCGATTGCCTCTCACGGCCTGACTAACATATCCCTTCTCTTTCATCCCTTCCTTGCCTACCCATTCTTCTTCGGCCACCCCCAAATGAAATCACACCTCACACTACTCAACTCATTATCAAACTTATACTTGTTAAAATCGCTTATCCCCGGATTCGTAAACGGAATAGCCTTGCCCCTACATCCGCGTTCCCTGCCCTCGCATCAGTTCTCTTCTCCCACTATACCTTTATACTTCCAATCACTTACGAGTACAGTACGCAGAACGTCCCGTCGTCTGGTCCAGCACTCGACACGTTGTCATTGAACGCTGGCTCCATGTTGTAGCACCGTGTAGCTGAGAGTTCGATGTTGTTGCATGTCCCGCGGAAGGCGTCGTCGGTGCAGACGTAGAGGTGAGTTTTTGGTATTGCGCGGGGTGAGCGGGGTGAGAGTGTGGGCATGGCGAGGGTCGTTGAGGTGAGGAGGAGGAGCAGCGCGGTGAGTGTGATGGGCATGGTGGCGATAGTCGAGGGTGTGAAGAAATGAAAGGGAATTTGATGTGGTTTTGTGGGGAGGAAGGGAGGTGTGGGCGAGGCAAGGGATTGGTCTTGACACCGTCACGCGGTCTTGTTGACGGCTTGGAAGGGTTGTGGTGATGAGTTAAATCTTGCTGAGAATACGTTGCTGATATATGCTAGGCTTAGGCATACATCATTGTCTCCTGTGAGCCATGGCATGTTGTGTGTCCGTAGTAAAGTGCCTCCAAGGCCATCATATCGCAGTCAACGTCAAGTCCTTAGCAATACAAGAGTGTGGCCGAATACTAGTGTCAAAAAAAGCAAACATGATTGCATGTGTTTCAAGAGAAATCCTTGCAATTCAGGACCTGAGTTTGCCTCTGGCATAGGAAGGTCTGGACTGGACATGCCATAGTACAGCGAAGCTGTGTCTGTGTCTCATTCATAGTCATCAAAATTGACCCCATATTGATAATTGGTACATTAATCCTTTTATTCGCACTGGTAAATCATCGTCGCCTAGGACCACGCGTACACGCTAGCACTAGCGCGGTGAATGGATGATCTAGGATGTATGATACCAGATACTATATGCATGATCAATAAGCCTTAAGGGATTCAAATACTTACAACTGAAGCTTGAGATCGAAGAATTGGTTTCTTTTGCCTCTTCCTTATCGTGACTGCGCAAACTGTTGAGAACTGAAGACATGACGTCAAGCGAACGTTGAATGTAGCACCCACAATTATCAACTCCAACCCCCACACCCCAACTTTCCCCAGTTCTAATTCAAACAAAATCAATCATGGCATTCCAAGAACCGCCAAAGAATATTATCGTCAGCGGCGGCGCCCGCGGCATTGGGCGCGCCATGGCACGCATGTTCCTCGAAGCAGGCCATCACGTCTACATTTTCGACGTGGATGAGGAAGAACTGAAGCACACCACAACAGTCCATCTGAAAAAGTACTACGAGGACAAGAAACTCGGTTCCGCCATCTGCAACCTGCGAGATGTAGACGACGTCCGCAAGAAAGTCATCGTCGCTGCTGAGACATTTTTCGGCAGCCGGATTGATGTACTCGTCAACAATGGCGGAATTGCAACTCCACAGTGGAGAAATGGCAAGACAATGGAAGATAAAGATACCTGGGAAGAGTGGCAGGCGTACATGGAGACGAACCTTAGCGGTCCATTTGCCATGAGTCAGGCTTGCGTCCCGTACATGAAGATACGCGCACATGACCGCGAGAACGGCGCGCATAAAGAGCAGGGAGCCGGACCGTGTATCATTCACATTGGCAGTTTTCGAGCCCACCAATCCGATCCAAATCAGGAGGGGTACGCTTCGAGCAAGGCGGGGTTGTTAGGATTGATGCACTCCATGGCGATTAGTCTGGGTGCTTTGGGGATCCGTGTGAACTTGGTGGCGCCAGGCAGAATCAAGGTTGCGCACGAGTGCAAGGAGGGCGATGAAGCTGGGACGAATTGGGAGGAGCAGGTTAGCGAGAAGGATGTTGGCGATCACCCAACGAACCGCGCGGGTAGGCCTAGAGATGTTATCGATGCGTGCTTTTGGCTGATCGAGGCCGGGTTCGTAACTGGCCAAGAGATCACGGTCGATGGAGGAGCTTTGAAGAAGAAGCACTGAAAGTCGATGAGCGATTTCACGACGTGACGGCCCACCTTTGTAACAACACACAAGAAGTAGAGTACATGTAGACTCAAGAAGAGGCTGCGATGCCAGGGGCCATGTCTTTTTACTGAAACGCTTTTCTTGTATATCTCCTGGTCTTTGGTATACATCTAACCTGCAATTTCAGAGTATTGTACAATGAATGACAAGTGAGCGTCTAGCGAGATCCTCTCCTTTTCTTAATTTCCATGCATCCAATATGCTCCATCCATACCAGAATCTTGCGCCGCACCCGTAAAATCGTAAACGTTACCCATGCCAAATGGCGCGTCTTGCATATCTGGTAGATTTGTATCCCACATCATGTCATCCCAGAAGTAATTCAAGTAGTTGGGGTCGTTCATGTTCGCATTTGGCCAGTTTTGCATCCCGGCAGCGTTGTAGTCGAAGGGATTCGGGTTCGATTCGAGAGTAGGGTTTAGGACGTTGAGGTCCGAGTAGTTGTCGGGCATTGCAAATGTTTGCTGTTGCTGCTGTTGCTGTTGCTGCTGCTGTTGATGCTGCTGTTGCGGTGTTGGTGGAATCGATAGTTGTGGTTGCGCGGTCTTCTGCGCCTTGTATGCTGCGTATAGCCTCGCTACTGCATCTGCGCTTCTTTTTGCAGCTATGCTCCAGTCTCTGACGCGGTCAAAGAACTCCAGCGCAGTTTCAATACTAGCTTTCCATTTCTCGACTTCCTCAGGCTGACTTGCATCGCTGAACAAAGACACAAGAGGCACCATGCAAGCCTGGAAACAGAACCAGACTGCGTTCCATCCCGAAATCAGATCGGGCATGCAATCTCGGCTAATCTCTTCGATGGTAGTACTGGCAACCGTACGACACTTTTCGACTGCGATTTTCTCCTCTGCTGTTAAGGAAGCCCAATCGCATCTTCGGAGGGCTGTGGTAAGAAGGACAGGTCGATGCAGTACAATTCGGATGTTTTGAAAGCGCCACCTCATGATAAGACGCGCTCGGTAGAGGAATTCTGGACATTGCTCCTCATAATTGGACAAGATCGACGGAAGCTCCTCGTACCACTTCATGATCTGCGCATCGTAGGCGGATGTTTCAGCGTGAGGAAGGAGTGGAGATTCCACCAGCCGATCCTGTATTTTGGTAGCAATTGCGCAGAATGTGGACGCATGAGTGAGAGGGAGCAACTTTAGCTGTTCCATGAACTGCGGGCTGTTCGGCATGATAATAGTTGGCACCTAGTCCAATGTTAGTGTGAATCTAAACTTGCCCAGCGGGAAATACTCACAGCATTTGCTGCTGTCCCAGGCTTCATGACCGTGATTGATGGTCCCATTCTACCCAAAGACGGCCTGCCGGTTGTTGTAGATGCCCACGCATCAAGACAAAACAAGCTCCACCACATTCGTCGCCTCATCTCAGGTGATATTGCTTCTTCCTCATCCTCTTCAGGTGGTGCTAATTGTCTGCCGGTATCGCTTCGTTCAGAGTATTCACGATGCAGACCTAATGAAGTAGCCATTCGAAGCGTTCCTCCCATCAGCGAATGTGCTTCATTCGGCCGGTTGAGGTAGTGCATATAATAGCCGCTCATAATTGCTAGTGCTTGCAAAACTTCTATGTTGCCACTGCCGAAAGAGTCAAGGGACATGTGTTTCCGTGATCGGGTGAAGTATGTGTAGTGCGCTTGGTTGTCAGCGGTTGATGACGCCAATGAGCCCACGGCAAACACAATGTTCAACAGCGCCAGCCATTGTGAGTCTATTCGATTCCCGTGGAGGTATGTTGCCCAGAATTTGCGTTCATCGATCAGTGGGAAGAACGGGTGACATCTATCAAAATAGCTTTCGATAAGGCTTTCTCCCTGTGCTTGCGAAGGTAATGCGAGTGGGTTGTTGTTCATGAGCTCGGGCGGTGGAGAATTTGCTCGGCTAGGTAGTGCTGTTTCTGCTTGGTTGTTGTGGGTGAGCAGCGGCCGCGCTTGTGGTGCGCAGCGGACAATAACCTTTAATGCTGCAGTGATCGAGGATATTCCAACGTATGATGACAGCCTGTCCACAGACATAGAAAGACCGTTGACATCGTCTGATATGCCTTGTACACGGATCTGGTGTTTTCGTGCTTCATCCCAATAAGGGTCCTCTGGTGGTGCTTGCTCAAGTGCCTCGAGACTGTCAGCACCATCTGAGCCGGTGTGGATCTCAGACATAGCCCGCGCATTTGCTACAGATGGTGATGTTCCTTGGGTAACTTCAGGAGAGGCTAGAGCTAGTTGCAAGAGTTCTTCACGGGAGAGATTTGCCAGGGTCTCGAGTTGCGCTGCTCCCAAAAGCTTCGTCACAACATTCCTGTACAGGTCGAGATTACTTGACAACTTGTCAACTAGCCTGCTGCTGATCAGTACGCCTAAATCGAGTGTTGAATCAGAAACTGCTCACTTGCGGCTAGGCACGACTCGCTGTGCTGGTTTCGAATAGCTGCATGACTTTGTGAATGTTAGCTTATGGGATTACAGGCCCCCTCGTGATTCTAGGGCACGTCAATTTCGAGGCTTACTTCTGGGTGTTGGTACCATTGGCACTGCCCGCAAGGCTGCGTTCCATCGCAACGTATCTTCCGCCGTCTACATTCAACGCATGCGTTGCTGGTCGATATCCGCCGAGAACCAGCTGATCGTGTGGGTTTTCCTGCGAAGTCACCTTCGCCTGCGGGCTGTCGCTGCCCCGCAGACGACTGAAACGTGTGGAACATGCTATGAGCTTTCCGTTGTGCAACACATTTGGATCCTTAGAACAGCATGAGTGCAGCAGCCAGTTCCAAAATAAAGGTTGGTAAATGCGCTGTGCAGAAGTGCAACCTGGAGCTAGAGACCGCCGCGTTCGTACTTAGGCGGGGTTCAGTATGAATGCAGGCGGCCCAGGAACAGTGTATCGGGGTCGCTGCAACGAAGGGACCGGCAGGGAGAGTGTGATAAGTGGTTAGGAGTATGCTGTCTTGACGTTAAAGTTCGGCTCCACTGTTGTATCGATAATCGGCCCAGTGCACGTTTCGCTGGCCGCTCATTTTTAGGTCAGCATTACTCGGACCCTGATTAACTTTCTCGTACAGCAAGATTTTCAGACGACGTACACGATTCGCCCCCCGCAATATGACATTCAGGCGAAGCAGCAGGGAAGAGCATGCGGGCTGTGGAGACGGGTGAGCGGAAAGGCAAGCGGAGGCCAAGCGAGATTGAGGGCCGGCTTTTCAAAGCTCGACAATCTGGCGAGCTGGCGCGTGAAGGGCCGACGCGGCGAGTGTTGCACGTAAAAGTAGTGTCAGATCATGATCCCCGCAATTATCGAGGTGCCAGTGATCGAATGGTGATGGCGCGAGGTCATGTAAGTCACACTTGTCTGATACCTCGGGATTGGCGATTCCGGCAGCCTTTGGTGGGAGCTGCACCCCAACACCGACGAGCAGAGACCGACCCGGTAAAACAGTTGCCCAAGCTACATGGCGGCCAATGACTGTAGTGGCTGGCGTGCTAGAGGGTGGGTGTAAAGCTGGGGTGCAGCAGCGCAGAACCGTATGATTGGTGGAGTTGTACCAAAGCTCAAGCTGTGCACATTCGGGTGGTCGCTAGTTCCTTCTGTCAGACACCGCGGAGCGGGACTAGGCCGTGTCGAGACCACCCGACGACTTCGTAGAGAGCTTTTGCTAGCCAACGCATTGCACACTGGAAATTGGTTGAGCAGCCCAGCGACTCTTACTACCTTGGCCAGGTAAGCAGTCTATATTTGATTAGATATGATCTTCATCAGATAATGCGGCCGAGGACGCGGGCACGCCGTTGTCCGTGATGCAGGATCAACCATGATGCATGCGGCAGTGCACAAACTTGAAAATCTCTCTTGAGTGGGGTGCCCGTTGTGGCTCACTATAGCCACCGCCAAAATATCTGTAACGCGTCTGACGCCTAATGACCTGCTTTGTTGAGGTGATGGATCGAGGATTTCCTTCAATGAAACGCAAGCATGTAAACGCTGTGATTGAAATCCTCAAAACCTGTATGCATTTATGTTACTATCTTTCAAATCTACATGCAGCTCTTTCATGCCATTTGCTCGATCGCATGCTGAACTCAGTCCTTGCCCAGATATCTCCACTTCAGAGGTTCATCCTGTTTACCCAACCCTCGAACCTTGATGATTTGCTCATCCCCAGGGACCACATCGATTGCACTGTCATGGACAAGGATGCCTGACCTCTCCTCAAAGACAAGGCCCTTGGTAGGCTTGTTCGCCTTCACCAAGATTGTACTACCCTGAGGGACGACCTCCAGGCCACGGTCCTCGAAGTCGAGGTACTTCAGAGGCTGTGGCCAATCGACATCTCTCGACACAACCTCGCCATCCACCCAAATACGCGCTGCGAGCACGTGTGGCTCCTCGTTCACGTTATCGATTGTGCCTGACAACACGTCTGTCGTGCCATTCTGGACGAGCGTGATATCCTTCTTAACAATCTTGTCCTTGATCTCCTTGCCGGTCTTGATGCTGATGAACCTGAGTTCAACTGTTGCCTTCACCTCTTCCTGCTTCTGGCACGCAACCCACAGCTCGAAGTCGCTCTTCGGTGGGACTCGTGCGTGGACAACGCTCCAGTCGAAGTGCGCACGCTTGACAGCAACGGCGATGGGGGCGAGAACACGGCGCATAGCATAGTATGCGGGCTTCTTGCGCTGGAAGTAGTCGACAATGGACCACGAGGTCACTGGCCAGCAATCGTTAAGCTGCCATACAAGAGCACCACCGCAGAAACGCTCCTGACCCCACTGTCGCCTCCAGCCTCGGTAGCCGAACATCAGAGCCTCAGCCTGGGACAGCTGGGTGAGATGAATAAATGCCTGCCGTTTGTCAATACGCGTGATAATGAATCTGAAGCTCCGAAGTCACTCACTTCAAGATCTGTCTTGGTACGGAAATTCTCTACAAGGTACGTCGCAATCCTTCGCTCATGACCATCAGCCTTGTTGTGGAAGTCCAACATATGGCTTTGAGGGTACAGCTGTGTGGGATCTGTGCAGTAGTATCTGATAGTGTCGATGTGAGGGAATGCCTCCATTCCAAATTCGCTGTTGAATCGGCCACCAAGTGTGTCGAAGATCTGGTACTTCTCCTGTGTACCATGCCAGACATTCCACTGATGCATATCTCCTACTGTGGTGTTTGAGGTCTTCAACCCGTCACCCCACGGCGAGCCTGGATGGTATGGAATGTGTGGGCTCTCAGCAGCAACAGCTTCAGGAAGGATCTTTTTGACACTTGATTAGCTTTGAGGTTCGATTGTTCGGGCCATTTCTGCTTACCTTCTCGTAGATGTATCTAGCAGGGAAATCGGTCTTGAGCCAGCTCTCTGGATCCTTGTCCTCGTAGTTGTACGTCAATCCAAATGACTCCTGGACCTGGTAGTCTTCGTTGTTGCCAGCGTAGATGACGAGTGAAGGATGATGGCGTAATCGAGCTACGTTGGAGTTGCATTCCTCCTTGATTGACTTCAGGATCTCGGGGAATGCTGGATAGTTACCACAGCCAAACATGAAGTCCTGCCAGACCAGAATACCAAGCTCGTCGCAGAGTTCGTAGAAGATATCTTCCTCCCAAATACCTCCACCCCAGACTCTGATCATGACTTGGTATCCGTCAACCATCATCTCGAGCCACTTGCGATATTTCTCTTCTGTGATCCTCGGCGTAAAGTTGTCTGCTGGAATCCAGTCTGAGCCACCACAGAACACGTCGACGCCGTTGATACGGAAGAAGAACGTCTTTCCAATCTTGTCCGGCTCTTGGACAAGCTCGCCCTTGCGGAACCCAGTACGACGCGAAATTGAGTGCAGGTCGACTTCGTCTGCCGATACTGTTGCTGTTACTTCGTAAAGAGGCTGCTCGCCGTAGCCGTGCGGGAACCACAATTTCGGGTTATTCACGTGGAACTCTACCTTAGCCACGCCATCGCTTACGGTCGCAGTCTCTTTGAAGACCTGCTTGTCGCCGTCTTGTACTTTGAATGTCACGCTCTTCGCCGACGAACCCTCGACGACCGCTGAGATTGTGCCTCGTACTGACTTCAGACTGTCGTCTAGATTATAGTCGACCCGAACGTCTGCTACACGAGCTTGGTATGTTTCGAGTCGAACTTCGCGCCACGGACCGCATGTGTTCAGAATTGGACCCCAGTCCCAGCCCCAGTGGTACTGCGCTTTCCTAACTGCGAGTCGCGACATGTCGCCGTTGAAGCCCACCCATGTGTGCTCCGGGTGTGCTTCACGCATCTTGATTGCTTCCAGTCGTGCAGATTTGAAGTCAATCTCGAGGATATTTTCCGCTTGCGGCTTGAGTTCTCTCGTAACATTGAGGCGGTGCGGAATGAACATGTTGTCGCTTTCGAGAATGACCGTGCCGTTGAGTTTGACAGTTGCGAATGTGTCGAGGCCATCGAACGCCAGGAAATGAACAGTGTCATGTTTGGCTTCTTCGACTGTAGGCAGTGTGACCTTGTATGTCCAGGCCTTGTCTGCAACCCACTCTGCCTTCAATTCGTTGAAGCCCAAAAATGGGTCTGGAATTCTGAGTACTGCGTGAGTTATGGGCCTTCAATGAAGCTGACAATGTAATTGCTCACTTTCCATGCTCGATCAGATCCAGGTGAACGTTGGTGGGGACTGTTTTGACGGAAAGCCAGGCATCTTCGGCTGTGTCATCGGCTTGCTTGAAAGTCCAGCCGTCAGATAGACGGTGAACTCTCAGAGCTTGAGCATTCGCCATGTTGTTTGAGCTTCAAGTGTCCGTTGTAGCCGCAGCCGAGCAGAGCTCAAGTAGCAGCGCTTTTGGACAGTGGGCGGGGTTTATCAAAGGCAGGAGAGCCTTCTTACTCAAATGTTAACAAAGGGCCCTCTGTCCATATAATTTTGCCGGTCTCCAAGCGGCACAGACACGGTAGATGCTCGGCCGGATTGACAGATGCTATGTCAAAGTGTTCGGAACCGTTCCATACGCTACGGAGGCGGACAGGTAGATGTGCGGATGATGCTCTCCGCACTCAATACGGCTAGCGTCCTACGACAGCCTCGGAGAAATAAGCACCATACCTGTAGCGGTCAGCTGCTTGCACGCCACGCGATGCTCCGGAAGACGGTGGCACCATCAGAATAGGAGCGGGGTTGAGGCCTCCGTGAGCGAGCTAGGCTGTTGAAACCGAATATGTCAGATATAGAGGTTGGCAACACTTGGAGACATGTGCCGATTGAGCCGGCGTCCACGCCGCGCGGGAGCTACTGCGAGCTTTCCACTTAACGGTCATAACACTCTCCCAGGAGTCTGCCTGCATGCTCTCATTGTCATTGAGGTACTACGATCCGGAGTGGCAGGTCCTTCTGTCGGATATGGGGAGCAAAAGATCCGGAACAAATCTCGCAACGGTCCAGACTGTATCACGACCGCCTTTACGTACGACACTGATGTCGCTGCACCGTCCAATTGCAAGCGATTAGAGACGCAAATCTGAGACACGCCTGGATGAACCCTACGCGAAGCATAACAACCGGACTGCACGGGAAGAAGTCCGTCAGGATTCCTGAAGAAATTGGACGCGGAGCAAGAGCATCAACAACGATCATTCTACGTTCCAAAAAGTATCGAAAGGGTATAGAACTATGCTAACACATATACACCACCAGCTTTACCCGGTGTCCACTGATTTGGGTGGGTCGCTCATCCTCGGAGAGACAACCATCTGGAGAAGAGGCCCGGTGCTTCGTAATCCCTTCTGAACATTTCCTGCCTTCTCTCCATTGTCATTCTTACCTTCTGGTGGTCGACCTTTCCTTGCTGAGAGAGCTGTTGCATTTCGGCCATGCTCGTGTCTAAAATGTTGGTTGAGCGTGCACCTGGGCAGAACACAACCTCAAACCCGGCGCCCGAAGGGATGATGAATGTCGAGGTTTGGTCGTCGAACGCTGATCGTGATTAGCTACTTTGGAAGTTACTCCTGATCATGATTTGATCATACCGAAGCTGTAAGCGTCTGGACAGATTTCCTTGACGTTCTTCGAATAATCGCCAGGTCGACACTTGCTCGCGGAGTTGTATTCTCCAGTGCAGCAATCCTCGGGTCTGTTGTTCTTCGCACAAGCGGAGAAACAAGGATTGAATGATGGTCGCTGGATATTGTCATCCGGATATGGATATACGCCATCGCCAGGCTTGTCAGGAGGCGACTGCTGCAAATCCCAGGGACACCAACGAGATATCTTTTCCTGGTCTACTTTTGCCTCCCACGGCAGAGGGTACGAAGTGTTTGTGCGCAAGAAGTTTGGAAACTCTGGGTATGGATCGTAACCTTTGGCTGCCAGAAGGCCGGATGTGCCTTGGCAAGAAGGGTTTGTCAGATTTGGGGGGATGTCGTCGAGCGTGACATTCTCGAGAGGCTGGAGAACCATGGCAATGGGGAGATTGTAGCCGTCGACTAAAGAGATGTCATAGTAGGTATGTCCGTCTCCGGCGTCCAGCGTGAATTCGGCAAGCGAAACAGGTACGTCACCCTATAATCAAGTCAGTGCTGATTCTTTGGGTGAGGGTGCTTTGCTGTGTGCTTACACCAACTCGACAGTTCAAAAGACCATTACAATCGCCAGAGTAGCAGGCTTTTCCACCTCCACTAGCAGGGCCACTCCCATCGTCGTTGAAGGTGCAATTTGTCCGGCCCCAAACACGGCCTTGCCAATCTTCTGATACCGTTTGGTTCTTGGTTTCTCCAGGCGAAAGCTTGAAACCGCTTAACGCAGGCCCATTCCCGGTCTGAGTCGAAATTCCCGGCCATATGTCGTCCGGACAGTTGTTTGTGACCAGCAATGGAGTGATGTCCAACTTTCGTCGATTCAATTTGCGTGGGGCCTTAACAGCCATGTGGTGAACTCCAGCAACCGGAGAAGCTTCGCTTAGGAGGAGAAGTGCAGTGCATAGGTACCGACTGGCCCAGCCGATTCTAGAAGGAGACTGCATCGTGAAGGCGATTGCACAGTGTCGGTAAGTGCAATCACTGCGGCTTCTGTGATGCAAGGAATGGCGAGGTAGGAGATGCAACGTTCCAGGCCAGCTGGGTGTCATAAAGATATGTGATGTCAAGGATGCTGACCGACCAGCGCACACAAGAAATCAAGGCACATGGCGAAGGCGAGTCCTGGCGACGATCACTGTCATTGAGAGGAAGTTAGAGGAAGTTGCACGCTGCAATCACAGTCGGTGACGCAAGAGGTTGTCCAGTTGTCATTGCCGAGCTAGGGTGAGCAAGGCACAACGAGGCTGAGCGCCAATCAACACCCCTGCCTCTAGTGTAACCCAAACGGCTGTGCAAATAAGCGCCGACATTCAGCCTTCCTCACACAGACAAAAACATACTTAAGTCAAACGAAGACTTCATTCACCTGCAACCAACGACAACCAGAGCTAAAGAAATGGCAAAAAACATACAACAGTGGGTATTCGCTAGTGGTCACCCACCTAACTACTAATCCACCGGTACGTTGCTTAAATAGGGCTGAGCGAACGGGAAGCCTTGTTTTCAACGTCCTATGGTCGTATGTGGAAGATACAACAAAACATACGATATATATTGCAAGATTGGGAGCACACATTCGCTGCCCACCTGATGCTCGCTACATCCAATAGGTTCTGTGGCTACCTACGAAGGACAGCTTTGGTGGTTTTCCCTGAAAGATTGGTTATGCAGGAAAGCCAGGAGCCGCAGGCGCTCTATCCGACGTTTCCGGTACTTAGCACCAATATTGAACATGACAACATTGTTTTTGTGAAAAGAGCTTTTCTTCGCTCGTGAATTTGCACTGTTCACCAATGAGATGTTGGCTCGGAGGCCGGAAAGCGCAAGGTTCCAGGGCCCGGATGTCTCGCCACGCTGTGCTGATCGATCTGCCCGACGCGTCCGATCTTCTTGGCTCTCCTGACAATTATTGACACCCGTTGCTCCCCTTTGCGCAATCTTACGGTACTGTTCACCGCAGCATACCTTCGCTGCTTTCCACTCCTTCGATCCCTTTGCTTCTGCAGGCACTGCAACCACTTGCGCCTTGCTTCTGCTGCTGCGCCCTGTCTGAGCTTGGTGGCAATAATCCCAAAGCATTGATTTCCACCCCGCAAGTCGAGTTGATCTCACAACGCTCCCAACTTGCGACTCCGTGAGCTTCTAGGCTCCAGCACCTCGACCGCATGTCTACAACCACAACCATGCCCGGCCGTACCCTCCCGACGATTCCGAGCGCCGATGTGCAGGCGCACAACAACGAGAAGTCCTGCTACGTTACGATTGGCACCAAGGTCTACGATGTTACAGACTTCCTCGACGGCCACCCGGGTGGCGGCGAGCTCATCCTCGAGTACGGCGGCAAGGATATCACGTCTATTCTGAAAGACGAAATCTCCCACGCCCATTCAGATTCCGCGTACGAAATCCTGGACGAGTGCCTGATTGGCTTTGTAGCTGGCGAGGAGATCATGGATGCTGCCACCAAGAGCAACAGGCCATATGAGATTGTCCCTCTCCCCCCTTCGGAAGTGGGCAAGATTGAACTTCGGGGCATGGAACAGAACCAGAAACCCCTCTACGCCGCTACAGGCATGTCCTCCGCTGACGACCTCTCGCGCGAAACCGACCCCAATTTGGATTACAAACAGCACAAGTTCCTCGACCTCAACAAGCCGCTTCTCATGCAAGTCTGGAATGGCGGGTTTGAGAAGGACTTCTATCTCGAGCAGGTTCACCGACCCCGTCACTACAAGGGAGGCGACTCAGCCCCACTGTTTGGCAACTTCTTGGAGCCGTTGAGCAAGACACCTTGGTGGGTCGTGCCAACACTCTGGTGGCCTGTGGTCGCAGGTGTGACTTACATTGCTTCTCGGGGTGACTTGAGTTATCCGGCTCTTGCAGGTTACTGGGTGTTTGGTCTTGGCTTCTGGACGATCATCGAATACGTGTTGCATCGATGCTTGTTCCATCTTGACGAGTAAGTAAAATTCATCGGTCTATTATGCCCCCCGCTAATAAGGATAGCCATCTCCCCAACAATCGCGCCGCACTCACCTTACATTTCCTTCTCCACGGTATCCACCACTACCTTCCCATGGACAAATACCGGCTCGTCATGCCTCCCACGCTGTTTGCAGCGCTTGCGGCACCATTCTGGAAGTTTGCACATACCGTATTCTTCCACAACTGGTACGCTGCGACAGCCGCGTACTGCGGTGGTGTTTTTGGCTACACCCTTTACGATCTGACCCACTACTTTCTCCACCACCAGAAGCTTCCTCCTTGGTACCAGGAGCTCAAGAAGTACCACCTCAAGCACCACTTCGCTGACTACCAAAATGGCTTTGGAGTTACCAGCCGCTTCTGGGACTGGGTGTTCGGCACTGAGCTGGAGATGGGCCCGCCGAAGGTTATCAAGACTTCGTAGATGGTACTCGACTTGGAGTGATTGTGGACATGATTGTATAGACAGCATTGGGTCGGCGTTGTGGTTTGTGTGATTACTTATGACATGCTGGTGGTACGCTCCTGGATTGGAGCTGGTTCTACTTCACGATCACATATACCTAATTATTATTAATGTTAATGTGCGTATAAGCGCACGGTATTCGTTTTCAGACAGCCGCCATGACTCAAACTTTTCTCGTCCTAAGTGAAGGTGATGTCTCCTACGAGTGCCTGCCTGTTTGCTTGAGTGCGCTTTCCAGGTTTTGCCGCCACTAGTGCGAGCGGTCAACTCAAAAACCCAGCCTCTTCCCCTGCACCTCACTACCAACTGCAGGTTTTGCGCGCACCAACAAGCACAATCCCCCTGCGACAAGACTTCATACGGTCAATTGTCGCTGAAAGTCTGTTTGGAGTACTAGCTGCCTTCCGCACACGCTCAGTCCGCAATATATATATCTCAGCCTCAAGGCTTACCGCAACCACTTCGTACATCGCACCTCGCCTGTCCTGTGATTCCGTTCACCACCTACGGACCGACGCAACTTATCGAGAGCTAGGACTCAATCAACACCAGGATGACTTCAGGCGCTATGGATGTGGACGCACTCCTCGAGGAGGCTGCCCGCGATGTAGAAAAAACCCGCGAGCAACAGGCCAACGACGAGGCCCGCGACTCGGACGCCCGCAAGGACGACCGACATGGGGATCGCCGTGACCGACACAGTGACCGTCGCGACCGTAGCAGGGATCGTGGTGACCGCCGAGGCGATAGGCGTAGGAGCCGCGACCGAGACCACCGCCGACGCGATGACAGCCGGCCCCGTTCGAGCAGAGGTGACGCTGACGACAGATACCGACGCAGCAGCTCGCGCGACCGATACCGTGGTGGACGAAGGGATCGAGGCGGTGACTACTACAGCGGAGGGGGACGCGCTCGCTCGCGCTCCCCACGCGGCGACAAGCCACGCCGTGAGAGGGAAAGATCCGGCGATCGCCAGCGCGGCGGTGAGGAGCGGAAAGGAGGGCGCCGTGAGAAAACCGCTACCCCAGAAGCCACAGAAGACGACCGTGACAAGCGTACTATCTTCGTTCAGCAGATCTCCCAGCGTGCCGAAACACGCCATCTCCGCTCCTTTTTCGAGGCTATCGGACCTGTCGTCGAAGCCCAGATTGTCAAAGACCGCGTTACTGGCCGCTCGAAGGGGTAAGTTGAATCAATCAATATGCACCATAGACCCACGCTAATGAGTGCTGTAGTGTTGGTTATGTTGAGTTCAAAGACGAGGATTCGGTTCCTAAAGCTCTGGAGCTGACAGGACAGAAGCTGAAAGGTGTGCCTATCATTGCACAGCTTACAGAGGCCGAGAAGAACCGCGCTGCTCGGCCCTCTGAGGGAGGCGCTGCACCAGGCGCCAACGGCGCTCCATTCCACCGCCTCTATGTTGGCAACATCCACTTCAGCGTTACCGAGAAAGACTTACAGGAGATTTTCGAGCCCTATGGTGAGCTTGAGCAGGTCATCCTCCAGCGCGATGAGATGAACCCTGGCCGGTCGAAGGGTTACGGTTTCGTTCAGTAAGACTTCCATTCCTGCGGTGTACTACCAACAGCTAACATCTCCCAGATTTGTTGATCCCAATAACGCTAAAGATGCATTAGCAGAGATGAATGGCTTCGAGCTCGCCGGCCGCCAAATCCGAGTTGGTCTCGGCAATGACAAGTTCACACCAGAATCGACAGCTACTCTATTGCGTACTTTCAATCAGCAGGCCCAGAGTTATCAAGGTTCTGCGTTCAGCGGCGCTGGTGGCCGCGGCGCTTACGCTGGTGGTTCTGGTGGTGTTTTCGACCGCACCCACAGCAAGGATGATCGAGGTGTTAGCGGAGCCTCTGCTCTCGATGATACCGACGTTGCTGGAGTCAACTTCAAGACCTACGATCGTTCCAAGCTAATGGACGCGCTAGCTCGTCGAGACCCCGCAGAACCTGCGAAGCAGGGTGCTGCACCGGTGGTCAGCAAGCCCCGCGCTCCCGTCGTTGACAAGCCTATGGCATCCAAGTGCATCAAGATCGAGAACGCTTTTGATGCTGATGAGTAAGCATCCTGACTCTGAAATGTAGGACATCCGGCTAACACGAACCAGGGAGCAGAGGAACTGGGGCAACAATTGGGTCAAGGACCTTGAAGCCGAAGTCAAAGTCGAGTGTGACAAGAAATATGGCACAGTCGTCCACATTGCTGTAGACCCGAACACCGAAGGCGATATCTATGTCAAGTTCGACTCAGTCTCTGGCGGTGAGAAAGCTCTTCAAGGTCTTAACGGTCGCAGTTTCAACCACCGCACGATTATGGCCTCGTATGTTGTCGACAAGATCTATAACTCATTGTGGGGTGCTGCCGCGAGCAGGTTCTAGAGGAAGCGAATCAGGCCCGACCGGTACGTTGTCTATGTTCAGATTGCTTGCGCAGGGTGAATATTGGCTGGCGTTTATCTTTCTTTGATTTTGGAAGCATTGGACACGGATTGGATTAGCATGGACTGGGGCAATACTTCACTTGGTGTACAGATCCGCACAATCCGACAGAAGCCTTCGATACTAGGCGTATTACACGTCTTGAACGGGGGGAGCTCAGGACTACCAAAGGGACGAAGAGTCTCTTGATAAGTTCTGTGGGTGAGCAGAGCCTGCTCGAGATTCACTGAACGCATTCTTTTAGACCGCCACGGAAGGCTCACGGATCGCCAACGGCAATAGATCTACTAATAGTACATAGGATGAGCTTGTCATTTGCATGCGCAATATTTCTCCAGATAGCAGAACGATGATGACCCCGCAGTCCTACTGTCTCGATGCCATTGGATGAAAGTTGCGCGGATTGTATTGCGTGGTACCTTCATAGTCCTCATGGTTTGACCACCTTCATCGCTGACCGTCGTTCCTGACTATGTGACAGGTTTTGACAATGGACTTGCCGACCTACACATCCATGTGCTGCTGTAGTCGCCTTGTCCGTTGCAATCCACCGTGGAAGGGACATATTCTCCTTCTCAAGCAATGTGTGCTAATAAAAACTGCAGTCAACTGCAGTGTCATGTGCCTATGCATCTTGATCAGGAGTGTATCTTGTTCTGGTCCCGTGGTTGTCCCTGTCAGAATCGAAGTATCATCCGGCCTGGGAGCAAACTCATACTTGTGGGATCACTGGTATCGAAAACTAGTTCCTTCGAGACTCTTTTGACCCGCCAAGTCGCCTGTTGAGCATCGGTAAGTAGTCACAGGATTACGAGAAACACGTCTAGGGCAAAATCAGTGCTCACGTGGTTTGAGCCATTGTTTACTGCATTCCACCCTTTCTGCAAACATGCAAGAAATTGCGTAGTAGCGCGATGATGCGATTGATGGTTGAGATGCCTGAATAATGTCCATCTCTCCAATGCGCTCACAGTAGATTCATTGTAGTTTGTGATAATCATGTCCTGCCGATGGGAAAGTACGCAATGCGGTCATACAAGCTTCAGTAATTAGATCAGTTATAGCTCCTCAAACACCACACCTTCTCGGCCCCGCGCAACTCTTATAAAGCCAGTTGGCCCGTCTTTATCCTTTCCTATCAACTGCGCCTACGTACTGTGTTAGAAGCTCCATGGCTGCCCAGAGCCCACGTACTCCATGACACGAAGCTAACCCGCTCTGAGCTCTGCGATGTATTAACTCAGAGTAGTGGCAGCGGTGACATCACTAGATGATAAGAAAACCACGGCAGGGTAATGTTACGTATGTGAAGGATGGCCAGACACTCGCCAAGCGAAGGAGCCTATACCGGCATATTGATGAACAGGCGGCTCAGGAGAACGTGCCTGAGTATGCTTCGTAGGCCAACACTTACGGTTAGACCCGTTACGTGTTCTCTGCGGGCTTATTCTTGCGACTGGCCTGCTGGCACCATGATATCAGTGCACAGGTAATGTGTAACTCCCTTCGAATCATCCCTTTTGGTGCGTGACTTAATCGCTGGTGATACTTCTCTCAATCTATGTTCACTTTACATCTGTGTTGGCGTAGTACTGATATGCAGTGCAGTCGTGATGTGAGATGTTCTAACATTCGTCCCCATGCTTCATTCGTGGCCATCACTTCTCTACTTCCAGTTTCGAACTCAATTTCACACGGATTTAACGTAATGATGCTTGTGTCAAGGCGACAATGTTCATGACAAGCAACGTGTTATTTCATTATACAGGTTTTGGGTGCTCAAGGGTTCAATACCAGTCTCCGTTGCCTTCGCCTCCCTCCGCCGTCGTTCTCTCTACACATCTCTGCTTTTCCCAACACCCAAATCAACCAAAAGAAGGAACCTTATCTTGTGCGAGTTCGACACGTCGGACTTGTCATGCTCTTTTGTCTGTGCCGAAGGCTAAGAGTCCACTGCATACATTAGCAGTTCTTTCCAGCGTCCGCCTTTCACCTACGGTTTGCTCTGCCTGGAAATATCAAAGCCCTCAAAAAGGCTTGGCATAGTCAGTAGCTAATCAGATCGTTCTGCGTTTCTATCCCACAAACCGTCGTTTACAATTTCGAGGCATTTACGCGCGACGACAGCGACTCCAGCCTTGGTAAGGTAGGTCACCCTGCTCTGTTGTCAACACTTCTCTCTCTATTTCCACCCTCGTGCACTCCAAACACTCAATGGATTACACTTGCGCTCTCACAATATGCCGTCTCGCATTATCGCAGCTCCGCTGCGCCAGGTAGATAAGCCCTCTACGTTATCCACGCTGCAAAGCCAGGAGAAATGTCCATTGCCAGGTCCGTCCGAGGCCGGATACGATATGGATCTGGCGTTTGACTTCCAAGGCCGCAAGAACATTGATGCGGAGTGTGGCACTGAAGTGTATACACTGCGAGACGATGAGTCCTCACACATAACGTTCTCGATGCCAGGCGAGGTAAGTGCCAACAAGCTTCGCGACTATCTCCACGAATATCTGCAACTCCACCAAATTGTCGATGAATATGGTGATGAGAGCAACTTATTCCAAATTTCAAACGACCACCTTGCTGTGCTGCAAGCGAAGTTGTGGAACAATGTCTCCCCCGATCGCTTCCCAACAAGGACAACAGCGCAAGTCCCTACCAGAGCGCAAGTCCTCATTTCCGGCCATGTCCTGAAGATCGCACAACTTCTAAAAGGTAAGTTTTTTGGGCTTTCTCCCCGAACACAGTTTGCCTAACAAGATGTAGATAAACATATTTTCGTCTTAAACAACATCGAAAATAATGCCTGTCACTACGCGAACGAAGTCCATGGCGCACCAAAGCATGTCTGTCACCCTCAAACCATCAGAATCGAGCCCCTAGTCCATTGGGGCACAGTCACGCCTGCAACCGAGTCTCAATTTATACTCACTTTTCAACGTGATGGTAGCCTTATGCAGCTACCCGAGTACAAGTACTTTGTTAGGCGCTTAGTCAATACAACGGTGATGACTTATTGCCTCGATTGCTTGGGATACCTGTGGAGTAAGCGCGCCGAAGCTTGGGATACCATGGCACAACTCCAATGCACTGCTGCGCGAAATCGGTCACGCAATCCAGACAGACCAGCTTCATTGCATGTGAAGCGATCCTTCCAGAGTACTAACTTCACATCAACTGGCTATACCTCGTCGGCTGTTAGTGGCTTTTTGGGGTCGACACCATACCAAGACGAGCAAGCAAAAATTGAGGCATACAGTGAGCCTGACAAAGTCAGTCACGATTCTCCACTCTCGAACAGACGAATAAATTTGACTAAGTTGTAGACTCTACCCCAGCTTGATGGCGCTTCGGACTGTTTCGACGATGTTCCAACCTCTCACCCATGTAGCCACAATTCAGGCCACAACATAATGTGGGGAGGCTTTGGCAGCTACAGAAGTTCAGAAGACGACCTTGAGCGCAAAAACTTGTCTTCGCGCTCGAAGTCTTTCACTCTGCCTCTGCATTCCACGTCGATTTCACCTAAGCGCTCAAACGAACACCCCGCTCCTTTAGTACCTCCACTTACCTCAAGAGCATCATCTTCAACTGAGAAGATAAATGAACGCACTGCTCAGCAACATCTGAAGACTAAAAGTGTAACGACCAACAACAAGCATAGCTCTCGGGTCGAAGCTCGTGCGACTTCACCAGCACCAGCTCCTCCTTCAGAGCGCAAATTTGGCCGCGAACTTGACACCAACTGCACACGCCCTGTAACTCAATTGAGGAGGTCTCCTCGAAAACATAAACATCAGTCAGGTCCGCCTCCAGTCGCGGTACTGTCAATGAATCCTCTTAGATCTCAGAAAGCGACAAAGGGCTTGACAAAAGAGACAAAGACGCGGAAGTCCATTATGAGCCAACAAACTGACAAGCAGAAGAAGGCACCTACCACTGGTCTCAACAAGCCTAAGGTTGTGCAGCTAGTCAACACTCTGGCTGGCCTTCATTCTTCACCGCAGTCAGATCCTGCGATTCGACCTCCTTCTCCTCCCCAGCTCATAACACACTTCGCAAAGCGGCGCACCAATTCAGAGACACCAGGCGGTATTGCAAAATTGACCTATGAAGCCTTCCAGAACATGCACCCAGAACACAACTCAAAGATCTGCTGGTGCCAAATGCCCGCCTCAGATCAGATCTTCAAAAAGAGCGACCATCCTCGGGTTTCTCAGTGCACAAGACCCGATTGTCAGTTCGTATGGTACCATTACGCCTGTCTGACCCAGTCGGACAAGGGCAAGGCTCGATGGGGCAACCTAGTGTGCCAGCACTGCCGTAACAAAGAAGAGTTTGCTGAGCAAGATAGGCGCAACGGGTGGAGTGTGGCTCAACTGATGGACTTAAAAATGACTTGGACGAAGGATAGTCTTGAGGCGGAGATGCCTGGCCTAGGTGGGAGTGCTCCTATGACCAATCCATATGGATTGGGTACCGAAGTCAATGTTGGCTCTGCGTACGAAACAGGGACTCAGACGAAAGGCACACTTGGTGGACTACAAGCGCTCCAATATGCACCGTCGCACCCTTATATGCTGGAGGAAGCATACCTCAATCCTGACGCTTACGCTGGACTGAGGGCTGAGCGTGCTGAAGAGGTAGATGGGGGTCAATGGTTGTACAAGATTCGCGCGCCGGATGACGATGGTGATAATGGCTACGATGAGGCAGATGGTATTCAGTGGCTGTACGAGGTCGGCGCGTCTGAGGATGAAGATGGCGACGATGCGGAGATGCTTGATGTTGAAACAGCAGAAGAGTTGTAGGAAGATCGGGGGCATGAACTTAGCATTCGGCTGCCATCGTTGTTACGATGTTGTGCATGGTGAGCATGAAGTGTGGATATGTAGATATAGCATCTTCATATAAGGGCAGAGGATTGAACTTGCAAGGCACCTCCGCCTGGCCTCGGGCGTTCTCACGATGCTATGTCTACTCAAGAACTTGAAACCAATGTCGTTCGGAGTTTCTTTTTGGCTTATCTGTCGAAATGAAGGTAGGAAGCGGCTAATTACGCAGAGATGTCATTGTTCGATACGTAAGGCTTGAAATGTGGAAGAGAAGAGCTCTCTCTTTCAGATGTAGCGTCCCTCACATCTGATAGACGATCTGCCTCGATGGGCAGCCTGGCATCACTGGGACCTAATAACCACTCCCTTGCGGGTGCGTGTTGGGTCGAATACAGAGAATTCTGTTCGCTAGCGCAGCCGCCTGAAATAGCAAAGCATCTGTGTATCTCGCTACCCCACCTTCCCTATGCACCACAAATACACTGATGACGATACTTGCGGATACGCCTGTGCAACCATGCACTATACTGCACTTGATACAACAAAACACCAGATCAGGTTACTTTACCTTGCGCCTTCTGTGACTCGACGGAACAGCATTGTCTGTCATTTCAGAACCACATCTTTGAGTGCAGGAAGTGTACACTGCAACTATGAGGCTTTATCCTACGCCTGGGGAGATCCCATACTTGATCGATCGATCGACTTAGAAGGAACCCAGTTTGCGGTTACGGCAAACCTGCTCTCGATCTTAAGGGCTCTTCGATATGCATCCCAGGAACGGGTACTCTGGGTCGACGCCGTCTGCATCGACCAGCACAATATCACGGAACGATCTCATCAGGTCTCACGAATGAACGACATATACTCTCGGGCTTCGAATGTTATCGTGTGGCTCGGTGAACCACGTTCGGATGCCGCGCTTGCTTTCGATTTTCTTGAAGATTTTGCGCGTTATCGCAAACCGCATGGATCATTGCCCCAAGTCGAGCGTAACGCCGAGCAGACAGCGATGTCAGTGCGATCAATGTTTACCAGGTCCTGGTGGACACGTATATGGACGGCTCAAGAGTGGATCCTTGCGAGGTCCTCGACTTTCCAGAGCGGTCAGCACACGCTCCAAGGGGATGTGTTCCTCGGATGCCTGGACCACTATTACCGACATGTAAAGAGCACTGACTGTTGCAGCATGCAACTGAGCTCAGACTTCTTATTCAGACTAGGGGATTCTCTCCAGCCAATGCTTGCTCTAAGCTCGGTGAGAAATTCCCATGCTCAAGAGGACTTCTCCTACAGTCTTGGCTTCCTCCGATCGCGACACGCGACCGACCCACGCGACAAAGTATACGGTGTATTAGCCTTAGCCGCAACCCAATTCACTGGCTTATTACGAGCCGACTATAATCTATGTGTAGAAGACGTGTATGAGCAACTTACAATAGCGCTCATCGAACGGACGAGATACCTTGACATTTTCAGCCACATTAGCCCCAACCAGGAGCGGAATCTCGAGGTGCCATCTTTTGTTCCCGACTGGACTATCGACATAGGGAAAGAGTACAGTAGCGACTGGACAGAGAGGTTTCATAACCTAAATAGGTACAATGCTTGCTCTGTTAAGCTTGCTGACTTTAGAACTGGCCCCAAAACGCTTTTTATTAAAGGGACTGTGATTGACACCGTATCCATTATGGTTACAAGGCGTTTAGGGTCATATCGTAAGACTAGATCGTACTGCAATGAGCTGCTGGATGATATGTTCGATATTGCTGAACCCGCTGAAGATAGTCTATACTATGGTCAACGCCAGACAAAGAAAGAAGCCTTCTGGCTCACCATGTGCGGTGGGATGGACATCCCGCTGGAACGATATGTCCCCGGAGGTGAGCGTCGTATCAACGATTTTAAGCCTTTTAAGAGTTGGGAAGACTGGTTCAGGGGCCCGCGCACATCGTATCAGACTTCAGATGGTCAGCTTCGCAAGATTACTGAGAGCATTTCTTCTGTAAGCAAGGGCCGAACCTTCGTCACAACCCAAAAGGGTCGCATGGGCTGGGTTCCCAAGAACAGCAGACCGGGGGATATCGTTGCAGTTCTGACAGGAGGCCGAGTTCCGCTCGTCTTACGGCCCCATGGTGGTTATTACACCGTCCTTGGTGATGCCTATGTACATGGAATCATGGACGGCGAAGCAATGGAATCTACAGGTGGCCTTGAATACCTAGAACTGCACTAAAGTTCAAGGAAACATGGAATACTCCAAGCAAAGATGCGACTCAACGCTATCGAGATTGTTTTAGAATGACTACAACCTCTGAATGAATCTGTAGGAAGAGTCTGTTCTAATTAGATGGCGATACCGCGAATAGTTCTCTGTCTGTTAACGAAGCGAGCTGAGCCCCTTCTTGTGCATGGAATGTGTAACACGTCACCAAATGTTTCTCGTAATAGTGACTTCATCGCAATCACGATAGCCTGAAGATTGGATGATTGCGTAAAGATGGGTTTTCTGCTGGTATTGTGTCCTGGTTGAGAGACAAAGTCTGTCAGTCGACCGAGTGAAGTGCTCCCCCAAAGTGAAACCATTTTCCGTCAGCAGGAACCCTTTCATGTGCCCCCTTTACGGATCAAGAAATGGAACAGGTATGTTCCTTTCCTTATACCCGTACCAATTTGGAAGCGTCCTCTTTGGCAAACCCTCAGTGCTGAGTTGCAGGTCCTCAATCGCACTAGCCCACTTCAACAAGGTGCCTTCACTCCACGCAGTGCCCATCAGCGCTAGGCCAAATGGCATACCTGACCTCGAATGCACACCAGCCGGGATTGTGATAACAGGATATCCAGCCTGCGCCGCAAGTTGGTACGTCTGGCCAACATCCGCGGGAACGAGCAATACATCAACAGGCTGTCCGTTGTTTGCGAGAGCTGCATCGATACCATCTTCACGTGTGTTTCGTTGTGTGAATGAGAGAGCCTGGTAGTACTGCTCATCCATCAAGCCCTTTGTCTCAAGTGACGCTAGGAAGCCGTCTTGACCAGAGTAAAAAGCTGGCACGCCTTGTGGCCATGGATATCCGCCTTCGGTCCCGTCGTTCGCATAGTTGTAAGCTACGATGTCTTCTAAGGACCGAATGTTAGTGTTCTCAAGCTCGGAGAGGTAGGCTTTGATGTTGTTATAGAAATCAACCTTAACAACCGTATACTCGGACTCGTTGGGATAGCCGCGTGTGGTTCCGAAGTCCCAATTCCAGCCGTCGGGTGACACTGTCAACTTTCGATTGGGTATCTCTGTGTTGTTCAGTACAGTTGCTCCTGCACCCTTGATCGCCGAGATTATAGATAGTAGTTGTGTCTGCTGTTCTTCATCCGCGTAAATCCAGAAGCTCTCCCACGGGATTCCAAATGTCGCATTCCCTAATGCGGACTTGCCTGCTAGGTACTGCAAGTAGCCGTTGGTTGGAATTCTACCTTCTTGCGCCAGGGTATAGTTGTCTCGTGGGTCGATGCCATAGATAGCATCGAAAGCATATGCAGCGTCGCGAACTGTTCGGCCAAAGGTGCCTACGCTATCCTGGTGAATACTCTCGGGCACAACTCCTGCCCGGGAAGTGAGTCCCACTGTAGGCTTGATTCCCACCAATGCATTCCTTTCGGCGGGACTTATGATGCTTCCATCAGTCTCTGTGCCCAGTGATATCGAAACAATATTTGCGGCGACAGCTGCAGCACTGCCAGAACTACTACCGCCAGGGTTTAGAGTAAGGTTGTATGCGCTTCTTGCTTGGCCTCCTCTTGCGGAGTATCCTTCTGAGTAGTTGTTTGATCGCATGTCAGCCCATTCTGACAGAGTTGCTTTACCCATGAGCAGTGCGCCTGCCCGTCGTAGCTTTGTAACTACATGGGCGTCCCTTGGCACAACGCTCCCCAAGAGCATCCAGCTTCCGCATGTCGTCTCCATCTGATCTTTGGTCGCAATGTTGTCTTTGACAATGAACGGTATGCCGTGCAGGGGCCCGCGCACATGGCCAGCCGCTCGCTCAGCGTCCAACGCAGCAGCAATATCTTCGGCATCTGGGTTGAGCTCGATAATGGAATTGATATACCCATCGACTTGCTGAACCCTTTTCAGGTAGCACCGAAGAAGTTGTGCAGACGTGAGTAACCCGTCGCTCATGTAACCCGACAGCTGATCGATTGTTGCTTCTTCAAGCATAATTCCTTGACAGACGGGCATTGGGAATAATGCTGTTGTACCTGCTGCATCATGAGGTGGAAAGTAGTATGGATACGGTTGCTGCAGTGGATCGACATTGAGAACAGTTGACGCATTTTGCTTCGCAGCGACGCCAAAGGCCAAGCTCAAAATGCTGAAGTTGGCAACGGTTCTGTACATCATATCGAGTAGATCGAAGAACTGAGGTGAACACAGAAGCGTTGCAAAGACGGCGACTGCGAACGTACTTGTACCTGCATGCATATATGCGACTCTATGCCTGATCCAACCAATACTGCGTTTGGGGCGCCGGGTCTAGCAATCAGGCCTACCCCACTTCAGCCGGGCTTGATAAGGAAGTGATAAAGGCCCGCTGAAGGAGGAAATATGAGTTTCAACTTGGTAAGCATCTTGAAGAAAGGCCAAATCTCGGTCCTGAAGTTTGGTGGTGGATGACCAAAGCGGGAACGTGGTGGTTGGAGTGTCAGCCTTCCCAAAGAGAGAAGTGGGGCGTTGCTAGCCTCATGCCTCCCTGTGCAATCCAGATCTTTTCAACACCACCAACGTGATTCGGGACAGCGAATCCACGCGCATGTATCGCCATGCGCGCGCGGAAATACCACCGCAAGTCGAAATCGGGGTGCACAAACTGCAGACAAAGAAGGATTAAGGTACACTTATTTCTCTACTTAACTGCTTTCCATTAGAGACCCCGTCTATGAGAGCGGACAGTAAACATACTTGAGTGAAGGCTAACGGGCCCAAGTAGTGCGACGAAGCACAAGGTGGCTGCCAGAATTGCCAGAAGCGCAACTATATTTGTAGTCTTCGCCAACCCGATGCAGCACAAGCCCTGGCTGTTAACGGCGTTCAGATCCTGCATCAACAGCCATTTACTCTCGTGCGATCACCCACCGACCCTCACTTTACAAATGTACTTCTACAGCAAGGTATCTTGAACCGGCTACCCAGGCCAACTCGCCCTCATGCTGCAAGACTTCTTCATCACTTTTCGAATGAGACAGTCACGACAATGGGCTTTGGTATTACGCCGCAACAAGCGTGGTGCACAGCAATCCCGGACTTGGCACTGAATCATGATTTCGTTATTCACGGGGTCTTGGCCATTGCAGCTCTACATCTGTCGACAACCCAGGATTCCGCAGATGCAGAGGAAAGATATCGAAACGTGGCAGCGCTGGAACTGAATCTTGGTCTCGTGCGATACATCACAGAAGTTCGGAAGATTACAAGCGACAATGCCGAAGCTCTATTCGCCTTCTCCACCGCTATATCGTTGTTCAGTACTTACCAGGCCAGGAATGATTGTCGAAACCTTGTAGAGCCGAAGCATCCGGATCTTGGTAGTCCATTACCGGCACAAACGACGATCGCTCAAGCAGTACTTATCGTATGCCGCGCTCTACGAACGCTTCGAGGAGCCCAAGTGATTCTAGTGCCTGGCTGGAGCAAAATCCAAGATGGTCCACTGCGATGTGTGGTGCAACGCGAGTCGTGGTCCGCTGGCATTTCAGTAGCAGAGACACATTTCGATGAGGAAAGACGTCTAAGAAATTTGGAGTCAATGTGGTCAAATCCCCAGCGAACCTACGAAGACCACTTCGATACGCTTCGGCAAACCTGGCAGATTCTACGCGAATCGTTTGCGATTGTCTGGAGGTTGATTGATACCGCTCCTTCGAACCACATATCCCCAGGACCAACCTTCGATTGGACTTCCATATTTCATTTCCCGGTGCAGTGCTCTCTTGCTTTCGCAAGTTTGCTTGAGCAGCAATGCATCGAGGCTTGGGTACTTGTGGCTCACTATGCAATTTTGCACGCAGAAGTCAAAGGACTGTGGTGGCTTGATGGTTCGGCTGCCAACTTGTTGGCAACAGCAGCTTTGGTAATTGGCACTAACAACTGGGAGTGGATCACCTGGCCAGCCGCCAGAATCGGTACCGATCTGGAGAGCTTACGATCTTTGGCTCTCGTTCGCCCAAAGATCTGCCCTTGAGGTGGGCTCCATACGGGAGCAACCAACACGCTTTGCTAAATAGGACATGCATTGGGCGCGTCGCAACCTCGAACAATTCCAGGTAGTGGTACACGTCCTGGACTTCAGCTCGCGATCACGACCCCCGATACGACTGAGTGTCACAAGACAAGGATATCGTAGGGACTGACGTTCCACCTCGGGCATAACCATGCCTTCCGATAACTCCAAGAGTTGCAAAGTCATTACAGGTTGCGAATATCTCGGTGCAGATGTTCGGTACTGTGGCTCATCCGTTTGGGAAATGCTAACATGTTCTTTCGAAAAGTACTTTCTCATTGAACGTTGGTAACCTCACCCATACGTAGTATTGCTTGCACTATACTCATGTCAGCATACTATCATCAAATCCAGCGGCTTGATCGACATACTTCACACTCTGTCCTTCATGTTGTACGTTTTGTGGACTCGACGGGCTGTACTGTTGTTGCCTTGCGACGTAGTACTTCGGCAGCTTGCCCCATGTCCTTTCCCTGACCTCCCGCATGTACCGATCCTGCTCCACGGAACGGTTCATGTAGGAAGTATCCTGCGCCTCGTCGCCACCCCAGAAACGCATCACGGCGAAACCGCAGATGACGAGCGCGCCAGCGCCGAGGATGACGAGGAAGATGATGAGTGCTGGGGCGATTTGGAAACCCATATTGTCTCGTTTGTCGAGGTACATGGCTGCGGTGGTGTAGCGGCAAAACTGTCGGATGCAGGTTTAATGAAGGAATTCGAGAACACCAACGGTTGCGAGTGAAGTGTGAGGTCGCAAAACAGCCCTCTCAAACTCTGGGTGCTAACGCTCGTATAAGTGCGGGACGTCCGGAAGCCGTGGAGTGAGATTCTCCAATCGTGGTCAGCTTCGGGTTTCGGTTGCAGAAGCGGGCGCAGTCAATGGGAGCCTTGAATTCGAGATCCGTCAGCACGGGAATAGGTCGTACAGACAACAATAAACTTGGGCAACCCTAGCAACAAGAACATGCAAAACCGCCGTTTATACGGTTTACGGATTACCCTGCGTTACGGGGGCCTGCCCTCACATGCCAACGCTTGTCATGGCATTTCGTACGACGCACACTACGACCATCCACAACCCTTCCGTTCCTATTGGTCACTCTGCACGCAAACACGTGTAAAAGTGCGTCCCAAGATCGCCAAACCATCCACGGCAGAGAGTCCCCACTTTCTAAAGCCAAAAGAGCATTCCTAGTGCGAGGTACGCGTAACAAACTTTTCTTTTGGGTGTCTATAGTGCAAGTTGTTGGTTGCGGGATACTGCGGTGTGGCTATGCCGACAGGTGACGGGGAACGGGAACGACGCGTGATGCTCGTCCCGAGCTTGGAGTTCCACCTTCCAGTCTTGGAAATACCAGACATTTGTTTCAGATGCGCTGTGTGCCTTGGGAGTGGAGCTGTATGCCACATTTCTACTTTCGTAAAAATTCAACGCTTGTTGCAAAGTAGTGGCAGTGGTGGTGCTGGCAAGCCGTTGGGACGCTTACGCGTCCCACTCCAAAGCCGCGCTCGTCAGCGAACACGAACCTTCACATGTACGCCTCACCAGATCGGGATCAGCCATTGTAATCCTTCACACGTTGAAGCGGGTTGATCGCTGTTCTTGTGTGCTGGAACGGCCTAATTTTGGCTGTCGCTCCCGAGTCGACTAGCACGTGGCCTTGGGGTCGGGACAAGGTGCATGGCAGTTTGGCAGACGTTATTGACCCACTTGTCTGTGTTCGAAGAACAGTCTCGAGTTGTTGTTTCCCCCTAACCGTGATGTGCGACTTGTGAATTTCACTCATACTGTGCGTCTTAAGGTCGGTTGTTGAGGCCTGAAAATATTGATGAGCTGCTCCAGCAGAAACAAGATCTGTCGATGTATTTTCCAATCAAGGATACAGCTAAACGTGTCAGTGAAGCTAGGAAATCTGCCTCCTGGGGAACTTACAAGGTTTGCTAGCCAAACGGCCACAGCAACACCACCCACTCTCAAAAACACATTTCTACGCTGGCCCTGCTGAGCTCGATGATGGCTATCTAAATCGTCCATGTCGCCTTCGGGGCGATGCCATCCAGGCAAGTCCATCACAGCGCCATTCGCAGTTGTGCAGCTCTGCTCACGAACTGCAGCCGCATCCTTACCATGTAGAAGCCACATCATAAACACCTCCGTAGCCTCATGCACCTTCCATGCCAGCCATACGAAGATCGGGGTTACAATGAGCAAATCGCGCCACTTATCGCTCAAGAACGTACCACTTCCATGCCGGAACCCAGCCCGAAGTATTCCTCTGCTGTCACCAGCGAGCCAAACATGCTGTGAAAGCAGATATAACTCGAGAGATATGCGGCCAAGCCAGGCGAATGATGCACAATACCGCGCCCGCAGAAAGCCAGTCGCATTGCGAAGGACCACGAAGGAGAGCGCAGGAAGCCAGGCAGTGTATGGGGTCCACAAATCGTAGTCATCTTTGGTTTTCAGGGGCTGCATCATGACCAAGAATGAAGGAATGGTGATGATAGCGAGCGTGATGAGCGAGACCTGATGAAGAGCGAAGTATCGCTTCACAACTAAGCCGGCGAAACCCAGCTGTTTCTGCGGTGTACGTAATATTGAACGGACTTTGATGTGGATAGCTGCGACGATGATCCCGATGAAGACGACGTACTTGTCCATGCCAAGGTGGTAGCGCAGATCGTTCACGTCGATGTTTGCTCGGAAGACTATAGTGAATAACGAAGCCCAGATCTCGAGGATGCCTTGAGCATGCATGAACATCGTTGTAAGCAGTGCTGCGAGTACGACCTTGGCGACTAGAAGCCCGAGATAATCATTCCAACGCTGGCCAACCCTAAGGGTCAGAAATACAACAAGGAACCAGAAGGTCACCAGCGGCGCGAAGTGGTATGAAGTATGCGGTCTGTCCATTGCCAGCGCAAGTACAGCAGGCAGAGTGTTGAGGCGCAAGATAACGCCCAGGAAACGTTGAACAGAATAGTTCTTCGTTCGCAGCAAGTATGTCGAATGACCGTAGCCTGAAAGCAAGAGGTAAAGCGCAACGAGAACACGGAACACTTTGTAGAAGTCCATGACGTTAGAAGCACCCGTATATGCGTACACTAGCATGTAGATCTGCATCCAACCTTTGAACTCATCGGACTGCTCTCGTGGTAGAAATGACACCATTCGAACGGTCTTTTCTGGTGCGCGTCTCCGGCTCTTGGTGTTGGGAATTTGGATGCTCTGAAGGTTGAGAAGAGATATCACGATGGCAACGCCTAGCATTACCCGGAAGTCGATATTAGCGAACTCCTTCGGGATCTTGTCGAAGACGTGGGTTCTGTCGGTGATGAAGCAATACACGGCAGCGAGTATAAAGACAGCAAGCGCCTCTGCAACAATGACAATCGCGGGCCTTTGACCTGGGCCGGCGGAGAAACGGCTGAAGATAATCGAGCCAACAAGAGGAACGAAAAGGACGGTAGCGATGACCTGAATCCAGTTGGCCGGCCTGTAAGCACTGCAACATGTCCTGCTGAATGGGTATCCGTTCTTTTGCGCTGCCTTGGCATTGCACCGGTAGTTTAGTACAACGTCGGCCATTTGAGTTGCCACACGATCTGTGACATGCAGACCACTCTCGCCGACCATCTCAGGCCAATTCGCCGTCATGTCTTGGTAGGCCCAAGGCACGTTGAGCCCGCGGTTGGACCATATTTGCAAGTGGTCGTTCATGGCCCAGACCTTATTTTGAGTGATTGTGGCCTCCCGCGATGGGCTCAGCCGGTCGACAAGCGGGCCTGGAACCGGTGCGAAGAAAATCTGGTCGTCCACTCCGTCGTTTCCATGTGCCCGTATGTTGGCTGGGCTTGAAAGGCGATCATGCGTGGTAGACATGACTGCTGCAACACGGTCCACCACATGATTGAAGTTTGTGAGGTACTCATTACCTAGGTGTCGAGCATGCCATAGTCCACCACCAATGAATAACAGCACCGACCTCGTCTTCCCGTCGCTCGGCTGCAATCTTTTGCCTTCTGCACTGCTTCCCGGCTTGTTCCTATCCATGTAGGCTTTCAACTCTCCTTTTAACCCCGTGCTGTTCAAGAATGGGTCCCACAAGAAGCTCAATCTTGCGCCGTACCTCTCCAGGTGTAAGTCTTCATGCTTGTCCAGCTCTTGCTGTCTATCATCCACCCATTCACTGTCCAGCTTCCTCGCCGCAGCCCAGAACGTCTGCCGCACTGTCGTGTCGCCGATGAACAGTACCTGTCCGTCCTCGTTGCAGTCGGCGATGTCGGACGTGGTGTATTCGTGTAAGAGGCAGCCTGGTACTTGCCAGTTCTGAAAGGGCTTGCGTTCGGGGTTGCGGTCGGGCGAGTCAAGCCATTGGCCTTCGTGGAGCAGTTTGTTGCAGTGGTATAGGTCGGCCTTGTCTGCAGATGCGTGAGCTATGGGGGAGTGCGGGTATTGTGAGGGAGCCATACCGTAGGCCAGTCGTCGATATACATTCGCGGAAACGACAGCCAGTAGGAGCAGCAGCGCAACCTTGCTAAATGCACGAGGCAAGTTCGCAGGTTTCACCCGACTAAGTTTCAGCATGCTTAATTATCATGCGACCTGCGTGGCATCGAAGCTTCCCGTGGTCGTCCGGTCAAGGCTCTTATCAAGGGCGTCGTGTTTTTGATGGTGGTCGTGTGCCCTTCGCAGAACAAATAACAAGAAGACATGTTTGGCGAAAGAGGCAGGGCTGCAGGGGTACAGTGGATTGTCCATTCTGACTGTGTCTCCACCTGTGCGCTGCTTGCCTTGTCTGTAGGCGTCACTTCCATATTGCAGGAGCTGCCGCGTTTCCGCCGCAGACCAAGGTGACGCGTTGTGGGACGTGCTGTTTGTGGAGCGCCTCACGGGAAGGACGTAACGATAAGGCGATCATCGCAGATAAACAGGTTCTCTGCAGAGCACTCAATACGGCTCTACAATCGATATATAGAGGTGTGTAGGTGACCAAAAGTGCGTGGTACCTGGATCGTTTCAAGCATCATGCTGGAATACCGAACCTTGCCGCGTCGGCCCGCCGGCATCCAGAACAAACGCCCTTGCTTGCCTAGCTCGTTCGTGTTCCAAGGCACAGGTTCTTGGTAACGCTGAGCCACATCTCGTACGCTTGTGATACTGCCCATGAGAAGATCCTTTGATCCAGAGTGCATCATGACTACAGCCACTACAAGGTAAGACATCGTACGCGAGGTACTCTCAGGTGTGACATTCTGAGGCCATTCAGCACCTACAGATCTCAAACACAAGCTCATCTTTGTTTCTCTATTTATCCTTCCATTGAGTGTTTGTTCCCTGCAAACCAAGTCCCACTCCAGCTCCACGTTCCGTCAACTACGCAAGTGCAGTAGTCCTTGTCTACTCCAACCATACCTCTGACAACCGTCGCCATTCGCCATCACCTCTAGAGCACGTACTTGAAGTACTTGTTCTCCTTATCCGTCAAATCCATAAATGCAAACTTATCCCTCTCATCCTCATCTACCTCCAACCCCTCCCTCTTCTTATTTTCCATCTTCAGCACAAAATACAGCGCCACAGCAGCCACAATCGTAATACAATAGCAGATGATCAATCCAGACCAAAGCTCCGGGTAATGCTGCGCCTTGGTCTGACTCTTGATGAGCTGCGGTCCAACGATATTGCCAACACAGTACGCCACGAAGATTGCAGCGGCCATGGCGCTCTTCTTCGTTGCGCCTGCAACGTTGGACATGCCGATGACGATGGTTTGGCTGACGACCGCGCCGAAGGTGCCAATGATGGAGTACCCTGCTACAGGCGCGGCAGCGTGGTAAGTCCATTTGCTCTTCCAGATCATGGCGCAACCGGCGATGACGGGGAGACAGTTGACGACGAGGAGAATGAGGCGGATGTTTGGGATCTTGCTGGAGAGGTAGCCGCAGAGTAAGATGGTGACGAGGCAGAGTGCGCCGAGGGGGAATTGCCAGAGGATGGATTCGAGCGTCGACCAGCCAAAGGTGCTGACGATCAGAGGACCAAAGCCGGATACTGCGCCATTGACGGTGTATGCAGATGCCATAAGGATGAAGACAAGCCAGAGCTTAAGGTCGAGGAAAGCTTCGCGCAGTTGCGACATCTTAATCTTCTGGCAGCGGACGCCAGTCTGACCCTTGCGGAGACGCTCGACGGCGACTATGCGTTCTGCGGGGGTAAGGAACCATGCTGAAGCGGGCGAATTTGGGATGAAGAAACACCAAATGCCGAAGAGGAAAGTCAGACAACCAGCAAGAAGGTAGATGTACTGCCATCGGCGCAGAGCACCGCCGGTGATCTGTGCAAATCCGTAGTTCAGAGCGCCACCAATGATGGTGAAGAGACCAGTCGAAGCAAACCACCTGCGTATCTATCAGCAAAAGGGGTCTGCAGTGCTTTACGAAGGTACCTACCAAGACTGCCTCAATGCCTGCTCCTCTTGCGTGTAGTAGCCGCTAACGATGCACATGAACCCCGTAGGAATAATACTCTCCACAAAGCCCAAGAAGAAGCGCTGAGCATACAAGCCTTCGTGCGTAGTAACCGCAGCAGTGAGCATACAGACACCCGCCCAGACAACAACCACACCACCGAGAATTCGCCCAATATTGAACCTTTGCAGAGCGAAGGTCATGGGATACAAGCCAGCAAGCATGCCAAAGTAGAACATGGACGTAGCCCAGCTGAGACGCTGGGTGCTAGTCGTAGGCGGGGTAGTGTGAGTGTTCACAACAGTCAGGGAGAGGTCCTTGGTCATACCGAACAAGACGGCAGAACCGAGAATCGCCTTGTCGTAGTACACCAAGCCATAACCTGGAATTGCGAGTTAGTTGTAGTTCCAGCGCTACCATGTTAGAGAATCGGTACATACCAACGATCATGGCGGGGATCAGAAACCAATCGATCTTTCTGAGCACTTTGGCTTCGACCGCTGGATCAATCTCTCGCGCATGTTCACCAACCAGACCGATAGCAACGTCCTTGTCGAGCGAGACGGAGCTAGCAGGCGAGGCGACATCATAGTCATGCGGTGGCGAGCCAGACTCGCCTTTCTCATTGTCGTGAACAGCAGACATGGTTCTCGTATATCTCTTTCTCAAACAGATATCCCGTGATCTCAAGTCGTATTCAGATAGTCCCAGCAAACAGAAAGCCCTATGCTAGTCAGTAGCAGCCTCCGAAGCGGGGCGCAAAGCATGAAGTCCTTTCGCAGGCGTTAACCTGATCAAGTTCCGACCGTATCTCTCAGAACGCCGCCCCCATTCTGCACTTCCAGCTGGGATTGCTGGAAGCGCAGAGCAAAAAGCAGCGAACACCGGTCTCATGCGATCGCTTATGAAATACCTTGATCAGGCTGGTGTCTGCGGTGTGACTGCATCTTGGCTGTGTTGCCGTACTTTCGAAGGTTTCACTTGAATGTGAAGGGAAGAGGAAATGATGGGAAATAGATGACACAGAGGGCTGAAAGTTTTCTCAGATGAGGTTCCCGCTCAAGATTGCGGGATGCGATTCTTCGCTAGCGCAATGGCTTGTTCTTGAGAGCACGAGGCTCGCCTAGTCTACTGGGCACCATCCATCACTGGTGGATAGGAGCGGGCAATGCACACACATTTCCGTCGCTACCGTCCTTCATTGGCTGGAATGAGTGCTTTTTCGAGGCGGAGATGGTTGAGATGGGCCGGACATTTGCGCTAGTGGCCGGAATCGGTTAGCTGTTGCTGACATAATCCTTCGACTGGAGAGAAAACTTCGTTGCGAGCTGCGTGGCTTGAGTGCTATCACCTACAAGTTGATAATATGAAATGTCAAACATATCAGACGCAACCACCAAAATGTGAGGGTGGACGTTGTTGACTATGTTTGGCGTATCCTATAGGTCGGTCTCTTGCCTCGCTCGATCTGCTGCTGTATCTGCAGACCTTGAGCTGGATGCACTATTGCTTCTACGTGAAGCGATTGCTGTACGAGACAAGAATAATACCACGACGATCTTTGAGTGCGGAGCCGCCTGATCCATGTGTCGAGCTTCGCAATTTATCCGTCGAGACATAACCTGTATACACCATAATCTGTGTGCATGCATGAGAACACGTCGATGTCTTATATGAACATAGGAATGCGTGTGTATTGACAGAGTATCATACTTTCAAATAGGTGGTCGCTCTTGATGAGACCCATAACGCCGTCTTGCCCAGAACACCATAATGAAATATCTGCCGTGGAGAACCACTCCTCCCACCCAACCGGTCAATTCCCAATGCCAATCGTGCAACAGCGTAGCAATGCTCGCTCGCTCGCTCGCTTCAAACGCCAACAGCTCGAGCCAAAGTCGTAGCTTCAAATGTGCGAACCCCGTATGTACATTGCGACGACTCTCAGATCTGGTCGAGAGGAGATATGCTAAGAGATGGGGTATAGTTAGGTCCATGGAAACAGGAAAGAGGATAATTGAAAATACAGTGATGATAATCATCGTCGACCTCCTCGATGTGTGCGAGAGGTTTCAGTAGCACTTCGCACACGAATCGTAGGCTGTCGGAGTTGCGGTGGATGGGCGACCGCAGCGTCGTAGCTGGGCAGAGGTCGCTCAGCTGCCGGATCTTGTTGCTGGTTCTGCAAGAGAGGGGCTTGCTCGCGTTCTTCCCAGTAGTCGCGCATGTGTCGGCCAGCTTCGAGATTGGGTGATCCCACAGGGCTGGTGTACTCGGGTGGAAGCTCTCCAGGCTGTAAAAAGCCAAGTCCACGGGCGGCCTCGTGAGCCACATCGTGTGCGTTGCTGGCCTCTGCGCTGGTGCCTTCGCCAATGTCTTCATTGGAGTCCACAAGGCTGAAAGCTGCCAGGGAGATGTCAGTGGGGCTGCGCTGAGGACCAGGGCTAGTGGGTTGATTACGTCCAAGACGCACTTGCTGGCTACTAGATCGTGCATGTCCGTAACCTGCAGAAATGTAGTTGCCAGCCATGCCTTCCCTGATCCCTTCACGCCCGGAGTCCAAAAGAATGGATCCTTGTTCGCTACCGTACGGTGGTGGAGGAGCCAAGCTGCCCGTCTGTGGCGCGAGACCCCATTTCTTTACATTGGCTTCAATGAAGACAAATCCCATCTGTCCGAAGTTGACATGTACTTGGCAGGGTCCTTGAGCGCCAACTGTTGGGAAGAAGTTCTGAGTCTTGAGACCATGTGCGACATCGTCAAGCTTCTTGCCATTACGGGTAAAGAAGATCGTTCCTGTGCGAGGCCTATATCCAACTCCAATAACGTCGCCCTGGACGTACGCTGGTCCGTAAGCGGAAGGTGTGAAGGGTTGGTTGTAACGTCGGTTGCCGTTGGATCCATACGAGATGGAGGACTTGTGGTAACCTGCACATTGGTTAGTATGTAAGGTGAGGTCGTTGAACAAGAGCATACACACCAGGTAACCTGAAAAGGGGGTAGGGCTTGGTTGTGACGCCAATTGCAATACTTGTGTTCTCCGGCTTGTCGTAGATCTTGGCCTCCCAGTAGTAGACTTCGTTTTGCTTCGGAATCGGTAGGTTGCTCTGGACGCTGCACTCGGAGTCAAAGAACTCGATCTCGGTTCGGCCTTCAACAAAGCAGTTGGCAATCTCGAGTTCTGGTTCGAACTCCCATGCTGACACACCCTTCTCCTGGATCGCGAGGAACTGTGACAGAGAGATGTCGGTTTGCACAGACTCGGGCGGGTTGACTTGCACGAAAGCTGGGAAATGTCAGTGAGTGCTTCTTTGGGGAACGACCGATGGAGATGTCTCTTACCCTTCGCTCGCAGGTACTCGGCTCTTTGCAGGTCGTCCATCTCTTCCAGCGCCTCAGCCTCCTCCTTGGCGAACTGCTGTTCGTCATCGTACTCTCCGGGCCGTGTTATCCGGTCGAGGAACACGCGGCCCTGTTGTGTGTAGCGGAAGTAGTAGACGATGGCAAAGACGAGAAAGCAGAAGCCAGCAGCGCCGAGTACCGAGAAGACGCCAATCATGATACCCTTTGCAGTCGAGCCCAGGCCATTATTGTCGTAGGGCGCTATCCGTACGGCGTCACTGGGCGATGTGTGCAGGGCGTGTGCGGCGGCAGCGAGCACAGTGGGTGCTGCAGATGAAGCATGGTCGACTGGGAGGTACGACCTCGAGAGCGTGGTAGGCGGCAGGACAGCCTGCAGGGGTTCTTGCGGCAACATGATAGCGCGCGGGGTGTCTGCAGCCGGTGCTGTTCAACAGCGCGCTCAACAACAGGAGAGTGCGACGAAAAGAGGGCGCTGCCAGCAGGCGCAGCGGCGCTCGTGGTGCTGGTGAAGGAGGCCGTTCGGTGGCTGCGTCGATCCAGCGGCGGGGATCGAAAGCGGTTGGTGACGCAAGTAGGTCCGCGGGAGTCGCCGGCGACGAGATAGCGATGTAGAGCGCGGATTTGGGATGCGCTCGCTGGCGAAAGGAATGCGACGGCGTGGGTGAAGAGGCGACGGGTGATCCGGTGCGGATGTTCCGGTGAAGGTTGGGTGCAGTCGTGAACCGCCGTGAGACTTGCGAGTGCCTGACACAGCTCTTGGCCTGGTCGTGCCTGCTTTGCCACCTCCGCCAACACGCGATCGCAGCTTTAGGCGTCAAAGATCCGCAACTCTGCCGAGAATTCCGAGCCGTCGGCGATCAACGAATTGCAGCGGCGCAGAAGGGTGAGAGTGCACAGGAACTGGTAGGGAAGCCTCAGCACATGTCCGCTGACAAGTGTATCACCGGAAGCGGTCAGTCTCGAACGCGGTAATGCGGTTTCGAACCAGCCACCAACCACAAGCCACTGCGACTTAACATTGCAGCTCAACAGCCAGCCCAGACGCTGCGTATTGATGATTTGAGATGCCTTGCTTTGGCCCGCGCAATCCACCTTGCAGCATGAGATTGGATTCTGTGCCACGTTCAGTTCGCCGTCTACAGACGCGTAGACGCGCGGGAGAGGCTCAGCCTGGGTGCTTTGAGGCACTAGTCGTCTGCTTCTGGCCACGGAATGTGAAACACCACCTCACAGAGCCGCCGTAGGGCCCTATCTATGAATAGACACTCTGTCAGAGCGCCGTCACAGAGCTGTGCGGCCAGTATTGCAGACATGCCCGTGCATAGTTGTGCGAGCGGATTTGAAGCCATGCACATTCTGTTCTAATTGACGAGCATGGCAGGCGTTTCAACAGACTTACAACCCAAAGGCATCAAATGTAGATTCTGACGGCCTAAAAATTTTGTTGTTGCTAATCTTCTTTACAGCCTCGTGCTACAAGCATCATGGCTGAGACCAACATCAGCCTTGCGCAGCAATCGTAGCCTCGGAGATTGCATGTTCAAAGCTGCTGTCAAAGTACACTTCCCAAGCTCGAGTCTTCCCGTCAAGATCTTGTCAAGACATCGTTTTGAGAGACGAGGATGACACCATGGGCCTTCTTTTGATCAGGGAGACGTGAGAGTATCTGTTCGATGCATGCGTCATGCACGCTGCGTGTTGTGTATGAAGGTGATTGAGCATATATGTTGACTACAAGGAGCACGCGCAGTGAATATCCATTAGTTCGGTCTCAGTATTGAGCCGAATGCAGGGGAACATAGCGACTCGGGAGGCAGTCCTTGGAGGACTGCTTGCTTAGTGTAACGTCCTACGTCGGATGCATGCAGAGCAGCCTGAGAGATCACTGCGGGTGTCACGTTTGCTTGACAGGTCTACTGGGCTCTTTCAGTAGGATGGAGTGGCACGATTAGCATAACTAGGCTGTTGTTTGACATTCTGCTCCTATGCCATTCTCTTGATTCAATCTTCAAAACATTCTGCCAACCAAGTCACGGACGAGCTCAAGTTCTGCGAGATCTCTTTCCGAGTGAAGAGAGCAAAGCAGATGGTGGGAGTACCAGTGAGGATCTCTGTGAGTTGTCGGTGCGGACAAGGCAGCGCAATTGTCGTGTGCTACAACGCACTAGTAGCGCTACAAGTCTTCCATCGATGAGGGGTGGTGATTCCAGGCATTCATTGGCATGCATGGGGCTGTGACACGTTTTGAGGCGTCAGGTTTGATGTCCACTGTGGACGTCTGCTTGCTCTACACTGCAACCTCATCACAGTAATTGGCGGTTTGAGCAGCCATCCTCGGCAACCTGTACTCAATGCAACTGAATGTTGCTCTCAGCATAGCTGTACGAGGTTGGAGGTCCTCTTGAGACTTGGCATAAGAGTCCCTGGTAACGATGGGGTTGGTGAAATAAGTGGATCGAGGACTGCGCTCCCAGTCTGGAGGCACTCAGGGCGATTGCTTGACGTGTCGCTGGGTTCTCGGTATGTAAAGAGCAAACTCAGCACTGGGTGATTGCAGCTGAGCTGTGCAGTGATCTCAGATTCTCCCTCCCAATGCGAAGTGTCTACAACACAGCCTGACGATGCCCTCACCTGCCTGCCGCGTCACCTACCTACTTTCGGCGCAATTCCATCCACGGCGAAACAACTCACTAATCAAGGTACTGAGATATTGGGAAAGCCTCATTGCCGCATTGGCAGAACAATCATGTCTTGATTAGGATGCTGCTGGTCGAGATGAACGTTACTGTGTGACCAGGCCTTGAACTTCGATGGGACAAGGCTTCGTGGACAGTGGCTGGCAACACAGAGGAAAGAGAATACACTTAGCAAGTAAGTGTGCCAAGGTGCGCTTCGGTCCGCTTGTTCGTCGCGCACGATGCTGTTCTGTTCCATGCGTACCCCAGCGTGGTCATTCTGTAACTGCTCGATCCACCAAAGAGGAAGGAGCTGCAAAGTCAGACGACGAAAAGTCGAACCGTAAATTGCGCGGCCAGGATATGCTTGAGCATCTTGACAAAGGAGAGATAAATGTAGCTGGAGTTCAGAGGAGTCGGCATGAAGTCAAACAATTGATCCCAGCATGGGTGACGGTGCAGGCGCGCGCAGTGCAACGTGCAATCTGCTACACGTCAGATGTGTCATTGAGCCCTACGGTGCGTAACACAGCAGTACGGGCACTTCAAGAGGCAGCCGAGGCCTTCAGTGTTTGTCGAGGCTGCAGGCGGTGTGTCGAAGAAACGATGAGTAGCAGCACATGTTTGGAAGCTGGTTCAGCTAAGCCAATCAGGAGGCGGGTGGGTCGGCGCACTTTACATTTGCACACCTGCCCTCGCAGTGCGTACCACAGCTCGGAGAAGTCGCACACCGTCGCCTCAGATATCGCCTCCTGCGCTCTACACTCACCTGTGCCTCTTGTCGCATCGCAGCCCAAGATCTACCGTTGCGTTCCGCAAACCGTAATAGCCCCTAGGCCTTGTCTGCTCGCCCCTCCTAAAGCTGCGGCCAGCCGTCTCCCCGCGTTATTCTACGAGCAAACTTGCAACCGCAACGCACGCCAAACCTTCTAGACACCTCAACTTCTGTAAGACCTCAAAATGATTGTGGCTTTGTAGAACGGACCGACACTAGGAGCTGGTACGTCCGCATGCCCCTCCCCCCGCCGAATCCACTGTACTGCTTTCCAGATGCGCACGGCAAAAGCTAACGATGCTGCACCAACAGAACCAGCTTGAGGCGCCACCAAGCACGTCGTATCCCTTATCGCTTGTACGCACGAACTGCGGCCTTCTTTCCCTTGAAGAGGACACCCCGAAACCGCAAAGCGCAGCGAGTTCGACCCCTCCCCGCACTATACAGCAAATTGCTTTCCACCATGTCGTGGCAACCTGAAGAACAGACCCTGCGGCAGCTGGCGCAGTGCCTGAAGGACTCGATCGGCGGTCACGATGCAAACGCACGCAAGAATGCCGAAATTGTTCGTCAACCCCAATTGTGCCCTATGTTGAGCCGGTGCGCTGACTTTGGGAACTATACAGATGCTCAGAACTGCCAGGGCTTCGCCTGACTTCGACAAGTACCTGGCCTACCTCTTCTCAAGCAGCCAGGCTCCGTCAGGCGTCGACATGGACGGTACCTTGTACCTCCAGGCACGCGCTGCCGCAGCTATCATGCTGAAGAACGATGTCAAGGCTTCGTTGAAAACCATGGATGAAACCACAAAAAGTTACATCAAGAATATCATCATGGTCGGTCTGCAAGACTCAAACAAACAGATGCGCCTGTACGCCGGCAACGTCATCACCGAGGTTGTGCGACAAGGAGGCATCATGGGCTGGCCTCAAATCCTTTCAGATTTGATCAACATCGTTAGCAACGCGAACGGCAACGTCTCCGTTCAGGCGCAAGAAGGTGGCATGAGCGCATTATTGAAGATCTGCGAAGATCACAGGAGAGCGCTGGACAAGGAGTACCAGGGCCAACGGCCGTTGAGCTTCGTCTTCCCCAAGCTTCTGGAGCTTACCACAAGCCCAATCCCTCGCGTACGCGCCGATGCGATAGCCGCGATCAACATTTTCATCCCAGACAAACTGCAAGTTGTACTATCCAACATCGACAACTTGATGCATCAATTGTTCTCCATCGCGAGCGATTCGAGTGAGGATGTCAGGAAACAAGTCTGTCGAGCCTTTGTCCATGTTGCAGACATTGCCCCAGAGAAGATGCTGCCGCACATGAGCGGGCTGGTTGACTACATGGTTGCACAACAACGCAGCAAAGACGATGAGGAATTGGCTCTGGATGCTGCCGAGTTCTGGCTCTGTGTTGCGGAAGACGAAAGAATGCGCGATCACCTCGGTCCTTATCTGGCAAAGATAGTACCTGTGCTTTTGGAGAGCATGGTATACAGCGAGGATGATGTTTTGCGTCTCGAGGGCGAAGAGGAAGATTACAATGTCGACGATCGAGAGCAGGACATACGGCCAAATTTCGCTTCGAGCAAGGCAGGACGAATGACAACCAACGCCAATGGCGAGACCGTTCTCACCAACGGTGCAGGTGCTGAGGATGATGACCTCAGCGACGGTGAGATCGAGGATTTCGATGACGACGATTCCTTCGGCGACCCAGAAGATGCTTGGAACTTGCGCAAGTGCTCAGCCGCGGCACTGGACGTACTTGCAGGAGTGTTCCATGAGGCTGTCTTCGAGGCGACGCTTCCCTACCTCACGAGCAACCTTAACCATGCCGAATGGCCCAACAGGGAATCGGCGGTTCTTGCTCTCGGTGCCATTGCCGACGGCTGCATGCATGTTGTACAGCCTCACCTTCCTATGCTCACACCATACCTCATTACCCTTCTGCAAGATCCAAAGCCTGTTGTTCGAAAGATCACATGTTGGACTCTTGGCCGCTACTCTGGCTGGGCAGCGCGCCTCGACCAGGCCGGAAAGCAGCAATACTTCGAGCCTATCATGGACGGTATTCTGAAGAAGATGCTCGACAGCAACAAGGGTGTCCAGGAAGCTGCTGCATCAGCTTTTGCACACCTCGAGGAGAAGGCGAACACCCAACTTGCGGACTACTGTCCTGTCATCGTTCGTCAATTTATTCAGTGCTTCGCCATGTACAAAGACAAGAACATGTACATTCTGTATGATTGTGTTCAGACACTTGCTGAACATGTTGGACCGGCGCTTGCACAGGATGAACTTGTCGGTATGCTCATGCCCGCACTCCTGCAACGCTGGAACAAGGTTTCAGATCACTCGAGAGAGGTCATACCTTTACTCGAGTGTCTTTCTTACGTCGCAACTGCGCTCGATCGCAAGTTTTCACAATACGCAGGTGGAATCTTCGCGCGCTGCATCGGCATTATCCACCGCAACCTCCAAGAAAGTCAAATGGCTACCGAAAACCCCAGTCTGGAAATGCCCGATAAGGACTTCCTGATTACTGCTGTGGATCTTCTAAGTGCCATGATCCAAGCTCTGCCTGCACATGATAGCGCTCAGTTGGTTGCTGGAACTCCAAACTTCTTCCAGCTGCTAGCTATCTGCATGAGCGATTCCAACAACGACGTACGGCAGTCGGCTTATGCTCTCCTCGGTGATTGCGCTATTTGTGTATTTGAGCAACTGCAACCTTGCCTGCCTGCAATTCTGGAAATTCTCATTGTTCAGCTTGAAGTCTCTCCAGCACACATTGGCCATGACGAGTCTGGCTACTCGGTCATCAACAACGCTTGCTGGTCTGTAGGAGAGATTGCTATGCAACAAAAGGAGGGCATGCAGCCATATGCGGAGAGACTGCTTCAAAAAATCGGCACAATACTCTTCGATAGCAAAGTACCAGAGTCGCTGAACGAGAACGCTGCTATTGCACTCGGTCGGCTCGGCATAGGTTGTGCACAGTACCTTTCAGTGCATCTTGTCCAGATCGCGCCCGCCTTCTTGCGAGCCATCAGCAAGGTTACATGGAATGACGAGAAGGGTCACGCCCTTACTGGCTTCATGCAGATTGTTCTGGCAAACCCCGGCGCTATGGAACAGTCTCTCCTTGAATTCTTCAGTTTGATGGCATCTGCTGATCGAAACTTCGTCACTGGTCCATCTCGCCAGCAGTGTCTCGAGACATTCAAACAGGTCAGTGAACTCAACTCCACAGCTATTGACATTACTGACACAATATACAGATCATCCAGCAGTACAAGAGCATGATCTCGGACTTTGACAGCTTCCTAAACGGTCTCCCTGGTGACCAGCAAGCCACCTTCCGTGAGCTGTACGGTGTCTAGGTAGCAAATGCTCCTATCGATCTGGCGAATCTCTCAGCCACCAAGTCGAGGAAGAGCACACCATTTCTTTACATGTGAACCGGCGTTGGATTCGTGATGAATTGTTAGAGGAAGAGGAGGATACCAAAAGCAGGGCAACTGGGCGGAGCAGGTACTTTGAGCCGGAGGAATGAGCAATGAGCATTTACGAGTGGAGTGATACAGGAGGTTCCGGCATATATAGACATTTTCCAGCGACTTCTTGCTACATAGGCGGACTGCTCAACCACATCCAAAGGGCCATGTCATCATGCTCGTGGGGCTGGCTTACGTGCCGCAGCGTATCATTCACCGGCGTTCTTTCCCCTTGTTGGTTGCAACACACCAGCCATTATCCATAGTCCATAGTATAGCTGTAGGTAGAACTGAATTTTTTTGCAGGCGGACGCATACCGAGCGTACGTTGTTACACATTACTCACTGTTTCCACATCATTTGTAACCACCATTATTACAGCAGCGTCGCCAATTTAGACGGAAGATTTCTGATTCAGCACCGCTTTTCAGCCACGAGGCGGTAAACGGGACAAGCAAACGGCGTGGCCGCTTCGGTCTGCGCGGGTCCCGACGACGTGGTTTAGTGGCGGCGACAGAAATTATTCCGCCGTTCCACAGGGACTACCGCTGTTGCCAGATTACATGGTTGTGCGACCTTGCATCTATAGCATGAAGTCATCTTTGGCGTGGAGATGAGGTCAAGCACCTGGTTGAACATTGGCCGCACATGTCACCATGCTCCAGGGATTGATCATGTTGTCGCGTGCGCTTGTTGACGTTGGAGTTGCTGCCCGGTAGAATTAGCCTGGTAGCGGTCTGTGATCAGCGAACTGCTTCGCTGATCTGGAGCCCAGCTGCCGCAAGTCTACCAAATCTCGATGAGAGTCGTACGACTTTTGCAGATTGACGTATCTCGTTCTCGGTCGGACATTCGAGGGGACTGCGTCTCGACGGTCGCAATTTGATGGTTTGCGTTGCTGTCTCGCAAATCTCGGTGAGGCGGAGAAGCCGCAGTTCTACCGCTGCTTTTTGGCTTTCAGCAGCCTCGGCTGGACGTGCTCGAAAGGGACCAAGGCGCACTCGAGGCTTCTTTCACGGCGCCGTTGACCGCAAGTCTTCTTACTGGGGGGATATGAATCGAAGTGATGGAAACTAAAGCGACTTTTTGTTCTCCATCTCTTTGCACCACTTTATTAATCATGGAGCCTCGGTGAGATCTTACCGAACATCGTTGAACGTCGTCGGCGCGCATGCGGCTCATGACTGGCAACACGGGATCATCCATGTCCAACACCACGCGAGCCATGCAGGTAATGATTCTGCGCATGCCAGAAGCAGGCTTGCCCAGCGCTGCATCAGAACATGTTTTCTGCTGGTAACGGTGCCAGTGATCCTTTTGTGGTTCGCAAGGATTGAAAGGATCACCCATGTTCCAGACCACGCGGAACGACCGGCTCTGTATATATAATTAGCCATGATGTTCACCGTTGAAAGAGCACCACTCATGATCACTCAGCGGCCTCTACATCTGGGGTTCTATAAAGAAAGTGCCGGCAATTGGTGCTCCAGCAGCGCTGCGCGGAATGACCGAGCTTGACAAATAGCGCCTCTCAAAATTTTCAATGGTGATCGCTGAGTGCGCTGTGGGGATTCGGAGCAAAGTTGTAGGGTAACGCATTACTATATTTGACTAGATGGCCGGTGATGTGTTTCACGGTACGAGTGCAAGGACGGGCTCGGCTGGCACAGGGCACGACGGTATGTCGAGCATGAGGATGGTGAAGATCGGAGGAAGCTCTCCACGCGATAGTTCGCCGCGTGGTCCGTGGAAGTGTCGTGGGAGGACATGTGTGTTGTGTAGCCTGGCACCATCCTGAAAGGGGCAGTCGGCCGCGCTGGCAGTAGAACAGGGTCGCACTTATTTAGGGCTGTCCGCCGGTGGATTGGGCAGTATATGAGGACTGAGTATTGGAAATTGCTGGCAATTGGGTGGCTTGCGTGCAGATATGTGAGATAATGTATGCATTTGCTGTGCTGCTGCTCAGCTTCGTCGCTTTTGCAACGCGGGCTGTCAGCACGACGCAAGATCAATCAGAAGGAATGGAGAGGTTTCTCGCAACCCTAGCCGCACCCCATACCTGGCATGGGCTACCCTTGACGGACGCCGACGTAGATAACAAGCTTAAAAGAGTTTATCTCCAAGAATAGCGCATGGAATAACCTCACCTGTCGCTAGCTTACATCTTCTGTCGCCTGCACTTGCTCTCGCGCATCTGTCATGTCATTTTCAGACTATTGCTACGGTACCTCGGTCTTTCTTTGGCATCATGGAATATTGGCCGTCAGCGCCTTGTTTCTAAGTACAGCATATCGCACCTCGTGTTTGCTGCTCACAGCTCCACCGTCCGGTACACGAGAACAGCGTCATGGTCGCGGGTACTACAGCCTGGCAGCCTTGCAGCGGGAGACGACTCCGACGCGCTGGAGAGCTCTCACAGAATCGTGCCTACGGCGTCGTGTTGCACGGCACGTTGTGCACATGTGCAGATCCCATGCAGCGGCTCGCCTATAGTTGTAGTTCTGGCTGCCCGGGCAAGACACTGGCTGAAATCCGGTGAATGCAAATGTGTAGAGAAGTTGCGAGCTGAATGCCCAGTCGAGCGAAAATCCTTCTGGTACTGCCAATTTGGAGGCCTTGTTCTATACACGTCCACGGTTGCAGCTCCAAACTGAGGGCATCAGCGCAGCGTGACAGATCGACAAGGCGGTGGGCTGGAGTAGCATTGTCACGACGGTCAATGCAGGACACCATCATCATGGCTCGCACGCTTGAAAGGGAACATCGCGTGAAGACGGCCGAACGCTGCTGTCTGGTGACTTGTAAAGAAGCGGCCAAGCACGGCGCACAAGCAGCCAAAAATAACCGCGAGACCCTGGCAGCTTCGCCAGTCCATGCGCCTTTGGGTGCTAGCACCATCAACTTTGCTGCGCAATCCATCGTCTGATTCGCCCACCCCGGATGAAGCAGTGAATTGAATGATTACTGCCTGCGACTCTTCCTGGCCTCCATGCGACACCTTTCGCAACCGGCTGTCCAGGAGTGGCGATTCATGAGCGCCCGCTCCGCCAGCAGCTAGTCCGCTCGGCTTTCGCTGCCACCCATGGCTCGCTCTCGCTGAAGAGGCCGATCGCCTCCACCGCATCGCACGGCCCGTGGTTTTTGGGCGGTTCCCTCGACTAGGGGCCTCCGCTCTTCGCGCTGGTAACTTGGTGCTCATCGGCAGTGGGTGTGTGCATGCCATAGCAGCTGCACGCCCAACAACGCCAAACCGTCTGTCTCCATACAGACGACAGGGGGGCATCCAAAGAGGGGCCACCCCCAGTAGTCGGCCGGCGGCGGGCAGAGACGTTCACTGGGCGGCCCGGGCTTGCCCTGCTGCTCGCTCGCTGTAAGCAGGGTTTCATTCCTGAAGCACCTTGCTGCTCAGGGACAGCAGCATCATATGCTGATGCCAGACCTGGGTATCGCTGCTCGAACAGGAAGGGCCCCAGGTCCCGGATAGAGCTTAATCGTTACAGGAGTTACACTGGGGGGCTATGCCATACGAGCATGTGCCTCGAGCTCCAGCCAGCGGTGAATCAGTTCTCCATTGCTGGCTGTAGCTCCCGCACGCTTCACTAGCCTCTCCCGTCACGCCGTCTCTACCGGCTGCCACACAGGTCCTCTTCCGCCGCTCGTGGCGTCACTGCTATTTGCGTGGCCGCGGTCACCCTCTAACCATGGTTGGTTCCGTTTCGAAGTCCCAGGGCCCTTTGGAACCGAGCTCTAGCTGCTCTAGCGCTTCTGCTTCCGCCCAACTCCTCTTGTCCCAAGGAGGTTTGGCCCGTCCATCCTGCAGGGGGCACGTTGCATACTCTTGACCTTTTTCCGCTGTCACTTCGTCCTGTCGCACCTCCGCCGGGGCCTCGCTAGCTTTGCGTCAATACTTCTCAGCCCTAGATTTGTCTAAGCTTCCCATCTGCACTCTGCGGTATATATCACCAAATAGTTCCGGCCTTCACTCTCCCGAACACCACTCCGTCACTGGTTTACGACCACATTACTCTCGCTTCAACATCTAGCCTACCAGTACTTGCTGCCTGCATATACTCAGCCCCCACCAACACCACCCCTCACCACTCCTAGTAACTCGGAGAAACACTGAATACTACGACTCCAACTCCAGAACACTCGAACGCGAAATCTTTCGAGGACGCTGCGCGGTCCACTTCTCACATTCGCTCAACCGCTTCAACATCACCAACTCATCCAATGGCTGGACCAGGCGGAGGCCCTTCTAGACGCAGTCACACCAAGTCCCGAAAGGGCTGCAAGACTTGCAAGAGGAGACACATTCGCTGTGATGAGACTTTCCCGCAATGGTAGGTTTTCGGGCCTACTTGATGTGCTCGACGCCCTAACGTTGACAGTCGCAATTGCACCAAGCACCAGGTTCGGTGCGATTACATGGATAGCCCATCTGCCATGATGCCCGAATCTCCGCAACCTCCCCAGCAGCCCAACCTTCTCTGGACTCCAGAGATTGAAGCTACCATTGAGTTGTGGAGGCAGACTGGAGAGTTCCCCTTCCCCGAACTTCGAATCTACCCTCAACCCCAATGGCGAGCATATGCAAAGACCGACCTTCGTTTGATCCATCACCTTTCCTCCATCACCAACGAGATGTTTAGGAACAGAACCTCCAAGATGACACTGTGGGCTGATATGATGCCTAAGTGAGTCTTCACCGATACATCGTCATTCATTTCTATCTGTGGCTGACAGATCCTAGGTTCTTGAGCATTGCAGCTTCTCATCCTTTCGTCATGCACTCCATCCTCGCTTTCTCCGCGTCCCATCTAGCTTGGATCTCACAGTCGACCGAAACACGAAATCTCGCTTTCCACCACGCCAGCATTTCGCTGAAGGGCCTGCACGACGGTATTTCAAGCTTCACTAAGATGAACTCAGATGCAGTACTAGCTTCGTCTCTTCTGCTAGCCTGGCAGGCTACTGACTGGAGAAGCTGGGCATCACTGGTCACTGGTACGAAGACTGTAATCCAGTCGATGCAGCCCTGGAGGCACGAGTCTTTGTTTGCAGATTACATTGCAGAGCACAGCCCAATGCCTAATCGCCACTTCATGAACCCAATCAGCACGCCAGTATCCCAAGAAGCGCGCACTCAGCAATTGAACACCCTTTCGGATATCCATAACTCCTTGCAACGCATGCAACCATACCTCAGCCGCAACGACCAGGAGACGAAATGGGTTGACCAGTTGAAGGGGTATCTCGACCGCTTACGGGCATCTAGCCAAGCGCAGACGCCCGAGGAGCAGTTCAACCAGCTTTACGCGCTTCGCAAGTGGCTTTTCTGGGTGCCGATTTCCCTCCTCTCTGCTAAGCGTGGAGACGTCAACGTTCTCTGCGTTCTTGCTCATTTTTATGCAACTGCTCTAGCGTTGGAACCCATGTTTCCCGATGTTGCTTCAGTGTTTGTCTCTGATCTTTCGCTTCTTCCTTTGGAGGAAATTGTCACCGTTGTCCAGGGCTATCAGGATCCGCGGTACGACTCAAGGATTCAGACCATGTCATATCTGGTACAATATCCTATCGACATGGTTTCGTCATATAAGACTAGGAGAGAATGGACACGCCAACACATCGCCACTGTCTCTCCCGTGCAGCAACCATCCTACGCCCTGGAACCCATCAATCTGGATCTCGAGAACCAGATTGCACCATACAGTTATGGTCAGGCCCATAGCCTCAGCCCAGCTTTTGCCCCCTCACCTCTAGGATTCCTGCCGCCTGGGATGTCTTCTACGCCAACCTCGCCGTTCCTCGACGTTCCGCGAACATCGGCGGACGCCTACAGCTCGAACAGCTACGCTACAAGTAGCTATCCCTCGAGCAGCTACGCGTCGAGCAATTACGCGTCTCCATTGGGCTCGCCCGCCAATGTACTGTTGCCGCCCTACGCGGCGCCTTCCGAGCATGCATATAATTATGGAATGTCTGGATATACCAGCGGGTTCGTGGCTACACCTATCTGGACGTAAACGCAAGCAGACTGAACGAAACCCCAGGAACACCAGACTTGCTTCTCAGCCTCCCACCAGCGCAGCATCCGTGGCCGGATATGCGACACACCCAATACCAGTCACACAAGTGCCCTCTCAGTATAACGACGCTGGGAGCATGTAGGCCCGACTGACTTTGATGAATTGACACGCCAAGGGTCCAAGATGTATCTGCGAGCACCAAGCTACGTCGGATCCAGCAATCAATTCCTGTACATTTTCGCACACCCTATCACAACAAACCGCCCACGTTTCGTGGGCTGTAGTCGCAGCCACAGCAAGGGCCTCGGCGCAATTCAATTTGGGCAATAACCGAGCTCCGGACTGAATGATTTAGCGAGGTCACACTTCGCAACGTAGCTTCATGAGGACAGTGTCCTTTTGTTATAGGCTAAACCAGAAAGAGTTGGAAACGGCATGGCACCAAGCACCTGGAACGGCTTATGCACACACGCGCATTTGACGAACTTTTCACGATTCACGACTGCATTATCTTCGGCGCCGATCATTTCGAGTCTACATACGACCATTTGCACGTTTGTTTAACAGCACGAGGAGGGTTGTAATTAAACACCCCCTGATTTAGACGGAGTGGCTTAGAGGGCCACGGAAGGAACAACACACCACGCATGTCAGCAGAACAATGCCACGGATGGTCGGACGTTAATTTTCCTACATTTGAAGAGATGGACCATCCGGGCAGGCAGAATTTAAGGTTGGCTCTATTGGGATTCGCTGCATCCTAGCGTAGCTCCGGTTGCATGTGTTTCCCAGTTTTCTCCTGCGAAGTCGTTGTGGTCTGATGGAGAGCTGGCAGCCCAAAATAACTAGCCAATCAATACTTTCAGCCATACGTCGCACAAATTGTCAAGACATCTGCCACTGCAGGGTTTTACGTACAATGACATCTTTGTGATCATGCGCGCGATAGCATGAATGACTTCACATTGACTGACTCTCTGCCACAGGAAAGATCCTAGCATCGGTTCGATACGCGCCAAACGTACGCTAAAACAGTTTAAACGAATTACGCGCAGGAGTGCTTGATGTCATTGAATGGTTCCGAGCACCAGGTGCCTGAACGGTGGTTGGCTTAGTCGTGCATCCATTTCAGAGATCGGCAGAAATCAGGTGTTAGCTTCACCCCGCCTGCCGCTTTGGAGTCGTGATTGCGACCAAATTGTGCTGGTACCATGGCACAGCCACAGGGGAGCGGTTAGAGATCTAGACCGGCCAAAGGCCGATGGCGTAAGGTTGACAGGAAGGCGTTCCTGAAGCAATTCGCTGGGTAGGCATCCACGACTTCCAGAAGCGTGTTTGGAGGGCTGCGACTGTGATCACCAATCTTTCACCAATCTTGCACAAGCGCTGCTCTGGTGCATGAACAGCAGGACGAGGTGCGGGCTGTTGACTAGACGGGGCTACGTCCGCCGATAGTGCATTCGCTGCAAAAAAATACGATTGGACCCGTGATTTGCTTTTGTGAAGACTTTCTTAGAGTTTGAACCCACATCGAAGGCCATCCAGCAAACAGTGCTGAAACGAATCCTTAGCCACAGGATGACTACTGAGCGATTATGTCGCCCGGCATCCTCGGTCTTGACGGCTTTTGCACTGGGCTTATGCGCCGACGCCCTGTCATTGACGCTAGAAGCAGGCTAAAGTGGTTCCCGACTAGCCGTGCTGCAGGACAAGGATGCCCTGCAACAGCCCAAGCGACCCAAAGCAAGGGCCACCCATCATTAACGAAGTTCCGCCAGCAGCCATGCTCGTCCGCGCCCGCGCTCCACCCCCTTCGCCCGCCATCTCGCCTAATTTCCTACTTGCCTAATTTCCTGTGTGCAATCCATATGACCAGCCTCAAGGAGCATGTTTACTAATTAGCATGACACGACATCCATGACCACTGGCGCTTCGCTCTGTCACTGTTACAACTTCAGGTGGCCCGCCTCCCTCGCCACGTGTACGCTTCCAACAGTTTCAACCAGACTTTGGAGGATCCGTACATAATCCACTTTGTAGCTGCGATCTACTGAGATGCGTGTGAGGACGCGGGCTTCCGGCCAATCGTAGAGTCAAGTCGCCCGATACCCGCCTAAGCTAGAATAGAAACGTCAAAAGTGCCAGAGCCTCACAACATTGACCACTCAAAATCTACCGGACGTCTACTCCTAGCCCTAAGTGTGCTTCCGGTTACCCTTTTTTCAGCACTTCTTTGGTGCGGCTTCGCCGATCCTTCTGGCACGCTTCTGGTGCGCATGGTGCGTGACATCTTCCACGTTTCTCATTGTCGGAGGCCTCTCCAACCAGTCGGTGCGGAAACTGCCTTGGCACTAACAGTATTCGGAGCGACGAAGCGATCGGTCCTACTGATTTCGGCTTGTGCATTCGGGAAGATGAGGAATGTGAATACGACATATCGGTATCGTCCTCCATTCAACATGGCTTTTCCAACGAGCAAGATCCAAACCGCTGGTTGTAAGCGAAGCCCACCGTTCTCCCCAACATGGCTGGGCGTTGAGTCGATCTCCCTGTCGATCATAGCACCCTATATCGCCCTATGGAATCGTGTCATACGCGTGTCATACCGGCGATACAGAGAACGGAGATTCAAATCTGACCGAATCGAACAAGCATTTGGCGAGCTTTCATTGGCCAGCACATGACACGCCATTCACCGTACGATTATTCTAAACTACACATGGCTTGATCCGGTCTTGACACCAGACACGGTCTCTCAGGCCAGTCTCTCCAAGTTCGCCTTGGACAGGAATTGAGAACGATTAGCTACCAGCTTCCGATGCCTAAGGCACGGATGCAGCGCCAAAGCTAACGTCACAACGCCACGTGATTAACCTGATGTACCCAAGACTAGGCCTTGGAATACGCTCAGTAGCTGCTTGCCTTATTTTGGCTCAGACGGCTCACTATCAAACTCTCGTGCCGAGTAGAAGCACGCAAATCATCGTACGATGTCGCGTCATGCTCTATGCAGACGGCAGCGAGATAGATGCACCGGAGAGCTCGCCAATCCTGCCATGCTTGAAGTTGTAGGCTAGATGCGAAGTTTGGTTACCGACGCAAATCCAGCTCTGTGGTCCAACGTCCCCGCCTCGTCTCGCGTTGATGACCCCCGAGAAGCAGGGACCTTCATGCAGCGGGAGGCGGTGTGCACAGCTACCCAACACTGAGCCCTGACCCGAGGTTTCAAGTCAGGGAGTTCATTGATGGTGCTCATGTGCTCCTGTAGGCGATCTCTTGGGCCTTCTGGTACTGTACCAGAGCCTGGCACTGCAGTAGCGTGCATAAGGGAAGGTTACTCGAACCTTCGGCCAAACCTCCGAAACAAGCAGCATTATCACCAATACGATCAACATACCAGGTACAACCCGATCCGATGCTGCAATTGCTCCTATAACGATGTCACACTAAGCACCCAGAATCTAGGGACTGGTCTCGAATATGCCGACTTGCCGTACAATCGGACCTGCTCAAGACGAACGGTACCCATCTTCATCTGAACGGGAACGAGTTACGAGGTCGAGATCCTCATCGCCACAGTCCTCGATGCGATGCAACCCACCCAGAACCTGGGAGTATCATGCCACGGAGCCGCTGGAAAGTTTCGCAGCAAAGTCGCAGCTCGCTCCGCGCTCCGATGTTTCGCCCCTGGTCGACGGCAAAGCCTGAAATTGGGAATGATCTTCTGCGGGAATTCAGCCAGGGTTACACCGTTACAAAACCTCACCCTCCAAACTTTCTTCAACGGCAATCACTTGAAGATCTATGTACCTCCGAATAAGCACCAAGCCCAGTGGACGGGACGGCTGTCCTTGTTTGCGGGGTTTAGCGCCTCGAGTGCGGGTGCGTGTTGGTGGCTGTGAACGCGGTACGACTTCGGTTCCTGAAACATGTCAGTTGACGTCCGCGTCCGAAAATTCAACCCAAACTCGACATTGTCTTGAAGCATTTAGACTTTGATAGATCTAATCTTCTTGCAGACGGACAGGCAAATCTAGAGCGTAGGATGGCCTTCACGCTAGCAAAAGGTGAGCGACAGATAGCCTCAAGATTCGTCATCTCACCGCCATCTCCTCTATCTCCTCACGTCATTTTCTTTCTTTCCAGTTTTTCAAATCCACAAAGGTATATCCATCCCGTCTTCTCTCTCCACCGTCGTTGTGCAACTGGCTGCTATCTGGAGCACGCAATGGAATTCAGGGTTCGCGCAATTAAAGCGGGGTCCCGGGTGCTGATATCCTCACTATTGCAAGTAGACACCAAAATAAATAAATAAAAAAAGATAGAAAATTTCAAGTACAAAACATCACAAACCCCATTGCCAAGTCCCCCTTCCTTATCCCCATTCTCCAAATTCTCAAAATGACGCCCAGCCAGGCGTTACTCCTCGCATCCGCGGGCACAGCCGGCGTCGTCGGCTCCCTCCAAAATGCAACAGCTACAAAGCCCAACTTCATCTTCATAATGACAGACGACCAGGATCTGCATTTAAATTCCATCGACTACCAGCCCTCGGTGCAGAAACACTTCGCACAAGAAGGCACATGGTTCAAGAAGCACTTCTGCACCGTGGCGCTGTGCTGTCCATCGCGCGTGTCGCTGTTGACGGGGAAGGCGGCGCATAATACGAATGTCACGGATGTGTCTGCGCCGTTTGGTACGTCTGTCTTATCTCCAGGTATTGAAATGTTGGACTGACGATGTGTAAGGGGGGTATCCGCGGTTCATCGAGGAGGGGTTCAATGATGAGTATTTGCCTGTTTGGCTACAGGAGGCGGGGTATAATACTTATTATACGGGGAAGATGATGAATGGTATGTTTTTTCTCTGCTCACGGGCGATTTAGATGGGGGTGTGGGACGCTGATTGAGTAGGGCATTCGATGAGTACGTATGATAAGCCGCGTATCAACGGGTGGAATGGGTCGGATTGTGAGTTTGCGATGGAATATCATGGATGATTGGTTTCTGACAGAGCAGTTTTGATTGATCCGGGGACGTATATCTTTTACAACGCCACGATGACGAGGAACCACGAGCCAGCTAAGAATTACCCCGGGGAGTACTCGACGGATTTGATTGCAGCGGCGGCAGTTGGGTTCCTCGACGATGCGATTAAGGCGGCTGAGAGGCCGTTTTTCCTGGGAGTGGCGCCTATTGCGCCGCATTCGGAGACGATTACTGGGGGAGGCAAGGCGAGGTTCAACGCCCCTGTTCCTGCGAAGAGGCATGAGCATTTGTTTCCGAATGTGACGGTGCCGCGGACACCGAATTTCAATCCTAATACGGTATGTGTGGTGTCTGAGAGAGTGATTTTGGGCTGACGCGGATTGTGTAGACGGGTACGGCGTCGTACTTCAAGACGATTCGGCAGCTCAATCAGACGGAGATTGACTACAACGATGACTGGTACCGCAAGCGTCTTCAGTCGCTGCAGTCTGTGGATGAACTGATTGACTCTATTATCGAACGGCTGTCAGCTAATCCAGCGGTTCTTAATAACACCTACCTCATCTACACCACAGACAACGGGTACCACATCGGCCAGCACCGTCTCCCTCCCGGCAAAAGCTGCAATATCGAGGAAGACGTCAATATCCCCTTCTTCGTCCGCGGACCCGGCGTCCCCAAAGGCGCCGTGCAAAGCATCCCCTCATCGCACACTGACATTGTCCCCACACTCTTCTCGTTGGCAGGCATCCCACTTCGGGAGGACTTCGACGGCGAGCCTATCCCCGTGACGAAAGAGTTGCTGGCTACCACCGACAAAAGCGAGCACGTCAACATCGAGTTCTGGGGCGAGTACCTGGTCGAAGGGAATACCTTCTTCGGACAGTCCGACTTTGTGAATAACACGTACAAACATGTTCGCGTTATAGGTGAAGACTACGATTTGGCGTATGCGGTGTGGTGCACGAATGAGCACGAGTTGTATGACATGGTGGTACGTCCTCTTTCATTGAAGTGAAGTTGTGGTTATAAGAGAAGAAGACTAATCCGCACAGAACGATCCATATCAACTCACCAACCTCTACGCTTCAGGTGCGACTGTTAACTCCTGGCCGGTAGCTTCACTGTCTGCGCGCCTCAACGGGCTTCTTCTCACGCTCAAGCGGTGCAAGGGGCGGACGTGCACGCGGCCGTGGGAGAAGCTGCATCCAGAGGGCGACGTGAGGAACTTGGCGGACGCGATGGATAGGAAATTCGACGCGTTTTACGAGCAGCATCAGCGGCCGGTGACGTTCTCGGAGTGTGCGCTGGGGCAGCTGTTGGATGTGGAGGGGGCGTTGGAGCCGGTGGAGTGGAGGAGGGAGTGGGATGAGTGGAGTTATAATACGTAGGTATGAAGACGTCGTATAAGGGTCGTATATCAGTCATCGTATATAAGCAAGCCGTCGTATATAAGCATCGTATAAGGAGCCCATGCTTGGTCTCCATATCAATATTAATCCTGGTAGCACGTGGAGTCGTATTGAGAATGTACGAGCACGGTCATGAACGGTTAGCCATTCGCTACCAACACGACAACTCGTGATGAAGTGTAGTTGTAGCCACGCGACAAGGGTTCCATGTTATGACCCGTGTGTTGTTCACGACCAACACGATGAGTTTACTGGATTCTGCCCCGCTTCCGCTCGGAATGCAGGCTCGGAACTGACTAATCGCGGGCCGCACTTAGCGGCTCATGGCGGCATCGCCGCATCAGAGGTACGGCCAAGGACCAACGTTCGTAATACTTCGTACGCGCGCACCATGTCTGGAGGCTGGAACACGATCGAGTCGGACGCGGTATGGATGCATGTCGGTCGGGGTGCACGTGGCTGGGCTAACGTGGTCAGGGAGTCTTCACATACCTCATCGAGAAGCTCGGGGTCAAGGACACGCAGTTTGCGGAGCTCACGACGCTCGACGCCGATGACCTGCGAGCACTGGGCGACGTCTACGGTGTCATCTTCCTCTTCAAGTACCCCACGGGCGAGAAGACCAGCGATGTGCCCAAGGACGGCACGTTTGACCACGAGGCGGCCAACAAGCTCTTCTTTGCCGCGCAGACGATCCAGAACGCATGCGGCACTCAGGCGCTGATATCGGTGCTGCTGAACAAGGAGGGGGAGATTGATATTGGCAAGGAGCTGAAGGAGTTCAAGGAGTTTGCGGGCGAGTTTCCGCCCGAGGTGCGTGCTGAATGTGGAGACTGCAGGAGGTTGCTAACACCAGCAGCTGCGCGGAGAGACGCTGTCCAACTCGGACCTGATCCGCGAGACACACAACTCGTTTGCGCGGTCGTCGCCGTTCATCGACGAGACACAACGCACAGCGACCGAGGACGACGACGTCTACCACTTCATTGCGTGCGTACCGCCACCACTCCTGCCCCAGCACGACTAACCGCCACCACTCCTGCCCCAGGACGACTAACCGCCACCACTTCTGCCCCAGCACGACTAACAGCCACAGCTACACGTCGATCAACGGCAAGCTCTACGAGCTCGACGGCCTCCAGCCCGCGCCCATCTCCCACGGGCCCTGCACCAACCAGGAGTTCCCCGCCAAGATCATCCCCGTGCTGCAGCGGCGCATCGGGCGCTACCCGGCACACGAGATCCGGTTCAACCTCATGGCGTGCGTGCGGGACCTGCGCATACGGGCGCGCGAGTTTGGCGACGAGGACGGGCTCGAGGAGCAGGAGGAGGTGCGGGCCAAGTGGCTGTGGGAGAACTCGTTACGGCGACACAACTTTGTGGGGTTTGTGGGCGAGCTGCTCAAGGGCGTGGTCAAGGCGAAGCTGGAGCAGGGGGATGGGGCGTATGACAAGTGGGTGGAGGATGCCAAGAAGCAGACGGTGGAGAGGAGGGAGAAGGCGAGGAAGCAGGGGGTGGCTATGGAGTAGGTGACATGGGACTTGGTGGGAAGATGACTTGATCATGAACAGACGACTTTGTAATAAACAACAGCACTGTTTGCAGTGTAATGAGACAGACCCTGCGCGTAATGACCAGCACCGCAATGAAGATATACCTGCTCCTGCATACGGTCAAGTCAGGCCCCACCCGTTCATGTTGGTGATGCAGGCACTTGAATGGTCATTTACCATCGGCTACGGGCCAAGCACGGACGGGTCCCGACAGCATGGTTCGTCTATCGATGATGATGATGGACCACGACTCACTCTTTATTATTGGGCAGAGACGGGAGAGGCTTGACGCGGAGCCTAGACAGACGAGGTCAGACCTCAGACACTGCACGACAAGCAAGCATCGTCACAGCATCACCATAGCACAAGGTCACCCTCGCTTGCGCAACCGCCCTGCACCACAGGGCTGTCAGCACCCCAGGCAGGACTATTACTACCAGCACATATGACTTCACAAAGAGCCTCACAGATGGCTTCACACACGGCCTCGCGCACCTCGACCCCGCGCTCGCACTCGTCCGCCAGCAGCGACTCGTCCGACACCACCATGCTCGATGCCCCAACACACGTCCCTCTCACACCCGCCCGCCCCCGCCAGCCGTCGGTGACGCAGAGCGCGCCCGCAGCACCAGCACCGCCCTCCGACCCCGCCTTCTCGCTGCTGCTCTCCCTGCCGCGCGAGCTGCGCGACCGCGTCTACACCTTCGCCCTCACCTCGCCCTACCCCTTCTGGTGGCCCGGCCAGGCGCCCATGAAGCACAATGTGACCGTCACCCTGCTGCAGACTAACAAGCAAGTCTACGACGAGGCCGCCCCCGTGCTGTACACGGGGAACAAGTTCCTCTTCACGCATCCGAGCGACTGCAACATATTCCGCGTCGTCGCCTCGCCGCACGCAGAGAGCCTCAACAGTGTGTACTTCCGCATCCGCGAGAAGGATCTCCGGCTATGGACGACGTACCTGGGGAGTAAGAGCGCGGACCGCAGTCTGAGAGCGGACCTGCCGAACCTGAAGAACCTGTGGATTTTCATGCGCTGCGGCAGCGTAGGCGCCCCGCGATTGCTCGGCCAGCTCGGTGTCCAAGGCTTCGGCGGCGGACCGCAGGGGTTCGGGGGTGTAGGCGGTCTCCCCCCAGCAATGGCAGTGCATGTGCAAGCCGTGCAGAACGCGCTGGGCCAGCAGGTAGCCGCCCTACAGCACCAGGTCCAGCACCTCACCCACGCCGCGGGCATCACCGGCCCGCCCGTCATTGTCCCCGCAGGCGCACACCCAGGCCAGCACCACCCACCTCCCACCCAGAACCCAGCCGACGCAGCACAGCTTCCGCCTCCGCCTCCGCCTCCCCCTGCAATCCCCTTCGCCACCTTCGCCGCCGGCGCGGTCCCACACCACCACCCGCAACCCCCCGCGCCCGCCGCCCACGCCCAACAAAACCACAACATCCTCACCACCTTCCTCCGCTTCGAGCGCGAACTCGGCATAGAATCCCTGTGTCTGAGTCTGCGCGAGACCCTGCAAGACGCCTCGCACCCCACAAGTCCAGCCATGGAGCGTGGTTCGCACCGCGAGCGCCGGCGCGAAGACCGCGAGCGCGACACCCCGCACGCTGAAGGCGAGAGGGTGAAGAGAGAGGCCCCCGATGTGAAGATTGTGTGTATTATGCGTGTGCCCAAGCCGGACGTTAGTCGTCTGGTGCGCATGTTTCCGGAGGAGTTGAGTGTGGATCGGAATGGGGATGCGAGGACGAGGTTTCGGAGATTGCATGGCGCGGATATATGTGTTGAGATTAGTGGGTTTGAGGGGGTAATGGGGTAGGGGGAGACGGGGGGGGGATTGTTGTGATAAGGTGAAGTATACCCAGTACCAGTTCAAATTCGAGTTCAACAGTGGATGAGTGGATAGTAGGTTAATAGAATCCATTCGGACGACGTACGTCGAGAGCACTAATACAAGTATTCAATACTTTCCTCTCCCTTCCATTCCACTGACAAGTCTGACAAGTCTGACCATCCAACGTCCTCCCCATCTCGACACCAACGCCAGCATCCCAGATGTATATTAATCTCTCCCGCGGCCTGTTTGTCTACATTTCATCTTCCATCTCTTTCTTTCATGTCTCAAAAAGTATCAATCATGCACATGTTTCTTCCTCTTCTTTAAAAAACTCTATACTATGCTGGACATGTCTGGTTGTGACATGGACATTCTTTCTTTGCAAACACCAAAATCATCATCAGTTCATATGAATGGCGTGTCTCTGGGCCTCTTTCCAAAAAAAAAATCCAATCCCTCTAGAGCCTGTTTGTTATAGGCTGGAGCAAGGCGTATATTCTTTATTTGCACTTTCATATCACTTGAAAACGTGAAAAGCGCTGAAAAGAATTGGCAGAACACCCTGTGTCTGTCGTATCTCCTCGGCGGTGCTGTATCAAAATCCTACGACCGATGTGTTGAAAGGGGCGTGGTCCTTGGACATATTGGGATCCTGAGTCCTTGAAAATTCAACACTCCAAAATGGCCCTGGGGCAGGCTCATGATTGTGGCGTGGGCTCTTGGGAGTGTACTTTTGTTCAAACACATGATCTAGATGGTATATGCGTGGAGCTGGAGAGCGACAGCGTCAGCACTGGGAGATGGAAAGAAAAATGATTTCGACGAATGTCATGGCTGGGATGCGGTTCTGCTCGAAATATACAGCCTCTGAGATTCACAAAATGCGAGCTGGATATGCTGCGTCAAAAATATACTTGTCTTCAAAATACAAACACAACAGGACCATGGCCGGAGCTGGGGAGCATCAAGATGGCATTGTTATAAGAAGAGAGAGAGAGAGAGAGAGAGTGGGAGAAACTGAATGAGAGGGAACGGTGTTTGAAGGCTATGTCTGAGGTGCGGTTCTGCTCGACTTGTAAATCCGTCAGCATTTGACAAAACTCTCTGCTAGACATGCTGCAAGCACACTTACTTATCGTCAAAAGCTGACACTTCTTCTCTCATGGGCGGGTGGAGCTGAAGGCAGCAGCACCAGCAACAGGAGACGACAAGGACGGCAAACAAAGAAAAAATGAAAAGAAATGGATTTCAGCCTTATGCCTGAGATGTGCTGTCTGCTTGGTCTTCAAAGGCATCGAATTCTGTCCTAATGCTCGACATGCTCTGAGCATATACACTTAACTTCAACATATACTTATCTTCAAAAGCAAAAGAACGTCATCCGATGGGAGTGGAGCTGAAAAGCACTGGCATTAGTATCATTGTTGGAAAGATGGAGAAAGGGACGAAAATGAGGGAAAGAGAGAAAAGAATGCAGCTTTCCAGTCTTATGGCCTGAGATGTGTCTCTTCTGCTCATCATTTCCAAGCGACCAATTCTCCAAATGCTCGTACTGGACATGCTCTGGGTATACTCATCTTCAAAATCTGAGTACTATCATAACATGGATGGACGAGTCAAAGGCGTGAGCGCCAGCACCAGCACCAAAAGAAACCAAATCCGAAAAAGGAACAGTATACCGGATCCATGTTCGCGAAGCGTCTCTCCAGCTTAACACGCAAAGCTGCCAAAATTCTCAGACATCCTGTTGCTAGAAATACATGAGTATACTCATCTTCAAAATTCCGTCTCACAAAAACACAAAACGGACGCAGTTGACGAGCATGAGCACCACAACCGGCATCATCTTCGGCACCAGCATCAGCATCAGCATCAGCATACCCGTCGACAAAAGCAGAAGAACTGAAAACAGAAACGAAAAATGGTCCAGTATAACTCCATGAAATAAAAACGGAAAAAATACCCATGAAATCGAGTATCATGATAGATGATGTACCGCCCTGGCAACTTTACATCCGTTTATATTTATCCATCTCAAAAATGTCATTCATTTTCAAGACATGCAGAGTGAAATAAAACGCCGTACTGTCCTACTATGGCTGGTCAGACCAAGTGTTTTCGATCGCTGAATCGGGGATACGTACGAAAACGGCGCATGTTCGGGCATGAAGTGAGCTGTAGTCCCACCAACCAAGAACATCAGACTCGTCTTCAAAAGAAATGGCAGCCAGTTCATGACATTCATGTTATTCACCTCACAACACCAAACACTTGCCACGTTCAAAAGCTAAAGGCAGACATAATTTACAACTCAATTCGTTCAATCGCATATACAGTGCTACATCTCGTCTATCACATCTCATAGCTCATCGTGCTTCTCTCGCGGCACACCATCCTCGCCCAAATCCACGCCCGCCTTCTCCAGCATCTCCCTCAACTCCTGCTCCGTCGGCTGTTCGCCAGCCCATCCATTCGCTCCACCATTCTGAGCTTCCTCAGCCTGTTCGGTCTCGGCCTCAGCGCCCTTGGCGACGGGAGTCTCGTTGGGCTTCCCGGTCTTGTTCTTCTTTGCCTTGGAGGCCTTTTTTGTCTTGGGCTTGGGTGTGGCCTTTGGCTTGGGGGGCTTGAAGTGCTTCATTTTCTTCATCATCATTTCCATGACGACGTCGTCGAGTTGCTTCTTCTGGGTCTTGAGTTCTTCGACGGTCAGGACGGGCTCATCGTGGCCTTGGAGCTTCTCTTGCTTGGCGCGGGTCTCTGCGAGCCACTTGCGTGCCTTCTCGGTTGTTTCCTCAATCTTCGTGCGATCGTCTACGACGTAGATCTCAGGGACCTCCTCGATCTCAGGAGCGGCGGATTCGGAAGGTGTGGCTACGTCCTCCTCGAGTTCATCGAGCGGGTCGACAGACGGGGATGGGGAGGGCGAGGCAGAAGACTGGGCTGCTGCTTCGGCGCTCTTAGAGACGTAGACGGCTCGCTCGGCAATGTGGTTGTTGACAAGGTCGACGACCTCCTGCATGCCGTTGATGGTCTCCTCCAGATCAGTGATGGCACCGGGGCGCTTCCAAGACTCGCGCCTGCGGCGAAGGACGGGGTTGACGATGTCTTCAAGCTCCTTGAGCTTGGCGCGGAGAGTCTTCTCGTCAGCGTTGGGACCGTCAGAATAGACCCAGTCGGAGGCAGCGTTAAGCTTGTTCTCGAGATCGGTGCGGGTGGCCTCAGTAGAAACAGCGACAAAGTCATCATCCTCGAAATAGTCGCGGGCGCGGTAAGTGAAGGCCTCGAGCGAGTTGAGGACCTCCTCGCGGGCGCGGCGAGCCTTGTCAGAGGCATCAAAAGCGGCGAGCCTGAGTCGTGTTAGCATGATGCGGCAGTTCTATGCTTTGTCTTCCTTACCTGTCCTGAATCTTCTTGAAGTCCTTGCGGGCGTGCTTCTCATAGCCAAGCTGCTTGACATCGTAAGTGATGGCAGACCTGACAGTCTTCTTCTTAGGCTTTCCGTCGTCAGAGGGTTCAGCTGCCTCAGCAGAAGAGGACTTGGAGCCCTTGGAAGACTTGGACGAAGACGCAGACTTGGAAGCAGATGCAGACTCGGAAGAGCTCTCCTCATTCAAAGCCTCCTGGTCCTTCTTGCCGCCCATACCAAACAGGTTCTTGACACCATCAACGATTCCACCCTTGCTCTCGTCGGTGGCTTCGCAGGTTACCCACGCGGATGTGACTTCGGGAGTACCAGTGACAGGGCTGAGCCTGACCTGGACGTAGTTGTTGAAAGATTCGCGGTCGCAGCCATCGGTGTCAATGAGTTTGGTGACGGTGCTGGTCAAGTTGAGACTCTTGAAGAGGAGTGTAGGCTCCCGGACCTCCTTGCCAGTAGCGCCAGGAACAGACTGGTAGACGGTGAACTCGAACTCGCCCATCATGTTGAACGGCAGGTCCTTGGTAGCGCCAAGCTTGGTGCTTGGGGTGAAGATCTTCTGGCCGCGAGTCTTGAGGTTGTGCTTGTATTCGATGCTGTGGCTGTAGCCCTGGGTGTCCGAGTCGCGGATCTCCTTCACACGGAACGAGGGGCTCAGACCAGCAGCCTTGAAAGCTGCGCCAAAAACAGCGGCCTCGTCGGAGTTAACGTTGGCCCTGATCTTCTCCTTTCCAGCAACAGCCTCGAGGCGAGCCTGGACGAAAGGTGTGCGGGTGGCACCGCCGTGAACAATGATGGAGTCGAGATCCGCCACGGTCAGACCGGCAGCTTCCAAAGCCTTCTTGATGGGGATGTCGACACGGGCGGAGATGCCAGCCGCGAGCTGCTCAAACTTTGTGCGGTCGATCTTGTACTTGAAATCAATGTCCTCGAAGAGAGCCTCAAACGATGCTTGTGTGGCCTGGTTGGCGCTGAGAACCTGTCGAAGCCTCTCCGCCTCCTTGAACAGCTTGGCAGCGGTACGTCCGTGGGTGTTGATCTTCTCAGCGGTGATGGATGCGCTCTTCACGGCCGGTAGCTCGAGGAAAGACTTGACCATATCGTCGACGATGAGTGTGTTCAGCGCATCGCCTCCAAGTGTCCTGTCCCAGCTAGTGCCAAGAACATTGACTTCCTGAACAGTCTTGTTGCGCTTGCCAACATCCTTGACGGTCCTGCCCTGGAACTGCAGAACAGTCGCAGACGCAGATCCAGCGCCCATGTCGAAGACGAGGTTAATCTCCGGCTTGCCTGCCTCCTTGCCGTTGACGGTGGGGAATGTCCTGCTGGTGGCATAGTTGATGCCGACAGCCACGCCATCGCTGACAACGCTGAGAACCTTCAAGCCCGCCAACTTCGCCGAAACCTCAAGCGCGCGCCTCTCCTCAACAGTGTAGAATGGAGGGACGGTGAAGACGACGTCCTGGACATCGTAGCCAGTACCCGCCAAAGACTTTGCGTTCTCGCGTACGTTCTTGAGGACCATAGCGAGCACCTCCTCGACAGAGAAGCTCTTCTCCTCATCGGCGGAGAAAATGCTGCTCTTGAAGCTGACTGTCTTGCGTCCCGCGGTGTCTGTGACTTCGAGCGCAGGGTATCGTCCGTTGTAAACCTTGACCGCATCGCTGTCGCTGGAGACACCCAGGAGGTGCTTCAGGTTGGGGTATACGTCGCCGGGGAAGCGGGCCTGAAGGGCAATGGCATCGGCGCCGTAGAAGCGCTCGGGGAAGGAACCTTGGGGGAGGGCACCGCTCTTGGACGGCTTGAATGCGACGGCGGAGGTCTCTTTGCGGCGCGAGTCTTTAGTGAGGACAATCTCGAGGGGAATACCGGGCTTGACGAGGGCGGCCTTGATGTATTCAGTGCCCAAATCTACACCTAGCACTGCCGAGGCGGCGGAGGCGGTCGACGAAAAGAGGAAGAGGAGACCGAGCAGCATGGCTGCGGGCGAGAGGCTGTTTCTCCGGCGTCCTGGAGGCGCCATGTTGTGTGAGTGTGGGTGAGGTGCGTTAGTTGTGGTGTGGAGGAGAAAGCGCTCGAGGTGGGATGCCGCGAACAGCGCGGGGGGAGGATGGATATGAACGCTAGCAACAGTGGCCTCAAGATGCACAAATGTCAAAGAAAAGTGAGAGGGAATCTATCCCAGAGAACAAAAAGGTATCCTGAAGGGCACGGTATGGTGGTACATGCAGCGTGTGGGACACCGTGTTTCGGCGATGTGTAGCTTAAATGATCGTCGGAGCTTCATGACACGCTGGCTCCAACGGCGGTGAAAGGCCACATTGACATCAGGCAAATGCCAACCCTCACGAGTCACAAAAGCAGATTGCATCAATGCTTGTCAAGCTTAGATTGCTAATTGCCGGTGCCTGAAACACTTTGCGGGACGACGTTTCCTCTTATCTAGTCAAGTCTATCGAGTTCCTGTTGCTTCCTTCGTGTCCTCCAGATGCTCTGACCAATCGGTGGTCTCGCTTCGCCGCAGCTTCGGCAAGGTCCTCAAAGCTCCATGCTTCTCAACGTTGGGCGATGTGGCACAACGTTGATGAACACAATGTCCTGCTGATCTTTGCAATAATGGCTTTTCCTAGGCAGTAATGTTGTGATCTTGATACGAGGGGATCTCGTTCAAATACCACGGTTGAACTCGACCTTACCATCCTTACCACCACGCGCATGGAACTCAGGCTCCAGCGATGTCGCGCTCACACTCTCCCTCTGCGGGAATGCGCCAAGAGCCAGCGGCAGCGCAAAGATACTCGTAGCAAAGATCAGGCCCAAGTTGATCGGGGTTGTCATCCGTGGTCTCTGCTTCAACCACTCCGTTTTCTGCAGCCTAACCAAGATCAAAGGCGGCAGCACCATGATCGGTGTCGCATTGAGCACGCGGCTGACGGCTGTCTCGCCCACTGCAATTGTAGCTGCCTTCTTGCTCTTGCCGAGCGGCTTGACCTCCAGATCGCCAGTCTCCACCCGCTTCTTCTCTTCATCGGTCAGGACGGGGAAGACAGGAATGCCGTGCTTGATCTCCTCGCCGCGCATGAGGAAGACATTGAGCACACCAGCGAAGGCAACAGCGGCGAAGGGTACGAGGCGGCCGGCGATGAGCTTTGCGTTGGGCGAGAGGCTCTTTAGGCGAGGGACAGTGGCATTGAGACCGTAGGCGACACCGCACGATGCGCTGACCGCAAGGAAATAGGACTTGGCGATAGTTGCTGTAGAGAGCGGCGTGGCTTTGTTGGCGTTGGAGTAGTTGATGGCGACGTTGAGCGACTGGTTGGCTACCTGCCAGCCAAGTGTTCCTGCTGTCTGCTCCTGCTTAGCTTCATGCCTGCTTTCCCATCCATGTGTGGCATACCGTGAGGTTGGGTGTGAGCATGCCACCTGTGACGACCAGGTTGGACAGTACGAAACATGACATGCGAAATGGTAGCAGGACCGGCTCGCCGGTGTCTTCATTGTCATCAGCCTATTGTTCCACGTTCCCAATGCCGATTGCGCATACCAGGGTGTATTGTGGAATCGATAACCTTCTTCGCGCTCCAGAGCTCAGGCGTCATTTCCCGCACCTTGCTCGTCTTGTACGCCGTGACGAGTTGTTTGGCATTTTCGAGACCAGCCGAGGATGTGAAGAGAGTTCTGGTAGCAGTGTGTGATTAGTTTTGCGGTCTTAGGAAGAGTCATAGTCATAGCATGATTGTAGCGTGCGAAAGCAAGAACATGTAAGGCAGGAAAGCAAGCCAAAGGTCGTGGACTCACCACTCCCCGCGTTCCAAAGTCATATCAATCGTTGCGCAGCTGTCTCACCTCGGGTCTGAAATGTTGGCGGCGTGCTGCACGCGACCCCAGTACGTGGTGAGGTCGTACTGAGAGTTCGGGAGGTCGCGCGTTCCGGGCAGGGACGAAGTCATGGCTGCGAGTATTCGGTCGAGGTAATTGCACCCTCGTTGACCTTGCGCAAGTTAAAATGTAAGGGTGGTGGTGGATAGCGAAAGCGCACCCGATAACTTCGGTCGCAAACGAATCCGATTAGCTATCGGCGAGGTCGGCGGTGAGCTCGGCAGGGCAAGTGATCCCGAGCAGCATAGGAGCTACGGAAGCTGCAGCCGTATATAAATATAAATGATTGCAGTTGCTATTCAGACTACGCTGCTATGCTATGCATCTAAGGTATCTTCGTATTATCCTTCCTGATCAAGTTGATGCGCGTATATGCGCCACGCGTGCGATGTCGCTGATCATCTAGAAACAAAACCACACAAATGGTCAATGCAAGCTATGTGCAAAACATCGGAGCTAAAACAAAACAAAACGCTTTTCACAGATCAGACCGTAAATGTTGTGGCAATGAGTGCATCACCTTTTCTTTTTCTTGTCTTTAGGGTTTTGTGGTGTCTCTCCAAGAATAGCATCGAATGTCCGGCTTGGGTCGCTGCTCGACTGAGGTCGGTTCACAGGGGAGTGAGTGGGTGGCGCAATGCCCGGAGGGAGGGGGAGAGCCTCCAGCCCGAGATTCATGACGCTGTTGCGCTTGCTCTGGTCGTTGGAGCTGTTCGATCGAGACCGGGCGTGGGCTGATGAAGGGTCAAGCATGCCAGGCGGGGGAGGCAGAGGTGCAGCAGTGCCGTTGAGCTCCTGCATAGCTGCATTGAGGAGTGTATCGTTTGCAGCCCATTCTTGCGCTCTCTTCCAGCAATGCGAGCGTCGGAAAACGCCTTCGACACCATGCTCCACGATATCCGTCGGGAGGCTTACGACCTGAGCACCGCCTTGGACACCGAACCATGTTCGTGCTCTTGTCGTGTCTTCGCGGACCCAGGGTACACCACTGCGCGGGACTTCGCACAAGAAGTACTCCACACCTTCGGTGTATCGTACTCCGGGCGCGTCGACTACCAACATGGGCAATGATTGAATGACCGCATAAATGAAGAGCCACTGTCCGCTGCGGTGCTCCCACAGCTCATCCATGTTTGAGCCAGACGCTTGCTTTTTCTCGAAAGCGAGGTATGCTTCCAAGAACGGTGTCTGTTGTCGCGCGTCTGCATTGGTAGCACCCTGCAATATCTTGGTGAGTTCGTCGCTCTTCAGCTTCTTGCCGCGAGCTTTGGCATCCTTCTTCTCGTCTCCAGTAGGATATTCAGGTCTTATACCCTTAAGGTTGGGGTACAGTGGTAGATCAAACGGAATAGGTGGCTGCACAGGCGGTGTGCTACGATCGTACTCGCTGAGTGCTTTGCGCATAGCGCGGGCATTCACAGACACAAAGCCCATTCCCTCGTCCTCCACTAGGAAACCATCGGCGGTCCGGTTTGTCAAATTGGCTCGGTCAACAAGCAGATCGTACAGGCTAGAGAGGTCGCGGTACATGTCCCGCAAGACCAATCGGTTGAGACCATTGGTCGTCAGATTGTTCTTTTTGCTTCGTGCTTTCGGTAGCCACGAGCCGTACTTGTGCTTGTAGTAGTCGATCATCCAGCTTCGTGTGCTCATGAACGCAGATCTCCATCTCTTGAAGTTGATCATCTTTCCCTCGCTGGCCATAGCGCTGTTCATGATGCCGGAAAAGATGGCGGCGAACTCAAAGTCTTTGAGTTTGTGGTTGATGTTGGCCTCTCGGTTGTCCAAGTCCAGAGCAGCGCGAGCCATCCGAGTTCCTGTCTTTGGGCTGATTATTTCCCACTTGGGCGACTGTAGGCTCTTGACGTCGTCGTACTTGCCAACAGCGTGTACGAAGCCTTCGGTGTAGAGTGCCATGGAGCGCATCTTCTCGCCGAGGACAATAGCCTCGATTGTCTTTTCGCGACTCTGCCTAACGTCCGCCATGTTCAGCTCATCTACGTAGCTGTCGAAGCTGGACGCCGCCACTTCGCCAAACGTGGAACCGTCAACGTTGGAGAAGGCATAGTGGGTCAGAATGTCGGAGATGCGCAGGAAAATGTCGAACATGTCCGAATGTCTTGTGGTAGCGACAAGAGACTGTCCAATCAGGAAGGCGAAGAAGTTGCGGTACGTCACCAACGTGTCGGTGTCCTTCTGGCTCAGGCGTGGCTCGTGAGGGGTGACGGCATCGTCCGAGCTCAGGGCGATTGGCATGTACAAGTGCTTCTCGGTGTGGTCGTCCTCGGTTGCATCGCTGAGTGCTCTCGAGCCCTTGGACCCATCAGAGCTGTCTATCTGGCTCTGATCAGGAGAAGCAGTGCGCGACGGCTCCTGGCCCAGCTCGGTCGAGACTGGGTGCGACGATCGAACTGGGACTTCATGGGGAGCGATGACATCTTCGCTATACAGCGATCCGTGTACAAGGCGGGTGAGCAGTTGTGACGCTGCGTACACAGACGAGTCGATGCGGAAGGAAGGACCCTTGCCCGAGGTTCGCGGGAAAAGGTACACGAAGGTGTCACCTTGGTCGTCCCAAAGCTCAGGCACCTGTGCTGCCCGTTAGCATTCCACGTGGAACTAGCGCGAACAACACGCGCAACGTACCTTCTCGCCGTTCAACAACATCGTCAGATTGTACGGCACCTTGCCCTTGTGTCCAACGATCCACGCAAGCGGGTTGTTCGCACCGCCTGCGCGGCTAAGGTCTGACATGCTGCCGTTGTTGCCTCCAAACAGCCCACTCTTCCGCCTCAGCTTCTTCAGCTTTCCTTCATTGCCGGGGTCCAAGTTTGGTGTTCCTGGTCTGCTTCCAAAGCCACCAGGTGACGAGCTGCGCGACGGGGCATCGAGGTGTGGAGGGGGTTCGAGGGGCTCAAGCGCGGGCGAGCCTAAGCCTACGGGCTGGATGGTGAGCTGGTGGGGAGGTGACTGGCGGTGCTGGGGCGACGGAGGAGGGTATTCGGGCGCTGTGAGGTGCGTCGCAGACTGCTGTGTCGACGAGGATGCTGCAGAAGAGATGCGGTTCTTGACTTTGCTGAGGCGGCCGCTGGATTCCGACGAAGCCGCAGAGTTGCTATGTTGGGGTTCTGAGGAGCCACCAAGGGAGAACAAGCTCGAGAGCCGGTGGCTCGACTTCTTCTTGTCACCCATCATTGTGGAGACGTAGAGAAGTTGGAGATGAACGGGCGGAGTGGATGGGATGGCTCGGCGCCGCTGAAGTTACTATAGTATGCTATACAAACGTAGCATATGGACTATGAAGCAAGACGAAACAACAAACAGAATTCTATGCAGGGCGGAGCGGCCGCTGCGGATACATGCACTGGGAAGAAAGCGTTATCAGGCTAGAGTAGGGCCTAAGAATGCTATATTTGCTCTCTCATGCCGTCGCAGATCCGGGTGGGCGGTGTCGCAGATGGCCAAAACTTCGTCATAGCCTACCCTTGTCGGCAGCAATACGCTAAGCACGGTCGGTCCATTTCTTTGCCACAGGGTGTGCAGCTGCTCGTCACATGTGGCCCTTCATCGTCAGCTAACCTTGTATTGGCATGGGCCTCAAGCTTTCGACTTCGTATTTGGTAGAATCCTCAGCGGCCACCGTTTTAGCCCCTTCTTACGACGATCTTCCCGGCCGGCCAAGGGCCGTCGCATTGGGACCTGCGCCTCGCTACATGCATGCAATTGAGCCCCGCAAGGGTCGCAGTAATGGACCCACGTCGCGGTCATGTTTGCGCTGTTCGATTGACGTTTGAATCGACACGTTCTGTCACTGTCAAGTCTGCGACAGATTCCACTTCTCGCCGACAATATGCAGTCTGCACGCGCTTCCAATACTCTTTGTACGAGTATAGGGCTGAAGCGTTGTGCGACTGTTGCTTTTTATACACTCAACCCACCAACAAAATGGAAAGCATGGACGGAAAGAGACAAGCGCGGTGACGTACACGCTTCCGGCCTTAAGCAGCAGCCTCATGCCATTGACAGGGCGCAAGCAATTGCGCCTTTCTATGTAGCAGTGAGCGTTATTACCACTCCGGAGTCGCTCTCTTCAAAGGCTTCGAAAACTCACAACGCAATTCAGTCTCATCTGATATAAGCCGGACAGCTGAAACAGCGCCTGGTGGCAGCGCACTCTTCTCATTCTTACTGTGGGCGCCCGACGCAGCGCCGCGCACCAGCCACAACGTCCCGGAATCGGACGTTGACCCGTTCACGAGCAAGTAGACGCGACGCCTGCACGCAATCGATAGTCCTCCATCTATCCAGCGGTACTCTCCCAGGCAACCGGATTGACAGCGGCAAGCAAAAGAAGAATATTGGAAATGACAGCTTTCTCCCCGCACAACATTGCCGGGTCGGCCACGAGCAAAAATAAGCTAATCAATCTCCTGAGAGGGCACGTCAGCAACACTCCACTCAGCACTTGTTCCTTGCACCGTGCTATTAGACCCTCTTTCAAAATTACGCGGCCCACCATCTCGGCATTGTTCTCTGCTAACGACAACAACACAGATGGCCGAACCACTCCTTGCTACCGACGCAGTTGCTTGATCGTTCTGCCCATAAAGTGCTCACCAACAACGCCGTAGCTTTCCCAGCCCTGGAATACGGGACCGATGAGGGAGACCCACGTTTGCGCAAACATCTTGCGTCGTGGCTGACGGCCTTCTTCAAGCCTCAGGATCCTGTTACCGACGACCGCATTGCGATCTCGGGAGGAGCATCTCAGAACCTCGCAGTTTTGCTGAACGTGTACACTGACCCATCGTATACCAGAAAAGTTTGGTTCGTAGCGCCGGCATACCACCTATCCTTCCGCATTGTCCAAGATGCTGGATTTCATGACAAGTTCCGTGCTATCCCAGAAGATGATGAAGGTATAGATATCGAGTACTTCAAGAAGGAGATTCGGAAAGTTGAAGAGAAAGCGATTAGTGAGGGTATTACTCAACCTGTAAGTGATAGCGGCTCTATGAAATAGCCTGGGTCTCAGGCTATCCATAATCGAGCTTGCCTCGGAGATGTAACTCACTGCAAATGGTTCACTGACAGTGCGACCAGAAGCACACACCAGCGTCGCGGCCTTGGGCCAAGGTGTACAAGCATGTCATCTACGCAGTCCCAACATTCTCAAATCCCTCATCCAAGACCATGAGTTTGAGACGGCGTAAGGAGCTGCTACAGGTGGCAAGAGAGTACGACGCTCTTATCGTTACGGACGATGTCTATGACTTCCTGCAGTGGCCATCAATGGTCACCTCTGAGTCTGAGACAGTGTCAGTACAGCAATCCCATATGCCTAGAATTGTAGACCTCGACCGTTACCTTGATGGTGGAGCTGAACGAGATGGCGCCGACGGATTCGGCAACACAGTCTCGAATATGAGTTTCTCTAAAATCGCTAGCCCCGGATTGAGGTGCGGCTGGTGTGAAGGTACGCCAAAGTTCGTCGCAGGTGTCTCAGCAGCGTAAGTTATGACTCTTACCGACCCACTCATGCCACGGCGGCGGAGGGCTATCTTGTGGCTCTCAGCATTTCTATACCAGAAGGCTAGATCCGAGCTTAGTCGTACCTATCACTAGGGCTGACGATGGTCTGTCTCATCCGCTATGGACCTGACGACTGACACTGTCAAGGGGATCAACGCATTCAGGTGGTAACGCGAGCCAGTTCGCTTCTACCATCCTAGCGGAAGCCATGGAGAGTGGTGAGCTCCAACGCCACGTAACGGAGCAACTGCAGCCGGTGTATGGCAGGCGTTATCGCTCGATGGTCAAAGCTATCAACGACCATTTAGTCCCCCTCGGCGTCCGCCTTCCCCAGACGGATCGTGAAATCGTCGGTGGGTACTTCATCTGGCTCACTTTGCCGGATGGCATGGAGAGTGACGCTCTTGTGGAACGGGCTAGAGAGGATGAGAATGTGGTTGTTGCACAGGTACGTACAAGCAGAGCCATGGTCATGGGAACAGCTGATAGTAACATCTATCTAGGGTGAGCTCTTTGAAGTGAGTGCACAGTCCAACATTAAGGTTCTCCGGCTCACAGACCCAGATCCCCGGTGACAACGACCATTCACGTACGTCTTTCAAGAACGACATCAGAATGTGCTTTGCAGTAAGTTTTGCTAGCCTTGCACGCTAATCATTACTTACGCGCCCATAGTGGGAAGATGAGGATGCACTGATTGAAGGCATTGAGCGCCTCGCGAGAGTAGTTCGCACGATGCAACACGAGCAGAAGACCACCGGCAGCTACAAGATCCGACTCCAGGTGGAGCAGGAGGCAAAGAACTTCTGGTAGGCGCGCAGACTTGCCACCCTAAAAGCCGTGGAAAGCACAGCACACGGCGAACGAGCCACAAAAGGCCAAGGGCCATCATTTGCCTTCCTCAAATTTGTAAAGCGCGTGTTACGGACAGTCCGATAAAGTTCCGGCCGGTGCCTGATCCTTGTGACAGGTCGTTCAAGCCATCACAAATAGCTGCAGGGCATATTGGTCGACTGCTTATCCCCGCAATACAAGAGCAATATCGGAGATCGTACCTGACGGCACTGCACCATGATTGGGTAGATACAAAATAAACATGTGTTTAAGCATAAATGATCTGCGCCGTCCAGCGTCCTCAATTTCATGCCTATGCGCCATGCTTGCTGCGGAGAGCACATTCTTGACAGCCAGCGGCATCCCAGACCCGTGAAACATGTTTGTGTTTGCGCTTAACCTCAACATCCTCGTAAGGCACCGAGTGGTAAAGCCATGGGCCGTCAAATTTCCGTTTGAATTAAGGGTCCTTCCTATTATGTGCGCAACGTGGAGAGACACGCAACCTCATTCAAATGTGGTACAAAGCCATGTGCACAACCGTCGGCGCGCTTCAGTGCGAAAATGCGGGGTCGTGATTGTTATGAGTGATGCACAAGCCCGAAGCAACGCACAGGATCTGAAGCCACGAATGTTGAGGTGTTGGAGCATCTGATGCGGCCGAGTGACACCCGCAGACGCCCTTCTCTTTTGCGGCGATTCGCAGTACATCCAAGCAAGATCTACCCGGGCCCGTTGCGGGCTCACAACCTGACCGCTGAAGCGCTCGCAAAGATCTTATTTGCCATCAGCCACTCAGAGCCAGTAGATGGATCTACGAAGAGATTTCGAAACAATCTTTCTGTTTCAGGCCTGGTCTCGCTTGCACGGTTGTGGCTGCTGCACCAACCAAACCCCTGTCGCGCCAGGCACAGAATCGCCAACATCAACGCGCTCGCGTTCACTGACTGGCCCACGACAGTCTGCTGTTTCACGCGCGTAGGTGAATTCTGAACAGGCAGGTCTTGTGTACCCTGCTAGCAACGACCCTGGAACAATCTTGAGCGTGGCGCCAGGTCACACAAGGTCGCATTCCTAGCCTTGTCTCCGAGGCCCCCTATCGGGCAAGGCATGAGGCTCGCCAACATGGCCACCGGGCCTCCTCATTATGAGGTGGAAGACAGTGACGAAGAGGCGTTCGGATCAGAGAGAACGCAAGAGTATGGTGATGAAGGAACAGCGAAGCGGTGGTATCACACCGCGGAAGCAGGTATAAAGTGGGCATTATCGGCTGGGCACAATGGGTCGAGCACTGCAGAGCGAAGAAGTCGACCCGTCTATTCGAAACTTGAAACAAGGAGCCCTGACGAACTTGATTGGCGCGACCCCAACGATACTATTGTAAGTCATTACCTTCATTACTGGGTACTTATACAATGTGGCCGCCCTCCCGGCTTCACCTCTTCACGCAGGCGCATTGTCAGCTCGCAACATTGTGTTGCTCAACTTCAATTCTTATTGTTCTTCATCATTCTTTTATTGAAGAACACTATTCCCATACCCTTCCCTTCCATCATTTTCGTTGCTGAGCAACTCACCGCATACTTATTCCTACCTTCTCTCATTCCTGAGCCATCCTCAGATCACTGCCACGCGTCTTTTGCAGGTCAACTGACGACAAAACTCATAGCCTTCGCGCTCATTTCGATCTTTCCAACTACCTAAAAAGAAAACTCACATAGCCATCATGGTGGCTTTTAGCGCAGGTGCGCTCCTCTTAGCGCTCCGCGTCCTCATCACCGCCTCTCCTTCCACAGCAGCTCCTGTCGCGGCACCAGCACCACAGGCACCGCAGGTCGCTGCCTCTGGGTACTGGTTCGCTGATATCAAGCGTCAGGGTGTTGCGCCTTTCAACGCCAACAAAGATGCCTACAAGGTCTTCCGTAACGTGAAGGACTATGGTGCCAAGGGTGACGGCACCACCGACGACACTGAGGCCATCAACAAGGCCGTCGCTGATGGCAGCCGCTGCGGTGAGGGTTGCGACTCTTCAACTACCACTCCTGCCATTGTCTATTTCCCTGCTGGTACTTACGCTGTGTCGGCGCCTGTGATTCAGTACTACTACACTCAGTTCGTCGGTGACATCAACAACCTCCCCATCATCAAGGCTACTGCGGCCTTCGAGGGTATGGCTGTCATCGATGCAGATCCCTATATTCCAGGTGGAGACGGTGCGAACTGGTACACCAACCAGAATAACTTCTACCGTCAAGTCCGTAACTTCGTCATCGACATCTCTGCCGCCAAAGCCACTGCTGGTATCCACTGGCAAGTTTCCCAGGCTACCTCTCTTCAGAACATCCGCTTTGAGATGGCAAAGGGCGAGGCCGGTAAGGACCAGAAGGGTATCTTCCAGGACAACGGCTCTGGTGGTTTCATGACTGACCTTACCTTCAACGGTGGTGGTATCGGTGCTTTCCTTGGATCTCAGCAGTTCACTACCCGCAACATGACCTTCAACAACTGCGGCACTGCCATCTACATGAACTGGAACTGGCTCTGGACCATGAAGAGCATCTTCATCAACGACTGCAAGGTCGGTCTCGACATGGCCAACAGCCCCTCGAACCAGACCGTCGGCTCTGTCCTTATGCTCGACAGCAAGCTTGTCAACACTCCCATTGGTGTCAACACTTCTTTTACCCAGGACAGCATCCCCACCACTGGTGGCACCCTCATCCTCGAGAACGTTGACTTCACTGGCTGTGAGTCAGCTGTTGTTGGCGCTGCCGGCGACGTCCTCGTTAAGGGCGGCAGTAAGGTCGAGGCCTGGGCTCAGGGTAACGCTATGGCTGCTGGCTCAGCTCAAGGTCGCGTCCAGGGTGACATCAACAACGGTCCCCAGAAGCCTGCGGTTCTCCAAGGCGACAACGGCTGGTTTGAGCGTAGCAAGCCCCAGTACGGCGAAGTCGATGTCTCCAAGTTCGTCAGCCTCAAGTCGAAGGGTGCCAAGGGCGATGGTGCCACCGATGACACCGCCGCGATCCAGGCTGCCATCGATGGTCTCCAGGACGGCGAGATTCTTTACGTCGACCACGGTGCATACCTCATCACCAAGACTGTTGTCATCCCCGCCGAGAAGAACGTCAAGATTCAGGGTGAGGTTTACCCTATGTTCTTCATCACTGGCGAATTCTTCAGCAACATGAACGACCCCAAGCCCGGTTTCCAGGTCGGCGCAAAGTCCGGTGACAAGGGCACTTTCGAGATGAACGACGCTATCATTGGTACCCAGGGTCCTGCTCCCGGCGGTATCTTGATGGAGTGGAACATCAACGCCGAGGCTGGCAAGGCTGGTCTCTGGGACGTTCACTTCCGTGTCGGTGGCTACGAAGGCACCAAGCTCCAGTCTTCCAACTGCGCAAAGAACCCCAACGCCACGCACGACGCGAACCCTGCATGCATCGGTTCCTTCATGCAGCTCCACATCACGAAGTCATCCAGCGGTTACTTCGAGAACGTCTGGCTGTGGACCGCTGACCACGAGCTCGACCAGGCCGATCACGGTCAGATCGATATCTATAACGGTCGTGGTATGATCGTCGAGTCTCAGGGTCCTGTCTGGCTTGTCGGCACTGCCTCTGAGCACTCCCAAATGTCCCAGTACCACTTCCAGGGTGCAAAGGACATCTGGTACGGCGCGATTCAGACCGAGACTCCCTACTACCAGCCCAACCCCAAGGCCGATGTTCCCTTCACTAAGAATGACAAGTACTTTGACCCCGACTTCTCCGAGGGTCTTACATCTGCCTGGGCCGTCCGTGTCATTGACAGCTCCAGCATCTGGAACTACGGCGCGGGTACCTACTCCTTCTTCAGCAACTACGATCAGGTCTGCGTCTCTGGCCAGGACTGCCAGGAACACATCAACGAGATCACAAACTCGACCAATGTCAATTGGTTTGGACTGTCGTCAAAGGCCTCCGTCAACATGATCAGTTCCAACGGCAAGGGCCTTGTTAAGGATGCTGACAACCGCAGCAACTTCTGCGCTACACTTGCAATCTTTGCGCAGCCGTAGGTTGAGGTTGGATTCGATGTTTGAGTAGTTTTTCAGTTCTTTCCCATTATCATGGGCCTTCTTTGAGCATAGATGTCTTGATCTGTGTACTTTTATCACTCCCTGAGTGCGATAGACTGGCACGATAGCGATGGATAGCCGAGCATATCTTATACCCTGGGCTGGCGTTTGGTTTTAGCATATATATAGATGATCTGAATTGATCTGAGTTCTGAACACAAGTATGTTCCCTTCACTTGACGCATCGATTTGGTGGTGACGTGAGCCTCGTCCGCCAGTGAGGAGGGAAGGTTGACGCGAAGCCGTGCGCGAAAACTTCCCCGCTAAAGCTTACAACTCGAAGTCTCCAAAAAATATACCTGAGCTCACCGTCCCTCACACCACACATCCCTACACATCTGAACATGTCAGATGACCGCGAAAACGATGCGCGACCCGCAAAGCGTGCGCGCCTAGACGAAAGCGCCGCACACACACCCTCTACTGCCGCTACACCGCAAGCCACGCCTGGCTCCGCTCTCAATGCGCCCTCGCAGATTGAGACCGACTTCGACCGCGAAGTTCGTGCAGGAATCACAGAGTACATTTGCCCCGACAACCTGGGCTTCACTGGCGTGTTGAAGCAGAGGTACACGGACTTTCTGGTCAACGAGATTGGACTCGATGGACAGGTACTGCACTTGAAGAGCACGCACGTCGAGAAGAAGAAGAAGGATGTAAAGGCTGAGGCACCGGTGGCGGTTGAGGAGGTGAAGCCGGAGGAAAAGATTGAGCTTAGGGAGGAGAACGGCGCAATTGCTGTGCCAGTCGCCCCGAAGGAGGCTGAGAAGCCAGTTGAAGCTGCGCCAGCAGCCAAGACAGAGGGGACAAACGATGGGGAGGAGACCTTTTCGATTGCTGCGGTACCGAAGAAAGAAGTCAAGGAAGACGTATGCTTGCCCAAAACTTGAGCCTAGTGCTGTACTGACACTCGACAGCTGTCCGAAGAAGATACCAAATTGCTCCACTCGATCTTTGGCGAAGACATCACCAAACAGATCATAGCGCTTGTACAGAGCATACGGAATCGCGAAGAAGCGAAGGCGAGAACCTTCAAAGCTGTTACCTCCGCACCCATACTCGACAAGGAGACTCGCACCAACGCACACAAATCGCTGCGTCGCCTATTCCCAAATCTTCTTGAAACGTCCATGGAGAACGACCAATCGATACGAATCAAGGCCAACCCTCCAGCTGAGCGTAAAAGCAAAGGTGGAAGGACGGACAAAGCCAACGGAGACCATGCCAAGCACAGAGGCGGCCAGCTGGGCTGGGAAGAGTTAGGTGGAGAGTACCTGCACTTCTCCCTCTACAAGGAGAACAAGGACACAATGGAAGTTGTTGGATTCCTTGGGAGCAAACTCAACAGCGGCGCGAAAGCGTTCGCTTTTGCTGGCACCAAGGACAGGCGTGCTTGCACTGTTCAGCGTCTTTGCGTGAAGCGCCAGACGGCTGAGCGCATTGCGGGATTCAACAGGTCGCTGTTCAATGCTGCGGTTGGTGACTTCGAGTACCGCCAAAACGACTTGAAGCTAGGTGATTTGATGGGCAACGAGTTCACGATCACACTCCGTGATTGCAAGTTTCAGAACGAGGAGGGCATGAACGCTATTCAAAGACAGGTGTTTGCGAACGATGTGGTGGGTAAAGCCATCAACGACTTCTCCGAGAAAGGCTTCATCAACTACTACGGCCTCCAACGCTTCGGGTCGTTTGCAGCCAGCACAGATCAGGTCGGTCGCAAGATGCTGCAAGATGACCTGAGTGGCGCTGTCGAGGACCTTCTCAACTACAGCGAGGTAGCACTCGCAGCAGCAGAAGGCACAAGCGACTCCAGCATCCTCGTATCTCAAGATGACCGCAACCGCGCCAAAGCTCTCCATATCTGGAGGACCGAGGGCAAGGGCCCTGCTGCTTTGGAACTGCTCCCCCGCAAGTTCACCGCCGAACGAAATATCATTCAGCACCTCAGCTCCCGCAACAGCAAGTCTGGGCGCCATGACCGCAAAACGGACTGGCAGGGCGCACTGATGACCATCCCCCGCACCCTGCGCCTTATGTACGTCCACGCCTACCAGTCACTCGTGTGGAACGTGGTAGCAGGAAAGCGCTGGGCCACACACGGTGACAAGGTAGTCGAAGGCGACCTCGTCCTTGTCAACGAACACCTCGACAAGACTGGCAACAGTGCAGCCACAGCCAACACTACTATCGACCAAGACGGCGAATTCATCATCAACCCCTCCGGCACCGAAAATGCAAATGCCGTCGCCGAAGACTTTGAGCGCGCCCGTGCCCTCACCAAGGCTGAAGCTGAAAGCGGCCAGTACACCGTCTACGATGTTGTACTGCCGCAGCCTGGCTTCGACGTCGAGTACCCCAAGAACTCGATCGGTGAGTTCTACAAGGAGTTCATGGGCAGTGAGCGGGGAGGTGGTTTAGATCCGCACAACATGCGCCGATCCTGGCGAGAAGTCAGCTTGAGCGGCGGGTACAGGAAGTTCTTGGCCAAGCCGCTGAGTCCGCTTGGCTTCGAGGTCCACAGCTACACGAAAGAGGACCAGCAGTTTGTAGAGACGGATCTGGACAAGATCAAGAAGGCCCGTGGCGGTGCGAAGGAGGGCGAGAGGCAGGGTGGGGATGTGACCATGGAGGAGGGCGAGGAAGAGAGCGAGAAGAAGATTGCGGTTGTGGTCAAGCTGCAGTTGGGCAGCAGCCAGTATGCCACCATGGCGCTGAGGGAGCTGATGAAGGCTGGTGGTGTCAAGGCGTACAAGCCTGAGTTCATGGGTGGCCGATAGGCAAGGCCGTGCCTTCGAAATGAAATGCAACCTGATGAGTTGCTTTAGCTGCGAGATACGTCAACGATTGCCGTGAATCCATGTACACCCTACTTCTACTAAGCACAACGACCAGCCTTTTCCCCAAGCAATATTCGACCTCAATTCAAAGAGTGGGTTCTGTAGGTTATGCATCAATCAATCTGACAACGGAGGGCGGTCACATCAAGTATTTTAACTCGCGCTTCTACTCGACCATTGGAGGTGTTTTGAAGCTGTTCATGGGTTTTACCACGGGCGTCACCAACGACACATTGATAATGAGTGATTCAATGTTTGATTATAAGCTATCCTAATTTGGTATTGATACGAGAAGCGAAGGCTAGAATATGTACGAGAACCACAATCAAGAAGCTCATACGTCCACCTAGGCAAGTTGCTGCTGGATGTACTCAGCACCGAGGTTCTGTGTAGGTGTATCGCGACCGTACTGAAGATGCTGAGCATTAATACCCTGACCATTCTTTGTGTCACAGACACCATCACCCTGTAGTTTCTTGTCAGTATGTTATCCTCGATACCAGCCTTGCTCCACAAAAGTAAAAAAGCGCTTACGAGAATGCACACGTCGAGGGTCTTGGATACCCAGTTGTCAGGAATGCCACCACCAAGCCCTGCAGACAGTCCATCAACGTCGCGTGTAGTAATGCCGTTGTTGTTGTCCACATTGCATTCCAAACCAGACTTATGCGCTGGGTTGCCAATCAGGAAGACACCTTTTACGGCGTCGAAGTTCGCGCCTGTGAGTTTGGACATGGCATTAACAGTAGCCTGAGCGCCCTGGGAGTATCCTTCAAGGATAAAGCACTCGTCAGGGTTGGTCTTCAGAGTGCTGGTAATCTTGTTGACAATATCTGTGGTGCCGGCCGCTGAGTTCTGGCTGTTGCCGGCCGGGTAGACAGTGTCGTAGGTCTTGCCCCCATCGAGGGCACCGGTGACGCGCGAGTTCATTGTCCTGAAGCCCATGGATGGGCCTTGGGCCTCGCCAGTACCGCGGGTATTAATAATAGTATATGAAGGGCAGGAAGCGGATTCAGCGCGCTTAACTTCCTTCACAGGAGCAGCAAATGATGCCGCAAGGAGGGGAACGACGGAAAGGAGGGTGGAGGCGTGCATTGTGTATGAAAGGCGTCAAGCGAAAGTTGAATGCGTGATTTAGATATTGTCGAAGGAACCGCTGAGATTGATAGTAATGCGATTGCTTATCCTTATACTTCTGTAGACAAAATGTCATAGATGGTATCGAGTAAAAAGGCCGACTATCACAATCAATGCCAGTCGACTAGGCCAGTGATCAACCACAGAGCCTGCTCCACTGACTGTTCTCTAACCAAACAAATCTATATGTACATTACCACAGTATCACCTGTTACCGTGATCGATACCCCTTAATCACGGTACTCATCCCAACTAGGTGACATCATGCTTGAAGAGGTCTACACCTATCCAATGGCTTCTCTGTTTGTCGTCCATGCGGGGAAATGATGACATGAATCGGGAGTTCTGACACTCCCTGTGCTGTGTCCGTGCATCAAACCCTGGCACTGCTCAGACCTTTTCAGAGCCTCACGCCGAGGCTGCCAGCAAACATCCACATCTAGCAAGTGTGCCGGTCTACAGTAGAAAATATTGCGGCATGAGAGCTGTTGCGGGGTGTGCAATTAATCACGGCGTCCGTCCATGTTAAGACCTGCAAGTGCAGAGTCGTATAGTTGTTAGTGAAGTCATGACTGGAAGTTCATACATGCAGATGTCGAATGCGATCAGCAGGTTCGGCAGGCAGTTGCCGAAACGGTGCGGTCTTGAGCCTCGGCAACCTAAATCTCGTACCAAACGAACGACGTGAACATCCAATAGCAAACCCGAGCCCACATAAGTGTCGATCCATACGACGCAGTTTCGACATAGAGTTTTGATAATGAGGCTGATCGGGAAAGGACCGATCCGGCAGGTTTTTTCCGCAACCGATACGCTTCAGGTGCACCTAGATAGGTAAGACCACGGCATGAAGCTTTGTGGACTGCGCCAGAGTAGGGCATCAAATGCACCTGCTATTTACGAGTCCAAACAAGATGATTTAAGGGCAAGGTTTCGGTAAGCACCTGCAGGCATGCTAAACATGAGAAGCCGCCACAGCATCCCCAATGCTTTTTCTTGGCTTTGGCAAACCCCCATCAGATATCTGTGAGTAACGATAGACTGGGGTGGTCTGTCATTCAAAGCTGCACGGATACGTCATGGAAAAACAGCAGTATGGTGAGTGAAAGGGGCCCAAAATAGGCCGTATCATGACTGCGCAAGAATGGATTTCTTGGTTTCTGTTTAGATGATATGATGCCTTCTTTCCAGTCCCACTCGAACAGACGAACATAAACGTCGTCAACAACAAGCTCTGCTGCTCGAACCATCATTTGGGCGTGGCCTTTTTCGAAATATTATTGCGTTTCGCCCTTTCTGCAGGGTAAGCGGTCGTTGCTTTCTAAGGAATTTCGAACAGCTCTCTGGGGAGCCTGATGTGGTCTGTCTTGTGAAACCTGTCCGACGCTTCGTAATGCGCGTTACTCTCCACTCCTGTCTTTTGCTTCATTCTTCCAATACCATAAACGTCAAATTTAGTTGCAACGTCGTTGATACTCCTACCACCACACACGGTGATAGGCAGCGCACAACCCCATCTCTCTTCTGCGGGAACATCTGCCATGTTTCGGGTCCCGCATGGTTCAAGGACTTGAATTTCTCCGCCCAGCTTGTTCACTGTGACAAAAACGGAATTCGCACACGACCTTTTACCTCTGTTCGCCGAAAAGTATTGCAGCATAGCAATACATTCACCCTAGTCCCATGTCAATCTTCTTGAACTCTAATTGATAAAGAGCCTGGAGGCTCCCACTTACACAAGCACCGCGCTGTCGGTGTATGTTAAGATCTGCACCTCCTTCTTGATCAGTACGAAAGACCCGCTGACACCTCGTCATACAATCTTTGACACCATCTGGAAGGTCTTTCAAAAGAGTGCTGGTCTCCATGTTCCAGATCGGACTCTTGTCCTCGCCTAGCCCTTTCAGCGACGAGCTCAGGTATACTTCTTTTCCGATAAACATGGCCGTCATGACTCCAGGCCTCTTTTTCTCTGCCACAGCCGTCCAGGCTAGCTCCATTTCCTTATATGCGTCCCTGGCCAATGCCGCGAGCTGCGTGTCCTCATTGTCAAAGACCTCTATCGCATTCTTTTTATCGAATCGGAGCCGGGAGCTAAATACATAGCCGGTACCACTTGCCTGGCCAGCCTTTTTGGCCTCGATTTTGTCTTCGGTGATTCCCAAGGGTGGTGTGCAGTACTCCACAAATTTGGCTGGCATACGCTTTTCGAGCTCATCAGTGTAGATAAGGGTATCATCGTCCCGGGTCGTTTCCCGGTCGGCGATAGAGGCGTCCTGCGCTTCAACGGAGCTGATGAGGAGCACTTTGAAAAGGGCGATGGCTAAGAAGGAAATGTTAGGCTTCATTGTTGCGGATGAGTGGCTTCTGATTGCGTCTAAATGCGGGTATAGTAGAGGCTGGTGGATGAAAACTTGAAAGACTGCTGAATGGAGAGATTACTACCATGTAAAACTACAAAGTCGGATATATATACTTATTGAAGTTTTCGTTCATGGCCTACTTACCAGCATCTCCAGGGTTAGAGGCTGGGGTGAAGACGGTTTCCGAACTCCGTTTCTGCCTATGCACTTTTCAATCCACTGTGAGTGTCCTTTTTTTCGAGCACGAGGCGTGACTCGAGCCAATCAACAATGCATCAGAGTCTCAAGAGATACCGATGACTGGGAATAGAATGGACACATTTTGGTCTCATACAGTGATGACCATAAGGCTTAGCGGACTTCAAGCACTTACATCTTGTACTACACTTTGTGTTATATTCTGTTAATAGTTAATAGCCAACTAGTCGGATGCTTTGGTCGGCGATGGCGCAATCACCGCTCCACATCCTGTGCGTCCCTAGGACTTGCAGTGAATTTCTTCCTGTTCGGACGTGATTCTACTACATGAGCAAGATTCAGTTATTCGCAGATGTGCAGAGAGTGGCTGCTCGGGCACCGAAGGTGATGCTGAGTAGCCTTTTCAAAACCCGTAGACCGGCACATGTGTGCAACATACACTTAAGGTTAGCAAGATCCCGGCATGGTTACACGACCCATAGATTCGAGAAATGTTAGATTCTCAAATGTTGTCCCATTGTCTCCAAGCGGAATTCCGGAGCCCTGCAACGACCCTACAAACGCTTTCGCCTCTAAGTGTATAGTAATCACCGCACTAAACACAGATGATCTAGATGCTCAAGTAATCCCCTGTGGCACAAGTCCGGTGTGAGCGCTTTGAAGTCAGATTGTGCAAGACGACTTTGATTGTGTTTATGGCAGCAATACACGAATATCAATTCAAACTCATCTTGTCCGTCCTTTGAATAAAGTCTAGTTCAATGGAACGTATAAATACGATGTCAAACACCATACTCATCACATTCATTCCATCAAACCATTCTTTTCGCTCACCACACTTAAGGCTTAACAGGCTAGTCATTCGTTGATCGCTATTTTACTTAGCTATAGCACTACCCATTCATCATGAAGTTCTCCTACGTTTTCCTACTCTCCATGAGCGCTGCGATGCAAGCAATTGCTACTGCCAATGTCGAATCGAACAGACAAGCACCATCTACCCATCTCGACGATGGTATTGGTGGTCGTTTTCGCAGGAATGCTCTTGATGCATCTGGATCTGATGTTCCAGGTTTGCTACAGGAGAAGGATATCGATTTTGAAGTCCGCAAGAGCAATGCAAGATCCAACAACAAGAGCAAGGGAAGCAATGCGGATAAAGGCAGAGGAACGGAAACTGGCGGGGGAAAAGGCAAAGGCAAAGGCAATGGGACGGGGGACACAGCTGCAACCAAGCCTAAAGGCTGTAAGGGAATTGTCAAGAAGCCTCTAAAAGGCAAAGGCGGCGAGGCAGGCGGCAAGACAGGCGCGAAGAAGGTCAAACATGTGGCGCAGGTTTACCATGATTTCTTGACGCCGAAGCACGCAAAAGCTATCCAAACGGGCTTTGTGACTGTTAGAGGCTAGCGAGCTCTAGATTTCGAAGAGTATTGATCCTGGGATTGAGTAACTGTCTATATACCAACGAGGTTGCCTAGGGGCGATGGGGGGGGGGGGGGGTCTTCGGTCCTATCCTATTGGTTGGTTGGTCGACGGATGTAACTAGTCACTCGCTTAGCAAGGGTCTCTTCGGTGACCGAGAGCAATCAAGTATCCGTACGCCGCCAACTGTGTCGCTCAACTTCATTGCAGTTTCGTCATTCAATGCCCATTTAATCCGTTGGCACATGTTCTACATTTCGATAGTACCGGTGATTCTACACACCACCGTACAGCCAAAAAGCAAATAACTTTTTCTCGTCCTCTCGTTTACAAATCACTCGACAAGCACTGCTACCTTCACATCCTGTGCCTATTAGCGCACCATGGCTGGCTTTGCAACGCTACCAAATGAACTCAAAGACCTAATCAACCTGTCGCAGAAAGACATATCTCGTTTATCTCGGACATCGAAATCTATGCGAAAAGCATTGCTTCCGCAGCTTTACAAGCGGATATCACTGAGCTGGGAGGCATTTAAAGCTCCTCCACACATTTGGAGTCTCTTCCAAGCTATAATTGAATCACCTGAGCTTTCCAGACTAGTGGAGGAGCTGAATTTCTGCGGAAGTGGTTATCGTGAGCGTGTCCCGAATCCTTTACGAGAGCGTCGCCCTACGGTAAAGAACGTTCCAGAGTATGTGTTTGAAGCAAAGCCGAAGATCTGCAGGACTGTCACTGGAAATAAACTTTCACTGAAGAGAGCAATGCATAGCATGAGCTTATCTGAACATGAATGGATGCCTTTGCCTGGCGGCGAGGAAGAGCTGGATCTTGTCATCGCAGCGATCATCATACGTTGTCCCAACCTTAAGCTTCTCAGCTTAGGCGCGGACTTCTTACATGAAAACAGATTTCTTCCCAAGGCTTTGCATGATTGTCTTGCTCTCAAAAACGGAGACTCAGGATCAGCGCTCACAAAGCTGGAGAGAGTACATCTTGCCCAGGACATACCAGCATATTGGGGCAGAAGTGTAGAGCCGTTAGTGTTTTCACTCGCCTCATGTCTCCCATTCTTCTATCTGCCTTCGCTGCAAACCTTCTCTGCGCCGCTTCCGGATCGCACAGGGTTTTCTAGATCTCCCCCTCCTCCAACAGAATGGCCAACTATTATCCCACCGGTATGCGCTGTGCGCACGCTAGACCTGCAGATGACGAGAGCAAGACCTGCTACTCTGGCCTTTGCACTCGCGCAAATGCCACACTTAAGAAGCCTGACATACAACTTTTGGTGCCGAGCAGGCCAAAAACTAGATTGTTTCGAGTTGCGCAAAGCATTGGACGCTGTCAGCCATACGCTGACAGAGCTGATCATATCGTTTGAACCATTCACCACAGAAGCAGAGGACATTGATGAGATGGGCCCGTGGACCGTCAACGCACAAGGTCTTGGCTCATTAGCGTTCTTATCTAATGTCACTAAGCTCGAGATAGCACTTCCAATCCTGCTGAACTGGAAAGGAGATGATGAGCTGCGTATGAAGGACACGCTTCCTTCTAGCCTGGAAGAACTTTGCTTGAGGGATGATTGCACACACTACAGCAGTATGGCTTGGGATGAGGAAACCACAATTGAAGAAGTTCTGAGCTGGCTAGAAAACAAGGCATGGAAGAAGTGTACGCCCCATATAAAACAGTTAGGGCTAAGGCTGTGTCATGCTAAGACAGAAGAATGGGGTGCACAAGTGCGAAATGTTCTTATAGATATTTGTAAGAAGGAGGGGGTAGGCTTTTGGTTCGAGAAGGAATATCCTGATCACGAGTGGAACACTTCCAAGGGAAAATACGAAGAAGTGGATAACCCATTGACTTACCCGCTCCCAAGTACATCATCGAAGTCTCAGAGAAGATAGTAGCTGGCTACAGATAAGATGAAGTTATTATTCGTTGGTCGCCTTCAATGCTAGAGTGCACAGAACTGGTCTTAAGTGCTATTGTCTGACGTACAACTATACTCCAGATACATCATCAGTGCATATGTACCAATACCCAAAGTGGGCTATTAAAAGGGTATTAAGACTAGCGGCCTCTACCTAGCGTCCGTTGGATACCGGCGAGATGGACCCTGGGGCGCTTCCGAAATCGTTGGGAAAGATGTTCATATCCCTGAAACAAATAATGATCTTCTTTGCGCTGCATCCTCAACGCATATAAGTCGGCATGGAGCGTAGAGGATGTTCTCAGTCAGCAGCCGCCGATGGTGGTCGAGATGCGGTCACCAACTCTTTTGCAGGGGTGTAGAGATTATCAAGGTGCGAACACCGCAGCCGCTCCATTCATTGCCTAGATGTCCCAACTCGTGGCCGTTGAACAGATTGCATGCCCTGCTTCGCCTCCTTGGCAACGTAAGTTACATGAGCTTGTCCCCCGGTTCCCGGCCATTTTCCCTTCCGGTGTTACTTTCCAAAGCTGTAACAATGACCAAAATCAGCGCTTGGGTGAGAAGGCACCTGGTGTTCAGACCAGGTCGCGAAGAGCAATCCATAGACCACCCACCGTTGCGTTGCTCCCCTCGTTATGACGTCCTATCACACCGACGTCATTCGATACACAGGCATCCCGCTTTTTCCAGCTGCCCTACGACATCCGGAGTATGATGAATTTCACGGCCTTTGGTGGACATACCTACCGTGTGGATGTTGTGCATCAAGAGGGGGCATGGCAATGGAGGTCCGGCCACTGCTTTCGGAACGGTTCATGGAGGCTACCCTCTATGCGGTACGGTTGGCTCGGCCCGTGGTGCGATGGGTGCACAGAGGATATGGAGAGATGCAAGCGCCCAGGGAAGATCTCGAATGTGTACGACATTGGCATTATGGGTTTTCTACTGTCGTGTAGGCAGGCATACTCTGAAGGCATTGATGTCTTGTACGCTGCCAATTGTATCAGCATCAGGACCGAGCCCCTGCTCCTTCACCTCCCCAGGCTTATCCCGCACAACCGGCTTGCATCAACTACTTCCCTCGGAATGATCGTCGAGGCGCACTGTGTTGAGCAAGAGAACGGTAGAAAATCCTTCAAATTGGACCATCTGGAGCCAGTCCTCGATAATATTGTCACGCACTGCCGCCACCTCTGCGGACTCTGCTTGTCGTTCATCGTCTGGCAACGTCAGGGCTGCCTATCCAGTACTTTAGGGCGCTGAATACTTCTCAGCCTATCATTGACCGTCCGCGCGAGGCGCCGATCAAGAGTCCGCTAGGCAGATCGCGATGGAGGTCTTTAGTTAGTGAAGAGCCCAAAGTGCAAAGAAGGTCTATCGAGCGCTACCCTTACCCGCCTCTGAAGCTGCCAGTACTTGACGGCGGGAATGAGAGTGAGAAAAATTCGGGGTATTGGCTTAGCGAGGGCGATGAGGGGCCACAGCTAGGGTACTTCAGCTTTGGGATATAGTTAATATTAGATAGTCGACAGAAGAGCTTAGGAGCATCACCTTGATATCGTAATGAGACGCACGACTCTGGACTAAATCCTCAGGCTACAAGGACCAACAAGATCGCACGTGCGTTGAAGACGTGTCTTAGGGCTTCATCGCTTGATTGTTGCTTGCAGAAATAAAAGACCTCCAGCTTCGGTCGCGCTCTTCTCAACGTCCTAGTGGAAGCTTCAAGTGAGCCGGCATCTTGATGACCGTGCTCAGTTTTCCCTTCCTATCGTTCATGATTTTGAAGTCAATCTCGAAATGCAACGTCCGTCTGAGTTCTCTCAATTCTAGCGACAGGCTACCAACATGTCAGACACAAATACCTATACCTTACCGGAATACGACATAACATCTTGGCCAAGCTTGACAAATGCCAAACTTCAACTATTCACCATCCGGATGGTGTTCGGGAATACTTTGTTGCCAGATTCCGAACACTGATACTTATGATATATGTGGCATGGGCCCGCCCTTCACAGAGACCGACAGTTCTCCGCCGCTCATCACACCCACTCCACTACGACAGAACAATGTCTCCGCATTTCGACGAGGTGCAATCAGACCTCCGCGCGAATCCAGAAAAGAAATGGGGTTTCGTCATATTCCGCTGCACGTACGGCGACGATGCAGCCTGGGAGCGCATGATGAGCCGAATCAACACCCAAGCAAGAAACTCCCTCAAGCTGGAGGGCGCATCTGACCTGTTCCCACGCATTGACTGGGCGGTGCAGGAGAACCCCGCATGGAACGAAGCTGGGCCAAAATTTATCAAGCAGTAAGGTGCGAATCTGGTCTACTGAACACCCTTAGCTGATTGCGACGAACAGGCGGTTTGTTGAATGGAAGAACGCAAACTTCCCTGATGGATGCGGCGGCCCGCGATCATACGGCTGCATCATGATTGACAAACAGAGCCTGGATACGCTGCAACATGAATACACGCCGCCGGAAAACGAGTTCGACATGCATGGCTGGAGCTGGGTCTGGATGATATCGAGCAGTAAGGGCGAGAGGACGACACGAGTTGGTATCAGTTACGTGATGCCCCGCACGTGGTTGATGTTGAATAGACCTGGTTGGGGCGCGATCTACGATGGCGGGGCAGTTGTAACACCCTGATGCGGAGGACGAGTCAGGCACCAAAACCAAATCTATTGGTATCATAACCCCTTTCTGCTTTCTGTTCTAATTATAGTCCTAGACTATAGAAAACTACAGAAAGAAACAATATAATAGTAGGTATTCACTACTTAACTGCTAATCCGATGGTACGTTACTGAAATACAGCTGAGCGAACGGGAAGCCTTGTTTTCAACGTCCTATAGTCGTACGTATCAGTAGAGGGCATTGCAGCACTAACATACTACATGGATTGGATGCGGCTCAACGATGATGGCAAACAAACGTCAGGACCCGCGTTCCCAGGTCTTGCACGCAATGATTCTTATGGTTCCAGCTGTCTGAAAGTGAAGTGATACAGGCCACCGTCACAATGGTCGGGTTCGTAACGGGAAATATGGTGGCTCGAATCTGCGGTTTTATACGTAGAAGCCAGTATATATGTCAAGATAGTGCCGTGGGAAAGATGCGCTATCATCCCCTCAGTACTCTTGACCTCATTCCGTGCCAACTTTGCTTCACCTTGATGGCTCAGCCCATTAGCTGCATCTGATCCGTTGGTGGCCACCTGGTCTGCGCGAAGCTTAGACACCTCTTGATGCTTTGCAGGTACTTCCTCGTGCTCTCGTCGCTGAGAATGTGTGCTGAATTCTCGTTCTCGTGTAGTTTCTCTCGTGCGCTTCGCTCGTGGATACCAACCATGGTAACACCGATGGGCCACGCAGCATTGCCAATACTGAGCCTGAGGTAGCCATCGTTTGCATCGACATATCGTCGCTCTTGCGCCGCGTGTATGATTTCTACCACAGGCTGGATGATGCTATCGGGGAGATCGAACTTTTCCAGTTTCTTGAACAAAGGCCGCATGTTCTCTCGTGCTTGCACCATAGCAGCATATGCTTGCTTGCCCTGGTAGCTCTCCCTGACTTCTGCATCTCGCAGTGCCAGTGTTATGTCCCATTCCTTGAGCACCATTGTGAAGTAGCTAGCCAGCTGTCTGAAGAGGAATTTCCGCCCTTCGATATCCTTGGGTATCTGAAGATCGACTTTCATGTCTTTTTCTGCCACAAGCTGTAGGGTTGTGGGTATTGGGCCATCTGTCATGGTCGCTGCCAAGCTGTCCGCGCCTATGCGCTTCTTGTACCGCTTCAGCCGTTGTTTGTGTGTCTCGCCGAAAAGTCGCACAGGTTCGTTCAGAGTTCGTAGTTTCTCGATCAACACTTCTTCAGCTATGTCCTCCTCTTCGGGCACCGGAGTGCCTTCTTCACCCTCCTTTTGCTTAGGTGGCAGGTCAGGTAACCCTAACCGATTTCTCCTCCTCCTCTCTTCCGCCTCCTCTTCTTCCTCCCGTATGCGCCTGGATTCTTCAGCAAGCCGCCTGCGTTTCTCTTGCCTGTCAGCTTCTCTCTCTGCCTCCTCTTCCTCTGCCTTCCGTTTCTTTTGCGTCTTTTCCTGGCGGGCTTTCTCTTCTGCCTCTTGTTCTGCGCGATACGCAACTTGTCTTTGAGCCTCGATTTCACTGCGCTTAAGATACTTCTTTTCGCTCGAAGGCGCAAACGAAGCACTCTCCTTTCCTTTCTTGATTTGCGCTGACATCAGCTTTGCGAAGTCCATGATGGCGGCAGGTATTGATTGTGTAAACTACAGAACCGTTCACTTCGTAACCTCGCGATTCAGTTATGACGCGCCAAGACCGCGCTAGTGGAGCTTCACGCGCCTTCCCCAGCTTTCACTTCCTTCTGCGATTGACAAACACCATTTACATCACCATGGCTGCGCATATTGATCGAGAGGCTACAACACCTTTCTTGCTAAGGCTGTTTTACAAGCAAGGTTCTTACCACAGGTGCGTGCTTCATTCGAAGTAGAACGCAGTTTACTGATGGAGCTACAGACTGGACGAATTCGATCCCACACTCCCGCGTCTCCCCACTCACCTTCAAATTTACACATGGCAAAGCTGCACTTTGCGCGAACTGTGCGGTCTCTTCCTTGGTGCCATGCCCAACCTGCTACCACAGCCCTATGCAGGCACACGCATTGCCTTCCGCCTCGTCTACCCGGACATCCAAGGCACGAGCCGGCCTGGTGCCCAGGGACGCTATATTTCACGAGATATTGGATCTGTCATAGTAGGCGCACGTACAGCAAACGATGAGAGCGATATGGACGATGGTAACGGAGCATCGGTAGCTGAGGCGCTGAAGCAACTGAATGGTGATCCTGACAAAACCTTGGGCGATGCCAAGTTCCTCATAGGAGACTACGTCACATGCGCAATCCTTCCGCCGTTGCCTGATGGTAGCGTTCCAGCAGCCCCGCCACCAGTCTCTGGGCCAGGACGAGGACCACCCGGCCCGTACGGTGGACGTGGTGATTTTGGCTTTGGAAGGGGAAGAGGAGGAAGATATGACGACAGGAGACCGTATGATGACAGGAGACCAAGCGGAGGTGTTCCATCAGGCGAGTGGAGACGTGGCGAAGCTCCGCCAGATCGTGAACCTGGGTTCGGCAGAGGGAGAGGCGGCGGTGGCGGTGCTAGTGGAGGGCCAGACGGCAATTGGCATGGACGAGGAAGGGGGAGGTGGTGATCTGTCGGGATCAACTCACATTACACCATATGGACACTATTATGGCCACATGCTTGTATCTTGCTCTCCACAAGTTGAGCTGGACGGTTGGCGACGCGGCCCAAACATTCCTGGGACCGTAGCGCCCGAAGAGGTGAGTTGGAGGCTCTCACGATGCAGAATGACATCGGCCAACGCCGTAAAGTGCAAGGAGCGATCCATCACTGAGACCTGGGGGTGTCACCTGTTGACCCTACGCATGCGACTTTCAACTCTATCGGGCTTGACGTAGCTGTTAGTCTGTGGCAACCACCTTGAACTCACCGCCGAAGGTTATCAATATAACCAAGTAAGCAATCGTCGCGTTCTGTCGGACGCTGTTCCTCCAGTGGAGTCTTGACATTATGGGACGATGCAGCCACCTTCGGCTTCATTGTCATGGCGGAAATTACGGAACCAAGTCCAAATCTATCAATAGCAGACTGTACGTTGAGTGCAATTCCAGAGGGCATGACTGTGTATCATCGAGATAATCACCGTTGGTTCCATTCGGCTAACGGCCACAGGTGTACAATAGAATGCAAAGGCAGCCTTGCTTGGCCATCCTTTACTGCTGCCATTGACGGTGCACGCACAAGCTAGCGGTTTTCAGCTGTCATTGATACTGGCAAATTCAGAGATCTGTTGTCGAAGGATCAGAAGCCATCAGCTACGATACACCGTGGTAATCGAAGCATTTAGGCCAGCCACGCTATGCCCATTACAACTTGTTCGGGCTCAACGATCTGCCTTCCGCGGAACGAAGAGGATGAAGCGCAAAGTGGGACTTGATGCACAAGGCTAGTGAGATGAGGAAGACCCTGAATATGCAATCGTAAGCCCTGCCGACATCTGTAGGCGCATGTTCAACGGAACACTGGATCACATCCGATCACGCTGCATCATGCCGTCTTACGAAATCCTGCTCCACGTGTCGGTACAGGCACGTGTTCTGGACGATGAGTGCAAAGCGTTGCGTTGTGTACGGTCGTGCACGATGAATGCACTTGGTATCGTCAAAGTCAGGGTTGCCGCCAAGCGCGCGTCTATGACTTCGTTATCATATCACTGCCAAGGAAAGCATCAAAGACCACGCGCTGCCTTTCAAAGGAAAAAGGATGGCGCGCGCGACCGTCAGTTCCGCATGCAGTACTCTTTCGAAAACTGAAGGGTTGGGTATGATCTCCAGCCACGCTCCGTACGATGTCCAAGTTCACGATCAACTTGGGTGTGGCAGAGCAAGATGCGGAGACTTCGGCGACGTTTGCCATTATCCACTCGGATGAATTCCTTGGCAGCATCGCGGCAGGGTATGGAAGCGCGATGTTAGCGCGTCTGATAACGCAGTGTATAAGTCGTAAGTGTGTGTAAGCTACTCACGACGTTTCCTATGAACGAGGTATTGGAGTCTTGATGATAGCGTGTGATTTTGACGCCAAAACTTCCCATAACTCCCACAAATGCCTCGCTTCCACCTTCGATCAGTTGATAGGGGACCCGGGAGCGTGGTTACAACTCAACAATGAACGTTTCAATACCCAATCCACCAGCGTTCCTCAACCACGCCGCCGACTTTCGCGACTCGCGGCTGAGCGCACTTCAGCGACCGCAGTGTTCAAAGCTGATAATCGACGAGTGAAAGTACAGCAGAACAATGCAAATACGCAGACCCGGATGATGGAAACCTGTATTCATGCGATTACCCAACATTTAAGACCAGCGCGCACTTGTGGTGAGATGTACGCTCGGAAAGTCCGTCTAGGATCCAGTCGGCGACAGCGGGAACAGCTTCGAGGCAGCTCGGTCCCAGCTTCCGCCTCATCAGGTTGTGGCTGCGTTCAACGACCCCCGCGTCACGAATGTCTGAGGTCCGCGGAGTGGTGGTCAGTCCGCGGAGTGGTGCTCAGCCTGTCCAAGGAGCTCAAGATCCCACAGATTCAACCATTGAGAGGCCATACACGTGATCCACGACTCATGTCCGCTGCACACGCCAGTAACGGTACGCCCGCGCCTCTTTGGCACAGACATACGAGCTACGCCTCCACTCAACCTCGTTGCCCAGCTTCCTTATTTGACAACGAAGAATGAATTTTCCAAAATCAGACCATTTACAGATCTCCAACTGCAAACCATCCCGGATTCACTCAGATTCAAATCTGAACTCTCATTCAACTCACCTATCGGGAGGGCTTGCCTGTTCAATGTAGCGCGTGTGCATGCGGTCAATCCTTGATGGCATGCCCATTGTCGTTATTTCGCTCAATTTCCCGCCGATAAGTCTACGATGTTTCCTAACACGTACACAACCCCCTGCTTGTGTGCTAGCGTCTTTCGTCAAGATAGCTGAGCTCCTGGTCAGCCGTTTGCCCTTGTTTCTATCCACTTGAGGGACGCATAGTGGACTTCTTCTCTGCCAAGGCTTCACCCTAATAAGCAGAGTATGTTATGGTAGTCTATTTGCCCCTTCACGGACCTCTTTGTCCTTGTGATGTGGCAGATTGTCGGTTTCCCCGTTGGCGTCCCACTGCGCTAGTCTCCCGCGCAGACGATCGGGGTTTACAAAGGCTTGGCTAGCTTGATCTTGGTTGAATCTCAACCCCCACGTGCCTATCGGGAACGACAGAGATCACTCCCCAAGCAGGAGAGCTGCGGGCACAACAAACTCATGGCACGAACAAAGGGTCTTGGCTCTGCATCAAATCAGAGTCCGATGTAGACGCCTGAACTTTCCGTGACAGGCTAGCAAAAGCCACACAGATGCCCGAATCCCCAAGTCGGTGACTTGTAACATGCAAATCGTGCAATCCTAATTGAATCAATCGGCGGCGGCATCTCAAAGAACTTTGTACACCAGCTCCCTCCGACTAGCCGGTGGATGATCCAACTTCCGAGGAGGCAGCATTCGTCATCGTAAGGCTCACGAGGGCTGGATCGTGCCAACAACTCAAGTATTTCGTTGCAAATCAACGCACAAGTGATTAAGGACGTAATTTTCGTTAACGGAATTCATCGTTGTTGTCGTCATGTTATTTCGGTTGCGCCAATTTGCGTGCACCGCGTGCCACGTTTCGAAAAAAAAAAAAGCATCTCATCAGTCCACGAAAACAGTCGTGCCAACAGCTCTCACTCTCAGACCTATCATTGGTCTCTCGCTGTCGCTTACAATTCGCACTACTCGGTTAGCACGGCGAGGCACCTATAATCCTTGACATTAAGGCGTACTAGATATGAGGAAATCTGGCTGACGCGATGGACCAGGCCTGTTAATGTATTTTTGTAGTGCATGTAAGGAACAGAGCACAGATGTGGCAAGACCGTATGCCACTGCAATAGGGTGATGGCAACAACAACAACAACAACAAAGGAACTGGAACGCACGGTGTTGGTGAGAGATCCCAGCCTCGATCCGTTACCTAGCTCCTGCAGGGCAGCGGCTACACCGCAGCTGCTACCGTCGATGCTACTATCTTGGTCCTCGCGGAACACAAACGCGTTGCCGACCTTAGCATGTATACAATCCATGTCGTTTTAGCCCCACAAGGTACGTTAGCGCCCTTGAATTTGTCTGGGCTGATTGCGGCAGCGATCAATGACTTCCCCACGCACGAAGACGTTGGAGGCGTGGTAGCTGACCCACATGCCCCTGCTCCACAAGGCCCTGGAAAGTTGCCTAACTCGTATCTAGCCAGAGCGTGGCTTAACTTGGTAGAGTGGAGACGGAACCGCTTCCTCCAGGCGTAATGAGGAGCGCTGGACATTGCCAACTACAATGAGTACTGTGAGAAGACAAGACAATTGTAATTTGATGAAGTTGAACCCGCTGAGCATCACTCTGAACAGCATGATCGCATTCCCGCAGCGTCGAACAAAGCCGGTCTCAGCCTTGAGGCGGGCGCGAACTGCGCCGTACTAGAGCATATGAGTTAGCCTTCCTTGCAAGTTCGTCCCGCTCAATTCATTGTCTCATCTTGAGCTAACAATCTCATGGACAGGCTGTGTGCGTGCGGTATGCCGACTCTAATGCAGGATAGTCAGGTACCGAATGCCTGGGAACTCACGACCGTAGTGTTTTGTGTACCGATCGACGGCTGGAGCAGTCTCTCACACTTGGCCCACCAGGATCTGTGAGGTACGGTTCAGTGTTCAGTGCTAGTCTTCATATATCATCTCGCCTCCCCACTGTTCAAGGATGCTATCTACATCACCACGAAGCTCGTCTACATAGATTCCTACCTTGAGAAACTCTTCACACATATACTCAACTCTACCATACTGAACGCCTTGGTAGGAACATGGAGCCCAGACATTGACGGCACAGCTAATCGGTCCGACAGCTTTCCCGACTACGCAATGGAGCAGCCAAATTCTGCTCCTTATGTCGCTAGCTCCTATCCTACTATGATGGATCTGCCAGCTTTGCATCTGCCGTTCCGTACTGCCTCAATCGGCCCAACCACACCAGACTCCCAACAGCACTCGTTCGATGATAGCCCGTACTTCAATACTATGCCACAGGAGATTTTGAATTACCCAGTCACTAGAGTAGCAGAAAGTTCGCTCGATCCATGGCTTATGGACATGCCTGGGACCGCGAGCCCGGAGTCATCGAGGTTGTCTATGAGCCCTTCTCAGGGCATCGCAACACCGCCAGCTGATGGCTTCTATTCACAACCTTACCCTGACCAGCTACACCTTCCAGCATACCAACTCCTAGAGCAGCCGCAACCACTTCGGTCTTGCTCCACAAGCCACCCCAATTGGGTGAACAGCGGCGAAAACTTAGTGCGCAACTACCCCGACAGTGACATTTGGGGCACCCAGCCGTTTGTGGCACAACCTTGGATTCCCAGCCCGTACGATGGTTATACTCCCCCCAACATGGCTCCTAGCCACGCACATGCCAACAACGGTGCACTTTCACATTTCGCATGTGCTTCTCAGGTCCAGTTCTCAGCTCCCGAGGCCGTACAGACAAGATCAGCTGCCAGCAATGAAGGCTCGCCTTTTGGTGACGACAGCAATGAGGAGGAGGACTCATCTGATGAGGAGTCTGATTCTGACGACGAGGGGTCAAACTATAACCACACTGAAGTTTCGGCGGCAAGGTCCAAGCCAAAGACCAGATCATCCCGTCCGCACGTTGACAGATGGACTGTTCCAGTCAACAGCATTCACTACTCTGAAAACCGAGGCTACGTGTGCGACGAACCAGATTGTGGCGCAACCTTCGTTCGCCCAGAGCATCTTCGACGACACGTTAATTCCAAGCACACAGATGAAAAGAATCATGGGTGTAAGGTAAATGGGTGCAAGAAACTGTTCACGCGCGGTGATAACCTGCGTGATCACTACTGGACACATGTGGAACGCGGCGGTCGCGCTGGAACGAACAGGAAGATGCCGATACCAGAGCTCAAAGTCATACTTGGGCCCAAGGAGAAGAAGCTCGTCAGGAAACTTCGAGTGAAGCTCAGACTACACAATGAGAAGGAGAAGCAGAAGAAGCAGCAGGTAGCACGGCCAGCATACTCTGAGCGCTCTATGCTGTAGCTTATACCTCGGGATAACTTCATTTTTTTCGGTTTTTGGTTCGGCGTTGGGGAAGCCTGTCACTCTCCTAGTAATCTGTATCATGACACGTAGGACATATGCAGATGTTGTATTACCTTTCTAATGAACATCTTCAGGACAGCACAATCTGCTCATGGCTTCAATTGCCGCGGAGCCATGCCTGGATAGGTTTGCTCAGCTGTACAGTTCCTCTCGTCCAAGAAGAATTACCCCGCGGAGAGTTGAGTGACGTCGGCGACAACAACAGCTGTCGGCGAGCTTCACAACCTGCGGCAACATTCTGCGGTTCACTACGAAGTAGCGCACTTCCTCAAAGTCAAGTTTGCTGCGCACATCCCCGAATCTCCAATTTCGGATCCGGAGGGTTTCGCCCCGGAACGCCATGCAGCACCAGAATCGCTCCTCGTCCGTGCGCCTTCCACGCCTTAGGCATCCCTGCCGATTTTCGAACCCCCACAGAAGGCTCGTCGATTGGTCAGACGATCTTATCTCGGCTATGGAGTGATGTGACAGGCTCCGCTAGCCGCCGTAAGTGTGCGGGATTAGCGAACCCTGCAGGCAGCAGCTACTTCGCGATGACCGTGCGGTGCATGGTGAATGAGCCAGTCTTGGCGATCACGGACATGCCTACGATGGTAAGCCTACTCAAGAGCGAACGTGTGATATGTGATATGGTGTTTACGCCTTGATCGAATGACCTTAGTGGGAGGCTTGATCTCAATGGACACTCCGAGCTTTGTTGGTGCATTGAGGACCAAATCTGACATAGTCTGATCAGAAAGCAGTAGCGCGCAAGCTGCACGCAAACAACAGTGATGCATGGAGCTCAATTCCAACAATCTAGCTTTACTGCAAAGGATTCTGATCGATGCCTTCCTTCGTCATCCTCGACTCATCTCATTAGATGCACCGCTGTTCTTTCGAGGACCCATGATCAATTAGCAAACCTTCTACGCCAGACAATGAAACCGCGCCAGCTCCTTCAGGGCAATGCAAGATATCACTGGTGTCTGAAATCAACGGCCCAGCGTGTGGCGCTTATGTCAACCATGAAAGAGTAATTCCGAACGCCACAGGCTTTGGCGCAACAAGACCTTGGAGGCAGCCCATCCGCTTTCACTCCGCGGACTTTGAACGCAATTCGCGTTCGCCACGTTTTTACATGCAAGGATCGATGCGCAGGTCGTGTTGGTTCGCTGCTAACAGACATGGCCCCCTGACCAGCGGTGACCGTTCGTGTGTAGGTGGGCAATCTGGCCAACGTCAAGCTCCTGACGCCCAGGGTCCATTCGAGCCGCGCCTCTGCAGATCACACGGAGCTTGTGCTCATGTAATCGGCCAAGATGGGACTTGCATGCTCATTACGGAGACAGGTGTGTTGCAACGTTGTGCCTAAGTCCACGTTAGCTTCATCGCCTCGTGAATACGACATTCGATCGATTGATCGATTGATCGATCTGAAGGAAAGCAAGATTTATCAGCCTATCGACCGGAATCCTGGAGGCGAGACCCTCAGCCTTGTTCCATTAGTTGAGCACTAGAAGTGTGTTTTGAAGTGTCCTGCATGGATCGCGAACAGGTGCTGCACAGCGAGTCTTTTCGAAGTGTTACACGACGATCTTCGTCGCCAAGGTCGAAGGAAGCGGTTGGGCATGCCACGTTCCCTATACTAATGCTGTTGTATGCCTTTGGTTTAAGGAAAGTCGATATTTTGCCTGGCCACATCAACACAACATCCTCAATGATGAGGCTACACTTGAAACCGAAACAGGGACCCGCCAACACATTGCACGTCCTTCTGCCCTTCGCTGATGTAGCTTTCCAGATCGACAGTCCTAAAGCTCCCATATTCAGACCCTCACAGGAGCGAATGCCTAGCTGATCACCCTGACCGTATTTTACTCTCTGTGTTTGCTTGAAGATGCAGGCCGCATATAGCCTCAACGTGCTACTCTCAATTGGCAATATTGCTTGGCGAGAAATGCGTATTGAGCGAGGGAGTACTCTCAAAATAGGTGCAACCACTTCCATTGCCATGGTCGCTGCACGCACTTCGCCCCAAAGGTCCTTGCGGCAGGACAAACAGGAAATAGCGATACGCCGCAAAACCTGTTTTTATCACAAGCATGCTATAAGTTGCAGATCATGAGGACGACTTGTAAGTACATCACGAATTGCCTGCGCACCCTACCCCAGCATGATATCGAAGGATGCGGACGTCAATGCGGCCCAGCACAGCAAAACGTAAGGTTGAAGAGGTTCTGCACATCCAAACAGCCTGCATAGTCCAGACACTCTCCTAAGTGAATAAACCAGCCCATCTTTCCCTTTGCTTTCATTGAAGCTAAAAATTGACGCGACAGAATTCGCCATGAGTTCCCACGACTAGATTGAGCCATTTCACCTTCGACTTACGCATACATAACCTATTGCGAGCTCCAATTTCGCCTCTAGCTGCTATTTCTTCGTCTTTGCACGAATCAGAAGTAGTGGCGCTCAACTACTGTGCCGTCAATCCAGACTGTTCAAGGAAGGAGTGATCGACACATACATGCCCACGAGGTCGGCACACCAACTCTTCTTGCCCTGTCGTACTCGTATCTGCATGAATATCGAGACAGGAAATTCATTGTCAATGCTTGGTCGGTGCCTTAGACTTTTTTTGGGCTCGACCTCCCTGTCCCTGAATGCATGGAAGACTCAGCAAATTACCAATGCAAAACTTGGCATCTGCATACGTGTTAAGATTGGAGCAACAGATCAAAGGCAGGCTCAGTGTGTCAATGCTGATGTTATGAAGGAGCATTTGATTTCCTAGGTAAAGACTTGGAAGACTGAAACAAAGGAAATACAGCTGCCCCTTGCTGTCCAGCCACCCGCCGAACCTTGAAGGCTCATCACGCATACAAACATGGCAACTTCCGCATGAGTAAAAGGAAACAGAGGATCAACGCATCTCCCCAACTGTGAGAGTAGACAAGACGCGAGTTGATGATTGAGAACTGTTACATGTGGTGAGCTTTATTGATGCCCCCGCACAGGTTTTCAAAACTGCGTACACCTAGAAAATTCACTACATCGAGTACAACTTCCAGATAACCTTTTTCCTGAAGCCATCCATTCCATTCAAGGATCCAATATACATCCCGGGACCGCTTGAGATGGCTCCGGTAAGCCCATGACGCTTCTTCAAATTGCTATCTAGTCCGATTCAGCACAGTTTTCGAGAGCAACCTCATGTCCAGATTTCAACTATGGGAGTCTTTGAGGTCCTCTGCGAACTCAATAGTGACATTTTGAACTCAATGAACATTTCCCCACACCGCTTATTTATCTATCCTTAAGAATGCCTCTCAGTTTACAGCCACCTCGACCGTTCGTTACATAGACAGCACCGCCGATACATGTGCATCATTAGAGAGATAGGAAAGGATGACTACTTTTATCGCAGCTTAGCTAGTATCTCCAGTCAGCCGTGTACACTGCAGCGTTCTGGCAGAGCAACATCAGGTGATGATAGACACGCATATTGAGCACCTTGTTTTATTTCATTTCCGACTCAGTGATGACTTTGGCACCGCAGCCGTCAACTACGAGCTTTTTTGGACCAACCAAGCACTTTACTTATTGAGAACGAGCTGTCTAAGTGCAATCTAGCACTAATAGAATCGGGGTCATCATGGCTTGCGATATGCTGCGGGCTCTCAAGGTCAGAATTTAATCTGGAGCTACATGCACATAAGCCCGCAATTTCGGTTTTTTGCAGGAATGCCACCAACATCGCGCGGGTGACACTTGATGTCCGTGGAACGTAGCACAAGGACGAATAGTTCACTTGCTCAGGGCTGCAACACACACTCACTGACCTCTGAGAGATAATCCGCTTAGAGAACCCGCAAGCAAATCGAGGCAAAGGAGCATGCCTGGGATCGTTCGGAAGTGTACGTGAGTCACATTGCAGCTTGAGAATTTGGCCATGAACAGTGTGACAGAAGACAAAACTATCTCGTGCAGTCTCTATAAAACAGGCTGGCGCGTTCCCAGCCAACCTCGACTGAAGCAAATCGATGGCTCCGTGAACGGCTGGCCCAAAGTGTTCCAAATCGTGTTTATTGACTGTTTGGGCTGTCTGAAGTGTCTTTCAACTACATTAAACCATTTCCATGATTATTCGTCACCGACTGCCTCGTCTTCGCGAAAGTTGACATCCTCTAATACGACTTTCGGTCTGGCGTCGACAGCATGATGTGTGAAAAATGCGCAGAATGCAGTCGTACATTGAGAAGATTGTGCAGATCAAGGGGTTGAAAGACATAGGTATAGGTCACAGCCACAGACTACTACCACAGAGGACATACGTGAGGCACGAGAGTGTTGCAGCCACGTTCGAAGCGTGCCTCATTTGCTAGCGTGGGAGCCATCGGACCGAAGACTGTCAACTCTTCTGCTCCGCCGACTGTACCGTACGAGACTTCTGGCATCTGCAACATGATAACATCCTTCCATTTCGCAATGTGCACTGAATATCACCTCTACTCTTTTACGATAATTCCCGACGACATGTCAAGGACTCCCGTCTTAGACCTTCCCGATGTGGCACGTCGATGTATTCGTAGACCGAACAAGCCTGCCTGGGAAGATTGCGGGTCAATTTCAGCTTACGCATTCTTTAATGACAACATTTACTGATGAAATATCGCGATACGAACTACTCTATCTCAGGGCCCAAGTTCGGACTCGCTGCTGTCCTGATACCGGGAGCGTCGCGCTATCAATCGGAGCGTTTCGCGCCAAGTCGCAAACAAACTCTTGTTTCCACGTAGCTTGTTCCAAACATTGCTTTTCATCTCCAGCCTTCTCAACACCTGAAGTGTGGAAACTGAATCTAGTGGTCGGATGAGGGGTTTCCGGAACTGCCTGTCGTGCCCAAGGCCCGATTCATGAGTCCGTTCCTGTCGCGGTTCCTGGATGAAGACTCCTGGCCGTGTCACTCAAGCATCAGGTCTGTCGACTTAAGCTTTTCGGAATAGCAGTTAACAAACAGTCTACCAATGGGAGTTCCTGCTAATTTTATACTTGACACTACAGCGTCTCCTTCTATGCCCTTGGGCCTGAAGCCTGCCTGTGTCGTTCATCGTATGATTCGTAACTCATTTTGTGCCAAGGAGGCTTTCGGCAGCCTCACCACCCGCAAAGTGTGGCGTACCATTGCTCTCCTCAGACAACAACGACAGATGGATCTAGTGGTTGTCTATGAGACGATACACAGCGTTACAGGTTATGAATAGTACGGACTAAAAGTACCAGTCGAAGATATGTATCAAGTCCATTTCCCGGAGCTTGTATGTATCCGGAGCCATAGTATGCCTGGTATAATATGTGTGCAGTCACCTGTGAGCATAATCTTTCGCCAGGCTTCACAATCTCGAACCCCCCTCCCCTTCCGAACGAACATTGTTTTAGTAGCTGTACACTGTGTTTATTATGCGTACTAGCATATTCTTCTCAGCAGCTGTGGTTGCCCGCCTCACATTAGCAGCACCTACTAATAAGCGGCAATCTGGTCTGTCACCAGATGGCAACTACTTCCCACTCGCAAATGGGTTCCCAAATCCTAATAGAGATGGCGAAATCACGATTCAGGACGGTGCACATGGTACCTTACCAAATGGGCCACCACCACCTGCACTAAGCGCGGAAGGAGTCACCAACCTCAAATTGATCGCACTGAACGAGCTTTTTGAGGTCGCCTTCTTTACCGAGCTCATCTACAATGTCACAAACAAAGTTTCTGGATACGATCTAGGCTTGGGACATGATTACATGCTTGACTCATTAAACGCCATTGTCAACCAAGAGGAACTGCATGTACTCAATGCGAACGGCGCGCTTGAGCACTTCAATCAAGAGAAGATCCAGGCTTGCAAGTACAACTGTAAGTTATGTATCATATCCCTTTCACGCCTCACGACTAAATTCACCGCAGTCCCAGTCACAGACTTCCAATCCGCCATCGCCCTGGCCGGGACCTTCACCGACGTCGTTCTTGGCACACTCCAAGACGTCAACCAAATCTTCGCAAAGAATCGGGATGACGGACTTGTTCGCGCTGTCACATCCGTCGTTGGCAATGAAGCCGAGCAGGAAGGTTTCTTCCGCTTAATGCAAAAGAAACGGCCCTCCTCTCAACCCTTCTTGACAACGGCGACTCGTGATTTCGCATTCACCGCCATCCAGGACTTCGTCATAGAAGGCTCGTGTCCAAACATTGGCACCATCCCATTGAAGAGGTTCAAGCCGCTTACTGTGGAGACGAAGACGATTCCAGCTGAGAACCAGAACCTTAAGTTCTCTTTTAATATGAAGGATGCAGGGATGTATGATACACACGATATGCGATTGACCTATTTGAATGGCCAGAACCAGCCGATTGTCAAGAAATTTGAGAACGTAAAGATGGAGGGCGGAAAGGTGTTTTTCGAGGCAATGTTTCCGTATGATGATTTCCTTATGAATGGGCTGACTATCGCGGCCGTCACGATGGGTGCCGATGAATTTGCGGATGCGGATACGATGGCGGGAGCTGCAGTATTTGGACCGGGAATTATCGAGGTCGATTGAACTCTGACTTTGTGGCTGATGGAGGACAGTGGAGCCTTTTTTTTTTGCATAGCAATGGCGTTGTTCTTTCTTACACCATAGGAATACCCTTGTCCAAATGTATAATGACTAAACCAAATTATACCTCGGCGGCTTGTCGAACGGTCCACTACGTTCCACTGTGCATATTGCCGTCCATATTATGTATCGTCTTCAGCTCACTTGTTGATCGTGTGACAGGGTTGTATGGCATGCTTGGTGTTGGTTGCTTGGCCGCGTTGCCCATGCTGCTCAAGAACTCTTTGATTGAACTGGGCCACTCAGGGTCATTCCATACAGAAAAAACCAGATTCGTGTACTCTGGATCTGGCACATCACTCTGCCGCAGATACATCAAAGCCACGCCGAGTGGGAATGACACCACCGAGGGGCCTGTGATCCCGTTGTCCTTGCGGAAAAGCCAAGGGACGGAACGTACGATAAGGCGGGCAAAGGGTCGGCCGTGTGGGCGACTCAGGTAGAGTGTGGGGTCATCATCAAAGGAAAGGCGTAAAGCACGGTCGAGAGATTGGTATAGTAGCGTTGCGGTCGACCAATAGCGAAGTGACAGCGATGCAACATCCAAACTTGGAAATTCTATGGGCATCGGTGCTTCAATGTCGGGCGCATAGACTTCATGCGAGTTCCTTGCGAACCATGCGTCTAAATTGTTGTGTACTGCCCAACACTTGGCTGTCGTCCTCAGTTGTAGATCGGCAAAGCGTTCATCGTCAAGTGGCATATGATCCAGTTTGTCCAGGTCTATAAGAATCTCCGGCATTTCCAAGAGGATATCGATGATAGTATCACTCGCCGGCTTGACTCTCCCTCGCCATGGAATTGTCTTCCACTGTTGTTCATTGAACACAACCGGCTTTCGAGATCGGATCCCAATGATGGCCTGTCGATCTGTCAGCCAAAGCGTACTGTAACCAAATTGCTGACGCACAGAATTGTATCGTGTAAGTGTGAACATATAATGCGCAGCATCCGTCATGAAAGCTGCAGGCCCTCTCGACTCCATCAAAGCGAGTTCCCCCTGAGCATGGCTCATCCAGTTCCGAGCCTGTGTCAAACTCTCTCCATGATCAGCACCACCAAATAATATCTCGTAGAGGCCCATCAGCCTAGTCGTAGCAAGCAGTGTCTCGATGGAGTGTTGTTGTGGGCTATGCAGCGAAACCCCCAGCTCCTGGAGAGCTTTACCATATAACACACGTCCTTTGCGAAGCACGACCTGATCATTCGATCCTTTTCCGAGCGTGACTAGTCCCATAGCAAAGACTGTTTGACGAAGTGCTTGATCTCGTATACTCAATGTTGCCAGGAGTTTAGCAAATTGGTTGACGGGTTGTAAGACACCTCTTGCATCCCTGTGCGCGGGAAATAGTTCGAAAACGGCTTCCATACCTTTCGCACTAAATGCAGTCTGCGCGAGAGATGCAGGTATTATGCGATAAGTAGAAGCCGTGGTTGCGACCAAGTCCGTTGTAGGGTCTCGACGTTGGGTTGGTCGCTTGCTAGCCGGTGGTGGTGAGTGCTCATATTTGCTTGAGATGAAGACGCGATTGACATCGTAGCCTCCACATTCGATGTCACGCTCAATGCATTGGCCGCAGGCAGGACGTTTTAAGTCACACTTTGCTCTGTCAGTAACGGCCGAACTAGCAGCGGACTTTCAACTGATAGAAAGTGGAGACCACACTTACACCCTTCTTCCTCTTTCTGCACGTCACACAGCCCTTAGATCTTCCCGGAACACCGACCATTGTCGCATATGCACCCTATCGCGATTATGTTGAGCATGGAGAGTAGCAGCGCATAATCCTCCGCATTAGGGAATCCGTCGGGCTTTAATTCCCATGTTGTAAGACAAGAGCACGCCTACAGCCAGGTGTGATCTGCTCTGATTCGAACAGTTAAAGTTCATGGTGATGTAATCAGAGTCCGGAAAGGAAGCGACACTAACAATGCGTGAGCGAATAGCATGTGTGAGCCATCCCAAATTTCCCTCGAACCGGTGAGGATCGCACTAACCGCTTTGGGCTCATTTTGCGCGAGGCAATACTACGCGAGTGACGTTGGAAGCCGTCTACGTGAGCAACCTCTTTAGCCACACAGTTCAGATCCATCTCTGCGATCTCACTGCTGGCTTGATCGGACGGGAGACTCGAATGCTCATCTGATCCCCACTTCGTGCCGCCGCAGATCTGCGCTGGGATTGTGTAGGCTGGCAAGCCTCATGGCCAGGTACACGCCCTGCGTATGCTGGTCTCTCATGCACTGCAAACGATGGAATCTCGTTCTAGGTTAGAGTTGCGCAGAGTAATGATTGTGTTGTCTTATAAATCCAGTGTTGGAGGTTCCTGTGAAACATCACAGATAGGAAGTTTTTATATAACAGAGCTCACCAGTTCCAAGCCTTCTTCGTATCCAATCTCCATCAGACTAATCCTACTTCCTCATCGCACCTTACTATTATAATTCGCTAAATTATCCATCAACACTAGTGGAGACTCCACATCCATCACCATGGTCGCCCCCACCCGGCCCTCAAAGAACGCCTTTAATGCCTGGGCACGACGCATTTACAACCCGATAGGCTTCAGCAAAGCCTACAACTTCATCCTGTACTTCATATTCGCTGGCGCATTGTTCGGTTTTGCTCTCGCTCGTTTCATGTACCTCAACTTCCATGGCCACTTCTGCCCCACACACCCTACTGGTGGCAATAACGCTGCCCCAGGCGAGTGCTATTACTATACGAACTTTACACGAGATAAGGCCGGAATCATGTTGCACCTTGCTGGCATTCTACCTGCCAGCATCCTCGTCTGTTTCCAATTTACGCCGTGCATCCGCCACAATTGGATCCTCATTCACCGTATATCGGGATATCTGGCTGTGCTGCTGTACATCGTGAGTCTAGTCGGTGCACTTATGATCGCACACATGGCCTTCGGCGGAGGTTTTGAGACACAGGTCTGGGTCGGTTTCGTGGGTATTAGTGTACTGGTCTGCCTCGCCTTGGCTATTATCAACATAAAGAGGTTGCAGACCGAACAGCACAGGGCGTGGATGCTACGAGCGTGGTTTTACGTGAGTAGACATTATTCCCTGACTGGGAGGTGCGAATGCTAATATGTTGCAGGCTGGCTCTATCATCACCACTCGCATCATCATGATTATCGCTGCGACGATCATTTCGAATAACGGCCACTACATTGTCTGGCCTTGCGCGAAGATCGCTCACGCTATTGATGAGGGTGTGGACCTTGTATTGGAATACCCTGCTTGCGCTTCGTACGCAGACGGCAGTAACTTGAACGAAGTCTCTGCGGTCCTTGCGGATATGGGGGGTGCTACCAGTGCGAACGCTGGTGCAGCACTGGACGTGAACTTTGGTATGGCGTTGTGGCTTGCAGTTGCGATCCATGCACTTGGGATCGAAATCTACGTAAGATTCGTCTCCGCCCAAGAACCATAACCGTTGGCTGACGCGAAGATAGTTATATCTTACTCCTAAAGAAGCCGAGCGCTTAAGACAAGTCAGCTACACACGACAGCTCGAAGCCGGCTTGACAGCCGATCGACTCGGTGATGCGAATCCATGGGTTGCTGACGATAGGAGAACAAGTAATGGTACTCTAGTGGCGAAGTTGGATGAAAACGTGGCGTCAAATTGAGACATCGAAGCTTGTGTAGTGTAGGCTAGCCTTATAGTGTTATTGTAGTACCCCTCAATGACAATCGTTCTACCTCATTGCTTCAAAGATCGAGTTGAATGAATCGAGATCAATGTCCAACTTCTCACCTCATATGATAGTGTATCCACACAACTGAAAGTGTTCGACAGTCTGCCTTGGGGCCAATATACCAGTCAAAATTGCGTCTGTGGTTCGATCGGACCTGCTGTTGGCTCGGAGCTCATACAATGGTATACTCCTTCAATCCAAAACCCCGAAAGTCTGACCACCGTGCATCAGGACCGGCATTGTCCAGGAAGTCATGTCCCCATTTATGACATGCGACATGAGCAACGTTGACCATAGTATATGCCGGACTGCTGTCTGGTCCTGCTGGGATACGTCGAAGGATGAAAGGGTAGTTGATACCAAAGAGGCCGACGACTTCATCGCCGATGCGAACACCGTTCTCGAGGTCGCAGTGATACGTGATTCCGACCTTCTCATTCTCTGTCATAAAGAGCACAGACTCATCCTTGTTTGACAATGCTACCAGAACATCGAAATAAGGTGATGGAAATTCGATCTCCAGCTCTGAGTTCAGCAATTGCTCAAACAGCTGGGGAAGCTGCTGTAATATGCGCAGGTCGTTGACGGGAGTCTTCCCGTTAATTGTGAGGGCCTGCAACAGCAATTCTGCGGGTATCTGTCGAGGCTTCATGTAACTGTTGTACATGTTTCGTAGCGCATTGGCTCGACCCTGATAATCGAACTGTTCAGGGTCAAGGTCCGAAGCCGAAGGGAATATCGCAACGATGGTTCCGATTTGCACGCCTTGCGTATGCAAACACATGAGTCCGTGAGAGATTCTCACACGGTCAGGTATGTGATGTGAGGGTTGTAGAAGTTGGCCCAATGCTATGGCACATTCTGGTATGAATCGAGACGGGTAGTTGTGAGGATAGTTTGCTTGTGCCTGTGAAGAGATATTTAGGTCAAGAACCCACGATGGTGAACCAGGCAGTGGCCGGTAGCTTGAGTTTATCTCAGAGTTGCGGGGAGGTAGTAATGGCAACAAGCCGTACGGAAGATTGTACCCCTCTAGAAGCATAGAAATTGTGGCTTCGACAAAGACGCGTTGTACTGATTTGGTGTAGTCAGGAATGACTACAGGCTGGCCAGGTGCGAATGTACAGATCCCAAGCAAACCAAAGACTTTGTCTCGAGGGTCGGTCGAGCGAGAAAATGCGGTACGATGAGCTTGTAAGGTCAAGCTCGCCGTTTGAAATGTTCTTATGCGCCCCAGTCTAGTCACGCTATCCATCGCCTTGAAGAATGCATAGCTCAATGAATGATTTTTCAAGGGACTTGGTATATCGTCGCTCAACTTGCGGACATATATGTTGAACTGTGACCATGAGAAACTCGACATGCCAAGATATATAGTAGGGTCTTTTTGCGACAATGCCAACTCTTGAGCAACCCAAACTCGGCCGAACCATGGTAGCCGGCACGTGGATTCGAGAAACCAGAGCAGCATTAGTATATCCGCTTCGATCTCAGGTAGCTCGCCGCTTTGGATGTAGCCTCCAATCAGCTCATCTGTCGACCCTTGTGAACCAAGCCATATCAGAACACATTCGGCTGAAGTATAAATGCTTCTCATAAGCTGGACTTGGGAACTTCTCTCTTCAAGATCCTTTTGGTTGATACAAATAGCATCAACCCACATCAATTTTGGTTTTTCAAGTCCAAAACGTATGCGTCGAAGCGCGCAATCGAGATTATAGCCAACGTGTGTACTCTCGCCATTGATCAAGGCCTTCTGAGAGGATATCTCGTTGCCCCAGGCGTATGATAATGCATGGAATTCTGGCAAGGACGTTAGGCTCTCAACACGAAGTTTGATAAATAAATCATCGCTATAATCGCCAGGGTGGAGCTCAAGAAGTCGAATTTGTGGCCGGGTCCTATCAAGTGGTGCGTATGGCGTATTCATTGGAGCCTCTTGACCAGGGTTCGTTGCAGTCCGCCCTGGTGCCAGCATACCCGCGATGTCGCGTATGACGTTCACACCACGTCATCGATAGATACGGTGTTTGGGAAAGAAGACGGGGTAGTTGGCAATGTCGATGCTTGCGTAGGAGATGATGGAGGTTTGACCGTAGAGAGCGCACTGCCGAAGCGAGACGCGAAAGTGGGGCTGCCTGGCACCTTCTGCACAACTTCCCAAACCCTTCACATTCCAGAATCAACCACATCATCAGTTAAATCACTTCCAAATACATGAGAAAGCTAAAAACCGCGTGAATAAATCTATGTAGATTATATCATGAATTGCGTGTGTTCGACGTGCCAAAACGCTTCAAATTAACGACTGAGTTCTACGCGAATGATGCTCCTTGATGCAAAGCTGTCAGATGTCTCCAGAATACTGTGCTCCCTCACCCTTAAAAGCACCATGAAATCCAAACGCCACCGGTCCAGGCACCTCTGCGCGTCCAATCTCCTTCAAATCACTCGCCCTCAACACAAGCAAGTAGCTCCTCTCCACATACCCATCAAGCACAACGGTCAGAAGCACGCCATCATCCTCCGCCTTACTCTGAGGGTCCGCGATGAAGATGGGTTCTCCTGGCGTATGGCCCTCGCATTCCCAGAAAATAGAGGTCTGGGTGATGTTATCGAACTTAGCGATTCCATCCATGAAGGAGGACTTCAATCGATCAGTGGTACCGTATGTGTACCGGTGGCGACGAGTCAGGTATGAAGGGTTGATGGTGGGGAGTTCAAGGGAGATCATTTTGTCTGCTAGGAAGAGACGCTCTGCCCTCCTGGGTTTTGAACCAGCGCGAGTGGAAGAGATGTCTGGCAATCGGAACTGGGCTTGCATGGGTAGACAGGAGAGGCGGTTTTTGCCTGCGTACTTCGAGTCTGGAGTAGATAGCGAGGACAAAAGATTATCGTAGTAGAAGCGGTGGATGACGTCGGTATTTTCGAAGAGGGATAATTCTGTGATGATATCCATTTGGGAAGGGTTGTTGGGTGAAGGCTCTTCCCAGGCGTTGACGCTGTGGAAAGAAAAGAAGGCGGAGCTTTCGTAGGTGGCTACTAAGCCGCGGTTAGACGTGCGGTCGATCACATACCATGTTGCTTTGGAACAAGGATCGAAAGGAGCGATAGCCTGAAGCACATTTTGGTGATACAGAATAGAGACGCCAGACCAGGTAAAGTGGCTGTTCCAGACACAGAGAATAACATGGTTCTCCGTGAGGAAGAGTGAATGTATGTATGCTGGGGTGCCATGAAATGTGGCAAGAATATCCGTCTTGCCAGAAGATGCAGAGGTGCGGAAGATGCGATAAGTGGACTTCCGTCCGAAGTCCAGGTTGAAGTTAAATATGTCGCCTGTGTTTGGATCGGACTTGGCGTGCGCCGCAGACATCGCCCCCTTCAGATCAGGATGCAGCGACTCTTGAAGAGCGATGCCTTGTGGTTCCAGAGTTTCGGGGTTTATCTTCTTGAACATGTGATTGTCACTCTTTAAGTGTAGTGTCTGAATGCTGTTGGTATGACCGTTGATCGACGGCTTCTCCACGTTCTCAGTTCGGCCACCACCTGGCATGTTAATCGACAGCGTCACACCCACGTTTTGGTTCTCGCGCCCTGAGGGTATAAAGATCGCCATGACCTTTTTGAAGAAGCTCTCGCATGGGTCTCGCTTCGAGGCAAATGTGATCCCCTCGCCCTTGCCGGTTTTACGAACGTGCTCGAGATACTCGTCTACAGTGCGTCGAGATCTGTAACTGACTTGTGCTGGCCCGTTCGTGTCAGGAAATTCTATCTGAAACCGATGGACAGCAGAGAATCCGTCGAACCAATGCTTCGCTGCAAACATCTTGCCATTCTCCGATTTGGCTTTGTAGCCCAGCGGCCCTGTTCGATATAGGACACCAGCTGCGTAATGTGGAATTTCACCGTTGACTTTTAGCGTTACTGGTTCATGTTCCTGGAAGGCTGTGTCGAACCCGGAGTCGTTCGGCCAGGACTCCATTATCGTGTATCAAGGCAAAAAATGATGAAGGTGTATATTCCAGAGCTTTGTCGGCAGCAGGTCTATCAGTAAGACTGACGTCGGACTTTTTATTTTCTCGTGGTCTCAGATCTATAAATGAGGCGATCAGTGGGGATTGATGTCGAGCGAAAGGAATGCTACGGCTGCTTGATGTCAAAGGGATGAGTAGACGGGAGGTTTGGTATAAGGATATCAAACCAAACGCAGGCGCCTTAAGACATTAGCACAACGGCCGCAACCCTGCCAAGCGGGCATATTATCAGACCGCAATGGAGTCCGCTCCGCGCTTCGCGCTTTACTAGGCGAAGCATACGTGCGACTCGAGTTTGGCCCAAGACGGAACCGGCGCACACGGTAGCGCACGTGTAGTCGCTTGCCCTTGTCAGAGCTTAGCGAGCGGTGTAGGACGGCATATCTATAGTCCATTACGGCCGGTTCTCAAGAAAAAACAATTGCGATAACGACATGGAAGGCCTGGTATCGTCAGCAAGTGTATTTGAGGACACCTCAAACCTCAAGTTGGAAGGTCACATAGTTTGTTATGCCGACCCTCCCGCTGAATTCGCTTACGGCCGCAAGACGAACAGCAGCCCCTTGGTCTTTCTCCGCATCTGAACGCCCATGCTGCTACACGGGAGTCGACAAGCACGCGTTCCCAGCATCATTTTCTCCATGTGACACCTGTGCGATTATTGACTTCCAGAACTGATGATAGATCGTAGTGCCCAGGCTGCCGGGTTCGAGTAGACGAGAAGGCTTGCACGCATTAGGAAAACATTGGCGAGACCAGGTCGACCAGATGTTCGACGACTCAGCTGCGTCGTGCACGAAGAATGTGCTTGACGGTATGCTTGTCAGTGAAACGGAGGGGCATGCTAAGGTGAAGTGTTCAGAGCTGTGCGTGCAACCTCAGGCCCACGCAAAGCGAGAAAGCATGGCAGAAGTATGTACGCGGCTCTAGCAACAAGGATCACGCACATTGCACACCAAGGAGATCGATCGACAAGTCGTATATGCATGGAAGGTATTATCTCGAACAGGAACTTTGAAATATTCCGATGCAATCATTGATGCAAATCACAGCCTTGCTCACTGCAGACGACTTTTGCAGGTGAGGGTGCGCCCAAACCGAAACAAGTTAGCTCAGCCCTACAGCGGGCGCGGCATCATTTGTGGTTCTCATAATTCGAGATTCTTACGCAAACCTCCAAACTTACCACCACAAGAACTAGAGTGTGTGTTCGACGCTACTGCTGTAGAGCTAGAATCGTACAGTATTGTACTAAAACTCATCTTTCTCAAATCTCTCCACAAAGCCTCTCAATCGATTTGAACGCACCAAAACCCCGCAGCACCATGGGCGCGCTTCTGTCCCTTCCAATAACCGTCTTGAACTTCCTCCTACCATTCACAAAACCGGGCACGCCGATACTGCAAGACCTCATTCATACAGTCATTCTCTGCGGCACGCTCTACTACGCTCCACAAATCGCAGAATGGTACAACACAAAGCAGCTCGGAAACACAACGGATGGCGTAGGACACGATAACGGACAAGATGGAGGGCAGGACGCACAGCAAGCAGAGCCTCACGATACACGAGACACGCGCCAGGAAGCACCCGCGCAACACGACCGCGCAGCCTTCCAACCGCAAGTCGACGATGAAGCTGAGCCGTTCGAACCACAGCCCGGACCTGCAGAGCAGGCACCGCTCCAACAGCCCGAACCCTTCGTGCCTGCTGAAGGCGAAGCAGGTCCCGCGAATGCAGAGCGTCCTCGTCCAACGCCTGCGAACCGCGCTGTCGGCGCCAAAAAGGCAAAGTCGCTCGCGCGCAAAGATCAGCGACGCGCATACCATGAGTTCCACAGACAAGAAGCTGAGTTGCGCCGCCTGCAAGCCGCTGAAGGCGCAGAGGAGCGTGAGGCTGCACTTGCAGCTGAGAAGGCGCGGCGGGCTGCTGCCGAGGCGGAGATTGTGGAGCGTGAGAGGCGAGAGAGAGAGGAGGTGAAGAGGGAGCGAGAGAGGGAAATGGAAGAGGAGCAGGAGAGGAGGGAGAGGGTTGTGCAGACGGTCAAGGAGGAAGTGGAAAGGAAGGGGTGTGTGGATCTAGTGGATGTTGCATGGAGGGAGGGGAAGGATAGGATTTGGGTGGAGAGGCTTGTGAAGGCTAGTGGGGTGCTGGGGCAGTTGGGGAGGGAAGGGTCGAAGGTTTTAATCACGAGCCAGGCATGGCTGGTCAGAGTCGATAGGGAACTCTTGCAGCAGGCATACGAAGAGGCTGAAAAGTTTGGGGATGCGCATGAGGGGAGGGTCTCATTTGAGGACTTTGGGTCGATATTAGAGACAGCTGTAAGGGCGAGGGCTAAGGTCTGATGCGGAGATCAGTAGACAACAAAGATACCCATAGATGAACGATCAGAGCGCGTGTGCGGATGTCAAGTACACCTGTATGTTAAGATATGTTGTGAGTGCACATCAGTAGGCCATGTTGTCCAACAAACGTCTTCACTTGGAATGCAGGAACTTGGCGGTTGAAGGGAAGAAAAGGGTATTTAAGACATGTCTGGATTCGTCATCTCATTACATGTCATCTACATGAAGCTGGTACTTTTTGGCTCAACCATGCGGCGTGGTGGCAGTCTTCTTTCCTGCCCTTTGTTCCAAGTACACCTCTCACGTACATTAAATCATCCAAGAAGCACTCCGAAGATTGTATCGAATTGTCCATTTTGATCATGCAACCATGAAAGAGGTGTTTATTCGCCTAGAGAACCGTTGACAATGCATCAGATCCCCCGTACCATAGAACCATGCCAGGATAAAAAACTCCTCCCAGACACCACCAATAAGTACACCACAGCCCCGACAATACGTTTATCGGTTGGACTTGGCGACACGCTCGAGCTCGTCCTTCTTCTTGATAGCGTAAGAGTTGGAGGATCCCTTGGCGGCGTTGATCAGCTCCTCAGCAAGGCACTCGGCAATGGTCTTGACGTTGCGGAAAGCGGCCTCACGGGCACCGATGGTCAGGAGGGCGATAGCCTGGTTGACACGGCGGAGGGGGGAGACATCGACGGCCTGGCGACGGACGGTACCGGCGGAACCGATACGGGTGGAGTCTTCGCGGGGACCGCAGTTGACGATGGCATCGACGGCGACCTGGATGGGGTTCTGGTCGGTCATGATGTGGATCTGCAGGGTATTAGTACCACTTCCTCCCTCTGTTTTCCATATTCTCCATGTCATGGAGACTGGTGTGATGGACGTACGATCTCGAAAGCGTGGGCGACAATGCGGACAGCCATGAGCTTCTTTCCGTTGTTGCGGCCGTTCATCATGAGCGAGTTGGTGAGACGCTCAATGATGGGGCACTGGGCCTTCCTGAATCGCTTGACGGCATATCGGCCGGCAGAGTGCGATGTGTAGACAGGCGAGCGGATCTGGATGTAGTCGCTGGAGCATCAGTTAGCCGATGGACTTCGCAGCAAAGCTATCTCCCATTCCCCGGTTGCCAAAGTATACAGTATGCAAGTGTAGGTCATAGTATTCGATGTGCGCGCGGACGGACGGGGGATGCGGTTCATGTAACGTACGTGAGCGAGATGTCGCGGACCTCAACCTCCTCGTAGGACCACTGCGCCGTGTCAGCCTGTGTTCTGGGTGCAGCAATGCGCCGCCGCGGTGTCAATGCAAACCTTGTTGAACAGCTTGATGCTGCCAATCTCCTCGGTGACCTCCTTAGGGAGCACGGGGTAGCCAGCCTGGCTCTCGACCTCGATTTCGCCGTTGTCAGACATGATTGCGGTTGCTGATGTGTAAGGACGGAGGGCTGGAGGTTAGTTGTCGCTGTGATCGAAACTCGTGAGCGGGCTAAGGTGCGAAATTCGATGTGGTCGGCTGGGTGGAGAGCTGGCACTAATTCTCATTGGTGGCCCAAGCGAGTTGTGGGCACCGTGCGCGAAGACGCTAGCATCGCCGACACGGGCAGAGAACACCAGCGAGCACGATCACGAACTGTACATTGTGAATAGCACCGTTCGACATGCATGTACTGGCCGTGAAGATAGAAAGGTTTAATATTGAAACGTCGATTATGCTATATTCAACTCCGTGCCCAACCGTGGTATCTACCCAGCCAAGCCTGTCCCACGACACCAAAAAACTTATCCAAACGCCATGCCTGAGACGCCGAGGCAGAGAAGCAACCCAGAACGCCATGCTATGCCGCTTAGCAAGTCATAAAGCTAAAGAAAACGTAAACTATGCTCGTCTAGAAACGTAACGTGGACCTCTCATCTCCGGCCGATCCTAGAGACCGGTGCACTGATGTCCCGCCTCTCCTTCACGCCATCCAGCATCTGCTTCATCGGCGTCCCGTGACCTTCAGCCATGCTTCGGGCCCTACCCCGTCGCTCGCGAATGGCTTGGAGAGCTGCCTCGCGGTCAAAGGGAACGTTGTTCAATTGCAACTCGCCTAAGACTGGGGTGCGTTGGTTAGCCGCTCCATGACCGATTGTGAAAGGGCTCATCAGCTGCTTGCCAGGTCGCGGCGCTGGTGTTGCTGGTGAGAACGCAATTGGGATCGTAGTTGTCGTTGTCTTTGTAACGTACGGTGTGCCAGGGCCCGGGGCGACTGGTGTTGGAGGTTCCATCTCCATATCGCTGTCATCTTCATGGATGGCAATATCTGCGCTGTTGCTCTCCTCCTCAACGTCAAGAGTCTGAGGCACGGCTGGCTCAGGTTTATATTCGAAAGCTGCCTCCAAGTGCGTGATCTCGCTACGAGCATCTGAGTAGCGTGTGGTCGAGTGTGTCGATTCTCTATCGGACTGACGAAGTAGAGAGCGTTTCGGCTGTGCCTTCAATGGAGACGGAACAGCCTTGAACGTGCCAGTCGTAGGTGAGAAGGCAATGACTGCTTCTGCCTCATTCTCTTGCTGGTGTACTACGACTGTCGTCTCAGGAGTCTGCTCTTCTGGCGGCGGTGTGAAGGGTCGCTTACCATCAGACTCGTCTTTGACAACATCCATCGCATCATCACCGTTGTCGCTCGCTGGAGGGGTCAGAGCAGGTACAGAAGCTTTGATTGCCTCCATTTGTGCGGCAAAGCTGTTGTCGTGCACGTAAGTCTTGCTCTGGTTCTCCGCAATCCGGCATGAGCAACACTGGAACTGACACTCCATCTTCATAAACTCGATCTGATCTTCAGCACGCGCACGGTAGCGTCTCTCGGCTGCCAGCTCCTGCTGTAGGAAGCGAAGGTCAACCGCAGACTTCCTTGGTGATTGGTTCTCCTTGTCTTCGTCGTCGCGCTGGAAGATGCGGGGCTTGCGTGGAGAGCGAGCAGGCGATGCAAACTCGTCTTCCTCGTCGTTGGTGACCCCAGGCAGCGCAATTTGCCCCTCAGCTGCGATGCGCAGAACTTCCTCCTCCTTCAGACTTGTCTTGAGTGCATCGCGCTCGCCTTCGACCAGCTTCAAGCGATCCTTCAACGTCAATATTTCCTCTTCAAACCGTGCTGTAACACCCTCCAGCTCAACTTCCAGACTGTAGAGTTGGCTCTGGTATTTTGCTGCCTCCTCAGTCTTGAACTTGACATCAGACTCAGCCCGCTTGATGTTGCGCTCCAGCCCCTGGATCTTAGCTTGGAGCGTTGGCACCTGGCCGGACTTCCTCAGAAGCTCCTTGTCTTTCTCCATGTATCGCTTCTTGTATTCCCGGTTCTTAGCCTCGAGGTGCTTGTTGTTGTAATCGAGTTCGCCCTGCGAAAAGTTAGTGAGAGCCAGATACGCTTCTTCGTTCGCAACGCACCAGCTTGGCGTTTGATACCCTCCAAGCGTCTTCTCGCTCTTTGAAGACCTTTTCCCACTTGGCGACGTTTGCTTTGTGTGCTTTACGCTCCTTCTCATACGCTTCTCTTGAGACTGCCAACTCGATTTCCTCCTTTGCGATCTTCAGCTCATTTTTCAGCTCTTCAATCCGCACTTCCTTCCGACTCGAAGACATAGTGTACTCTTTCTCAATCTTGTCGAATTTAGCCTTTTCCTTGGCGAGTAATGCCATGTACCTGTCGCGAGCCTCTCTGGGGTCCTTAACCTCGAGCGTCTCGAACATGGCGGCCAGTCCGTGGACTGAGACATCGGAGTCGGTGCGCCGGTGCGATGATCGTAGAGGGGAGCCGTCTCGTAAAGGCGACCCGGACCGTGAGCCAGATCGTGTAGCCTTAGGCGACAAGACCACTGGATCTCCATACGGCGGTTTTGTGCCGGCCAGTCGCTCTGGAGAGACAGGGAAAAGTGGCATGCTGGGCGACATTGCCAGCTTGGAAGGCGAGGGTGGCAGAGAGGGTGGGTCCATCTTTTGGATGGGGGATTCGTTGAGGCGCGCCAGTATGACGGTAGTTATGTTGGTAACTCTGTTTAAAAGGTGCGCGCAATCGCTGTATGCAAAGTGTTAAGGCAGCTGCAGGTCGTGTAGCACCAAGTGTGTTCACGAAGGTTCAGGGTAGCCGGCATCAACAAACTTTAGCGAGCAATCCCTGTCCATAGCAACAGCAAGGGCAACCCGCACGGACCACCAACCTGACCCTGGGGCAGTTCACGACGTCATCCATCGCGTCTTCACTGCCGTTCCTTTTCTTATTAGCTTGAGTGTTATGCTACCATATGATAGAGCTGCTCATTTGACGCTATTTCTGCGACAAGCGATGGGCAGGCGAACCCACGATTACCGAATTAGCACGATCGATATCTGCACTGGAACGGCTGCAAACAAGTCACGGCCCGTACAACGTGGAACCAAATGTGATCTTTTCTGAACAGGTAGGTCGGCCGTTAAGATCTAGAACAGTTCCTGCGTTTGCTTCATACACAGCATTGTCCATCTGCTTCGAAGGTATGCCATATGTTGCGGTCGTGATGGCATTGAAGCTACAGTAGGTCGAAATAATTCAACTCTCTGCTTCCAGTGTGCTTGAAGCATCCATGTTAGGTTTACAGCCAAGACATCACTTCGAGTCAATTCTCGATTTCACCTTCACCTGCAGTCTATCTCGTCAGAGTCACGCGCTTCTATTCTTGACGACGTACAAAGCTTTCCGTGTCTTGCCACCTCATTTCCACCAACTACCTCGTCAACTCCCAATCCTTCGCCCACCATGCCTTGGCAACCGTGTCTCATCTGCAAGGAAGAGACCACCAACTACTGCACAGAGTGTGCGCGAACACACAACGACGGAACAGTGATCGACGCTCGTTTCTATTGTGATATTGATTGCAAAGAGAAAGACCAAATCGAGCACTTGCAGGCACACATGAACCTTCGCCGCACCGTATCTCCAAGCATGGAGCGCGCAATTAAGGCCGGCGAAATCGCACAGTCGCTCTTCTACGCATTTTTGGAGAATACATGGACATATGACATGAAGAACGTTTGCATCAAGCGTGACCAAGATCAAGAACTTGTTGCCGTCGAAGTCACCGACGGCTCAGGTGTTACGGCAGCTCCAGGAGGCCACACTACCTGCGGCAGCTACGCAGGCGGCTGGCTCATCAAATTCCCGGTTGCAACATTCAGTGATTTCGATCATGATGCAAAGCGTGCGCTTCTGGCTGATCGCACCTCCATTTGGGCGTTTGTAATCATGCATGGTGCAGTGCAGGCTCTCTTTCAAGGTACGGTAGCCTCAGGCGTGTTCATGCACTAACTCAAAGCTGATACTTGACCTAGACCTAGTCGAGGATGTACAGACTGACATTAAGGAGGTTGTTCACTACCCAACCGACAGAGCATCGCGTATTGTTCACGCTCAAGGTACTTTCGGTTTCGAGACGAGGCGCCACAATCAACTATACCCCGATGAAGACGAGCGCGGCGACATGAAGGGCGTCTATGAAATTACGCTGAAGTGTGGCTCAAAGATTGTGTTAGACCTTGCAGGTGCGCAATGGGATCTTCAGGACGATAACGAGACACAGCCGCCTGTCATGTACTGGGCAGACTACTGGGCTCGCTGGTGCGGCGCGATCAAGTATCGTGTTCCATTTCTCAGCCACGCGCTTAAGCATGCCGCGAAGCTCTCTGAATACCGCATAATTACCTCGCAGACTCTGATCATGGAGACGCTTCTTTACTTCAACATCCTTCTGTTTAGTGGATGTAAGGCTGAGCTCGGCTTCCATCCACGCGATCTACTCGACATGGGCGAGGGTTACCACAACTCAAAGAAGCGCTTCATCTCTGAGGCCACACTGTACCTTCAAAAGCGTCCCAACGAAGTCGACATCGGCAACCATCTTAATCTGTTCGACACGTTCGACCTGCGTCACCCTAAAGTCATCGCTGACGCACCGAAGTCGCAGCCCAAAAGCAACGGATCTCTTCCCCTCGATATTGGCGACATTGGGAAGTTTGAGTGGAAAACGCTTAGCCGCTTGATTCAACAGCCAAGCTCAAAGGTCACATTGAAGGAGAAGAAGCGGGCAAAGGCGCTGCAGAAGCAGCGCAGCGTATCCAAAGAGCTTGGTTCGTGGAAGATGGTGTTTTTGGAGGATACGCTTCCAGGTCCTATAGTGCCCGTAGAGTGTGTTAGTGAGAACCCGGGCTGGAAATTGGACTGAGATGGGATAAGTTGGAGGCATGATATCCGGGAATTTTGGTCTACGTGGCGGCATAATAGAGTTGAGGACTTACCGTCCATCCGAGTGACATTGTAGTCATTAGCCGTACTTCTATAATAAATAGCACGACTAGACAAGAACGTGGGATGTGCTCAACGCAGGGCGCTCGTAAAATTATCTGAAAGCAACCACTCAAATTTCACACCTTTATGAACTATACATGCTTGATAGGTGAACGTCAGACGCGCCTACTACATGTGCGACAGCCCATTCCCCGCGAGATCTTCCTGGCTCACCTTCCCTGCTCCCCTTCGTCTCTCTCGAACCTATCTTTCCCCTGGTTCAAGGAATCATCGTGTCTCGACTACGCATACGAGGCAGGTCAACGCATATCACTGTTTGATACTTGTAACTACGGCATCATATCATAACAATGCGGATGACAAAGCTGCATAGGGTATTGTTACAATCGTACTCACACACAAATCAAATTGAAATCGAATATTCCAGCCCGGATAGAGCAACTTCCACAATGTCCTTCGCGGTCACAGTGCTGTTGACTTTCTGAATGAGCTTCCATATAAAATCTCAAAATCACCCGCCACGATTACTAAATTCCCAAAACAAAGCAACAACACCACTACTCAACCTAACATCCAAAATGTCCCAGAACACCGTTCCAGCTCTTTCCAACAAAATATGCTCCACTTGCAATCATTTCATCCCTGTGGAAGGCTTCTTCCGCAAGGGCAAAGTATGGAAGACTTGCAACGAGTGCTCGGCCAAAACATACAATCAGCGTAAGGTAGAGACCGCCTATGCGGCAATTGCACGCAATAGCTTAAACATGGGTATTGCAGGTCTACAGATTGACCAGCAACAACAACAGTTCAATCTAATGTTCGATCAAATGGAGGCTAACCAGAATTATTTCCACCAACAACAATTTGAGAATCCATGTACGGAACAGCGAGATCAGCGAATGACCCTCGAATACCTGCTAGCAGATCGAGAGGTTTATGAGCCCACGCCATTAGAAGTATACGAGCAGCGGCGACGATTGATTCACCAAACCCAACAACTCTACACTCCAGAGACTTTACATTCACAGTCGGATCAGCAGTCATTGACGTATCAGAATCCCCAGCCCGAGTTGTCTGTGCAGCCATTCCTGACATATTCTGTGGATCCAAACCAAGGTATGCTTCCAGACTATGAGCTGCTGGATCTCACTCCCTACTATAACTTTGGAGCTATTGGGGACGAGCAGACTGGTTATAGCTTCAACAATATCCTGGATGCAGGCGAACAGGATCTCGACTTTGAAGGGTGCCTCACAAAAGCACTTCTTCACGGTCTGAGAGATCTACAAGATGGCAATGGCGGTGAGCAACCATTTTCCGACGAACCAAATTTCGATCTTGACATGGATATTGCGCGATCAGACTCCATATTCCAGGGTGTTCCAGATGTACTAAATCTGTCACACCCTTATATTGAGGCTCCAGGTGAGAATGATATCGACATGGTAGGTTCGATTCCAGTGATCATGCAAGAAGACACCTCTAGCTCTATTGCTGGAGCCCTTCAAGCTCAACACCAGGCTCCATCAAAGCGTGTTCATAAGCCGCGGACTAAGGCTCCACCTTTCTCACTTAACGTGTATTTCGCAGATTTTAACACATCGGAAGATATCCTCCGCCAGCCACTTTCCTCTGATTATACCCTTACTGGAACAGCACTCATCAAACATCTGATCTCCGAGCTTGGGCTTGCCATGCGTCTCTCTGAACTGTATCGCCGCTGGAACTACAATCAGAAGCTAGCAAACTGGTTCAAAGAAGTGGACCTCCTGGACCGACTCGAAGAGCACGGCTCATTAACACCATGGGGCCCACTCTCAGACTGGCTCGTTATATACCAGAACGGCATGGAAGAACTTCTCGACCGTTACGGTCATGGTTCCAATATCGATTGGCAAACCGAGCGCAAGGTCCGGGCTGACAAGGTTCACTTGTCAAAGGTGCTCAAAGCTAACCTGCGTGAAGAGTCTCTGCAGCTTATTAAATCGAACACGGAGGCTTTGTTCAGACTATTCATAGAATTTACTGGCCAGCAAGATCTCAACAAGCTCAAAATTGCGCTTGACAAGCAGATTCGACTCATGAAAGCCGCAGTCACCGAGGACTGTAAGCAGAATGGAGTTTTGCGCCTGAAGATTGGACCCAATGGTACGTATGTGGATGTTTAGAGGCCTGGTTGACTATAGTAAACGGATGATAGGCGTTCAGGAAGCGACTGTATAGGTAATGTAAATGGTTTATATCCCTAATCAAGTATCCCACTCTCATAAGTGTGCACTCACTGCCTTAGGATAGGGTACGAGGGCGTTTCACACAGCCTGATGGAGAGAGCAAGAACTGATCAGAATTTATGAAGCAAGAGTCTTTGAATCAATGTGCGACTACAGTTAATGCGTGAAGAATGATAGGAAGACTGTGTTGTATCACAGCAAGGGAAAAGGTAAAAGAACATAGTGCTTTGTGATATCCGTCAGGAATGCTCACACAGGAGAAGAGGATAGAGCACTGCGTCGATGCTCTAGCACGTCATCCAGCCAAACATACAGTCGAGACAGCTTCCCAAGAACTCGAAGAAGGCGGTGATGATCCCGCACATGTTGATTACTGGTTGAGAAGGATTTATTGGTGCGGTCGATGAGGTGTAACGATGTCTGATATGAAGAGGAGGATATCGCTCTCACTCTCGCTATCGCAGATGGCAGGCTCAGGCAAAGACTCTTGGCAAGTGCTGGAAGATAGGAGATAGCCTCAGGTTTTGATAAGATGGCACTTGAGCTATGAAGGCGGCCAGTTGGAAAGGCTACATCCTTGTCTTCTTATACCTCGCGCTCCTGCAAACAACTGCATAGCCGCAGCCTTGTGTGTATGACACTGCAAGGCTATATCAGAAGGCTGTGGCCGGCAAACACGGCGCGCATCGTTACGGCTTTCTCTTCTAATACTGGACCCCACGCTGCTTGCAAATATACTACACAACCGCAGCCTTGTATGTATTCTACTACAAGGTTGTGGTAGAAGGCTGTGCAAAACAAACGCAACGTGCCTCGCTACATCCCTCGCCTCTGACACCTTCCAAGGTTGCACTGCTTGCAACCATACCACACAGCTGCAGCGTACACCGATTGAACATCAGCAGCAAAAGCCAGGTGGGTGAATACAGTGAGTTTGATACGAAATAAAAGTAAAACATAGGAACCGATGGCTAGACTTGAAGGGATAGTGGTGAGGATATGGGTGCAAAGAGATGGTCCATTATCATTTTGTGGTGAGGAGGTTTTTGCTACCAAATCTTCAAACCATTTGGACAACTTAAAAAATAAAGAATAGCTAGGAGTGAAATATTTACAAACATAAGCCGCAAATGCTCAGATAACTTGTACCCAGTCTGTTGATGTGATACCGGGTTTGGAATGATGCTCTCTCACGATGCTCTTCTGATCCTGACCTGATGCCGCAAGGGTGCAAAGGTGCAACTGCGTACAGCAGAGATCCAGTCCAGCAATAGAGTTCCGTCTGCTATCTTTCACTTCCTGCTTTCAGACCTGGTTACAGGATGCAAAAGTGACCGCCAAGCTACACTGCTCTAAGGTCGGGCCATTTCGTCACGCCCCCATGGAAGATGTGTACATCACTTCTTGCTCTGTGATCAGCCAGCCATTGCATATCTCTTCCTCAATCGCAACAACCCAAGCCTTGGCTCGCTGTCGGCTGCATACACCCTGTCAATGACGTTGAGGCTTCTCGCATTCAACATCCAACATCGTCAAGCTCCCATACCAAGCCCGCGACGCGAGAGCCTCATCGGCACTATCACCACCACGGCACGGGCAGCGGGCACTTGTTTCAACCAGACCCAAATTTCGTCGCAGGGGTCCGAAAGCAGTTGCACACTCTCATCGGTGAACGTCATGCAGCCCTGCGCACTGTTCAACCCCTCTCGCCAAAACCCCGGCCAACGTCACCAATCAAACCCTGAATCGCACCATCCTGGCGCGTCTAGCGCTGATGATCGGCGGCCCTGTCGCCAAAACTTAATTGCCCTGTTTGGCTGCAATGATCTGCGCGTGCGTGGCTTTGTAAGATTATACACATGCTGTGCAAGTGATGATTATGCCGGTATGCTGCAAGCACAGTGAGATTGAGGCCGGCAGTGCGGGTGAGCACAAGCCCTCCTCAAGACCTTTGTGAACAGCGCATTCTTGACCGGGGCGAGAGGCGCGGTGCAAGAACTACCGGCATGGACCTCCTGCTGATCGCCATATGATCTGCTTTTGGGTTTCATGGGAGCCATAGGTTTACGTGTGCGTCGCCGAGTGTACATGTAGAAGTGCCGAAAGCGCATACGTCTGCCTCGAAGGTCAAGGGTTCAGAGACATCTCGGGGAGTACAGAGATGCGGCTCTGGTACCCGTTACTTCTTTCCACACATTGCTTCTTCTGCAGCCCAAAGGCAGTGTGGGGACTGCGTGAGCGGTTCCAGATGTCATTTTTGCAATGTTTCTTGTTTGAGGCGTTTAGTCGGACATTTGTGAGGGATGAATCAAGTTCCCAATCCACCGACCGGAATTAGCAAAATCTGCGATATGATTCCCCGAGGCATTCGAGTCCAGCAAACGGCGCGAGAACTGGCCAATAGATTCATCGTACTAGTAATTCGTATAAATCATCACTACAACTCAGCGTTGCTCCAAACCAGTCCTGCACTTGGAGGCGCGGGACGACTGACACCGGTTTCTACTCCGAAAGCCACCACATCCACAACACCCCCTCTGGATCCAACAGCACCCCAAGTGGCGCGCAAAGCAATCAATTACCGTCACAATCTATCAGAAAAACAAAACTCTTTCTTTCGCCGCAGGGTCCTCCACAACCCAGCCCTACAGGCATCAAAATGGCAGCGTGCTCCCTACCGCGCTTAGGCCGCTCTTGGCTCCTGAGCCGCCCGATCCAGAGCACCGGTCTGAAGGACGCTCTCCCGCTTCGCTAGCTCCGCCACGCAAAGTCTGCTTCAGCCCAGAACGTCGACGCTACTCTTTTTCAGCTCTCCACACGCCGCTAGTGGAGAGGCCGAAGCTGCGTGTGTGTGCCGCTGATAAGGTATTGAATAGCGGCTGGGAAAATCCCTGGCCGTGGAGTCACTGACCAGGCACAACTGATGTGAAGGGTTGGGTGTGGTATCTCGATTATTTCTGGCGGAGGGATGCCTTAGATCCAGATCTGGCGCTTAGACCATACTGTTTGGCGTGTTGTAAACAGACACTGACGTGGCATGGGAGAGAGAATGTAGATGTTTGCAGTTCAGATGATAAATTTCTATGTGGCGAGGACTATCAAACCTCGATTGGAGAGAGATGCTGTAAAGGGTATAATGAAGAGATGTAGATCCATCGGCGATGAGGCGTCCTGTCGCCCCAATGCAATGTGTCACTGCCAGTCCGAAACGCCCGCAATGCCATTGTCGCACACTGCGACAGAATGCTATGCCTGTGTGAAATCCCCATATGCAGAGCCCGACAGAACCATAATGAGATAACCGAGATAGGCGTACGGTGCGTGGACTTGTGTGACCATCGCACCCAGATTTTTGGCAACTCCAACGCCGCCGTGGCGCATGTCTATGCTTCTGACGAGTCATGACAATGACTTTGGTAAACGAGATACGTCTTGCAAAATGTACCCAAGGAAAAGATAATATAGCGCTTGATGCACCGTAGTAATGATATAAACCGTTTATCGGCGAAAGATGTTCAGCAGGCTCTTGCGCTTAGGCATTGAGTGCTTTGATGTCTTGCTCTCGGGAATAGGTGGTGGTATGAGGTTCGTGCTAGGCTTCTTGCTGAACTTGGACAGAATCGGCTCAGACTGCTTGTGATTGACGGCTTTGCTCGCAGGCTGCGCGGAGGGATTCTCCTGGATGCCCTTCTCGTTCACAGCTATTCCGGAATCGAGTGGACCAGGGCTAGGAAGCGGAGGGGTGACTGTTCTTCCCTTGGTGTTAGCCTTGGAAGTCTTGCGAGAGAGCGTGATGCTACTCTTTGCCTTGGAGACACCAGATCGGCGCGAGCTCTTGGTCACAGCCCGCCTCATGCCTGTCTCCTCAGCCTGAGAGCGCTCAAGATTCTCAATCTCGCCCAAGATGGTCATTCCGTTCATGGCGAAAGCCTCCTCCTGGACCGCAACAAACTTGACGATGCCGCGCTCGATCGGTACGCCGATTGATTCAGTCATGAAGTTCTGGATCATGGCAGCATTGCGCTTGTTGAGTGTTGGCTGCAGCTGCACGGGCAGTGCATTGATTGTCAGAATGTAGGTAGGCTCAAACGAGCCGCCAAGCAACAAACATGCTGAGTGGTTGACTGTTATCATAATCGATGTCTCGGGTTTCTGATAACGAGTCGAGAGATGGTGTGAGAGGTCGGTGACCAGGGTATATTCATCCTTGATCTGTGCGCCGATTAGCATGCATGAAAGAGTGGAGCATCAATATTGGGAACCTACAATCACATTCGTCCTCAACTCTGCAACAATGGGTGCATCTTTTGTTACGCGGTCGCGAGCACTAGAGGTGGTGCCCTCTTTGTAAGAAAACTGTTCTTCGTAGTACTGGGCTCGCTGGCGAGAGTACGGTCGTGCAATGTTGGCACCCGCGGATGTGGCGGGCCTTAATCTTGAGTCGTCAAATGCGGGTGTTTCTAAGACTGATCGTGGCGATGATGTGAAGGAAAGTTGCGACGGTGATGTGAGCGCCTGCCCGTCGTTGGGCTCGGGTGCAAGGAGGGTGGCGCCAGCCGGCTTGGGGAAGACATTCGATGCCGAGTATGTTGAGGTGGATGAAGGCCGCGACATCTTAGCTCCGGTTGAAGTTGAGTTGTTTGCAGAGTGAGGCATGTCAGGGTAGTAAAGGAATATAAAAGAATTGAACGGTGAGACGACGCGAGTTGTTTGTTTGGTCGGCGAGGGGAGCCGCGAATTCCTGAGGCGTATCCCTAGGGTTGGGAACTCGCTAGATATGGATGGTAGGTGGTTTGTGCAACCTAAAACGCTGATCTTAGGTCGAATGCGTGTATCTGTGCGTAAGACGGCTCCTATCAGAGTCGGGTGGTCAGACGGCGGCGACCTCACTCAAAGACACAAAGTCTGGGGAGTTTGGCTGGCGGAGTGGAGTGGTGAAGTATGGATGGTAAGGGCAGGCTGCTGTTATGTAAAGGTCTCGGTTGCGTGGACCCCACTGATGGGCAAGAATGAACCACAAGAAGGCAGGACCGGCGCTGGTAAGGAGCTGCCGGTAGCGCAACCACTTTGTGATATATAGACTACACCAGAGCGGCGGCCTGGTCCAAGTGTAAAAGAACAGTGCAACCGCTTCGGGAAGCCAGCGCGCAGGGGTGTGTTTCCGTCACGCGCCTTTCGCTCTCGAGACATGCATAAGTCGGGCTATGCGCGGTCGCCCTTGACTGTCTTTGTGGTGGCTTGCTGGGGTTGGAAGCTAAGTGCCCGCGCTTCGGTCTGCCATATCGGCCACCCCAGCCCAACACAAGCAATGGCTATCGCGGCCGCAGCTCGCTCACTCAGCAGCCTTGCGCTAAACTTGATCACCGAGTTTATATTTGCGGATCGGCAAGACCATCAGCCTCCCTCACGGACGCCACTTGTGCGTGTGCCAACTGCAAAACTGCAGGCCGTCGGCTTTGGCGGGTGGAGCTGGTCGAGCTCAATATAGCTCTCCACTTGTCAAAGAGAGGTCGATTTACTGTACCGTCCAGTGGGCGCCTCCGCACTGCATGCAGCTTCACCTTCGACCTGGGACTGCCTGAATCTCTAGAGCCACGCAACACACCGCTGGAGCCGTTTAGTCGTGCCTCCTAGCTTCGAAACTAAAATTCGGCGTTTCCATTCCTTCATACCCCGCCAATTCCGCCAATCTGTGGCAGACTCGAACCATTCGTACTCGCCCGCACGGTCTAGAGGGCCCTGATTTTTGACAACCATGGCCGTGCTTCTTCATGTGGACTAATTGCTTTGGCATGTCTTGTTTTCCTGCTGCCACCACAATCTGTCACTGTCGGTCAACATCCGTTGCATCCAGAACCGCCAGACTCACACAGCATAATGGGGCGCTGTCGTCCTCCGTGATCGTGTTCTCCAGATTGGTTGCATTGCACATGACTGTCAATCCGGCACCGAGCCGAACGGCGAGCACACAAACAAGAACTAACGCCGAGCTCCCTGCCGCTCTGAGGCCACAGTGTACCACAAGGGAGCGCCTGGCTGCTGTATCGAGGAAGGTCACATCTCCACATGCGTCACCGTCAAGTGATCTTGCGGTTACAAGCACCCTTCAAACTATTGATCATAGATGGCCGATTCGCATCGAACGCAGGTACCAAATCATGTTCCTCGTCGATGGCCTCGGCCGCTGTATAGGGGCATTGTGCGGCCATTGACACACCCAAAAGGGAGCACATCTCCACTGCATCGTGTTAATTAGCATCTGTCCATGGCCTTAGAGCTGTTGTTCTCAGGTGCAGATACGTAAAGCTAGCCAGGATCAAATATCGAATGTGGACACTACATCAAAAAACGAGCCGTTCCAATCCGCTTCACTGCGACAACACCACTCGCAGCACAATAACGATGTTCATGTAGCCATTTATCCTTCAATCTCAGCTGCTTTGTTTGTACAACGTGTCAAGTCGTACACAGTACGGCACAGTGCATGTCAGGACCCTTTCGAAATGAATGTTGGGCGGGCGCTGCAGTGCAACGGAGTACCAGAGTGATGCTCCGCACTATGAGTGCACACCTGCATCGTCTTCGTCATGTATCGGTTGGATGTGCTTGTGCGGAACTTTCGTCTAACGTTTTTATTGAAACTGCCCGCCTACGCCCGTTTACGCCACAAGCGTCCACGATCGTGCATCTGAGCAACTGGATTTGGAGGCGTCTGCCACAGGTTCGTACAAACGATCGTTGTGCCGTATTCTCACTAACGGGACAGTCCGCGTAAGACGATGAATGTAAGCTTGTGACAGATAGCCGGCGCGTCGGTCGTGAAAGCTTGAGTGGTGCACTGTCATCAGCAGTAACCTTCGAAGGTGGACGAACATGTGTTAATTGGGACCAAAGAGGATATTGATCGCTCCTCTGCAAGGGCAGGCTTGAAATAGTAAACTGGCTAATTAAGGGCGAACGTACATTGCTGACCCGAGATCCTTCGCGCCTGATGCTTGTACAGATAGTAGAGGCAGTGTTATGGTTTGTTGCTTCGCCCCAGCTTTCTGTAAGCGGATACGCCCGCTCTTAATGGGGATCATAATGGGTCAGCCTGCACGCCATCTGATCCTGCGCCTCAAATAGGCACGGGATGAAAGGTACCTGCACCACACCGTCCTGAAGGGAATTAGTATAAGGCGTACTGCATGAGGTGGAAGATGAACAGGATCGTATTGATATTGCGAACATGAAAAGGGGTATCCAAGGTGAAGACGGACAATTGATGGTTGTGCGGGCTGCTTTGTTTTGGCGATGAAAGTTGCTCACGTGCTGACGCGTTGACGGCGCCGTTCCGCGGCGTTGTGTCGAGTTTCCACCCCGTCATGCTCACAGTGCCCACGACTTCAATTTAACCTGGTCACGAGCTGACAATGCCGCCCAAAAATGCAAGCACCAATGTAGCGACGCGAAAAGGACCTCATTTCAAGCCTCCGCGGCCAGTGAAAGCATCGGGGAAAGCCTCAACAGCGGCTGCAACACGCGCAACGGCCGCGTCAAAGAAACTCAGTACCTCCGCCGCCAAATCTGGCTTCCGGCCAGCGGCAACAATCATTTCCTCCGATGAGGAGGACGCGCAAGAAGACGAGTTCGATGCGCTTAGCGACGACCTCATGGAAGATGCACCGGCACCAAACCCTACAAGAACAGTCGAGCCCTTGTCAACAGCACACCCTATTCCAGCACCACTACTTGCACGACTACTACACGAGAACTTCGAAGACCCAAACACCCAGATACAGAAGGGTGCCATGACCCTGACAGGACGCTACATGGAGATTTTCGTTCGAGAGGCCCTTGCTCGAGCCAAGCATGAGCGCAGGAAGTCTGCGAGGAACGATGGCATATCGGATGGCTTCTTGCAGGTCGAAGATCTAGAGAAACTTGCACCGCAGCTGGTACTAGACTTTTGAGCAACGAGCCACATGCCGAGCGCTAGGAGCTCGTACGCATACAGGGCGACAATAACGAAGTTACAACTCCAATGATTTCGATGCGAGCACATTCAGGCAGCGAGCGTGGCCCACAGCTGACACGCAATCGCCAAGTGGACATCAAAGCAAACGGGTAGGCCGGAAAGCAGCTGTCATGTGTCAAACAACATCTGTTCTGAACTCTCGAGGTGTCCGCATGCTCTGTTCGATTGGAAAAGCCTTCAGTGACCACGGTCCTCGGAATGCGTGACTCGCGACTGAATGGGCAGACTATACAAAGTCAAATGGAAGCAGGGAGGCTAATGTATGCCTGAGGAGGTTGGGAGCTCGAAAACCGCGGAGAAGTACAGCCCGCGAGATTGGAAGTCTTATGAAGGACATTTGGATACCGTCATAATCCCAACTTTGTACCGTGCTGCCTGTCCCGCTGCATTAGGTCGAACAGAAAGCCAAGGCCTGTGCAGGATTTTATTATTAACATCAAGACTTTTCGGGTTGCCTACAAACGGTTCTGGTTTTGCCGGCGCGCCCAGCTTGTTGACGTTGCGCGGCTGTCAGGCGCTCAAACACGTCTGGAACATGGAGTGCCTCGCAGCCTCAACACCCAGGCCGCAACCTCGCGATAACAACACAACCACATCAACATTTGCTGCGCAGCGGTATTGCAGCCAGACGTTCAATGAATACTATTGGAATAACATTTCGCGTAAAACAAAATCAATCAAGATTCATCAAGTATGTTCTCAAGCAGTGCGGTCCTGTTCCCCGAGGATTTTGGTGTTGCACGCGGTGAGCCTCAAATGCAAGGGTGTAAGAGGCTGAAGCACGAACAGCTTCCAGCACGTCGCAGACAGCCCTCGACGTGTCGGAAAGCCTGCTACCCGCCACGAAAACGCCCAAGCAAAACGCAATCAGCGAACGTTCCGGTGCCACCTTCAATGCCTTAAAAGTGCCTATATCCACTCCTCAGGCTCACTTTTCTACTCCACATCTGCCCTGCCTCACGTCTGTCGCTGTGTTTCCTTCTCATATTTTCGTTCCTCTCACCTTTACGGTCTCTTCAATTCTTAATATCTGGCTAGTCCAGCCTTTAGAGCGCTAGTCGCCTACATCACTCTCTCCAGCCCTCGCATACTAGTAATTCGTCTTTTCGACTCTCTTCGCACACATACCGCCACCATGTACTTCTCGAAATCCTTCATCGTATCGGCCCTGGTTGGCTTCGCGGCGGCACAATCTTCGGAATCATCGAGATCCATCGCAGCTTCGGAATCTTTAGCATCGAGGACATCAACTGCAGCATCTGCAGCTGCAACTGGAAATTCGACGGCCCCTGGCTCATCGGGTGCTGGACTTGTCACACATACCATTCAGGTTGGCGGGCCAAACGGGTCAATCGCCTTCTATCCCAACAATGTGAAGGCTAAGGCTGGAGACATGGTCCAGTTCCAGTTCCACCCGAAGGTATGTCGACCACAGTTGTATCATAAAATATCGTCTAATGTCAATTAGAACCATTCTGTTGTTCAGTCTACCTTCGACAACCCTTGTGTACCAATTCAGAACATCATGTCCAACAAGACGAATGCCTTCTACTCAGGCTTCATGCCTACCACGGCCGGTGCAAACGCGACATCTCAACTCTTAACCTACACTATCCGTGTTCCTGATGAGAAGCCTATCTGGTTCTACTGCTCGCAGGCTAAGCACTGCCAAGGTGGTATGGTCGGAGCCATCAACGCGTAAGCACACACTATACATCCATTTACGTTGACGACAATATCTAACATTGTCACAGACCTGCCTCCGGCGAGAAGACCATGCAAGCATTCACCGCACTCGCTGCCAGCGCTCCTGAGAACCTCAGTCCTGGCCAAGCATCTGGCTCAGGCACTGCTGGCGGCAACGGCGGCGGCAACGGCGGCGGCAATGGTGGCGCAGGCGGCAGCGGCACAGGCAGCGGATCGTCCCCTGGATCATCTGGCTCACCAACTCTGGGTAGTGGCGCATCAGGCACAACCAACAGCCCAGCACAGAACACTGCCAATGCCGCACCTGTCCTCAGCAGCCAATCGTTCCTCAGCTTCGGTGCTGCCATGGTGGCCGCCCTTGCCCTGTGGTAGTGGAGCTAAGGAGGTATTTTCTGTTTCTGCGCGATCATTTAGAGTGCTGGGACTCGGCGAGATTTATTGTGATACCATCCTACGACTGAGCTGGCTTTAGTGTATGTTAACGAGGCGTTTCTGTACTTGCATAGCCCTGTGGGCGACACGACGCGGTTGGAGACGTCATGATAAAATGATATATAATACTTTACTCATCACTATCACAAGCTATTTTTGTCTCGCGTGAATCGGTTGCAAAGTCTTTCCCTTCAACAATGCCGGCAGTAGCGACTCTACGTGCATGATGTTCATGTGTAGTGTACCCCCACATTTGTTACCGTTCGCGCGTAACCTGCATTCTCCCTACACCACCACGTGCAGCGTTCTAGCGAACCACATATGATCGCAGCACACCCTCAATATGCACGACACTGCAGCAATTTGCCGAGTTGAGCGTCCAAGAAGCCTATCGCGGGCGATGTGGAAGACATGGCTTGCGGGCAGGTTGGCTGTCTGGAGGCAACGTCGCGGTCAGTGTTTAGGTCCTTTTCACCCTGATCAACGGAACTCGGCATGGCAGCACCTCAACATGGCTTTTGGGAACGTATGAAGTTACAAGAGACGGACAAGGCGACATGTCTCGAAGCTATACGGGAAAGATACGATGGGTACTGTGTGGAAGAGTTCGAGTACCAAGGGTATTGCAGCTTCACATTGCTTCTATCCCCACAGTTAAAGGGCCTTGAGAGTGAAGATGAGCTTCACAGAAGTGTTCACATGCCTGGGTCTAAAATGGCCGGCCAACTTATCATCCAAATCCGGCCGGCGCAACATGCCCTTGACCTTGATGTGGCTTGGAAGGCGAACAGGGAATATCCGTGGCTTGCTCCGACAGTTCAAGCTCTAGAAATTGGTCTGCCAGGGCGTCTCTGCGCATTCGAGATGAACAGATTGGAAGGAGTACCAATAGCTCGCCTTCAGCCCCGCGAACTTTCAACAGCAGCCGAGACACTGGAAAAGCAAACCGTTCTTGTGGAGAGCTTTGCTAATGTCATCGCACAAAGCTGGCCAGGTATGACAAGCAGGAAGCGAAGAGACAGCGTTCTGCAACCCAACCCCAACGACGAACAGACAATACTATCTCTCTGCACAGGAAAAGTAGGATCGTGCATCATCCAGAAACTCGAAACGCTCACACAAGAACTTCCAGAGCAATGGCTACGAGAGAAAGCCCAGATCACGCTGGCCAGGCTCCGCGTAATTGACAGTTACCCTGGCGTGCTAAACCATGGAGATCTCATACCATCTAACATCCTAGTCAACAAGGAAACTTGGGAGATCACAGGCCTTGTTGACTGGACAGAAGCTGAGATTCTGCCTTTTGGCACATGCCTCTATGGCCTCGAGCACCTTCTTGGTTTCCTTCAACCGCCGTCACAGACTTCGGCCAAGCGAACTTTCATCTACTACGACCATGCTCAACAGCTTCGAGATAGATTCTGGGCGAGGCTTTTTGGCATATTGCCGGAGCTCAGAGATAGACAAGAGGAAGTACGACTGATGAGAGATCTTGGAGTGCTTTTGTGGCATGGGTATGCCTGGGATGACGGTGCCATCGATCGTATTGTGGACGAGGTGAATGATGGTGAGGAGCTGGCCAAACTGCGAGCGTTTCTGTGTCACTCACGATGATCGCCTTTGAGAGTCATCATCTTCACGCAGTCTTCGCTTTTCACCTTACCTTACTTTTCCTCCTCTCGTTATTCGCAGTTCGCATTCAAACCATCAAACGTAACTTCCGCTACAGGTCCCATTCTTTATGTGTGACCTGCGCCTTCCGAAAGTGGCTGCGCCTTCCAGAGTTGCAAGGCAACATCTGCTTTCGTGGGGCTTCATTGTTTTTCTCTCACCACTATCCACACTGCTCTTCACCTCACCACACCCAGTGACTCGAAAATTCCGCGTGACAATTTAGCGCCGCCGATTGTGGACACAAACCATGACAAACTTCAAACCATATATCTTGACTGATTGTCTGCGATACACTCGAATTTAGCATCTGTAGGTGGACCCAGTCACGGCACCAGCACACAGTCACTGCTGGACTCAGCAGAGGAACACACAACACTATGGTTGCTACACGAAGGAGCTGTGCCGACGCTGCATCGACGTCTGATGTCTTTCCCAACTCCATGAAACGGAAACGAACCGCAGCCAGCGGAATGGCAGAGACGATCGAGAATACTGTCGTGGTCCAGCCGGACACCTCGCGAAGCTCTTCTCTGTCTACCAATAGCACAACACGGTCAAAGCTCAGTAGTGAGTTGGGTGACCTAAGTCTCACCTCACCATCCATTGGAAGAACACCTGAAGAAGAGCCTTCAGCCAAGATTAAACAATCTCTGCAAGAGGAAGTCATTCCCTCGAACAAAGCAGTCATGCTTGCATTGTCGAAGCTTGTTGCGCCAGGCAGCTTCCATAATCCGATCGTCTTGGCCGACGACTTACCCGCACGAAAATCCGAGGGAAAGACGAAGGAGCCTAGCAAATTCGAGCCACATCGCTTTCAAAAAAGACACAACAAGCTATATACTTACAAGCCTCCACTAGCTGCTCTTGTTCCCAAACCTGCGAACGGGAGCACGTTTACCGGCCGCCAAAACCACAATGTATATCGCATGCGTACAGAGAAGACGGCCCAACCAGTCTGGCATATGAGTGGAACTCCGCACGTTGCCAATGGACTTCGGTTCAAGATGCAGAACCCAATATCCGCCCAATACTTAGCATCTCAATCAGGCGCTGCATACACTCCAATGAAAACAGAATCCCATTACTACGGTCCACCTCCGCAAGTTCAAAAGTACATGGCACATCCGCTTCCGAACGAAGAACAAATGCGGAGGGAAGCAGTGCAACACGTCTGGAAGTATTCGAGATCATCACCCCACAAGCGGAAGAGGGTAGAAGACTCCGAGGAGAACAACGACTCACAATTAGAGGAATTTACCAAAGACATTGTGCTTCCCAGCCGCGGATCAAACTCGAAGCAGATCCAAGGCCACATCATCAAGCCCAAGACTGACCCAATCGCTATCTTACCAGATCGCCACTTTTACCTCACACCACTCACAGAACATGCTTCGCTACTCACCTCACTTCTGCGAGCGTATCCGCAATCAAATGACAAGAAGGGCTTGAGAAAGGACGTTGCAAGAATAGCCACCGCACAGAGCCAGCACCTGGCACATTGGTTGGATGTTGAGGCCGGACAGTCACAAAAGCTTGTGGACGATCGTCCATCCCAAGGCACAACCAGACCTACTAGCTCACGAACAAAGGCTGTTGATTCAGTCTTGAGAGAGGGGCAGGGAGATGAGGCGGAAATGAGGAAGAAGCGGGATGAACAGATCCGTGGCCTACTATCCTCGAAGGCTAAGCTATGGCAGGACGGCTCTGGGCAAAGCGTCGCCGATGTGTATACAGAGACAGAGACCGCGACGCCAGTCGCTCGTAAGTCTCGAAAAAGAATCCAGGAACGGGATGGCTACCGCGGTACTCAACGCAGTGCCACCGGCACGCTGTACAGTCAAGGCTTTGAGCCCGATATCTGAATGAGCTAGATGTTTCGTGACAGCAGCTCTAGCTAGTATGAGCAAGCTTTGAGATCAATTCAGTACAGAACACTTTATAGTGACGAAGCGTGAAGTTAGTCAAACGTGTTATACACCTCACACCAACCACAGCAGTACTTCAGCCTCATGTCAACATGTCTATTCGGGTATCGTGAGCTTTCTACACCATCTACTCGCATTTTATCTCGTTCTTGTTCATCCACAACAGCACACTTAATTACCCTTATTACCCCTCTTACCACCCCTCTTCTTCCTATCAATATGACCCTGCAGCGTCTTCTTCACATCGCCCAGACTCCTCTTATTCTTACTCTTGGCCTTACCTAGCGTCATGAGGAAATTCTTCTTGCGCGACTTCTCCTTGTTCGTCGTGCTCTTGCCCTCGCTCTCCTTCTTGGCCTTGCGCTTCGCCGTCGTGCTCTGGTGGTTCGTCTCGCGGTCGGCCTTGGCCATGGCAATCTTCTCTTCCTTGGTGTTTTTCTTGCCGAGCCAGGCGGCGGCTTCGATTGTTTCGGCGGTGATGGCTTCGTCGGCGTGGCGGGCGGCGAGCATGGCGGCGCGCTTGTGGCTGGGGAGGTGGGCGTTGACGGCGGTGGATTCTTGGAGGGCTTTGAGTTGTTTGAGGTCGGCTGGGGTGAGGATGGTGGTGGTGAGGAGCTTGGAGATTTGGGCTTGTTTGGCGGCGGCGGCGGCTTCGGGGTCGGCAGGTGTATCTTCCTTTGCGGCGGCCGCAGCGGTGTCGAGTTTTGCTTTCTTGGCCTTGGGCTTGTCTTTGTCCTCGTCTTCGCTGTCGCTGATGTTGATATCTTCGCCATCGCTCTCGACGTTGATCCAGCCTTCCTCGTCGCTGTCGCTGTCGCTTTCGAGCTCCCATTTCTTCCAGTCCTCGGCCTCGTCGAGCTGCGAGTCGCCGTCTGTGCCGTCGGGGTCGAGGCCAGCTGCGATGCGCTTCTTGCGGCGCTCGTCTTCTTTCCAGGCCTCGAGGAGCTCGATGCCTTCGATGCCGCCGGCGGCTTCTTCGCCGTAACGTTGCTCTTTGATGGTGCCTGCGCGGATGCCCAGACTGGCGTCCTTGCCGCGGTCGCGCTTGTGCAGGAGTTCGGCGCCGACTTCACGGTAGAGAGAGAGGAGACCCTTGGCGGCCATCATGACGCCCTTGTCCTTGGATTTGCGGTACTGGGAGCGTTAGCCGATTAAGTATGAATAGAGAGGGCAAGGAAACGTACCATGACTAGATCCTGTAGCAATGTGTCGGTCATTGCGAGGGGCTGACGAACGCAAATCTCACGGATAGCGTTCAAACCTGCAGCTGCGACTTCTGAGGCCGAGGCTTCAGAGACGAACTCGTTGGCGATCTTCTGGACAAGCGGCTCGAGAACATCGGGTGGGACGTAGTTGTGCGTCGCCTGGGCGAGACAGGCGAGATAGCTTGTTACGGAAGCTTGTCGCGGTGTGAGATGTTTGAGGAAGTATGAGTAGAGAGACAAGACTGTGAGCTTGTGCAGACCGACAAGACGCGAGACCAGCTGCAGGACAAGGATTTTTGTCTCGAGCTGGTGCTTTGTCTTTGTGTTCTGCACGTGCTTGGAGAAGAGGTTCTCAGCGAAGCCCTGGGGGTCGTGCAGAAGGTGGAGAGCAGAGAAGTTGAGAGGGTGGGGTGCGTTCTTCTTCTTCTCCTTCTTCTTGACCGTGGCAGCAGCCTTCTTGAGATCACGGCTCTTCTTCTTTGTCTTCTTGTTGATGCCAGCCTGATGCCTCAGCTTGGCGATGTCAATGTTTTCCTCGTCGCTGCTGTCGTCGGCGGCCTCCTCACGCTCCTTGTCGCCACCGAGGAAGAAGCGCACTCCTCCAGCGACCACCTTCTCGTTCTCGCTCAGAGCTGCCAGGCGCATGACCTCGACAGCGCGGGCATCGGTCCATATTTGTTTCTTCCACAGCTCTCGTGTGATCTTGACCGCCCAGATGCCCTTTGGCGATTCCTTGTCGGATTCGAGCAAGTTGTAGAGCACGGTCTGTATTGTGCGGTTGAGCTTGTGGTTTGTGGTCTTGACGTTGGAAGAGCGCAGGTCGGACAGGATCTTGGTGAAGAGAAGCTGGCGCAGAGATTTGCTAGGTGTAGCAATGAGCACGGGGAAGAGAGTGTTGAGAAGGGCCACAGAGTCGATAACGTCCTTGTTGCGCAGCAGACACAGACTGCCTACGATCTTGTCCCGCAGCTCGTACTCGAGGACTTCGTGGTGCTGCAGGAGGATCTGCTGGAGGTCCTCCGGGAACTGTGCGGTGAGGTCGGGGTACAGATCGGCGACGTGGGACACGAATTCGATGAGATCCTTCAGGTCCGCCAGTCCAGTGCCCTGGGTGGAGGGACTCTGCAGGAAGAGATCGCGCAGCGTCTCGTACTGCTGCCACTGGTTGTTGAAGTCGTCGCGGTAACTCTGCGGGTCGCGCTTGATCTTGAAGCGGAGCGCGGCATGGTCCGCCTCAATCTTTTCGAGAGCGCCAACCTTGCGCTTCATTTTGCTGGATAGGGTGGGCTGTGGAGGTTGCCCGCAGCCTGCACCGCACGACGGTCGCATCTCGAACTTTTTTTGTGGAGCGTCGGCCAAACCAACCACCGGCGAGGGAGCTTGGACCAGCAGCTTAAACTTGTCGAATTCTTTCTAGCCGTGCTATTGACAGCTCCATCCCACCACATCCCGTGTCCGCGCATTTCCTTTCCTGTATACGGCGTCATTCGTGTTCAATCGCATCTGGACGGCAGTATACACGCGCTTTCCGCACATCGACGCGTCGCGTAGTGCCTGGGCCAGCGCCCGCATCCGCCCATCATGACCACCTTCTCCTCCATGTCCCTGTACGCGCTGACGGTCAAGCAACCGTCGGCGACCCAGGACGCCATCTCGGGCGACTTCCTCGGCAACGGCAAGCAGCAGATCCTCACAGCCAACGGCTCGCGCCTGGCCATCCTCGAGGTCTCGCGGCGGCAGAAGGGCTTCCAGGAAGTCTACTCGCAGGACGTCTTTGGCATCGTCCGTCGCATCGCCAAATTCCGCGTCGCCGGCGGCACAAAGGGTATGTCAGTCCTTCTCTACGCTATAAGCCAGTTAGTGATTTTCGAAAGCAGCCCCCCGAGCCCGTGGCGGACTGGACTATGAAGACATCTGAGAACCCAGGCTGACGAAACAGACCACATTGTCATAACCACCGACTCGGGACGCCTAGTCACCTACGAGTACGTGCCCGACGAGCACACCTTCAAGACGGTCCACTTCGAGACGTACGGCAAGTCTGGAATACGACGTGTCGTGCCCGGCGAGTACCTGGCGGCCGACCCGAAAGGGCGCGCCATCATGGTCGCCTCGACGGAGAAGAACAAGCTCGTCTACATCCTCACCCGCAGCGGCCAGACCGACATTGCCATATCCTCGCCTCTCGAAGCACACAAGCCGCAGACGCTGGTCTTCTGTCTCATTGGCCTGGACGTTGGATACGACAACCCCATGTTCGCTACATTGGAGATTGATTACTCGGCATCCGAGGCCGATCCCACGGGCGAGGCGTACGACGAGATCAAGAAAGAGCTGGTCTACTACGAGCTCGACCTTGGTCTGAACCACATCGTGCGCAAGTGGGCAGAGCCTGTAGACCGCACTGCAAACACCCTGTTCCGCGTCCCAGGAGGTCCCAACGCCCCGAGTGGAGTCCTCGTCTGTGGAGAAGACAGCATCACATACCGCCGCATCTTCAACAACAAGTCGAGTGTGCACCGTTTAGCTATTCCCCGCCGCGAAGGAGCCACAGAAGATCCGAGCCGCAAGCGGACCATCGTTGCCGGTACACTGTACTCGCTCAAAGGCGGTGACTTCTTCTACCTGCTTCAAACCGACGACGGCGACCTGTTCAAGCTTACTGTGGAGGCTACCGACGCCGCTGTGGACAAGATCAAGATCAAGTACTTTGACACGATTCCAGTCGCGACGAGCATCTGCATTCTGAGGGCAGGTTTCGTGTACGCTGCCTGCGAATCTGGCGACAGGATCCTGTACGAACTCGAGTCGTTGGGAGAAGAGACGGATGACCCTCTTTTTGACAGCAGTCAATTCCCATCAGACCCGACCGCCGCCTTCGCACCTCCGTTTTTCAAGCCACGAGCTCTGACGAACTTGACTCCTGTCGAGACCATCCCCAGCTTGAACCCGATCATGGGTATGGAGGTCGCAAACCCTGCACTTGAAGATGCGCCCCAGATCTACACCATCAACGGCTCTGGTGGACGCAGCACATTCCGCACCACAAGGAACGCTTTGGAAGTACTCGATCTCATCGAGTCGCCACTCCCCCAGAACGCGTCCGATGTGTGGACAACCAAGCTAACATCAGAGGATGAGCACGACACACTCATCGTCATGTGTCTGCACAGCCGAACGCTCGTCCTGAAGATCGGTGACGATGTCGAGGAAGCAGCGAACACCGGCTTCCTGCCTGATACCAACACGCTTGGTGTCCAGCAGTTTGGAGAAGACTGCATTATCCAGATTCACCCCAAAGGTATCCGTCACATCCAGGGCATCTCGTTCCCCGACGACGATGCGAACGCCACACATGCTAGCTTAACGGACTGGCAACCACCGGCACACAGGACCATCGTCGCATGCGCCACCAACAACCGTCAAGTCGCTATTGCGCTTAGCTCGGGTCAGATCCTCTACTTTGAGTGCGACTCTGACGGTTCCCTTGCCATGGCCGAGGAAGAGATTGCCCTGGACAGCACCATCAACTGTCTGACCATGCCTGATGTGCCCGAGGGTAGCGTGCGAGCATTTTTCATGGCAGTTGGCTGCAGCGACCAGACTGTGAGAATTTTCAATCTGAGTCCTGATATGGAAGGCAACATTCTGCGAAGCATCTCCGTCCAGGCTCTCACATCACCACCTAGTGACCTCACAATCAACATGATGTCCGACAAATCTCCACGAGGCTACAGCCAGTACCTCCACATCGGTCTGCGAAGTGGAGTGTACATTCGATCTGTCCTTGACGAGATGACTGGCGACATTGGAGACACTCGACGCCGCTTCCTTGGCCCAGAGCCTATCAAGTTCGCCAAGGTGACTGTTGCTGATGAGCCTGCCATCATTGCCATGACCTCGCGGCCGTGGCTGGGCTACACTCACCCGCGGACTGGCGTTCTGCAGTTGACGCCTTTGAACTACATCCCATTCAAGTCAGCGTGGAATTTCGAGGGCACACAGTTCAAGGGCATCATCTGTGTGAGCGCCGCTGAACTACGGTACGTACCTTCCCTTCCCATTTCTGCCTGCAGTGATGATACTTGTACCCCTTAACAACCGTGTGGGCCAAAACTTTAATTCCAATTGTTCCTACTGAAACGCAGTCTGATTACTCTTGATACTTGAAGTCAATCTAAGATCCTGGCTGACTCTCAACAGAATCTTCACCTTTAATGACTTGACGGACAACACGACTTACGAGACAATTCCTTTGAAGTACACACCCAGGAAGATGGTCGGGCACCACGACCAAGGTGTCTTTTATGTCATCCAAAGCGAGAACAACACCCTCAACGATGCCACACGACAGAACCTTATCCAGGAAGCGAAGGCCAAGAACGGGGCCACGACTGAGAACGGCACTGATGGCGAGATGGATGTCGACGGAGAGGTTGCTGGCGATGAGCTTCCTGCAGTCGAATTCGGCTACCCCCGAGTCCAAGGTCGCTGGGCCTCCTGCATCCAGGTTGTTGACCCCGTGACCGAGAAGGCGGTCACTCACACAGTAGACCTGCCTTCAAACCAATCGCTGGTCAGCGCAGCCTTGGTCTACTTTGACAGCCGTGGCGAGGATGCCTTCCTTGCCGTCGGTACTGCAAAGGACCTGACCTTTGCGCCTTACAAGTTCTCTGGCGCCTCGATACAGATCTACAAGATCTCTCCGACAGGTCGCGAGCTTGAATTATTCCACGAGACTGATGTGAACGAGCCGCCGCTGGCGTTGCTCGCGTTCAAGGGCAAGCTTATCGCTGGTGTTGGGCGAAACCTTTGCCTGTACGACTGCGGTATGCGCTCGCTGCTGCGAAAGGCACAGGCGTCGAACTGCGTCAGCACCCGCGTTACCGACATCAAGACCCAGGGTAGCCGGTTGGTGGTCTCGGATCAAGTCGAGTCTGTCACCTACGTTGTCCACAAGGACCAAGTCCACCCCAACCGACTGATCCCGTTTGTCGACGATACCGTCTCGAGGCACACAACCGCCACCGAGATGCTCGACTACGACACCACTGTCGGCGGCGACAAGTTCGGCAACATCTGGCTCGTGCGCTGCCCGCAGAAGGTATCTGAAGGCTCCGACGAATCGCCCGACGGCTCCGACCTGCTCGTCGACAAGAGCTACCTCGGCGGCACCGCGAACCGCCTGGACCTCGTCACCCACTACTTCGCCAACGACATCCCCATCTCCATCCAAAAAACCATCCTCCTCTCCGGCGGCGAACGCATCATCTTCTGGGCGGGTCTCCAAGGCACGCTCGGCGCCCTCATCCCCTTCACCTCGCGCCGCCAGCACAAAATGTTCCAGCAGCTCGAACTGCAGCTGCGCTCCGACGACCAGCCGCTATCTGGCCGCGACCACCTTGCCTACCGCAGCTACTTTGCGCCCGTCAAGAGCACCATTGACGGCGACCTGATTGAGCGGTTTTTGGTGCTGTCGCGCGACAAGCGCGAGAGCATTGCTGCGCAGTTGACAGGTGCGGAGTGGACGCCTGGCATGATTGATGAGGCGATTTGGAATATGAGAGGTCTGTATGCTTTTTAGGTGGATGTTGTGGTGGGAAGCAAGTAGTGAAGTTGAGATAGTGTGGTCGCTTGGCCTTTGATACCCAATACAGACATGATTGATCATGATTTCTTGCTGTGAATGAACGTGTGCAGTGCAGTTGTTTCATGAGGAGAAATCTGGGTATTCGCTATCCAAAGAACTGTATATATGTATGTATGCTATGCATGCCATTGAGGAAAAACAGTATATTCACCCGCTAAGCAATCTCCCCCTCGTTACCACGCGCATCCTTCTCATTCTCACTCGCTTCACTCACACCCCCAGCTACATCCTGAGACGTACCTACAGCCCTCTCCTTGCCCTTCCCACTCCCCTCCTCCATGAAATCCTCCCCCAAACTCTCCGTTTGGTGGCGCTCCAACACAGGCTTCTCCTTCTCCTTCTCCTTTTCTTTCTCCTTCTCCCCCACACTAGCACCCTCCGCCTCCGTCTGCACTTCCTCCGTCCTCCTCCTCCTCTCCTCCTCCTCCAACCGCTCACGCTCCTCACTAGCAGCAACACGCTCAAGCCTCTCCCTCTCCTCCTGCGCATGAACCATACGCTCGCCAATGCCCGGCCACAAACTAGCAATAAAGAGAGCGACACCGCGTTCAAGCGTACGCAGAGTATCCCGCGCAAAGGGGAACTGTATCTGGCGCTGGCGCTGTTGAAGGAGGAGCCGACGAGCCGTTTCTTCGGGCGTGGGATTGCGTCTCCCTTCTGCTCTTTGGTTCTCGTTCTGCGCTTGGTGTCCCGCCTGAGCTTGATTCTGATTCTGATTCTGATTCTGATCCGGGCGGTGGGCAAGACGTTCAGCTCCTGGCAAAAGGGCTTCAAAATGCCGACGTAGGACGTCGAATTGTCGTTCGAATACGCCGAGTTGGACTACGTACACGATTATAGCGATACTGCCCAGCATTAGTGGGCGGTACCATCCACCTCCCCCGGCGAAGATGTAGACGAAGCATGCGAGTTTGAAGATGAGCCAGAGGTGGCCTGCGACGTTGACTACGCGGTCGGGGTCAGCGGGCGCGTTCGCGTTCGCGTCGGCGGGTGCAGGGGCTGCGGCTGCGGGATCTGCAGCGCGCTCGGCGCGGTTTTGGATAATGTTTTGGATTACGCGGTGGGCGGCTGCAGCGTCGTTAAGAGCCCAGGGTGCGGGCTGCAAGTTGTTAAGCTGCTGGGCAGCTGTAGGTTGAGCGGTGCCCAGTAGGTTGTGCGAGCTTTGGGCGATGTGTTGGCCGAGGGTGGCGATGAGGTGTCGGTTGTGGTTGAATTGGTCGAGGAAGGACTGAGGAGACAGGGTTGAGGTGAATGGGGCGGTGGTGTAGGTTCCGGCCTGGTCGAAGAGGACGCCGACGGGGCCTTGGGGGCTGGAGAGGAGGAATAGTTCTTGAGGGGCGTCGGAGGGTAGAGTCCGCGTTGCAGCTGCTGTTGCGAGTAAGGGGTCAGATGTGGCGGCTCCGGGCGAGGTCGAGCCAGCTTCTTGTGCGTCCAACACCCTGCTGAACTCGTTCGCCTGTCGCCTGACTTCACCAGCGGCCTGACGCAATGCAATCACATCCGCATTCAATTGCATCGCGGGATCGGAAAGCCCGCTTTCGACCATGTTCAGGTTGTGGGTGATGGTGTGCAGGTGCTCGCGGACACGCTCGACGCGCCAACTAGGGACTGCCGTGGTTTGTTCAGACGAAGTGGGATCAGCGGCGAGCAACGTCCGAACATTATCCACCTCGCGAGCGGCCTCGTGCAGGGTCCCGCGAAGCCTCGGCAGAAGCCAGCTCAGCGGTACATTCACACCCCCAGGTGGAGGCGAGCCAAACGGACGCGGTGGAATGGCAAAGGCGATTGGACGGGGCGCAGGGCGAGGCATGGTCGGCTGTCCAGGGCGCAGAGGCACGGTGGCAGTAAAGTCGTTGTAGGTGACAGACCAGCGGGCGCCATTCGGGCCAATTCCCTCCTGCCGCACTGTTCGGCCGTTTGGTGCTGGCATGCCGCGGTATCCAGGTGGAAGGGCGCCCGGGGGTGCTGGAGCTCCCTCTACCGGCGGGGCAGCACCGTCTGCTGTCTGTGCTGGCGTCCCTGGAGCCGGCGAGGGAATGGGAGCGCCTCGCTGGCCGAGTGCTTGGGCAATCTGCTGCTGCATCTGCGGTGGCAGCGGCATGGCGCCCATGGGCCCCAGCGGGTTGAGGGGCTGCTGCACATGGTGGTGATGGTGGGCATGCGGGTGGTGTGCATGGTGGTGGTGCGGCGCAGGTGGTGGCTGCGAGCTGGGTCGCGGCTGTGGTATTGTGCGGAAGGGGTTCGTCTGGAGGGGAGGGCTCGCTGGCACAGGGTTGGCGGCACGGAAGGGGTTCGGCGGGGCAGTCGCTGTGCGTGGGACGGGCGATGAGGTCGAGGGCAGTTCTCGCAGGACCAGATGCAGGCTTTGGTCTTTGGACTCACGGATCTGCTCCATTAGCTTCGACACGCTCGACATGTGAGGGTGGGTTGACTACACACATTCTCCGCGCCAAACAGCGTCTCCAGCGTGTCGGCGTCATTCGCTACGACCTTGCCCCGGTAGATCAGGCGCATGCGCTCGGGTCCTGGGTTGGAGGGCACGGCAGCTTGGATCTTGCGCCGCAGCTCGCTGACGGTCGTCGATGCGGGGAGGTCCTGCAGGTGGATGCCGCCCTCGACCTCGCTGGACGGCGAGAGCACCTTGAGGTTGATCGTCACCGTGTCTGCCGCCATGGTGGACTGCTACGCGGGCAGGTGGAGGGAGGTGGTCGGAGTGGGCGTGCGGGCGTGTTGTATACGTTGCGTTAATAGGCCGATGGTCAGCGCCGTCATGCCATTTCCGAGAGAGCCGTCCAAGTGAAGCCAGACACCCAAGCTCGGTGAATTGTCTCGCCAAAACAAACACAACTCTTCCCGACTCGACGTGCTCGCCCTTGACACGTAGCTCTCGTCGAGGGAGCGCGAGGTCCGCGAGGTGACGGCTCCTCCGAGGCCTCGCCGCTGCCGCCGCGACGTCATTGGCCGAGAAATCATGGCTTCCCACACGACGCCCGCGCGTCATCCACGCCCGCCATCCGCCCGAGAGGCCTCACCGTCAAGAGCGGCTCCGTGACGCTGCACCGTCGATGAAGTAGACATGGCCTCGACTTGCCCCCGCCAGCTCCTGCGCGCCTCGACCCGGCGACGGGCAGCCTTCCCGCCCGGCACCCGCCACTTCTCCTCGTCGCGCCCGCACTGCGACCAGCACCACCGCAAGGACTCGTTCCGCTCGCGGCTGGGCGCAGCGCTGGGCCAGACCAAGATCAAGTGGGAGCCCATCCCCATTGCCCTCGGCGTCGGCTTCCTGGGCGCCTTCCAGCTGTACCGCATCCAGCGCCGCGACAAGCACACGCAGGCCGAGCAGGACCGCGGCGAGGACGTCGACCAGCAGGGCCGCCCCAAGAAGCGCGAGCGCATACGCCCGAGCGGGCCATGGACCGTCCAGGTCATGTCGACCCTGCCGCTCAAGGCCCTGTCGCGCCTGTGGGGCCGATTCAATGAAATCGACATCCCCTACTACTTCCGCGTGCCGGGCTTCAAGCTGTACTCGTTCATCTTTGGCGTCAAGTGAGTTAAACATGCATGGTTCATATGCAATTGCTGACCCCCCAGCCTCAATGAGGTCGCTGAACCCGACCTGCACGTCTACCCCAACCTCGCCGCCTTCTTCTACCGCAGACTCAAGCCCGGCGCCCGCCCACTCGACCCCAACCACAACGCCGTCCTCTCCCCGGCCGACGGCAAGATCATCCAGTTCGGCACCATCGAGCATGGCGAAGTCGAGCAGGTCAAGGGCGTGACGTACAGCCTCGACGCCCTCCTCGGCTCCAGCCGTCCCTCCAAGCCCGAGCACAACGTAGCCAACTCCCAGGTCCGCCGCGGCGAACACATCAAGACGCCCAAAGACCAGGAAGACGTCGTCCGCGCCGACGAAGAGTTCGCCAACGTCAACGGCATCTCCTACACCCTGCCCAACCTCTTCTCCGGCCCCTGGCCCAAAGACGGCAAGCCCGCAGAAATGCCCACCGACCAATCCACCCACTCCACCCCCTCCTCCGAAGCCGAAGTCCGCGCCGACCTCGCCCTCTCCGAGTCCTCTCTCCCCTGGTGGGCCCCGGCCTCCCAAAAGACCCCCACCGCCCTCTACTACTGCGTCATCTACCTCGCCCCGGGCGACTACCACCGCTTCCACTCGCCCGTCTCCTGGGTCGTCGAATCCCGCCGCCACTTCGCCGGCGAACTCTACAGCGTATCCCCCTACCTCCAACGCACCATGCCAGGCCTCTTCACCCTAAACGAACGCGTCGTCCTCCTCGGCCGCTGGCGCTGGGGCTTCTTCTCATACACCCCCGTTGGCGCCACCAACGTCGGCTCCATCAAAATCAACTTTGACCGCGAATTGCGCACAAACAGTCTTACTACCGACACCGCGGCTGATCGCGCCGCCGAGCAGGCGAAGAAGCGCGGGGAACCGTATTCCGGGTTCGCCGAGGCGTCGTATCGAGGTGCGAGTCAGGTGTTGGGAGGGCATTCGTTGAAGCGCGGGGAGGAGATGGGCGGGTTCCAGCTGGGAAGCACGATTGTGTTGGTCTTTGAGGCGCCGAAGGGGGTGAGGCCTAGTTTGGATGAGGGGTACAAGGGCGTGCGGAATGGGGGGTTTGAATGGTTTGTTGAGCAGGGGAAGAAGGTTAGGGTTGGGGAGGCGTTGGGGGTGGTGCATGAGGTTAAGCATTGAAAAAGGCGAGCGAGCGAGTCTTGTGAGCGGAGCGAGCCTTATGAGCGAAGCGAGCAGGTGACTAGGAAATGAGCAGGTGAGCGAGGTAAAGTATATGGACGAGATAAAGTAAAAGGAGAGTATCGCCATATGAAGCCGAGCGCTGTTCGATACCACTTCTTCGCTTATACTTGTTGTACGATACGATAGCATGTTTACCTGTACTGATCTTGTTAAAATATATATATATGATCATGACTTTAGAGTATAGTCTTGTCTACCGAGTCTGTGATTATATTCAATAAATACATACCATCTTTTTCTGCGAGTTGTATGTTTAGTACTAAGTTAATTGTATTGATTTGATTATAGGTGCTGGTGCTAGATTTGTCTTCTGCTGTGTACTACAGCAGCTCATGCTAGCAGCTCATGCTAGCAGGTCTTGCAGCGAGTCTTGCAGCGATTCTTAACGAGACTGAGTTTCTCATGTGTTCTGCGGACGAGGAGCTACCGGATTAGGCACGGACGAGTCTTCGAGTTTTGCTACGAGTCTTTGAGTTTTGCTACGAGTCTTTGAGTCTTGCTAACGAGTTTCAAGAAAGTCTTGCGACCACGTTGCTACCGATGTCTACTGGAATGTTTACTGGTATATCTAATTGATATCGCTTTTAGTAGTGACGTGGTGTGGTACCTGCTAGTGACAAACCCCTTGTCTCGTTGTGGGGTGATGGTAGTCAAGGTAGACACTGTGGAAGATATTGCTTGCTTGCTATATAAGTGAAAAGGAAGAAAAAGGGTATTTATAAGGTTGGTAGGTATATAGTCCAGACTACTTGTATGTCTTAAGTGTCTTTTCTTATCACATTTTTGGCCTGAGAATAAGGATAGGAGGGATACTACTATTACAAAGTAAGACGGTAGGAAGAATACCGGGGAAAGGACGACAAGAAAGGAAAGATAGTAGACGAGAAGGATAGTAGAAAGGAAGGGTAGAGAGAAGAAAAATAATAGGAAGCGACAGTACTTAAAATCCAGCACTAAAAACCCAGCCCCCGAAACAACAACTTCAAAACACTCTACTATTCCATCCAACCCTTACCTACCCAGAACAACTACCCCAGGTATACTACGCTATATGTCTCCTTTTTCCCTTATACAAACTACCTTCACGGGATATATATAGTCGGTATATAATCCACAACTAGCATGGCACGGCCATAGTCCACATCCCTGGCATGTTAAGGCAGGGAAGAACCCGCGATAGCGATGGCGATAGCGATAGTAGGGTGGGTACTTTGGCGATCGATTGAGCAATCATTTAGTTAGTTTGTTAGTGCGATGGTGACATCGTGGGGTCTTTGTCATTTGTTTGCTTTGTTGCTTTGTTGGGCGTGAATAGGAGGAAGGGGTAATATCAACGGCGCTGTATAAGGTCGGGGATACTTTGAATCTCGCCTGTGCATTGAAGATGAGCTCTAGTAACGATTACATCGCATCTACTAATCGAGTGACTTCTTGTCCGCTTTCAAGCTGGGTTCTTTGTTGTTTTTGTTTGTTGGCCGCTGTGTTTATGGGGCTGTACACTGTAAACCAACTGCTTCATCTTGTACCCCGCGGCGAAAGTAGGCCCTGAGAGAACGCTCCTGGAAAACTAGGAAAGGTTTAGCCTCTTCAGTCTTTTCGTCGATATTAGGATCGGCTCCATTGACGATCTTAGTGTTGTTCGCATCCATGCTAGAGTCATCGATGCGCAGCCCGCCCGATATGCTGAGATCTGCAGGTCATGCACATCCATTAGGCACGGGCGTAACATATCTCACAAGCATGTGTGGGGAGTCAAATCAGTCACTGGTAGAGGAAAGTAGGTGTTTGATCGGAACTTTTCTTCACTATATACACTTCGCTCCACCATCTTGACTGTCTGATCTGGCCCTTGGCCCTACTCTTCTTCTCTGCTCTTCGTGTCTGCTGCTCGATGCTACGCTAATAGAAAATAAAATAAACAATGGATAACGACGCCATGGCTCCGTACGCTTTGCGCTATGCGGCTCATACCACGCAGGGCTATGCTACGCTTCGCTCCGCCCACTGCGCTCGCTCATGCAAGATTCAAGGAGAGACATGATGGTGTAAAACAAGTAAATGATTAGGAAGTACATACAAGAAGTGAAGTAGACTGCCACCTTCGGCCTCGAGACCTCAGGCGCAGCGAAAAGAGGAGGAGGTGAGGACTTTGTACAGGGCGGATAAATGATTAGGATGAGGATGAGCGGGACTCGAAAGACTCCAACGTCTAATACGTGAAAGCCTCCTCGATGAAGTCCACACATCCCTCCGTCATCCACGGTCGCACCGCGGCTCGCACGCCGTCCGCCATTCCGCCGGACGCGCACACAGTCACCGCCATGGCGCCCACGCGCGCACGCACCTCCTCTTCGAGTAGCGTGTCCATCTTCGGACGCCCCGCGAACATCTTCACCGTGTCGCTGCTGCTCTCGACGCGTCCCTTGGGCCGCGAGATGAACAGCTTGATGCGTAGGACTTGCTTGCGGCCGGGCATGCGCAGGATTTCGTCCATCCAGGGGCGCACCCATTCGAGGCATTCGCTGTCCGGTACGGTCCAGATCAGCACGATGCGCTGGGTTGCGGTCGTGCCGCGGTGGTACCCGCCAATCAGGTGCTTAAGGTACATGACCTGGTGGGTGATGCCCACGCCGCCTGCGAACAGGACAAGCGTGCCGTACGAATCGAGGCTGTGGTGGCCGCCGTAGGGGCCCTCAATGAAGCCCCATGTTGAGAAGGTCTCGTTGGGGGCTTTGCACGCGCGCTCGTACATTTTGCGCGTCAGGCCTGTGCGCGCACGGCAGATGAGGGAGATTTGCCTGGACTTTTGCGGCGCGCCGGGGGCCATGAGGGCGTCGCCTTCGAGAATGGGGAGCGTCATTTCTTTCGACTCGGACGTTAGGGTGGGCGCCCAGGCGACGGAGAAGGGATGGCTGTGAAGACCGGCCATGGCGGGCATCCACATGTGCACGTGGCAGCCGGGGCGAGGAGTCCATTCGCGGACCATGTCGATGGTGACGCGGACGGCCTCTCCAGGCATGGCTTCGACGCGGATGCGTGACTTTTGCTTGAGAGAGATGCCGTAGTAGGTGATAGAGGCGAGGCGGCAGAACCACTCGCCGGCCCAGAAGATGAAGATGAGGTGCATCCAGGGTATCTGCGGCAGGGCGTGGAGCTCGAGGTGCTTGTAGAGACCAACGAGCCCGGCAATGACCATGAGGCGGTGGATAGAGAGGAAGGTCTCGTAGAAGGCGTGGCGGAAGGGCGACCAAGCCTGGATACCGAGGAAGGTGAATGCGATGGTGCCGACCATACCCCAGCCGTAGGAGCCTTCGTGGGCGAGACCGTTGGCAACAGCCTGCCAGCCAGCGCCGTCGGCGGTGTTGTACATCCAGGCGATGGTGTGGACAATGGCTTCCAGGATGGTGATGCGAGCGGCCCAGCGGTGGAAGAGGTTGAAGTCATCGTACGAGACCTGGAGGAGAGTGATGAGGGGGTTGTTGCGGAGAGCAAAGAGGACGGTGGGGATCAAGTTCAACGCAGCCAGAGTTCCACTGCGCCCGCGCAGCGCAGCGATAGTCTCCTTGTGGTCGAGAACGCTGTACGGCAGCGTAACACACCATGCAGTGTTCAATCCAACGTAGACGACAAGCATAATCGTGTGCCATCTTCCAGGGAGCGTTCCGTTGTCAATTGCACTGCTAATCTGGAACTGAGCGTTGTGCTTCTTCTTCCAAAGTGGGGCTTGAAGAAGATGGCGGTTGAGCCAGGGCCACCATGATGTCTGGTTTGTAGCCCAATACGCCTGGCGCGAAGGGTTGCCCATAACAGTCAAGTGACGGTTGTGGCGCCACCACATGTTGGCCACGCGGAGGCCCAAGAGCACGATGGCCATGCCGACGAGCATGTAAAGGAAGGTGTCGACCCAGAGGTAGTTGCCTACTTGGTCAACACCAGTCAGTCCATACGAGTACTTGAGGCCATCAAAGTCGGCGGCATCCCAACCATCGAGGAAGTGGCGCCGTGTGAGGGTGGTGTTGAGAGCGGGCTCCACCGGGGAGACGGCGAGGTCAGACATGTGTGCGATGTCTCGAATAGTCTGTTTGTTGTCGTACAGGGTTGCGAGGGCCTTGCTCGCGGAATGCGAATGCGGAGAGCGAAGGTGGCTGTTGAAATGGGCGAAATGTGACATAAAGAGTCGGTGAATGGGATCGCACGACCGGGTGCGAGTGTTAGAAGGGAGAATTGCGCGAAATTGTTGAAGCTCTATCCCAGGTGACGATGTGCGTGATTGATGTCGAAAGCACTCGATGTTGACAATGTGGGATAAAGTAGAGCGATGGTCACCGTGGATGCATCACAATGTCTCGTACAGTGTTACTGCAGGGTTCAAAGTGAGTACACAGTGATAAGAAGAGGACCAGTCGACTATGCACAGCACGGTCGAGGTTGTTGAAGCAGATGACGTCTTCCGGCCGAGGGAGGGCAGTGACCAGAGAGAGGCTGGGCAAAGCGAACGTGAACGTGAAGAGCAGCGTGGTCGAGCGGGACCTTGCAGTCAATAAGCCTCAGTGAGTGTCCAGGGGGGGTGAAAGTGAGTGACGTGTGGCGTAGTATGGGTCGTGGATCAGGCGAGAGAAAAACGATTGTATGTACACTGTTGCCGTAACGAAGGAGCAAACAGGACCGTCCAGAAGCGAATGAAATCTAGGACAACAGGGAAAAGATCCGCGGCGTGAAGAGCTGGTCGAGGGGACAGCACGAACTTGTGGGCGTTGAGGGCATGTCTTCTCTCTATGAGTGCGGGTCAGCCAATGAAGCGCTGGCCCCACCAGACTCATCGCGCGGCATGAAACAGCCCGCTGGAAGCCAGGGGTCGGCCAACCAGTCGACGGGCGTGCCTGACAGGCCCGTCGAAACGAACCAGGATGAGAACCCTGCAGAGGCTCAGCTCACCGTCTTTCGAGTGGCCAACGAGGCCAGCCAGCGGGCCAGGCCGCCAATGCGCTTGACGCTGGCGGTGCTGCCGAGCTCCGTCTTGTTGCGCTGCCTTTCCACTCGAGGCGCCTGTCCTACGTTTCTCGACGTTTCTCGACGACACAATACGATCGTGGGCTTGGGCTCAGCAGCCAAGCAGCTGCTCAATACCTGCGGCGGCTTGTCACCCATTTCCCAGCCTCTGTGGTTCGGCATTCTCCCATGCATAGCCCTTCCAACAGCTACTATGTTAAACTACCATCGCAGCCTGTTCCCTGAAATTGCGTCAACAGAACCAACAGATGAACACGAGGGATCCAAGAGCCCACGCGGAAAAGTCCATCAGCGAATCCGTTTCTGTGTGCAGACGCCGGGTGTCTGGAACAACTGCTCGTCATGATGCCTGCGCCGATCTGCCAAATTCGTGATGAAATCGCAACGGCCCTCCGATGTCCCGTCCTTGCTTCATCTTACAATCTCCTCTGCTCTGCGGTCAAGAATCCGCAGAGCCCTGCCAATCTCCACTATCAGCGCCAAAGTCATTGTCCGCTGCCGTTTGATTTGAGCGGACTGGCACGTCGACCTGGCCGCTGGAGTCCGCTGTCAGGCGGGTGACGGGGTTGGCTTTGACGTGCGCTGACGACCTCTTACTGGCTGTGATAGGGAAGTGTCGTCGAGAGAAACGAGAGACATGTGCCATCCACGCTGAGATGTCACGCACTGATCACGCCTGCGCCACGCGACGAGGGATCCGTAGAAAACTGAATGCAGTTCCCCCCATCCCAAGATCTCACCGGCAGTTTCCCTCAAACGCCTAATAGCGGCAGGAATATTGAAACTTGACACACGACAGCTGTTTATCCGGCCTGCATGAGGTCGCATGAACACACTTTGTTTCGCCTTCGTGGCTGATGACGAGATCGGTGGCCCTTCGCTACCGGTGTCAAAACATCCGTCCACCCAGTTGCTGTCTTGCCCAGGTTATCATGTTATCTCTCAGGCTCGTCTATCGTGACAGCCGGAGTGAACGTTGTTTTCGGAGTCCCGAAACAGCCTCGTCCCGATATGGACACCTGCATGAACACCATATCCGACGTACCAATTTCTCGTGGGGCATGGCAATTCTTTTGAAAACTCTACGACTCAATCACACTCACCCCACCAGATTCCTTCGTGGATGTTCCTGCATGACGAGCCCACCATGGAGCGCCATAAGGTAATCAGAAGCAATGCCCTCGGTGCCGAGGTGGGCAGCCTACTCGATCGGTTCGCTTCGGCACCGTATTCGAATACAAGCTGCATCGAGTTACGACAATGCTGAAGCCGTCCGGTGCGAGTTGCGAGCCTTGGCATCAGCATCGTGACTTCTGGCCAGCCGCCGATACCCATTGCAATTACACAATGCGCGGAGCACTGTTGGTCGTACAAGCGCTACAGTGCCCACCAGCCAGCGACGCGCTGGCTCACTGGCAGCGAATCGCCCAACCCACTCGACCAGTTTCCCCATCTCCACAGCCAAATCACCGTTTCAACGTTTTTTCTCGAAGCCTCTTCCGTACGAGACAGCTCTGCTCAGACCGCTGCCCAGACCCACCGCCACTTCCCTCTGTTCCCATGCCCCTGCACTTCAAAAAAGCTTAATGAAACGCTTCACCCACGCACCACACCCAACCCGGCTCGCGCCCTGCTAACCACAGCGTCCCACCCAGTGCCCAGCAACACCTCTATAAATCTGAAACGTTTCGATATCTTAGCACTTCTACACAATGCTTGGTCCTCACCCTCCATAACTGAGAAATAGAAACCCGTTCCACAGTAGTAGAAACAATAAGTAAGTACTTCCCCGGCTGGTGCCACAGCCCTGTGGAGATCCTACGGCTCGTAAAATGGACTTGAGCGCGCCGCCTCGCCGTCATCTCGTCTCGGTCCTATTAAGGGGCATTCTTATACACTTCATACAGCGAGATGGCTGGGCGGCGGGATGGAGGCCGCGTTTGGAAAGGTAGATGTAGGTGTGAGCACGGGGCCTCGCTTGCGCGACGGTGGATGAAGTGCACAGCGCGTGAGGATGAGGTGCACAGCGCGTGTGCAAAGGGAGTATCGATGCAGCAATTTCTCTGGAACGCCCAATTCCCCGTGGTTAGGGATGGGTGTGTAGGAGAGGATAGCGGTGGCCTGTCCGGCCCGAGGGTGCTGGTGAAGTGCCAATGTCGGGCCGGACAGGCTTGGGCTTTACTTCGATTGCTGTCTGTAGTGCTATGTTGGTCACCTGCTGGTGTATGATTGTTCTGCGCTTCGACGAGTGGCCTGCCTTCTCCTTGCTGTTCATCGCGACCTTCTTTCTGGCGTCGTCACTGTCTTGAGACAGACTGACCAGTGAGTTCTCATACACGGCAGCCAGCCAGCTCCATATCAATGTACAACTGGAAAGCGAGTTAAAATTTGCATGTCTCCAAGCATAGCTGATGTTGCATGTCCTCCAGCATGTCATGTGAGTTACGAAGAAACAAGGGTGCAACATGTAGCCACATGAAAACATAAGAAAACACAAGAAACTATTCGTATCTAACAATGCTAATTCATCACGAATCTACAAACTTCCCTTCTAGTCTATCGTACACCTACTTGGCCTGCCCGGGATTGCCCCCAGCAAAGTTCATCTGCGCCAACGCATCCCTCGTCCAGGAATCATTACTCGCCGTCGAATCCCGATTCGCGACTCTCAAACCCCCTCCACCGCCTCGTCCATACCCGTCGTCCTCGCTAGAGTATTGTCTCTGCAGGTCATCGTGCTGCATATGGTATTGCTGGTACTGCATGGGCTGGTACTGCATTGGCTCGTCGGGCTTTGCGCTGCCGACGCGCAGGATCGAAGGGATCGGGTCATTGAGTTGTGGAGGTTGGTATTGTTGTTGCTGCTGCTGGTGCTGAGGGTGTTGCTGATAATGTCCGTTGTTTGCGAACTCGTCAATAGGACTCTCGAAGACACCTGCACCTGCTGGGTCGACAGGTGAGTAGTCCATCATCGGGTTGTGCTGCAAGCTCGAGTTTGGTAAGAAGTCGCGTCTCAGCTCTGTGGGTGTCCTCTCGTTCCCATCACCATCATCGAACGAGGGTCCTGCATGATTCGGATCAAGAGATAATGACTGTGTCCGGTTTTCTAGCTCTGAGATGCCTTGTTGGGGTGGGTAATTGCCTTGTGATTGCCCTGGCATCTCGGCACCCCCTGGTGGGTACTGGAGCTGCTGTTGCGAGAGATCCTGCATCGAGTTGCGGTGCGAGAGGTGCATGCTGTTTAGCTGTGCTTGCGCTGTGAGACCGAGTGTGCTACTTGCGCGCAGTGAGCCCTTGGTGCTGGATGGGCCCCGCATAAACGTTGAGGTGCTTGCTCGACCGACCGGCTCCTCGCTGATCATCTGCGCATCGGAACCATTGGGATCGCGGATGCTGTATTGAGCGATGGTGCGCATCTTGCGCGTAACCCAACCCGCGAGGATCTTGCCTCTTTGTTTCTCGCCGAGACGTGAGCGGTGGAAATCGCCCTTGGAAACAAAGGCGACGATATCGATGACGAGCTGGTGCTCATTTAGGACAGCGTTGACAATGACAGGCACCATGGACGCGAGGAAGTTGCGACGGAAGATCTCGATAACGACAACGACGAGGCCTCCAGCCTGGAATACGGCGCAGCCAGCGGGGACGATGTTCCGGTGACAGCGTTCAACTGACTGTTCGATGTCCATACTAAAGTGGTTCAAGCCATTGACGTCGAACGTGTCTCCAATACTGCCAAGTACGAACAATACCTGCATGTCGACTGGTGCTCCGCCAGGGCCGATAGGTCTTGTCACGTTATGCAAGAACCCTAGATCTCCAGTGCGTACGTATTTGACGTTTGGATCTCCATCGAGAGTTCTCCCATTGAATCGTTCCGCATCTAGACGCTCTTTGGAACCATAGAAGCTGTGTGCATTGGCTTCAGACTGCACCCAGATCTCACCGTATTCTCCAACCAGACATAGCTGGTTTGTCTCTGGGTTGACAATACTGATCTGCGTACTCACAGGCACCATACCGGAGTCTTGCACTTGCAATGCGTTTGACTCAATGTCTGGATCCACCGGGATGATCAAACCACGTCGTAACGCGTTCACATCAAGATGCAGCTCGATTGGCTCGATGCACATGTATGACCGAGAAGCGATCATAGGATTCAGCACGTGGGAGTATACTGTGTTGATGGCTGTGCGGTCGAGCCCACCGGGGGCAAAGTGTACGCGACACCGTTGATCTGTTGTGATGTCAGAGTATGTTGATGGGATAGCAAAGCCTAGACTTACAAACGTCGACACGAGGTCGGCCATCAGTTGCAATCATCAAATTCTTCAATTCGTGGAGATGCATTGCCTTGCCCGCACCTCGTGCTATGGCGTGATCCAACATCTGGCTTGTCGCATATGCGTCCTTGATCTTATACCTGGACATTGTCTGGAACAGTAGGTTAGGATTCTGCGCAAAATCAACTGGAGAGACGAGGTATGTAGACGCAGCCAGAAAGATGCCCATGATGCAGGTGTGGATGAAGCCCAGACCAATGGTACTTCGCACACATCCTAGGATTGGCCTGGTGCTAGTCATTTGACAAGTCTCTTTTTGGACCTTGCATAGCGCCATGATATTGTTATGGCCGAGTTGTACAGCAATGCGCCGCTGATCTGGGGTCCAGTATGTCCACACAAGAACTGGATATCCGGGTTGAACCCAAGCAGGCCTAATGGTCAGGCCCAAGTCACGACATCCGCTTGACTGCTTAGGTGGCTTTGTCGTATTGTACATGTGTGGTATGTTGACCTTAAGGATAGCCGCAGATTGCTTGAGATGTTGGGATACCTGCTTGACCTTCATGAGATGGTCGACATCGACGTTGACTAGGATAGCCTTGATCTTGAAATCCGCAACGATGTGGAGTAAAGCAGGTGCATCTTCGTTGAGCCTGTTCTGATCGATGGGCGCCATGGGGATGGCAACGGCACCCAGCACGAAACAGGCGTGTATCGCATACACGAAGTCCTCGGAGTGTGTGTACATCAACAGAAGATGATCGCCGGCCTTGACCTTGACCTTGTTTTTCAAGTACATGGCCACGCCGGCAACCTTTTGGTCGAACTTCTTCCAGTTAACGCCCTTGGACTCTTTGCCTCTACCATCGATGGTACAGTAGGCAAGCTCTTCTGCTTGGCGTGATACACGCCACTGCATGAGGTCGTGAATGTTGGAGAATTGGTTGAGTGGTGTTGACGTGCGGTCGTCAATAACAACCTCTCGGTGGTCTACTCCAGAATACTGCTTATCCTGCAGCATCAGGTATTGTTGTCGAGCCATAGAGGCCTCGAAAGACCACATTCCTCCTGCAGGGTCGTCGCCAAGGGCGATGTTCTGCACTGATCGTTCCACGCCAAACTTGACGTGAACGCAAGGCAATGAGCCGTTGTCGAACTCTCGGCGACAAAGCATATTACCAATCTCACGTCTGCCGTTCTTCATGACGCGAGGAAGAGTGTTGGGTGCTGTGATCATTACACAGTACACTCTAAGATGGTGCTCCTGATATAGCACTTCCATGCAACGCTCCGATAAGGAGTCTAGGAAAGGTACATCGAGCTGCTGTGGTGGCCCGCCTGGATTCGTTGGCGCTGTTGATGCAGCCTGCGTTTCGATCAGAATAATAGGTAGATACTCGCCGTTGACGTAGGAATCGAACGCCGAGCTGCAGTATGTTAGCAGGAGCCATGAGTTCCAGCTACCTTCACTTACCAATCATAGATCTTAGGCACCGATTTCATGATGCTTGTGACCAAGTGCTGCACGAAGAAGTAGCGGTGTTCGGCTTCCAAAACGCCGTGCTCAACCCATTCGACTCTTTGACGAATCCTGTCCTCATAAAGGCCAAGCACGAATATTTTACCCTCAACCACGCAACCGAGCAGTCCTGTGCGAAGAAACTCAAGCTCCAGTAGCTGCGGGGTTGGGCTTCCTTCGACGAAGCGATAAGGACGAGCGTGGAAGATGGTCTCAGTGTGCTTCTGCAGTTGCCAGAAACCACCTGAGAGTGACGGTGAATCTACCCAAATCTCTCCTACTGAATAGGGAGAGCAAAGCAGGTTTGTCTCTGGATCTACAACAGCAAGAGTGGCGTCTGGGATAGGGTACCCAAAGGCTCCTACTCTCATCGTGCCTGGTTCGTTTGCGCGCTTACTGGCCTCCTCGCCAATAGCGATCACCACGATTTCGTTCATCTTGAGTGCTTCCTTATCCAACAGAATCTCCAGCAGCTCGTTACGACTCTTCTTCTGTTTTGACTTCTTATTGGTGGTGCCACCGCCGATCAGACTCGAATAGCCATTGCTGGCATTCTCTACCTCTTTGTCATTGTCTTCTTCATCCTCTTCCTCTATGCTCAATGGACAGCCCATGCGTTCTTCCCCGCCCAGCCAATCGCGGACAGAAACTATCATACCGCCATGTTCAGGCAAGCAGAGCATGGGCGCAATCAAATCACGTCCTCTTGGGTTCCGTAATGGTCTAAACCATCGATCTCCTAGAATGTCATGGAACTCGCAGTCTACAGTGAGAGTATCGATAAGACATATCTTTACGGATCCAAAATTAGGGTCTGCATTCTTCTTGTAGTTACGTGTAGCCATTGGGTCCTGCTGATAGTTGTACGCGGCACGCTTCAGGCCTGGATAGTCTGCAATTAGAATGGTCGCCTTGTATTTGGTGATAAGATGCGCGTAAAGGCCAGGTGTGTCCATTGTCGGCGGTTCCAACCATACTGTTGTATGTCCGCCATAGACTGCGTACAGAACACCCAAGATCATGCCTGCGCTTTCACGCGGATCGAGGTAGCTGAGAATGACTTCGGTTGGTGAGGACCGAGAAGGTGGCGCAATGAATTTGCCGTTTTTGTCTCGCAGATTGCCGCTGAATGTGTCGGAAGTTTCGCGCCCTGTAGGAATGGTCGAGACTATTGCACTGACGCAGGCCATCTGATGCATGATGGTACGATGGCTAAGTACGACACCTCGTAGATCGCCAGTTGGTGCGCGTGAGAACTCAATGTACGCTACCTCTGGAACCTGTAAAGCTGGTGTGTCATCATTCTTCTTAGGATGGTGACTGCCAAATTCATTCGTCTTCCACCATTCGACGCCGCTGGGCCATTTGAGGCGATTCTGGCTGATGTCGCGATGGAAAGCTTTCAAGTTGTTGTCGGTGGTCAGAGCAAGATGCGCTTGCGTGGTTGTCAGAAGAAGAATAAGCTTCTGGTAATCGTCCACGCTATTGATGGGCACTGCGACAACGCCCGCGATGAAGCAACCCATCAAAGCAACGACAAACTCGATGACCTCGGTATCCCTGTAGACCAGCGCCACCCTATCACCTCGGTACAGGTTGCTCTTGTCCCGGATGACCTTTGCGACCTTCTCGGCACGACTTGCAACCTTCTCCCAGGAGATGGACGCTGTTTCCTTGCCTTTCGAGTCAAGAACCCAGAAGGCCGTCTGTCTTGGCTGCGTGCGGCCTCGATGACGCAGGACAGCACCAATGTTGTCGAACTTTGACATTTGTATGTTCGGGTTGTGTGGGTCGTATACATCAAAGGGCAAGTCGCGCGGCTCCAGAGGCATCATGGTCTGGATGACTGCGCCATGTGGCAGGTCACTTGGGTTCATCATGGGCGGTGGTATCGCTGCGGTCGGCGAGAAAGCGTCTCCAGACGAGTATCGGTTGGGCCCACCGTATGCGTCTGAATGCTCCTGCATCTGTTGGCCTGTGAAGTCGGAGAAGTAGCCCTGGTTCACATCAAGCATGGTGCTTCTCCGACTTGCCTCCCCGCCTTGCAATCCATAACCACCATCATATCCTTGTGGCTGTGTGTCTGGGTTGAAGGCATAGTTGGACTCCAGCATGGTGCCTTCCCGCGAGTAGTTGTATTCGGGGGTCTGTGGTCGAGGAATGAATGTTTCGCTGCCCTGGGACTGCGCTCGCTGCAGCGACGGTGTGCGCAGGCCTAGCTGCTTCTCCTGGAAGCGGCCGACCTGGCTGGGCGGATAGGCCATGTACTGGGTGTTCCCACCCACAGTCGTGCCGGAGGGCACATATTCAAAGTTGGACGAGGCGATGCTTGCGCGGGGGTCGACGGCGGGTCCTGGAGGACCGGAAAGCGCAGCGAGCGAGGCGGTACGTGACCCAGAGCGCTCGCTCTGTGCTGGGCTCTGTCGCTGGTCCTGCTGCAGTTGCGCCGCGTACTCCGGGCCCAAGTACTGCGACAGCAGGACGGTTCTGCGCTTCTCATAGCTGTGCGGGTCGTTAGCGCAGATCTTTGGACGTGCTGGACGGGCGGCGGGTGACGTGACGTGACGGGGCAGTGGAAATTGGTGTGGGGAGGTGCTGCACGCGTCTGACGGACCCTTTCTGCGTAATGTCGCCCTCTTCCAGCTCGTGGTCCAGCTCTTGCAGCTTCGCCTGCAGCTCGGGGTGTGTGTCCGCCATGGTGCGCTCTCCAAAATCGGGGAGCAATGATCAAGTGGTGGCGGCTCGCGGCATGTCAATCCAAATCGCGGGCCTCTCGGGCAGCCGTGGCAGACCTCCGGCGAGCACTGCGCGTGAAGAGCGGCCTCAGTCGACCACAGGGCGGGCGTGTTGCGAATATCGAAATAATGCTCAACCGCACAATGGCAGGCAATTCAGGAACACATCTACCGGCGAACCAAGGAGCACCATGGACGTCATTGTCAGCGCTTAACACGCCCAACGCTAGTCAGCCTTGCCTGCCGAATCACGTTGCAGCAGTCCTCTTGGGCAGGTCGGCCGTGCTGTGCTCCAACGCACGCCTGCCATGAAGGACATTTGTACACAGGGGCGACTAAACATTGTCTCCCACGCTGCGATTTGCTGGTGATCAAGACATGCTTCGCCTTTCGCAATCCCACATGCTCTTTGCGCTGCCGACCTGGCTACGGAAACATGTCCGTGCCGGTGAAGCTATCTATGCCTCGGCTCGAGGATAATCATAGACAGCCCCGTGTTAACGTTTCGACCTGCCATTGCACATGCATACAATCTGTTCTCCTTTTCAATAACTGCCCTCCATCACTTCGTCTTCCTTCTCACACCCACACACCTCGCGATCATGGGGACCCTCATTCGCCCACCGCCGCTGAACGAGAACCAGTCTCACATTGAGAATGTCCTCGAGCTGACCGAGCTGACCGACATCGACCCGGACCTGTTCACCAACACCCGGCCTATGTGGCATCCGCCTGGTGCCAGAGGCATATTTGGCGGTGCCGCTATTGCTCAAACGCTCAGTGCAGCCCAGAAGACGGTCCCGCCAGACTTCACCGTGCACTCGATGCACTGCTACTTTGTCTTGGCTGGCAACGCTGAGATACCCATCATATACCATGTTGAGAGAGTACGCTCAGGAAAGTCGTTCGCGACAAGAACTGTGCAGGCGCGACAACGAGGCAAGGTCATCTTCACAACGACGATGAGCTTCGTACGACAAAATAGCGGAGGAGAGAAGCTGGTTGAGCACACATACCCCATGCCAGACGTACCAGATCCCGAAGAGGGAATGGGCGACTTTGACACTCACGGCAACGACAAGGGCCCGTTCCAGAGCCAGCAACTGGAGATTCTGAATGGTAGCTACCACAGGAGCACTATGAGCAGGACGTCAGGCTAACATAAACCAGACAACTCTCCATTTCCTTACACCAAAAAGTGCAGGCAGTGGATGAAAGCGCGCGGCACCATATCCCCTGAAGGAGGTCATGAAGCTCACCTCTCTGCCATTGCGTACATGTCAGACAGTTACTTCATTGGCACTATCGCTCGCGTCCACAAACTATGGCGATACTCTTCACACCGCAAGAGCAAATCCAAGTCCAGCATCGACGAGGATGTCCTCAAGAAGCTACTTGCTATGGATGATGCCGAATTGAAACGCCAGAAATATTTGGACGAGGCAGATATTCAGCGTATAAGGAGGGCGAGGAACGGGGAGAACATAAAGAAGGACAATACACCAGAGATCGGCATGATGGTCAGTCTCGACCACACCATCTACTTCCACAACCCCCGAAACTTCAGGGCAGACGAGTGGATCTTGTCAGAGACGGAGACAACTTGGGCCGGTGACGGACGTGGCCTTGTCTTCCAGAGGATGTATACGCGCAATGGCACGCTCATCGCCAGCTGCGTACAAGAGGTTCGTGCAAGTAAACAATAGTATCAGCACCATAACTGACATGCTACAGGGACTGGTTCGATTGAAACAGGATAGCACACCCAAGCTTTAGAATGGATGGATCTATATATATTTTCAGCACGTACCGGATCCTCTGCGATCTACTCTGGCTTTTTGCATGTACTATTAGCTTTGATACCACAATTGTTCATTCCCCTTTTAAAAGCTCAGACAGCGCTGCGAACATCGTGGCTCAGTGTCTCGAATCCGTGCAGGGGAGGGGTAGCCTTCCTCGTTCTCGGCCGCAGCAAGCGAACAGGGTCTGCGCTAGCGCGAGCTGCACCCCATGCTGGAACCAGCCGAGGACATCAGTCTCTCCCACCCGTTGCAACCGTCCACTGACTCAATGTGCGATTACACGAAATCTGTTAAACATTTGAGGACCATACACTAGTAATCACGACAATTTCCTTGAATACCTTGAATACGATCCCGGAGACCTGGGTACAAGTCCTCGACTTGTATAGCGCCACCACCGGCCAATTATCGAGTGCATAAAGCAAACGACGCTCACTACCCAAAACGTCGCATGCCAACCAGCTGGGTCAGTCGCGCTGGACTTGAGGTATGAACAGCAAGCAGGCAGGTAAGTTCACGTGTGCCTTCCTAGCTTCTGAGGACCGCAATCTGACTGCCTGCGAAGCATGTTTGAGCTGTCGCAAGTCCAAAATCAAATGCCGGCGCGATGAGGGGGCGCCAAACTGCGAAAGATGCACACATCTCGGGACTGAGTGCGTGATACCTGAATTTCACATTGGCAGGCAGAAAGGCGTGAAAAAGTAAGTAATATAGCACAGACTCAACCATGGCGTTCACAATTTCCTAGCAAACGTTCCGGCCTCGAAAAGGCCATATTTCAGGTTGAAGAAGCAATCAAGAAGCGAAAGTCTGATGTTCCGGCCCACCGGCATACCCTAGAGCAGCTACAGAAGCTGCTTAATGAGGCGCAAAACGAGGATGGCACATCTTCTGCTCAACCGTCCGTAATGAACAGTATGAATGACCCATTCGCGTCCGACTCGGGAGACATGAAGCCACCCGCATCGCTTCAGCATTCCGAAAGAGATCAAGCCGGGGGTTCCAGTGATGATCAGCTTGCAGTTGAAGATGTCGAGAACCCCCTCCAACTTCTTGCTCGCGCCTCAGATCTTCGTATTACATCGCCACAAATCCTCGAGACGAGCGTATCGACACCAGGAAGTAAAATCAACGGTAGTGAGCAAAGTGCGTTCCTGGACGTGCACCAATTCTTCCTACCAATGAAAGCCAATATCGACCATGGACCAGGTTACGATCCTATTGAGATCGGACTAGTAACCGAAGAGGAAGCAAAGACACTTCTCGCATAGTAAGCTGCTCGTTGTATCGCATTAAAATCATGCTGATAAGAGTAGTTTCCACCAGAAACTTGCACATACTCGCTGGGGCCTTGATCCCATGGTGCACACTATGGAATTCGTTCGGAACCGCTCGAAATTTTTGTTTACTACTCTTCTAGCGTTCACTGCCGTATTCCTACCTGAAACTGCCGCTCTGGCAAGGCGTTTACTAATCCATCGACGATACCTTGCGGAGCAGGTCATCGTCAAAAAGTTCAGATCTGTGGAGATCGTTCTAGCCTTCCTGGTCAGCGTGCCTTGGATGCCACCAGGACAGCACGCTACTGACGACGACACGAGCATCTACCTTGCCACAGCTCTTTCGATCGCTCTGGATCTGTCTTTGGACAAGGTGATCACACCCTCCTCGACATTCAACGCAGAGCTCGTCAGACAGATTCCAAGAGGTGACTGTCTTGACGCCCGTAAGGCATTGGCCATGGATGGCCTCGAAGATGTCGATGCAGATTCGGCATGGGGAAAGAGATTGTTGCGCCGAAGAGAGAGGACCTGGATTGCCCTGTTCGTTTTAGAACGAGGTGTGTGTTTGGCGCGAGGCCGCAGCTACTGTGTTCCGAAGACACCGCTCATCCAGCACTGTGATTACTGGCCTTCCAGTATGGACTCAGACCTGCAGGATGGCCCGATGGTGTCCATGGCAGCTCTACGCAGAGACCTCGACGGTTTGTTTGCCAACGTGAGAGCGAGATGTGACAGCTACCGCGTCATTGACGTCGGTCTCAAGGTAGCACATGAGATCGAGAGGGCAATCGACGAGTTCTTCGACAAGTGGCTTCACACATGGACGTCAGTTATTGGCGATTTCGAGCATAAGACACTGCCCCCTTATGTCGAGATTCTCGTTACTCATACCCGCCTTTCGACGTACAGTATGCTGCTGAACCACCCCAGCGCCCCGCCAGAAGTCAAACGCTCATTCCGCGCATCCGCCGTATCCTCGGCCTTGAACGTTATGCGGGCTGCGATACAAGGCGAGTCTCGGCTCAAGTCAATGCCAAATAACACGGTCACGATGATATGCTTTGCTGCAAGTATCGCTCTCGCTCTGAGTGCTCCAGCGTCTGGAAAGCGGGGCAACCAAAATCTTGCGCCCAGCGTTCGTAAGCTCATACAGGAGACTGCCACAGTTTTGGAGCGTATTGGAAGCACACCGAGCCACCGCAACGGTGCATCCGTTGTGTACGGTCGATTTCTACGCGTTCTAGTCAAACAAGCACCAGGCTTGGAACGAGCACCAGGGATGGCTTCACAGCCCTTTGCCCCTCCACCACAGAATCTCGGTGTGACTCCACCAATGGCGGACGGTACCCAGCAATTCCCATCCCTAGAGTCCATCTCTGGCTTTAGTGACCCGCTGCCGTTCTCTGCTATGTCTTACAACGAAGTCAACGAGACTGTGATCAACCTCGACTTCTTCGCAACACCACAGCTCGATATGTGGAACGAAGAAAGCTCGTACATGTGGAATGATATGATGAACCTGCCGGACTTCAACTTTCCCTGATTACCTAGGGAGTCGAAAAACCCATGCGGAACCCAAGAAATGCTGCATTGGCTCCTAGAGGATCACATGGGCAGCATTCCACCTTTTGGCGTCCAAGCAGGACATCGAGTTCCTTGTGCGTACACCTTGGGCTCCAGATTTAAAATGCCGAGCAACCCACCCACTCAACATCGGACGTTCTTCTTCTCAACTTCCGAGGCCTAGCCCTGGGCGAGGGCGATGTACGGCCTTGGCGTTCTACTCGGAAGAGCTTTGCCGATGAACGCCTGACTGAACACGTGACTGCCCCTCACACCTGCGGCTCAGGATGGGGCTGTTTGTGCTTCGGGCGTTCATTTGACACCGAAGCTCCTGAAAGCTCCTAACTGGCATCGCGTCATCCTGTCGCCGACCGAGCTCCCTGCGCGCTCTACGGCTCTTGTTCTAGAGTGGGACCTTGACATCAATGATTCTTTTCGCGCTCGACCGAGGTCGCGAAACTTGTAAATAGTACCGTTGTCTGACTTCTCGCGCAACAATACACATCTTCTACACCTCACAATGGACGCACTACCCTCGTCATACCGGCTGATTGCCGCTCTTCCCGCACGATTGAGCACGCGCCGCCCACTTCCTTCACAGTTGCGCGCTGCGCGCGTGGCACCTCCACATTGGCGATTCACAAAGCAAATACGTAGCATCAGTGCCGTAGCAGACAAAGCGCCAACCATTGACCGATCCAAGTCGAAGCTATTTGAGAACGCTGATGCAGCTGTCGCAGACGTGCAATCAGGTTCCACAATTCTCAGCGCTGGCTTTGGACTTTGTGGTATCGCAGAAACACTTATTCAAGCTCTGCAAAGGCGCGGCAAAGAGTCGCTGCACTCACTGACTGCCGTATCCAACAATGCTGGCATCGAGGATGTCGGTGGACTTGCGCATCTTACAAAGAACGGACAGGTCAACAAGCTGATCATCAGCTTCTTGGGCAACAACAAAGCTCTTGAGAAGCAGTACCTGAGTGGTGGCATTGAAATTGAGCTGTGCCCACAGGGTACACTGGCGGAGCGTATCAGGTCAGCCGGTGCTGGAATTCCGGCTTTCTACACGCCTACTGCTGTAAACACCCTGTTACAAGATGGCAAAATCCCCGCGAAGTTCGACAATGCAGGCAAAGCAATTGGATTTGGCACAAAGAGAGAAGTGAGGGAGTTTAACGGCAAGAAATTCCTGATGGAGACTGCTCTGCCTGGCGACGTAGCCATCATCAGGGCACACAAAGTTGACGAGGCTGGCAATTGTGTCTTCCGGTAAGTCACATGAATCATCATACACTTTTGCGTCTACTAACATTGTCTAGATACACCACAAAAGCCTTTGGTCCCATCATGGCCAAGGCCGCACGCCTCACCATCGTCGAGGCTGAACACATCGTACCAATTGGTACCTTCGATGCCGGCGAGATCGATCTTCCCGGTATTTTCGTCGACCGCATTGTCCCTGCGACAATTCCCAACAGCATCGAGATCAAGAAGCTGCGCGACCCCTCATCCTCTGGTAAACCCGCGGGTGGACATCGCGCGCGCATCGCAAGGCGTGCAGCAAAGGAGCTCAAGCAGGGCTACTACGTCAACCTGGGCGTCGGCATTCCAACAGACGCCGCAACATATGTTCCCGAGGGTGTCAAGGTCTGGCTACAGAGCGAGAACGGCATTCTTGGCATGGGTCCTCACCCCATAGAGGAAGAAGTCGATGCCGACATCGTCAACGCAGGGAAACAGACCGTCACCCTGCTCCCCGGCGCCTCTACCTTTGACAGCGCCGAGTCCTTTGGCATGATCCGCGGCGGCCACGTCGACGTTTCGATTCTCGGCGCGCTGCAGGTCAGCGCCTCAGGCGATCTGGCAAACTACATGGTACCCGGCAAGGTATTCAAGGGTATGGGCGGCGCCATGGACCTCGTCAGCAACCCCGAGGCCACCAAGGTCGTTGTCGCAACCGAACATGTTGCCAAGGACGGAAGCAGCAAGATCGTCCAGGAGTGCAAGCTCCCACTCACAGGCGCAAAGTGCGTCAGCACCATCATCACAGACCTGTGTGTATTCGAGGTTGACAGGATAAATGGCGGCTTGACCCTGACTGAGCTCGCGCCCGGTGTTACCGTGGAGGAAGTCAAGTCGAAGACCGATGCTGAGTTCAAGGTTGCGAATGAGCTTAAGAGCATGGAGGGTGACGCTCAGGTGGAGGGTGCGTAATAGAGTGCATTGGAATTGTTTGTAGCATACCATAGATCGCAAATACCTTGAACAAAGCGACAATGTAGCAATGAAACTTCATGTGTATACTTCTGGTCGCCTAGCTGAGCCTGCGCCTGCGCCGAGTACGTTTCTCTCCTCATTCCTCGCTACGCAAGGCGAGGTGACATTGGCTTCTCAATTTCATTATCACAATATTGACTGCGATAACATTGATGTTGCATTAATGTATCGATTCGTCGATTCGCTAGTGCACACTCACTCGTTTCATAAAGATCTACCCCAGGGAGGAAATTGGTATCGTCAACTGGCAGGTGACACAGCTCGGTGTACGCAGCGTTCAGCATTAATGGGTTATGTCTCATATGTCGGTACAGATTGTCGGGTTTATGTCTATCAGCGAGTCAAGTCTATGCAATAAGAGCATCTCGGAGCAATGTGACTGCTCAACCGTGTGGTGTCCATGTATCCGGCGATGCGATGAACAGAGGTCAGAATCCAAACATTTTTGTTCATATTTTGACACAATCGCAACGGTCAACATTCCAGCTGATCGTTCGCAAACATTTGTTTCTCAGTTCGTCGATCACTGCCTCCCACAGAGTTTGGAGACGAGATTGTCTTGCAGCACTGCCCACATCGGCGGGTCGAGCGCCCAGCTTGTCAGGTGGGGGTGCCCAGAATCTTCGCATGCTTGACCTGCCAACCAAAAGCTTGTGCAATGGTTTCATCATCGTCACGCCTCGTCGCGATATCAACACGAAGGCTCACCTTCCATGTCTGCATAGTCGTTCACATTGGTATCAATAACAATTAGGCCTCTCGGACTCAAATCAATCGCCTGTCCCCACTGACGCCGTGAGAGATCTACGCGACACCTGCTTCTTTCATCGTAGTACAGAGGCGAAACAGCCGAGCCGATGCGTGATGCTTACCACATGTTGGCTAGCGAGGTGATAGCGTTGCTGTGAGAGGCCTAGCCTGCTGTGCACCCCATGGGGTTCCCTCTGACGCACGCACTCTCGGCGCGGAGGTTCTATCGGACAGGCCGGGTCGAATTGCAATAAAGCAAGCCATCTGTCCCGTGGTATTGGAACCAGGCGCTCGTTGACTATCACTTGTACCAATCTTCCTCGACAACAAACCATCAGAGCTAGGGAGAAATAGGACATGGAAGCAGAAAAGATGACAGATGAAAAGTTTGAGCACCGAAAGGGAAGCCATGTCGAAGAGGGCTTTGGAGATGTCGATGAGTCGGTGGCTAAGAAGGTGCTGTGGAAGATGGACATCCGGTATGATATTTCACCACCACGAAAATGACACTGTTGCTAATGCACGCAGGATATTGCCCGTCCTCGCTCTTCTGTTCCTGTGCTCTTTCATCGACCGCACGAATGTCGGCAACGCAAAAATCCTTGGTCTTGAGGCCGACCTGCATATGACCGATCATCAGTATGCTATTGGACTGTGTGTCTTCTATGCCACATACATTGCAAGGTCCGACAGAATCGTATCCTAAAGGCAACGAGCATATCTGACAAGAATACAGTGAGCTACCAAGTAACCTCGTGTTGAAGAAGGTGTCCCCAAAGATCTGGCTGCCAACCCTGACGGCTGTATGGGGCATCTTGACAATGTGTTTGGGTTTCGTAACTGGTTTCCCCACCTTCGTAGCAGTACGCGCTCTTCTCGGTGTCGCAGAGGGTGGCCTTTTGCCCGGCATGGTAAGTTTCACATTGTCGAGATACAATTGCCATCACCATACTGATATGTTCTTAGGTTCTCTACCTCTCACACTTTTACAAGCGAAATGAGCTTGCCTTGAGAATTGGTATCTTCTATACTGCCGCATCTCTTTCTGGTGCATTCGGTGGCCTTCTCGCACGCGGCCTCAACGCTATCGGCCCCGCTGGTGGTCTTGAGGGTTGGAGAGTACGTATTCAACAGTACTGTCTGTCCCTGCACTTTTTAACATCCGCCACAGTGGATCTTCATTATCGAAGGTATCATCACGTTCGCCGTCGGCGTCTGTGCTGCTTTCTGCCTCCCCAACTCCATTGAAACTGCCCGCTTCCTCTCTATTCCCGAGAAGCAATGCGCCCGCATCCGCCTCAACACCTCCGCTGAGCACGAGCCCTTCTCATGGGCTGAAGTCCGCCGTGGCGTCTTCAACCTCCAAGTCTGGCTCAGCGCAACAGCATACTTCTGCATCCTTAGCGCACTCTACTCCTTCGGCCTTTTCCTCCCGACAATCGTGAGAGCCGGCTTCTCAACCGACCCCAATGAAGCCCAGCTTTGGACTGTCATCCCTTATGCCGTCGCAGCCCTCTTCACCGTTGTCGCGGCCTTCCTGTCTGATCATCTCTCGCTTCGTGGACCGGTCATGCTCGTCACGCTACCCATCGCCATCATCGGATACGCCGTCATCAGCGTGACCACCAACCCCAAGGTCCAATACGGCATGACCTTCCTGATGGCTACAGGCATGTACGCTTCCGTACCCTGCATTCTCTCGTGGAACTCGAACAACTCTGCGGGTCACTACAAGAGAGCTACCACCACTGCTCTGCAGCTCGCCATCGCCAACTCCGGTGGATTCGTTGCTAGTTTCATTTACCCGAAGAAGCAAGGGCCGAACTTCCACAAGAGCCACACTCTGATCTTGGGGCTGTTGTGTGCAGCATGGGTTTTGATCGCGGCGAATGTTGCATGGGTCGCAAAGCTTAACCGCGACAAGGCGAACGGAAAGAATGCGCAGTTCGAGGGATGCGGAGATGACAGAGATCCGCAGTTCAAAATGGTGTTGTAGATGCGCGGTTGCAGCAATTTTCGCCAATGCATATAATGAATTCATGAGTATCTACAAATTCGCCTATTTTCGTGACGATCTCTTTCGCAGTACAGAAGGTTTTTCCTGCAGGTCCGTCAAATCCGATGTTGTTTCTGGGCCACTGTGTGCGGACTCCGGTGACGTTGGGGGCCAAATCAAACTTGACACACCACCACGCCCAGCAACGGTGTTCCTATCAGCGGACTTTATCTCATACAACCAAAGTCCTGATCTGTCGGACTTCCGCGATCTACACAGACAGGGAGAAAATGAAGACTATGTATTCAATATCGACAGGAACTTTCGCTCGAATAGCCTCCGTGCATCAAACGCAAGAACAGACCTTCTCATTGCAACAAATATTTCACGCAATTATTCTTATTATCTCCCTCATCAGTAATCCATTTCTAAATACCAATGATGCCTCGATTCAGCAGGCGCATCAGTCGCTACTTCGCGCGCCGCTCGCGCTCCTCCACCACAGAGCCCAAAATCAGCAAATCCCACATCTCCAAACCCATCATCCGCGACGAAGACGACACACACCCGCTCACCGCATCTCCACGCACACCACCAAGCCCCAGCTCGTGTTACACCCAGGACTCGCCCAATCCTGCACTGCATGAGAACCGCAACTGGGATGCGGACAGTCTGAGCCAGGACATCGATGAGATTCTGGCGCAGTATCAGTACAGGGGTACACGAGACGAGTATAATGTTGAGGTTGGGAAAGCGAGTCCGAGTTCGAGGGTTACGGTGCGGGCGAAGTTGCCGCAGCGGTTTGAGAATACGCCGCCGCCTGCGCCGTCGTGGGAGAAGGTTAGTTTTGGGCGGCAGACTAGGTTGTTTGGGCCTGATGGTGCTGGAGGTGGGCGGGGTGGCGATGGGAAAGACTGGAGGAGGGAGTTTGGGAGGAGGGGGTATGCGGTGTTGTAAGGTGAAGAAGAGGGGCAAGGAGAAAGGGTTGGTTGGTTTATAATTCTGCGAGCACTTCATGTTTTTATGAGAAGATACCAGTGAGGAGACTTCACCCTACTTCAGTTTGCAAGGAGATGGACTTCGGAAGAATTTTTAGATTATGACTATTACGATGAAATAATATATATGCGCGGACCCCACGGTGTATTTCTATGTGGTATGGTGAAGTCCAAGACGGTTTTCTACCAAACTAGCTTCTTCAGCGAATACCCAATCTGCTCTAAATACCCTGTACTCTTCTTCGCATCAAAGAGACTGATGATGTCCTTCTCTTGAACTCTTAGTGTCCTGCTCTCTCCGCCTTCAGGCTCTGGCACAGCCTTCTTTGCCTTGTTAGCAACCCTGACAACCTCTTCACAGATCTCCTTGACAACCTCGCCTTCGTTCTCCGCCTTCTCGCCCTCACCTGGCACACTACTCCTTGGCGGCAATGCTTTGAAAGCCAGGAATCTTCCCTCTTCAGATTTCGCTTTCTTCTCGTCCTTCTTCTGCTCATCGTTCGCGGCCCCCGAATCTAGCGCTCTGGTATTACGGCGTACCAATTCGCCACCAGCGTCAGCACGGTACCTTATGACAAATCCGACGTTCTTTTCAGCATCCATGTGTCGCTGCGCAAGTGTACTTGTGATATAAACACCACGCATCAAGCCTTGAATGTTTTCCAGCGCAATGCGCTCAAACTCACGCACTTTCTCCGTGCCCCAATCCAAACGGCAGAAGTATATCGCTTTCTCTGTGAGAAGAAGGACAGCTTCCTCAAATGTTGCGGTCTTGACGTGGTTGGCGGAGGTAGGCACGCTGAGCGTCCAACCGTGAATGAGGTCTTCGTCCTCGTCTTCGATGACGCGGGCGGCGCAGCGTTCGATGGCTGCCTGCCGGACCTTGCCAACATCGATGAAGTAATCACTGCTCTTCATGTCGGCTTCAAACTCGGAAAAGATGGTATCTGTTGCGCGGCCGAGAAGGTAGTCGATCACAGCTTGTGCAAAATAGTCGTTGACGATGTTGTTGTAGTAGCGGGTTAGTGTGAGGCCGAAGTCTGTGAGGGCACCAGTAATTTGTCGTTTGCGCGTGCGTGTGAAGTCGCCTTTCAGGGCGGCAGTGCCAGCGTACTGTCGTGAGATATTGTCGCCGTTGTCGGCCCAAAGCGTGTTGAACCAGGATGTGGTGGGGTCGTTTTGTAGATCGATTGTGTAGTTTCCGGCTGACAATTGTTGTTCTAGTGCACCGCGAGCAGTTGCACTTTGTACAACGTTAGTACGATCAAGACAGTCCATGCAGTTTGTGCGTAGAATGCCGGATTGTTTATGCTTGACTTCATCGGAGGAGATCTCTGTCCAACCTGTCGATTCAAGAAATGGACTGAGAGTGTCCATGAGCTTGGAGACGTTTTCGAAGTGCATCCCCCGGCAGACGTTATGGAAGTCGAACCATTCGAAGCCAAGTTTCTTTCCCTTGCCATCAATGCCGCCGTGTTCATTCAGATTCTTGGCGTGCTGCTCGTACAACTCGCCAATCTTGGCTTCGGTACCGTGCTTGTCGATGAGCGAGGCAACGTAGACTTCTCTGTAGCGCGAGGCAAGGTCATTGAAGTGGCGTTTGAATGCCCGACTGTTGGTTTCGAATGATCCCCATGTGGTCACTTGCGGCTTGAGGCTGTAGGGAGACTGCGAGAAGAAGTGTGGTATTGAACCACGCAGCTGTGTGAATGAGTATATCTTGTCTTGCGATGTGTTCCAAGTAGGCGACGAGAGTATTTGTTCAGTCTCAACCGTATTGGCAGTGCAACCCTCGTCATCTATCCCACGACGAAGGTAGCGCAATCCAGCACGCTTGACTGAACGTCTTGAGACTAGAGTGAGCAAGAAGTCTTTGCCATCTGCGAGGTCTACTGCTGGTTCTTTAATAACCTGATCCGCTGCTGCACCTTCTTTATCCTGTTTCTCATGCCACGACTGCAATTGTATATCGTCTGGTGTGGCATCTTGGTCAATCACCAAGCTATCCGAATTGCCATCAGCAATTTTTAGCGTGAAAGGGCGCTGCCCAACGAATCCCTGTATTATAGGCAAGATAAATGAATGCTGGCCAGCTTCAATAAAGGGTGTAACGATGTGCTGGTTCCAGAAGAACTGAGTAAAATTAGCAACAACGCATTTACGAGAGGATGACAAACTAACCAGAGGATCGTATTGCTTGAACAACGGGACACTAGCATTTGTAGGCTGTTTGTCGACGCTATGCGACAGGTCGTAGTCGTACGAGTAAAAGAAATTGCCTGACGAGAAGTACATCTTGGTTGTCTGCAACACTCGCGGTAGTAGTGCTATAGTTGCGGCGTCCTTGTCTCCTGCTAAGGCCTTCGGGATATCTTCTGGCTTGACGGAATCAGGCGTTGATTCTTCGACACTCGGCAACTTGTCTGTCTTTGCGGCTTCCGCCTCTTCCGTTGGGCCTGTAGAGTCGACATTCTTTGGAACGGTCTTCGCGGCTAGGTCCTCTTCTGAGCTTAGGCCTTGTGTTCGTCTGCTTTCTGCGCTCCAACCCTTGCGCGAAAACCACTTGTCAGCGAATCGTCCATATACGCCCTTCTTCTGCATGACATCTTCGGCAACGCTTGATCTCTTATCTGCAGGACCTCTCTGGCTGGTGATTGGGTCCTTAACCTCGGTTTGTGTAGGTGCTGCTTCTTCGACCAGGGAATCGGTGACACTGGGCGCATCATCTTCGCTCCCACTGTCTGTGTCCTCCTCTGTCCTGCTCGGCTTGCTGTGTCGGAGTATGTGTTCGCGCGTGGAAGTGATAGCTTTATCAGCTTCGGATTGGGAGGCAAGAGGGATTAGGGCGACGTCGGTGATCTTGTAGATGGGTTTACCGCGTACTTGTGCGACCTGTTCGCGACCGCAGATGGATATTAGGAAGATGGATGTCGCGACTTTGAGAAGCCCTATCCATTGTCAATCTCTGCTCAACCACGCAGAAGCGGGGGGGTCATACCAACAACACCATGCGACTCGAAAGACGACAAACTACTCTCATCATCATGGTCGGTCTTGAGCAGGGGCCCTACATTGCCCTTGTAGTCGATCTTAATCGCCTGCTGCTGTTGTGCATGAACATGGGAGCGGGGTTGAAGCACGAGCCCATCGACGGCGGCGAAGATTACAAGCTTCCTAGCCAGCGGCATGTTCGTGAATATGCGCTTTGCGCGTTAAATGGTCGTCAATAGCAACACATTGGCGGACTGAGGCTGGTGGTGACAGCCGTAGTGCGGGCAGATCGAGGTTCAGATGACGTAGTCGCGCGAATCTTTAGCTGCAGCGACCCCACGTTTTCATCTGTGCATTCGACGCCAATTTTGCTTTACTACCCAAACCGGTAATTCATAACCACCAATGTCCACCCATGTTATTGGCGCTGTAGACGCTGTAACCGTGATTGTTGAGGATATTTGGTCCACGGTCAGTCATATCCGCTCGGACGATGGCTTCTCCACGCTGATGCAGCAACAAAGTCCCTTGGATATTATTGAGCATTTTAATTGACTTGTTACAAGTCTATTCATTGTATCTCACTGGTCGGCCGTGCAATTTGAGGCACGAGGATCATTTCAGGGTTTGGTATCTCACATGCGCCATACGGTCCTTGAGGCTGAGGCTCATATACTCCTTATGTTATCAAGTGTACTTACTAATAGTATACTTATTTCCCTCTCTAGAAGATTTAGTCTGTCTTATATAATATCAGTGATCATATAGTGTCTTGACCTGCGTCGTGCCCGGAGTTCTAAATCTACATTCCCGATGCGTATTACGCCAAGACCAGAGGCTGTCACAATTTCCGTTATTGTTGAAGCCAACGGACTTCCCAGGCAACAGAAAACGAAAATGAGATAGATAAAATTGCTGTGATCCGTTCTTAGGCACCTTCGGACTCTCAGCTAAGCATGATTGTGGAACCGGATATTTGGTCACATTGCAACGGACATGTTCATGGAAAGCCTGAAGCGCGATTCCCGTAGTCAGGACTTCGAGGCTGAAGTGATTAGAGTGTTTAAATAAGAGCACAGAGAGTGTAGAGATAGTCATTTTGCCAGTCATTCGTTGCCTTTGTCAGGAGAGCTCCCTTTATTCTTTCTTTGCTACGTTCAACACATTCATTCATTGCAGCTTTTACAGTCATTTTTGATTATGAAACCAGCTGTGCTAGTTTCTGTCCTGTTTGGGTTCGTCGGTGTTGCGACCGCTGCAGCAGTCCCTATAGCGCAACACCCGCCTAGCGAGCACCATCTTGACACGCGAAAACCGCCCGCAAAACCACCTGCACGCCCTCCTCCAAAAACTCCACCTCCTGTTGTACAGCCACCTCCAAAACCTGCACCCCCCGTTAAGCCAAATCCATCACCACCTGTTAAGCCAACCCCAGCACCGGGGAAGCCAGCACCGGTCCCCCCTACACCCCCGAAACGCCCGTCAGGCAAAACATGCAAGCAGATTGCATTGCTCCGCCAGCAAGAGGAGTCGGAAGAGGAACCTGGTCCAACTGTACCACGCTCAGTCCATCTTGAATTGTCCAAGAGGGCCTTCAAAGGATCTAAAGGTCCTCAAGGCCCCTGCAAAGTCTCTAAATTCGTCAGTGGTACTTACGAGTCCTCTGGAAAAGAGGCAAAAGAAAATGTGGGCCCCTCCATGCTCTTCATCATAACTTGTAGACTAACCTCATAGCCTAACGCGCCAATTTATGGTTGGAAAAATCTAGATGTTTGCACTGACCAGGGTTGGTTCAAGGGAGACACCAGTCCTGCACTTAAGAAAAATGTGGCATTTCTGCAAACAGAGCATGTCCTCGAATGGCAGACCATTGCGGAATTCTTTGGCCCACACCTTTCGAAGCATTTTGCAACGACTCAGTTCATCAGTCCTGATCCTATCAACAATCAAGCTAAGACAGATTGGTGTGGCGCCTGGTCAACAACTTGGGAATTTGCAGGCCAAAATAAGTTTGCTCTTAAAGCAGGTGGTCCGGAGAAAACACCTTTCGAGTGGATTGCAGATGTGTACCCGTCGAAACAGCAATACCGCAACGAGTTCACACTATTGCAGCGCGGATCTAATAGCGTTAAAGGAAGAGTATGTTCTCTGCATATCATTTATGTACTCAGCTAACCATATTCGTGCAGTTGTTCAACGATGATAGTATATTCACCGACGTAGATAAGATGCAAGGTAGAAAGTTGAAGAAGGGTATGGTTACTCTCGTAAGAGATGAACCAAAACTTGCCATTGCCCGACTCCGCGATGTCGTCGGCGCGCGAAAATACCTCGGCGACCCTAAAGTCCGAAAATTCATGGCCGACGTCAAGATCCGACTGCAAAATCGCTTCAACGAACTTGAAGATGCACTAGGAAAGCCCGAAAACAGTCGAGTAATTGGGGCTCAGCGCGGGTCCACAAGCGCCCCTCGGACGATAGATGTCTGGAAAAAGCAAGACCTGAGCAAGCTCTGGGATGTCTTCATGAACAACAAATGGGTCGATGCGAAAAATAAGCAGCAAAAGTTCATGGAGAAGTGGATACTGCAGATTAAGAATAAGCACTGTACCGCCGCTATGATCAAGGCGCTTCCTAAGGACAAGACCAAGGATACACCGCAGCAGGGTGAAAAGAGAGAGGTCTGTGCCGATTATACTGCAATGGTTAGAGCATGGAAGGATTCGCAGATGTCCCCTTTCACTGCGCCCTGGACGGCAATAAGGGATCCAGCTGGGGACCGTCATACGCCCCCAAAGAATGGTCCATGATTAAGGAACGCGGTGTTGCAACATCGCTTGCAGATTTATTTGGAGGATAGCTGGTATGGCGTTGTGATTTATCGGTTCTTCCCTTGTGCAATAGATTGCTAGTTTTAGTTTTAGAAGAGTGTTTCAAGCCAGGTGCATTTGTCTATCAACTTTCTCCTTAGAAATATGCTGAATACCGGCCAACTGTAAAGGGGAAGAAAGAGACATCAGAAAACCACTCTCTGGCGACCAAGCCATCACCATACTGGGAATCGCTCCAGTACTCTACAAGCTCGCTGCTACGCCGTGTCTCGCCAATCCTCTGAAACAACTCGTGAAGCTCTTTGCTAGGGCGCCACTGTCCTACTCTCCACCACAGCTGACGGAAAGAGGAGTTGTCGTTTCCCATATCGAAAGCTAGCCCTCCAGGTGCTACATATGCTATACCCCAAGCTAGGCGGTCATCTGGATATAAGGCAATAGCTGAGCGGTCGAAATTTGCGGTTTTACCATCCATGCTGCTACGATCTTCCGTCCCCATTTCTTCTGTCTCTGTGTCGTCCTCGTCAACGTCAACGTCCTCTTCCTCAGTTTCAGACTCTTCCTCTTCTTCCTCTTCTTGATGGAACTCGAGAGGTGCCCAAAGCAATGCCTCCTTAAGCTTAGGCATATCGACTGCAGCCCTTGCAAACGACTCTAAGAAAGGCTCCATTGTGTCGTTAATAGGTACGACGCGAAAGGTTGGCAAATTCCGACATATATTTTCTGAAGATGCATAATGCCACTCCTTATCGCTGTCACCGTCGTCAAGCGGAGGATAAGCGAGGTCTTCTTGTATGTATTTACCTTTATCGTACCTCCCTTCCCCAGAGGGGCCTTGAAAATACCATGAGCCTGAAGGAGATCGAATGTGGAACATAACGTTCAAACTCTCTAGATTTGGCCAGGAAGGTGTTGTGGTACTGTCGTGGGGCCAAAACAAGGTCATATCAGCCATTACTCGTATTTCCATCTTTCGAAGATGTGAGGAGAGTAAGCGTAAGCTGGAGCTGAAGCAATCGTGTGTTCCAGGGTAAATTAAATTCGGTTGCGGTCTGCATTGCTCGCTGATCGCATCGTCAACGTTATTGATGAAATCAAGCTGAACTTGCTGCAACGAGACAGGAAGTTTAATCTCGGAGATGGCGTTGGCAAAATGATTCCTGGTATCTCGTAGATTCCCTTCATGATCGCGCTTGAAATGTTCAAGGACTGGGTCTGCGCTATTGGTCCACTGATCCGCTCCAAGTTTGCATCCCAGGTACTCAAGATTTGGACACCTCGCTGCAAGATCAACCAACAATCGCAAATCAATCCTTGATTGAGCGGCATCGTCGATATAAAGGCGTAGCTCCGGGTTGCGAATGCTGAGACCCTGCACCGAACGCAGTTTAGGAAGTTTATCGGGCGATAGCAGATGGACACGCCAGCTGCAAAACCGGTGGTGGTCACAATAGCACTTGTGAACCTGTCTTGTCGGTGTGAACACTGTGAGCTGAATCCTCTGAATAACACCGTCTTGAACATCCTCCACAATTCTTATCGCCTCGAGTGCTTTTGCGATCTGATCAGTGAATATTTCATCCTTTTCTTGCAATGCCCTCAAGGATTCACGACAAGAACCAGGCTCGGGTTTCGGGCTCGGACTACGCTTCTTTTTCTTGTCTTGACGTGACTGTTCACGCCTTCTTGGTTCAAGCGCCTGGAACTTTGTGTGTATCTCAACTTTGCGAAGATAACGAGCGCGATGTGTGCTGAACGTGGCCAAGAAATTCTCACGCTCATTTGAGCTATTATTCTTGAACGTGAAACAAGCGAACGCCCCGGACGCTCGCTCTGCACCATGTTGGAATCTTTGTGAAACTAGAAGAGCGCTCTTAAGGTCGGGTCGCTCTAGAAAGTAGCAGACCTGGTCAACGATTTCTTGTGGAATGTTATTCATGACGAATGCAAAGACGACGCGATGTGAGCAGTGGCGATTGTTGGACGTTCTGACTTTATCTCGTTGTATCGGTGACCGAAGGGTCCACTACCCATGCACGGGCAAGGCTGCAGCACCTTTGAAAGGATCTAACTATATGAGTACTAGTGTCATATCTTCAAATGGTATCTTGTAAGAATTTCTCTCAATGCTCTACGACTTGTCCTTTTGGTAAAAGTAGTTACTTAACATAGTCAGCATCCTAAATCTATGCCAATAGTTTGCTGCTCCAACAGAGAGTCGGTCTCATGATTCACAGCAGCAAATACCAGGTTCCAAGAAGACGCAGGACGTGACAACGAACGAAAAGAACATAATCGAGAGCCTGCGCCGCTTAAGAATCATGAAGGGGCATTTATAGTTTGGGCTAAGTGTCATTGAGCAACCCAGATGGAGGTCATTGCATATTCATTGCTTGATAGTTTCAACATCGGCATGACTATCCAATACAGCGAGGGCGGACGAGCTTCAGTTCGACCTAAGGAAGAGATCACACAAATTGCGAACGATATATGAATATTTTCCTGGGGGTTTCGGCCGTGCTATTGATAGATATTTGCCGCAAAGACGTTGGCTTAGGTGAGTGATCTTCTTTCTTGAGCATATTCATCCTTAGTCCACACGTGCGCACACTTTCCCATCGATATTTGATCGCCCTCGCGCCGAGAAGCCCAAACGCCTATGTAGTACTGTGACTAGATTTACTGTGGTAACAGGCATTCACACTGCTTCTCTGGACGGGACCTGGCTTCCATGATTTTGCAGCAAGAGATGAGGCGCAGCGCTTCTTGTAGTGAAGAGAACCTGCGTTCAGAGCATTGGTGCCTGGACAAGGACTCTAAACCGTTTTCGTACACTCGAAGAATTCACCCGGACAGACACAAAACTTTTCCCTAGCGAATACATTAATTTTTTCATTTTTCCGGGATTCCGCTGTTCATCTCACGATGCCAGTACGTAAGACTTTCAGACGGCTGGCATGTGCATCGGCAGCGCTTCCGCATCAGACATCGTCAGTCGCAAGTGCGGCTCTGCAGCATCGGTACGGATTGCGGCTCTGCGGCTGTTAGTTCTGGGAAGAGCTTGGCCTCGAGTCTTGTTTGGACCATAATCTTTGCTCTTCTCCACTGAAAGATGGTTATGGTGAATACCTTTGGGTATGAGTGGGGCAAAATCACCGTGAAGCACAGATCTTCCGTGGTGAGACTGTTCTGGAAGCTCAGTCTGGTTTTGTGCGAATCTCGAACTGGGAAACCCGACGGATCTGGCCCTATGTTTGGCCTTTGGCGACTGTACGAGCGATTTCCAGTGCTACTCGTGAGCGTGCGGTGTACCCACCTAGTGCGATTGTCCGAGTGCGAGTGCGGAGTGACCCATGCTTCTTTCATCGTCACCTCGTCTGATGTCTAGCAGATGCACCTAGCTCTTCCGAGGTACACAGGAACTCAGATGCTCTACTGAATACCAAACAAGGGTCTTAATCATATGAAGCTTTTCGCCGGCCTCTACCGTCCAGCATAGTGACAGTCAGGGGGGTAAGGTCTATCTGCCGATGATGTGCACCGAGGATCGCGCGACTTTAGGGTTGACGTATGACACGGAACGGACTTTAGGCACGCTTTGGGCCGAGCAGAAGCAGCCTCAAAACATTTGACCCAGAGTCGTACAACAACACGCGAAAGCAGACTGCGACAACAAAGTTATCAAAGCGCACGCTTGAGCCGACCCTGCGTTGTTCAACATTTCCCCAGACTGGAGAACCCATGTTGAACTCCACAGCATGGTGTCGCTCAACAATCCCAACACCCAACCAAAGCGCGCGCTCTCCAGGTTTGCTCCAGATGGTCAGCAAGAGGAGATAACGAAGTCTGCGGGTACACTACCTAATTGGGTTCCTGAGACTGCCGATCGATGTAAGCCGCATGCGTAAGTGCCGTACCACAATGCTCTCTTCACGCTTGTTTCCGACTGCCCGGGCCTGGGGATGCATTTCAACGGGTCAACTTTTCCAGAGACTCTCACTGTATTCTTGTGGTTGCATCGCTGGCGAGGCGTTACCTTTGGAGGCACTGATGCTTTTATTTTACCTCTTACAGTTTACCCCGCGAACAAAGCACGAAGCCCTTCGGAACATCTGCACTCTTCAGTGAAAGAAGCCATACTTGTCATCTCGCGTCAAGAAGCGTCAAGCCGCATCAAGATTCGATCGTCGGTACTCGGCAGGGTCAAGCTTTCAGGTGGACGGGAGGCGTCACTGGCACTAACGAAATGTTGTTACATGGCGCATTTAAGAAACAGTGGGCCGACGTCAGCGGCGCAAGCTGTGGTTGGTCGACGCTTGGCGACTTGAATTTCTCTGTCGATACGTGACGTCTGCGGTGGGGAAGGCATCAGTGGAGCGAAATTGGGGTGAAAATTTCTATGATTTGGGGAGAGGGGTGCGGATTGTGGGTGTCCGGGGACTGGAGAGCTGCCCAGGTGGAGAGCCTTTTGTGGAGGTGCACGTGTAGACAACGTGAAGGTGGTAAAAGTGTTGAAGAGTGCGAACAACAGTTCGTGCACCGCAAAGGGATCTGCAACACTATTATCAAATGGTAACTCGGTCCGCAACCGTACCGTTTTCCGTGGCTTCTGCCCAGCCGTTGTGTCGTCGGCTCCGTCGCCCTCCCTCTCACGAGCCGCACACGAAGCATCGCTTGCCCCGACCGTGTCAGAGCTTATTCCTTGAGCTATCCGTCCCTAAGGTCCACCATTATTTGCCAATCACAACCTTTCATTTCGGAGGCTAGACCATAATAGGCAATGTAGCAGCGCTTTCCCGATGAGAGGGTTGCCCATACGCCTTGCCTGGCACAGTGAAATGCCCGTTGCGGGGGTTCCATGGGCTCCCACGTTGCTCTCCTGACCTTGATTGACCTGTGGAGGCTCTTTGCGGGTCCCCCGAGGGTGAGTTTTCGAGATGCACATAAGTAACACTCCTGCCCTCAGTTAGATCACCACACCCCAACTTCTCGGGTTTTTCTGATATTATCACCAAAAAGGTCGAAGGTACTGCCAAGATGTATCAGATTGGCAACATCTATGGTATCACCGCTATTGCGGTCATAGGTGGTGGTCTGTTCGGTTTCGACATCTCTTCTATGAGCGCTATGTAAGTGTGGCTTTCACTTCCGACGTCCTTGCTAACGCAGCACAGCCTGCCTACACAACAATACCGTTGCTACTTCAACCAGGGTCCTCTTGGCCCTGAGTACTCTGGAAACCCAGATGAGAAGTGTTCTGGTCCTAAGCCTGATGTCCAGGGAGGAATCACCGCCGCTATGCCCGGCGGTTCTTTCATCGGTGCTCTCATCTCTGGTTACCTCACCGACAAGCTCGGTCGTCGTCGCGCCATTCAGGTTGGGTGCCTGATCTGGGTCATCGGTTCCATTATCTCTTGCGCTGCCCAGAACATTGGCATGCTCATTGTTGGTCGATTCATCAACGGTCTTTCCGTCGGTATCTGCTCTGCTCAGGTACCCGTCTACGTTACCGAACTGGCTCCTCCCTCCAAGCGTGGTCGTGTTGTCGGCTCTCAACAGTGGGCTATCACATGGGGAATCCTCATCATGTATTACATCTCCTACGGTTGCACATTCCTTGAGGGCGAGAAGGCCTTCCGCGTCCCATGGGGTATCCAGATGCTCCCCGCTGTCATCCTCGCCATCGGTCTGGTTTTCTTGCCTGAGTCTCCACGCTGGCTTGCACGTAAGGACCGCTGGGAGGAGTGCCACCAGGTGCTCACCCTCGTCCATGGAAAAGGCGACCCCAACTCGCCGTTTGTCTCCCTTGAGATGGCCGAGATCAAGCAGATGATCGAGTTTGAGAGGCAGAATGCCGACGTCTCCGTTAAGGAGCTCTTCAAGCCTAACATGCTCAACCGCCTCCACATCGGCATCTTTACCCAAGTCTGGTCTCAGCTTACGGGAATGAACGTCATGATGTACTACAGTAAGCACTCATCAGTTGATTGTTTTTCTTTGATACTAAAGGTTGTCAGTTACCTACGTCTTCGGTATGGCTGGTCTTAGCGGTAACACTGGCCTGATCGCCTCATCTATCCAGTATGTTATCAACGTGGTTATGACCGTTCCTGCTCTTATTTGGATGGATCGATGGGGTCGTCGCCCTATGTTTGTTGTTGGTGCCGTCCTTATGATGACCTGGTTGTTTGCCAACGCCGGTCTCATGGCCACCTACGGGTCCCCGGCTCCTCCTGGTGGTCTCGACAACATCGCCGAGCAGTCATGGCAGATCCACGGTTCTGCTGCCTATGGTGTCATCGCTTGCACATACCTCTTCGTCGCATCGTACGCGCCCACCTGGGGGCCCGCGTCATGGGTATATCCCCCAGAACTGTTCCCTCTGCGAGTGCGTGGTAAAGCTGTCGCTCTTACCACGTCCTCCAACTGGATCTTCGTAAGTCACCCAGCACTCGAAATTCTTAATCTTAGAAAGCAAACTGACTGGAAATCCAGAACTTCGCACTGTCCTACTTCGTCCCTCCTGCGTTCGTCAACATCCAGTGGAAGGTCTACATTATCTTCGGTGTCTTCTGCGCAGCCATGGCAATCCACACATTCTTCCTGTTTCCTGAGACAGCTGGAAAGACCCTCGAGGACATCGAGGAGATGTTCATGGAAGGCATTCCTGCCTGGAAGACCAAGGTTGACTACAGCAATTCCCGCCGTGCCGAACGAGGCATCGTTGACCCGGAGAAGCTTGGTGGCTTTGAGCACAGCTCAATCAAGATGGAGAATGCCGACGCTGCGACCAAGGCTTAGACGCCCTATCTGCAACTGGGGCAGGCATTTTGAAGAAGTGATTGCACTGTTACGCAATTATCATGTGGGGCCTATGCTTAAGAGCTTCGTTTCATATAAGCCTAAGATACCAAATGTATTGATTCATTTCACGTGCAGCTCTACCGCGCAACATCGACATACCAAAGTGTCATACGTCTTTTGATTCGCCATGGCTCTAGCACAATACAGTCGTGATATCACGTTCACGCTCGCTCAATCGGCTGTGGATTCGTCGTCGGCCAGAATGTTGCGAGTGATCAGGCCGTCTGGATTACTCCCTATGACAACCGCCATCTTAACTCCATAAACAGCGGGACATGTAAGATATGCGTACGAAATGGGAAGCCGCAGTCATCGGCGGTCTGCTCAAAGTAGCTCACCGCGTCTCCCAAAAGGGCAGCGTCGGACTTAGGTACCCTAAGTCCGGCATGTCCACGGTGAATGCACCATTATGATGGAGCATGATTCTTGTAATACAATACTTTCGTTGATGAAGTATAAAAGAAGATACAAGTTCCTGTTCTGCAATTCTCGTCGCCGACTCCACCAGCTTCAGAACAGTTCAAATATCGTTTCAAGATGCCTTCCACCACTGCAGAACGTCCAGTCATCCTTATCACAGGTATTTTCATCCCTTCCAACAATACCAAATGCAAACACTGATCTGACTAGGTGCCAATGGCGGTATTGGCTTTGACACAGCCGCATTGCTCGCCTCTGTTTCTCCTAACAACGACGTCATCGTTGGATCCCGCAATACCGCAAAGGGTGAAGCTGCAGTGAAGCAAATACAAGACAGGAACCCTAAAGGCACAGTCCATTTTGTCCAACTTGACACGGACGACGATGCGTCCATCGACGCTGCAGTGCAGCAAATCGGCAGAGAATTTGGCCGTCTCGACGCTCTCATCAATAACGCCGGAATCTGCAAGGAGACATATGCCGGTCAATGGCCTACTCGTGGCGACTTACGGGCACAGTTTGAGACAAATGTCTTTGGCCCAACAATCCTGAGTGCTGCCCTTCTTCCACTCCTCAGGCAATCCAAATCTCCCAAGATCATCAACGTCTCTTCTTCGCTCGGCAGCATATCTCGCTGCCTTGCTTCGCCCGATAAAAGTCCTGCTGGTACCACAGTCCGCGTGCCTGGTTATCGTATGACCAAGTCTGCACTCAACATGCTCACCGCGTATCAGTATCAGCAGCTGAAAGACGAGGGCTTCAAGATCTGGAGCTACTGTCCTGGTTTCGTCATCACGGATATAGGTAAAGATAGGGAGGCGAGAAAGAGCATGGAAGGGTGTGATAGCTCTGAGACGAGCGCGCAGGGTATTCTGGAGATATTAGAGGGACAGCGAGACGGGGAGATCGGTCAGTTTCTTCAAAGGTATGGAAAGCATTCTGACTGGTAGATGCAAGTGAGAGCAGTTGAAGTCTAGATCATGCTACTTATGCTTTGCGAAATGGACAATGGACGCTACGTGATGTTTCAATAAGAGTGATGGTTGCTCTCCAGCCTTGCGTGCCCCCAACGCCGGATTTAGCGGCTTCACTACCCCGCTTTTCCAGCGCTTGTTTACAGCCGCCAGCCAGCCATCTCACAACCGTTCGTTACCTTCAATACATAATCATCTCGGAAATTTGCTGCAATGTCATATGTATCCCACGTGGTGAGGCTCGTTCTGACGGCCTTCTTGATAAAGCAAGCTTTGCAGGGTGCTGGCATCCAGGTACCGTGGCAGCGGCCAATAGCCAACGGCCGTTAGTGCATGTGGTTCATTAGCTTCCGAGGCTCGCGTGAACGACTGCACCTGTCCAGCTCTAGTACGTAGGCTGAGCATGGGTCGGACTGTACATAAGGTGCGCTTCTTGCTGTTTGCTTTTGTGCTTTGTGCATTGTGTGGTTCAATTCTTCTTTCACAATTCAAAGTGAGAAAAGAAGGCAGTATGTTCGGTCAATCGGTTAGCATACTTCCCAACGCATTGATGAAAGGCAAGGGCTAACCAAAGTAGGGACTTACGAGCTTCATGCTCATTGCACGTACGGAATGATGTCTTCAGTCGTGAAGTTGAGACTGACAACACGCAGAAGGCGCCCTTGCCGTAGGCAAGACGACCAATTCCGATGTTCGCATGAACCACATCCAAGTGATCGGAACTCACAACTCGTACCACCGGGAAATTTCGCTTGCAGAACGCACCGTGTTTGAAAAGTATGTACCTTCTCCAGAAGACTACTACTATTCACACCCTTCGCTGCCCAATCAGCTGGAACATCAATCTATCCGCTCGTTTGAGCTGGACTTGCACTCGGATGAGAAGGGTGGTCTTTACTACCCTCCCTTGATTTGGACCCTCTCCAACCTGACCAATTCTACGACTCCATACGATGGCTCCGTGCTACTGAAGCCTGGCATCAAGGTCTTCCACGTCACAGACTTCGATCCTGACTCCGTGTGCCACACATTCGTGGACTGCTTGACCCAGCTTAAGACATGGTCCGACGCAAATAAGAACCACGTCCCCATTATAATTGATCTTGAGCTCAAGACCGATGCGCCAGCCTGCGCATTAGGTGGTGTCTGCCCTGGCGAAGCCACAAATTGGACACTTCCCCGTCTTCTCAACGTCGACGCAGAGATTCTATCTGTTTTCCCAAAGAAACAGCTCATCCGGCCCGATGACGTTCGTCAGGGCAATTTGACTTTAGAGCAAAGCGTGCTCCAGAAAGGATGGCCGCTGCTCAACGATGCCCGTGGGCGCTTTATGTTCTTCTTCGACAACGACCCAAAGCCCACTGACCCCAACTCCCCTCGGGAGCTGTACAAGTCCGACGGACACGAGTCTCTCCAGAACCGCACTGTCTTCACCAACTCACTTGAAGGCTCGTCCGACGGTGCAGTCATCAAGCACAACGAGCCGCGCGGCAACGACACAGCCGAGATCCAGCGCCTAGTAAAGAAGGGCTACATTGTTCGGACGAGGAGCGATGTGCCCCTTGACACTGTACTTAACAAAACTACGGAGATGCGTGATTCAGCATTTGTATCCGGTGCTCATATTGTCAGCACGGATTTTCCAACTTGGGGCATGAGTGCGAGATGGGGCTGGGACTATGTCGCGCAGCTGAAGGGTGGAAGGGTTGCGAGATGCAACCCGGTCAATGCGCCCAAGGGGTGTAAGGATAGCAAGCTTGAGTAAGACTCGGGGGGAGAAGCCGGCAGATCTTGGCTCTTGGGCTAGCCTACTGCACCCTATTGTAATGTATGAAAAATTAGGATCCGAATTTGAATACCTGGCTCTGATCAAATCCTCATTAACGGTCACAGCGTTTCCTTAACACGCTTTTGACGTTGGATCAGCATCTGCCCGTCACTGGTTTAAACGCATGCTAAGAACGTGCAGGAAGCAAACCATAATGAATGTGTAAACTGACTCACTGCTCAAGTCAACATATCGAAGTGTGAAAACATACTGACAGCAGCTACTACACAACAGACTGAAGACCTGCTGAAGAGAAGTCTTATCCCTGAAGTACCTGATATGAGCAGCAAAAGCCGACAAACCTTGGATCTTTGTAGATTGAATGACCTAAAGAACTTAGTCGCGATTGCTTTATTGCTATACTACGCGATTACGATCTGCCGTTTGAAGTTGGCGTTGATGTATGCCATTTTGGCGTCCGTTTTGGTCCAGAGCCGCCGTTGAGAGTTGGCGACAAGCAATGGAAGCACGTCTAGTAAAACCTTGGAGGCTTCCGTGACTATTGGCTTCATAATGTTTTTGTAAACAGAACGAGTGCCGAATACAATGAAATGTGTGTCCTTGCGAAGCCCTTCGTGGTTGCAAAGCCATTTGCTGTGCATCCTGGCATGAGTCTGACGGCATATTTCTCCCTCCCCAGGCATAGGCACTTCGTGATGCCTCACGTCAGGTTGTTGTCCATAACTTCATTCAGTGTTTCTGGTGAATCATTGATGTAGTCGTTGATCATGATATCGAACAAGCTGGGAAGTGCCTGCCTGACAATCAGGCAGGCGGACTCGATTTCTATTAGGCAACAATGTTTGTTAGCGTGCTTACCAGCTAGAAAGCCTCTTGAACAGAAGTGGTTATGCTCTCTACAATGCACTACTTCACCCTAGCAAAATTTGGCATCGTCACATCAAACCTTCGAAGACACTACGCTTAGTAGGTACTTGTAGATTGCGACAAAATTCACGACTTGTAGCTAACGCTTGAAGGTGAAAACCTTGCAATCTACGACGCACATGTTGCTTTCACCGTTCTCACCACGTTTTCCAGCCAATCGAGGTGGTCCTCACATGTCTACAACCACTCTTGGTGGTCAAAGACTTTCCAGCGCCCTTACGGTTCGTGAGCACCTCTAGCCAGATAATAGATCTCAGTCATTGAGATTGATTCAAAGACCGAATCTACGGTTGAAACTGACGACGACGGCGACTTCACCCCACGGCCGGAAAGTTCGCCAAAGTGGACCTAATTTGGTACCTTACTGACAGCGGATTGGGGGATTACCAGGCTCGGGTGCTGAGGTATTTCCTCAGCACCAAGGAGGTGGGCACTGATCCCACCTGGCGCTTGCCAATAAAGACTGCCTGGAGAGTCGCTCGCGGTTGTGGGTATTCAACCGCCTTCAAGCCAGTATACAGACAGGCCATCTCGGAGACCCCGCTCGTATCGACTATGTTCTGCAACTGGTGCAAGAGGCCTGAAAAGTTTAATAACGCCTCGCAGATGCGGGCTCATATCCGCAAGTATCTCAAGCTTCGCAACATGATCAGAAATCACATGGTTTATTGCCGACACCGATGCTGCGGTGCGTGAGATGCCATCTCATACAAAGTTGCCCATTCCATGGCACACCACGAACGACGATGTGAGCACAAACCTTCCCGCCATCAATAAGTCTGACGAGGCGACACCTGAAGAAAATACAGCAAACGAGGAAGGAATACTGCCATTAGCACTCCGAAGTTTCAAGTAGATATCTTACATTGCCTTTTCACAATAAAGCGCCCACGATTGCATTTACTCTTCATCTAAGCTTTTCATCTTCCATTGGTTGCCCTTCATCCACTCCTTTAATGTTCCTCATAACCGCATAATTTCAAACAGCATGATGGCGTCTCCACCGGCAGTATGCTCACTCTGAGCGTTCCGAACAAGAGAGCGTACATACCACCAAGTGTCCAATCATCGTTCAGCAGAACAGCCTTCAACATCTTGCGTCTTAGGCTCAGGACATTGATTGGTACAACTTTGTATGAAACAATCAGTCTCATTCTTGCCTCTTACATCAAATAGCGCGTTGACTCTAGCGATGATCTTGCAGGTCGTGATGACACCATCGGCACGGGCCATGGGTGAAGTTGCGAAGGCCACGACGACAGCAACGCCGATATTGGTGTTGCATGCGCCATATGTGATATTGTATAGTCAAACGTTTGGAAATGCGGCCCTGTAATCGCGATGTCCGTGGAGGAAGTTAGCCGGAGCAGAGCCAAAACGTGTGTATTCTTCAGGGACGGCAAAGACGGCACTTTTGGTACGGACAGCTTCACCCGTAGCCGCCGCCGCGGCAGGATCTACTTCCTCACCCCACCGGCCCGCCCAGATTGTTTGTCGTAAACGCCTGCGATGGACGAATGAGGCTTTTGATCTCGGCCCTGAGCAAGAACCCGCTCAAAGATGTGGTTGTAGATGCATTGAGTATGCATCATGGGGCCTGTGAGTCTGATTTGATTTGCGGGACAATAACCACCCTGCGTCGTGCCCACTTTAGCTTTGTGTAATGTACACTGTGCTAGATCCTGACGTTTCAATCTGCAATCACGTTCGCGATAAAACGACAATTGTTCAACAGGGATCCAGACCCTCAGAGAACGTTCTACTATGGTACAAGATGAACATGAAGGACGAGGATCATGTGGGGGAGCGTCGGCAGGGGTAACGTCGCCTGTCACAGAGTTTGGCGGACCGTGGTCTGCACCCGTCATTATCACGTTAGTAGAACAGTCCAATCGAAGGGATGCAGCCTGAGCCGGGTGAAACGCAAGGCGGTTGCGCCCTTGGCAGGTATGACCAACTGCTTCAGCGCGACTCTAAGTTCGACGGTTTGCGCTTGTGGATGGCTAGCTGGAGATATGAGGACGAGACATCATTTGGAAGAGTCTGGCTAAATGAGTGCCTGATTGTGACCGATCACAAACGCCAGAAATGAAGCAATATAGCAGAAAGGCCTGCATGTAGATGCAGGTCGGCTTCGAAACGATGTCCATGTTAGGGGAGTGGTCGCGATCGTTTGTCGCTCAAGGGTGTCACTGCAAGGTGTCGAAAAGCCGCATCGAAAACTCAACTCCATTCAAGGGTGCATCTCGAGGAAGGCCGGCACAGGCCAAGAGGGGCGGATGTTCTCAGCCTGCTTCAAGGCCGACGATGTGGATGCGTCCTCGTATCCTGCAACATTAGCTAACGAGGGAGGATCTTACGCGCCTTACTGCGGCTACAACTTTTCGTAGACAAGACTACAGTGTTGTAGTAAGGCAGTCTCGTTCATCTGCGCGTTTGCGCGCCCCTGCATATGTGTTGGAGAACATGCTGCAATCAGCCGGGTTCCGCAACGGACATCTGTCATCTAACAATGCAGGGGTGGTGATTCTGCCCTCGACATGTCAGCATTGTGGGGTCTCAGGTAACGAGCAAGACAAATGGGAGTGTGCAACCGGCATGTTGATGCACACTGACACCTCCATGGCAGGTCTTTGGACGCTGGAGGATTCAGAGACTCGAAAGTTGGCTCGGCAGGGGGCAGTCCACGTGGGAAATCAGTAAGCGAATCATCTAATCGATAAGGTGCCGCCCGGCGCTTTGTTTGGAGGACGACGGCAGGACGTCGCGCCGCAGCCACAGCCAGATGATCACAATGGGCAGCGATGTTCAGGCACGACATCACGTCTGCTGCTCATGAGGCAAAACTCGCGTTCACACTTTGATTTTGTGCAAAAACGCGTAAAACCCATTCCCCGCTCGGTCGCTCGCTGGAGCAGGGAAGCGCCGCTAATCCCTGGAGGGAATCGTGTGAAACATGGCGCGCTGTTGTTTCCTCCGTGCTTGGCTGGCAAAGTCCTGACAAGACCAACGCTCTCGGGCAAGACCACTTCGAGCCGCCACGGTGAAACATTGATGACCTGCAGGCAAAGGCAAACACTGAATCACATTGGCTGAGCTCTGTCAGGGGAAACATTCCCATGCCAAGGTTACGGCATGCGGGTCGCACAACGGCTTCCAAAGGTAAATCTCATCCTACCGGAGCGGAAACACAGTTGAGTCCACCGGGCGCCTTGGTAAGATGATCAAAGGTCATTCGGAGGCGGCTTAAAAAGCTAGATGCCGCCGGTTATGGAAAACATATCACTTTCAGTGTGACACCCAATCTCATGACAAGCAAGCCTTCGTCGACATTCCTTCTACATTCACTCTTTTTGTGATCGAAAGCGCAGGACCGACTTTCTTCTTTTCATCCCTTTCCTCTTTCAGCGCCCTTGTTGCTGCTTCAGGGCCATTTTTCAACTTCACGAACAGTGTTCACACGTTTTTGAACGGCGTCAACTGACTAGGCCGCGCCTTCACTGCTGCACAACGCTCTCCAAAGGTTGCTCTACTTAAGCCGTTCCCAGTCTTTCACTTGATACCCACAAAACGCTCTACGAATTCATTCATTTGACGACATAAACACGATGTACACGAAAGCTATCTCTCTGCTCGCCCTGGCTGGCGTAGCACAAGCACACATGTCGCTCTGGTACCCTGGACCTCTAGGCGGTACTCAGGAGGCAAACAAAGCCTCTACTGACTCCAACGTTGACCCCGAGCTCAACTTCCCTCTTGGTTGCTGCGACAGCGAAGGTCAGCCTACAGCCCCCAGTCCTGGCGTCTGTCGCGGCCACCTCGACCTCTTCGACACCGAGGATGCTCAAGTCACATGGCAGCCGGGTCAGGATGCCTACTTCCAGATCTCTGACTACACCTACACTGCTGATGCACCTGGCGGTACTCACTACGGTGGGTCTTGCCAGGTCGGCTTCTCTACCGATCGCGGCAAGACCTGGAAGGTTGCAGCCTCATACAACGGCAACTGCCCTCTTCGTGGCGACGACGGCTCACCTGAGGTACAAACATTTGACTTCAAGGTTCCAACCGGTATGCCCGAGGGCAAGGCCCTCTTCGGCTGGATCTGGCTGAACCGCGAGCACGAGTAAGTTCCCCTATTCCCGATACCACTTCACAACTCACATACTAACCTGAATCCTAGATCGTTCATGAACTGTGCTGCTGTTCAGATCGGCGAAGGCTCTGGCAACACTACGACTCCCACAAACCCTGCTGCACCCTCGGTCTCGGCGACCAAGCCCACTAAGCCTTCCAGCTCGGCATATCAGCCCGCTCAGCCCGATGACAAAGACCAGTACTCAGTAGCGCCTGCGCCAACCTCAACTCGTGCTGCTGGCCGTCCTTCGTATCCTACTGCATCTGCTTCCCCTTCTCAGCCCGACGACGAGGAGTCCACCAAGCAGCCAACTTACAACGCTCCCCCTGAAGACGACTCGGAAGAGACCGATAGCTCTGAGGAGACTGACGGTCCTGAAGAGGAAGACTACAGCACTGACGACGAGGAGTCTGGTAACGAAGAGCCCGAGAACAAGTGGTCCGGCCGCCCTGGCCGCTGGAACCCTCACCGCCACCAGGCTGTCAAGTACAAGATGATTGACGAGCACAAGTGCAGGATCGACACGATGGCCAAGCGTGCTGAGTGCGACTGCAAGGCTGCCAGTGGTTGCTCGACCCAAAAGCGAGCGCTGACTGAACGTAAGGCGCTCCGCATGGCCCGCCGTGATGTCCTTAAGAAGCGTGCCGATGCTTGCGCCTGGGACTCGGCCCCCTCCATGGTCGTCTCCTACTACACAGTTGATGCTGCATGCGCGCCCAACGCTAAGATGAACGTCCCTGAGTCTGACACCTTCGAGATCGGCTGGAATGAGCCCTGCGGTGTCGTCGAGGGCGACGGTGAATACCCCATCAAGGACATGGACTGCAACATGTTCAGCTAGGTGCTGAAACCGACACTTTGCGTATGACTTCTTTCTACTATACATATCCCTTTTTCTTTCAATTCACTCGTTCACACACTTTGGGCACGGTCCCCTTCGCTTCTTTTCCAGGTCAGGTGGTCACACAAAGCACCCAGGTACCGGCCACTTTTTGCATTTGTCACACGCCGAAGGGGCGGTGATACGAGTTGCGGGCGCATTTGCCCTGCAGTTTGACACTTTGGTTTGACGCAGGGGAAGAAGGTTTGTTGTTCCTCTCACTTGCATTTACTGGGTAAATCGATCATGTCACTCATTATGTTACGATAGTTGGGCATATAGCTACTTGGGAACGCACGTTTAGATACACATGGACAGGGCAACACTGCTATGACAAAAGTTCAACATTTACACCATTACCACCTCACAACATTGTCGTATGCTCATGCGCAATGCCTGGAACGTTCACATGATTCATCACGTGTTCACGTTTCATGGAGTGTTTTTGGGCAATACATGATAGATACACTTTAGTTTATACCACTACAGTCACGGCGCAAGGCAGCAAACTATAGCGAGTGCGCAGTTTGCAAGGTCGTCACATCGTGAACGGTGTGCGCTCTAAGAAGACTGTCCACCCTTGCGGCCAGCCTCTTTGGCCTTCTCGGAGCCAGGCTCGAAGCTACCAGATGATGCCTTTCCGCCCTGGGAAGCAGCATCGCGCTGCGAGAGTGTTAGCCAAAGTCATAGTTGAACCAAGCATCGAATTGCATACTTGCTTGTCGGGATCCATCGAGGCGAAACCACCACTGTGAGATGCCTGGCCACCCTTTGAGGCTATATTCTGAACCTCCTCCTTAGGCCGGTTGGCGAAGTTGCCGGGGTTTCCGTTGTCGGCCATTGTGATGGTGCTTGTTAAATGTTTGTTATTTCGATATAAGATTGAGTTCAATGGCTGTTTGTAAGCTTCTGGACGCTGCGTTGATATCCTTTGAGCAAAGGGTTACTGCTGGCTTTATATGTCATCAGGACCCCGCGGACTGGCCTCTGTCACGTAAACTCATTCATCAATATGACTCCATCAGCGTCAACGATTGTTTGTCCTCAACCATCGTGTCGAGGTCCACAGTCGAAGCGAAGCTGTCAATCATTTCACAAAGCGATCCGATGCTGGTCGCGATCTTAACATGACGTCTTGTGGATAGCATCTGCACCTTAGACAGCATCATACAGCGGCAGCTACGCAAATAGTGAGAGGGCCTCGCAGGATGGTGAGAGCGATTTGTGTAGGAAGGCAGGTGTTGGCGTCATGGGAAATTGAAAGCAGGCTAGTCCTGTTCCTGCCACTCAAAAGGACATCACGGGATGACGTGAAAGCGTGTACGCGATGACGCGACGAGATGAGGGTGGAGATCGTTGCAGTGTTTAGCATGAATGAAACCAAAATTGGAAGGGTAAGTCCGGTGCTGATGGGTTTAACAGTGACTGCATATTCACGACATTGCAGCGCGGTTGGCGTCATTGACAGGTAGGTTGCACTTCGAAGCCAGTGGCACAACCAAGAAACATGTTGCCCTCGTCTAATGGCAACAGAATCAAGCACCTCTCATACCCGTCTAAGACAACTGTATCTAGATACGTTGAGTCGTTCCAGATTTACCTTCGACCTCAACACAACCAATCCACTCCCCGAAATCACCAATAACAACGCTCATCCCACCTTTCTTAGCTCCAGTATACCGAACCAAGGCTCCCACACGCGCCATACCATCTTCGCCCAGCCAGTATGGGCTTCCACGGTCATACTCAAGCACCCAATGTTCTGCAGTAAAGCAAAATCGCCCGCCACTCAAACAAGAGCAACGAATGTCTTGTGGGATCTTATCAGCTTCGATTTGGAAGCATGTACTTTCTCGCAGCACGGAAAGATCATTTTCTTGAAAGGTAGGCAAGCCGGTCATTGCGACGGGTGCCACGAGGGCTGTTAACGTGAACATTTCTGGGTCTGCGAGCTTCATACCGATACTCGTGTCGATGCTGAGAAGCAATGTTTGGTGCAGTGGAGATGTGTATTTCCGGTAGATATACTGCTCGAAATTAGAGTTGACTGTTGCCGCTTCGTATACTGGGCTGGAGGCTTTTGATGAGTATGAGAGGATGTGCAATGTGCCAGTTCTTATCATTCATGAACAGTGTTTGGTGATTCACCGATGTCAGTACATGTTCGCATTCAGCGGTTTGAAGTGCATTGTTACCTACACAGAAATGTTGAATCAAGAACGCAGTCACATCTAGACAGAGTCTGTGTCAAGGATGTTCAACAACTATCGTGGTAGTGTCCGGTAAACTGCAGCATAGCTTGCTCTTTGCTCACAACTGCACTCGTTCTCATTTGCTTGCTCGAGAAAACACACGAGCAAGCACCACTCTCTAGTAAACGGTACCACCTCAACGTTCAACACCTAACGCACACCATCCTCGCCCCCTTCTTCCCAAAGCAAGCAACACCATTTGCATCCGTCATCACCATGCTACAATAAACGTGACCTTCACAATCCTCCCGCTTGCACCACCAACTCGAAGTATCCCCGCCCTTCTCAAGCACATAGCAGCCCCCTCCACACTCGTGTCCTTTAGAAACATGCTCACAGCGCATGTCTGCTGGGAACCACGCACTAGTGATATGGACAGTCTTTGACGTCCAGTCGTCCAGGTGGCGCAGCTCGAAGCGGTCGTAGTTAGGGTTCGCTGGGTTGTAGTCGGAAGGGCGAATAGTGTAGACTGTGCCGACGTTGTGGCTCTTGGAGCGACCTGGGCGAGTCAAGAAGCCAGGTTTCCAGCTAGCTGGTCGGCGGGGAGGACAGAGCACTGTCAATGTGTATTTCGTGGTGTGTGGCTCGGTCTCGTCCAACATATCGAAGTGAGGTCCCAACATGATTGAATTTCGGTAATGGCGTTAGTCGAAGTTGTTGTAGGGTTGTGGCTCGTGTAGATGTCTGTTCTCTTAGGGTATTTGGATTGCTGACTCCGGGGTGGGGATATATAAATAGTATTATAGCAATGACAGTAGCACATTCACGCCTCCAAAGTGAAAGCGAGTGAAACGGCGCTGCTAGTGCGAGAAACAGACAAAGACATTGACACCTTGACGCTGTGTGAATAAGGCAAACGCTCGTGAGTGTCGAACAAGCAAACGGACTGACGAACAATGATTCGGTCTCGCACAATGTTCACTGAACAACATCAAGAAGGACTAGTCCTGCGCAAAGCATAGTAGAAAACTTGAAAACGTATTTTCTCGTTCATTTACACAAAAAAGGCTGCTGCGGCGCCCAATCCAGCCAAGAAGGGCGCCATTGAGCGGGTCGAGGCTGCGCCCGTAGACTGGGCAACTCCAGAACTTCCAGCACTGGAAGACGCCGACGCGGCGGTCGATTTAGAACCGCTACTTGTAGGTGTAGCGGCCGCTGAAGCACTGAGTTTCTCCGTTCCAGCTGTAATGACGAGTTTGTAGGTGTTCAGATAGTACTGCTCATCGCCGCTCATCGTTATGGTCGTCTGTGGGAAGTCGCCGGGGCCAATTTCTCCAGTACACACGCCCGATACGGTGGAACAGTGCGACGCTATCCGGCTATTCTCCAACTCTCGAGCTCGTGTCGTAACGGTGCAAGTTGGGACCGCATTGCCATTCTCCCGTGTGCATGCGAGATTCACAGTCACCGCGTGGTCACTTCCTCCGTCGGTTGCGGTTTGCTCGTAAGCCACATAAGTTATGCCTCCTACCGTCACATAGCCGGGTCCGCTTCCGTAGTATTCGGTCTCGATGGCATCGCCAGCGAAGGACACTGAGAGGGTGGTGCGGTCGTCTTGCTTGGCAACAACTGAGCCAACGAAACTCTGATTCGCATTTGCAGCTCCAGGCATCCAGATGGATGTTGTCAATTGAGCTGTAGCGGCTGACGCAAAGAGGGTAGCGGTGATGAGTTGAAACATGGTTGAAAAATCGTCGCACGTCCCTTGTTGGCTTTCGTGAATTGTAGAAGAGAAATAATGAATGGCTTTCAATTCCGATGAAAGACTGCTGCGAATGGGCGGTAGAGGCTGCAAACACAGCAATGGAAGGGGGCACCCACGATTTACATATCTCACCGTTATGCGAGTGACGCACGGCTGTCCAGCGCATCTTGCAGGGGAGATGAGCCGCACAGGCCGCCGGTGGCTGCAAATGGGAGAATACTGGCGGAGGCGGGAGCTGAAGCAGCATAGTCATGTCTTGATGTGTACTCGGGTGCTTGGCAAATGATTGTCAGGCTTGTTTACATCCCTAGTCCTTGGTTGTGAGACAGGAACAAGTTCTAGATTGGATACAAGGGCCTATCGGAGGAACAGAACTAGCTCGGCCTTGGATGCCTGAAAAGGACGGCTTGGCGTAAGCGACTCGAGAGTGCAAAGGAAGGACTTGAGATGAGGGATGGTGTCGAGAGATGAGCCTAAAGGCTGTGCGACTTGCATTGAAACCTTAGGAGGTGATGAGCGACGATCGCGCAGCATCCATGGACCTATATACGTGGTTTCGTTGGATGAGCCACGGGAAAGTCTGCAAGAGTGAGCAGCGATACTGCGAAATAATGGATACGGATCAGGAATGTCGATCATTGTGAAGGCTGGCTAAAGATTTGATAGCCTTGCGACTTGCAGCTGGATTGGTGCTGCCACGGGCTATTTACGCAAGCAGGAGGCGTGCGCACCCGCCTCACCTCTGCGGGCCTTTTCTCTGCCACACTCCATCTTTGATCTAACAACACCAGAGTTTGTAGCTTTGATCTGGACAGGAGTGGCAATCTCCATGTCCGCAAAAGCAAAGTCGCAAAAGTCACAAGCGTAGCGTATGGAGCATAGCAAAAGCATCATACATTCGAGATTTAATGTTCGCCGTGGGTATTAAAGCGCAAAATTCCAAAATTCCAGCAACTCCAATGTCGCTCATACGCCCCATTTACGTCCTTCTTCCACTTCTCTGCAATTTCTGGGCTTCAAGATAGATGCCTCTGCCGCTGCATTTCAGTCGCAGCTTCCCTACTGTCCTCCCCAGCTCCTATCCCCGCTGTGCGTTTGGTCGATATTCACCGTGACTGGGCGCTTTATCGGGTTTCACTCTCTCCCACGGGGGCTGGGCACTCCGTGATGCCTGTCTAAGCATCACTGCGGTGTAGGTGAGCGCCACGGCGCATTCCGCTCGTAAAGTTGTAGTCATCGTCGTCATCGTCGCGAGCGCGGAGGAGCTCCTTCGACCAGCCTTGGAAAGGCTTCTTGAACATCGACATGAACCCATGTGACTGCTGGGCGGATTGGCAGGACTGCTCTCCAGTCATGGTGACGGATGAGCTGCGAGAGGACAAAGGTGACGGAGTGGACATGATCGAGGATAATGAATGAGGGCGGTCGGTGATTTTTGCGGCGAGCCCAATAGCTGGATTGACTGAGCGACTGACAAAGCGTATAGTGAGTGATTTCTCAGTATGCTTGTACAGTGAGCTACACTTCATTGCGATACCTGGCAGCTATATACCTCACACCAAACAAAAGTCGGCCAAGTTACCATCCAAGCAAGCTTCATACCGAGACATCACCGAGCATCTTCATACACAAATTTGCTGCACCGATACGGCGCCAAGATGAAATTACGCAAGACATTAAAAAAGCACTGCATTTTTTGCTCAACTAGGGCTATCATTGTCCTGGTTCGTGCATTGGTGCTGCAAACTTGCTGATTGGTGCGTGGCAAAGGGGAAAAGTCGGAAACTCGGGTTTGCTCGGCGAATGGGTCCGCTTGAGTGTTCTGTGGTGCACAATCAGAAGCGTGGGGACTCATCATTATCGTAGACACATGACAAATTTCAAGATACTGGAGGCCCTCGAGTACTGGTCAGTCAAATTAAGAGAGGTAATGATTCGAATGAGAAGATGACGATTCAGTCAGATACAGACTCCGACCTTGATGCTACAACCACGCAACGTTGAGCTTCGTAATGTTGACCTTGCCGCCTGGAAAAGGAACTCCGCCCAAAACAGCCCAAAACAGCCTTCTAAAAGATCTTTTGGAAGGCTATTCTCTCCATGACAGTCAGCTATTCCGTTTCATCCTCGTCGTCATCCTTGCCGACATCATCCTCCTCGTCGTTCCCCCTCCTCACCATTCTCCTCCTTGTCATCCTCTCCTCACTGTTGCCCACCACAATTACAGGTTCGGCCTCATGTTCAGTATCGGTGACCTTCTTTCTGATCGCAGACACTCGGTGGCCTCGCTTGTTTGTAGTAGACAAATGAGTGAGTTCTTCGTTTCTCTCAGACTCTTCGGGCCTGGTGACAGTTTGTAATCGGCGAGCCCGCTTGGTTGGTCTAGGGTAGCGACGGGCCACAGCTCGTTCCTTGCGCTTCAACTGTGGCTCTGGCGCTTGCTCTTCGTCCGTGTCGAGAATGATGACGGCTTCCTTCTTGATGTCTCTAGGAGGTGCCTCATCTTCGGGGACAAGGTTCATGATTGTAGGCTCCTCTTTCACCAAGGTGGTGTTCTTGGTGACGCCCTGTAACAACACTAGCTTCTCGTTGATCAGGATTCTGCAGCCTGTTTCAATGAGGCCGGTGATTCCCTCGCTTTCCGGCTCTTTTCTAAAGCGAGGAACCTGCTGCCCTGATGAAGGCTCGAAAATTGTGTAGTAGAAACGCAATACGAGCACAGAAAGCTCCTGCTTGCTCGTGAATATCAGTTCGTCTTGTTGCCGACAGGACTTTGCCAATGTAACGTAGAACCTTCCCACGGCGCGAGCGAGGTCGGCCTATTCTCCCTTGAACGAGTACGACTTTATTGCTGCGCTCATGGTGGTGATGGGTAGCTCGAAGCTGTGATGTATGGGAACGGAAAAGGCGCGAAACGACAGCGAGAACGTAGAGAAAACTAATGCTGTGTGGTTGTGCAGGTAGTTAGTGTAGTGAGATAATCCGTGTGTTGATGGCGACGCAGCTGCTCTGTCGAAGTCGCTTCGCTTAGCGTTGTTCACGAGGAAAGCACCACGGTTCACCATGAGCGCCCACAGTATACTCTGTTAAGTACACTCACCTGATTGATCTGAATTATGTACTATGTCGTAGTCTACCTGGGACAATCTCCGACTTAGAGTGGAGGAATAGCTACATCGCATGTCATGCTACCAGTTGTGACATTGCGCTTCACCTGCCACCCCCCTTGATGAAAGGACTAAGGCTTCTGAAAAGCTCTGCTCTTCAAAATACCGTGAGCATTGTGGAATAATGCGTCAAAATAGATAACCATGAGTGAATGTTATCGTGTGAATTCTTTGAACGCAATCAAAAATTGATAATGCACATCGAACTGCTCGAATGCTCTTGTGCTCTCCAACGTAAATGCGCTAAACTCGTACTGGCCGTACATACGACCGGAACTTGTAGGAGATACTGCCTGCTAGGATACCGCAACATTTCCATCCAAGGGCAGGTCGGGAGTGAAAACATGTCTCAAGGGCCCAGGCGTCGGCTGCAGCATCAAGCCTCGCGGGCCTTGAACCCAGTCATTACCAGGGATCAAGTGCCTGCCGTATCTCATATGCCCAGATACTGACCCAAGGTAGTCTCCCTCTTCGAGATACACCAAGCTCACCAATGTTGGCAGACCGTCGATGCTGATCATTGCCACGGCATGGGACATTCGGAAACCGTCACCTCCACCATAACCATGATACTCCCATGCGCCAGTTCCCAAGGTAACTCCAATGTCCAAAGGGGTCAAACCTCTCCGGAGCGTCCCCGGTAACCGCTGGGGTAGTGGAAATTGATTTGCCCATGCTACTGCTTCATTGAGGCTCTTCCATGTTGTTTTCGAGTATGACCAAGCTTGTTTGTCACTCCTGCGAATGACAACACCCGCGTGCCTGTCACGATGCAGGTAACATCTCGCAACTGTCGCTCCCGATCTGGCTCTTTCAGGGTAAGGATCTCCTCGATCTTCCACATGTTGTTAAGTGGCTCGCCGACTGTATTGATCCACTGTTGAGTTGATATAATGCAGCCGCCAGCCTGGTTCATAAACGCTTGGTCCCATCCCGAACGCCCGAAAATAAAGGCCAGATACTTCTCGTCGATGTTGTGGATGCGCTCCAGTACCATCCGCGCCTTCGACTTTGAAGAGTCGCTCTGACCTTTCGTAAGTTCCAAGAATCTGACGAGCTCGTCGAGTACCTTGTTCTTTATCGTGGCATCTTTCTTCTGGTAGCCTTGTTGTGGTTGTGCTTTTATCAAAGCATCTACACGCCTTGGAACGAGAGCCTTTTGATGGTAGTTTAATATGTTGTACTCGATAAAGGCAGTAACCTTGTTGTTGACGGCAGCTTTGAGGTTTTTCAAATTGTCTTCCCAAGCTATGTCGGCAGTCGAGACCTGGTCTTGAAACTTGATTATGTTCGGGATATTCCAGTCGAAACCATCAGTCGACTTGTGAACGGCAAGGTTCCTAGCGAGATCGCGAATCTTCTTCACCGTCTGAGCCACAGCAGGTGAATGTACCTTTGGGCTACCAAGTTGTTGGGTGTAGTTACTGTATGCACACGTGGCAGTTGACTCAGATTTATGGCTACGTTTGCGTAGAACAGGTGTTGTCATGAGCGTGAAGAACAGATGATATTATAAGTATATAGATTATGTGCTGTTATGAGAGCATAAACTGATGCGGTTACGAGAGCATGGAACACACGCATTTATGAGTGCACAGAACATATGCGGTCACAGGGGTGACTCTATCACGAGTGCGCAAAACAGACACTGTGACGAGCGTGCTTGACCCGTCACAACAACGGACTGTAAGTCAGGTGGTGAAGCACCAGTTGGTTTGTTCCGGCGGTTTATCAACGTCGACTTTCTTTGACAGATCCTAGTCCGCGTTTGCGATTTGCAGAAGGTAAGTTCTTTCCAGGTCATGTGTATTGTGGGGTGTGACTTGAGCGATGTTCGTTGGATGGCGCACACAACTCAAAGACTCATCGAAGTCTGACGTTGAGGAAGCACTAACGTCTCAGTGCTCTGTGGCGAGTGAACTTTTGGGGTGAGTCTAGGGCTGTCTGTGCGATCTCCGGGTTGTGCGTTACCACAACTTCGAGACATCCTGCCCCAGATGATGGAAAGTTAGTGTCGTGGGCATCAGCGCTAGGGCATGGGGCTCGGGCAATGCTGTGGATGTAGCCCAAGGTCTCGATTTTGTCCATAGTGTTTTGACGTTGCTATGTCGAGTGTGTAAGCTTGAATCGAAGTGGTCGGAAATGTGAGCGACATCTGATATCGCTGTGCGTGATATCACTCGTCCTGACTCAAACAAGTATGCACTTGGGGGAGATTGTCTTCTCGACTGTTGCGCCAAAAAGAGACTGTTGTACCGATACCCCAGTACTGCAAGTTGGCACGACAATATAGGTATAATTATGCCACGACATCTACTTTAATCATATTTCTAATGTTGGAGGTATACAAGTCCATGCGCGCTTGTATTGCGCGTCCCTTTGGCTAGCTTGGAGAATCCCATATCACGACGTGAAATCCCGCTTGGGTGCGTTGCCCTCTTCTTTTCCTGTACCATACTTCCTCACATACTCCTTCGCCGCATTCTTGTCCGACTCGAACTCTTTAAGCTCGGGCATGTCCAAATGCTTCACCACATTATCTGCTTGCCATTTCTTAAACGAGAACCCAAGACCCTCATGGCTATAATCCTTCTCATTGGCCTGATCTTTGTGATATTTGATCTGCATGAACTCGTTGTCCCTGGTCGCAGGATCTAGGCTCAAGCTCACGAGACCTGTGATGGTTGCTGTCTTCGGGATACCCCTGAATGTCCAGGACTGTTTGTTCTTGAATTGAATGAGATCGTCGTCGGATCGAATGACTTCGTAGCTTTCGTTGACGGAGGCCTTGAAGAGCTTGGGCAGCGCAAACCACTGCCCGGCCATCTTGTAGCGGTCGTTCGCATATACGAATTGGTCGTCATAAACACAGTCAGGTGTGTAGCGCTTCACGCGCTCTACGGTTGGCTGGCAGCTGTAGAGTGCAATGATCTGAAGTCTTGTAAATTACAGGGGTAAGCTCTGAGCGGACAAGGTGCATACGTCGTCAACAAGGCCCTGCCTCGCTGGGCTCAACTTGATGCTCTTTGAAGGATTTGGCTCATAATCTTCGCTGGTTGCAGTTTGCCTAGGCTCGAACCGCTCCCCTGGTGCATCCGATGTGTCTGGAAATGCGGAGTTCGCGCTGGTCTTGATGTTCCTGCTGGAATACATATTTGATTGCTATTCTGCGTTGTAGAGTTGTGCAGTGAAGTTCTTTTGTGGGTGTGAGATTCCTGGGCCGCTGAATATCTTGCTGAAGTTTGCGGATATGAGTTTCGAGCGCGATCCAGACGTAGCTGCGGGATATGACTTGTACATAGTTATATGTTTCGAACTTATGATATGTATCGCCTCTTGCGTAGTGAGATTTATCTAAGATTGTCGTTGTATGACGTATGAATTATTCGTTTGGAGCGCGTAATGAATCATGAATGTGTGGATGTCTAGCAGGCACGCAACGATGTCGTCGTCGAAGGAAACGAATGGGTTTCATAGCCACGAATATTTGAATGCAATCCAGGCCAGCGAAGAGATCAATTGCGCGGCCCTGCAGGGGTGTGTGTTGAGATCGAGCTCGACTCTAGAGTCTGGTCGGCTAGTCGGCATTACGCAAGAGGAGAATGGAATTGAGAAGATGCGACACCACGTGAAAGGTTGGAAACAAGAGAAGTAACTCGCATTACTATTCAGACTACACATTCGAATAAAGACATTACTCTCGACTACACTAACTTACAAGCCCGATGCCAGCTATCCCCATCACGACAGCCACATCCCCGCCTTCAAAAACTCCGTCGAGAACTGAAAATGCTCCATGGCAAAGCCATGCCACCCAAGAATTGAAACCTTATGTAAGGAATGTATGTGTAACCCATCTATACCAGGCGCAACGTTATCATTATAGGGGTCGTTAAAGGTAGTGTGCATTAAGAGAATGTGAAGAATGTTAGACTTGACGGCGTAGATCCACCAATTTATGCCAAGACGGCGAAAGCAACGGCACCAGCGACAAGAGCGACCACCGCCTTGCGAGAGTTTGCGTCGTTGGACTCCGGAAGAGCCGAAGTGGAAGCGGCAGCAGGGCTGGAAGGAGCCGGGGCCGACTTGCTGGGGACTGGAGCAGGTGTGATCGCACTGGGCGCAGGAGACGAAACAGGGTAAGTCTGCGCAGGAGGAGCTGGAGGAGGAGCGGCCGAAGTGGGCGCAGGGGGTGCAGGGGGCGCAGGAGACGACACAGGGTAAGTCTGCGCAGGAGGAGCTGGTGGAGGAGGGACGTGAGTGGAAGCAGGGGGCGCGGGGTGTGTCTCTGGTGGAGGAGCCGGCTTGCTGCTGGGCGCAACAGGAGTCGAAGCAGGATATGTCGGCACGACTGGCTTGCTGCTGGGGACAACCGGCTTGCTGCTTGGTGGGGGAGGAGGAGGAGTCTTGGATTCCGTTGGGTAAGGAGTGGTGGTGTTGTGGTAGCCAGTAGTCACCTTAGGGGGCGCTGGAGGATAGTAGGTGCTGACCTTAGGAGGAACAGGTGGGTAATAGATCGACGACGACTCAGGGCAAGGAGTCGTAGACGGCTTGGGAGGTACGGGGTACTTGGAGGTTGGCTTGGGAGGAGGGACAGGGTAACCGGTTGGCTTGGGAGGAACCGGATAGTAGTCTGAAGACTTAGGGGGGATTGGGTAGTACTTCGACGAGCTGGGAGCCGGGGGGTAGTGCTTCTCTGAGCTGCTCTCCGGGCATGGAGTCGTGCTTGGCTTAGGAGGCACAGGGTACTCGGAAGTTGGCTTGGGAGGTACGGGGTACTCGGAAGTTGGCTTGGGAGGTACGGGGTACTCGGAAGTTGGCTTGGGAGGTACGGGGTACTCGGAAGTTGGCTTGGGAGGTACGGGGTACTCGGAAGTTGGCTTGGGAGGTACGGGGTACTCGGAAGTTGGCTTGGGAGGTACGGGGTACTCAGAAGTTGGCTTAGGAGGCACCGGGTACTCAGAAGTCGGCTTAGGGGGCACCGGGTACTCAGAAGTTGGCTTCGGGGGCACAGGATAGTAGTCCGAGGACTTCGGCGGCACTGGGTAGTAATCGCTCGACTTGGGCGGTACGGGGTAGTGATCCGAAGACTTTGGCGGTACTGGGTAGTAATCCGAAGACTTAGGTGGCACGGGATAATCGGATGTTGGCTTCGGGGGCACGGGATAGTAGTCCGAGGACTTGGGTGGTGGGTGAGGGTAGGCCTCAGAAGTGGGCTGAGGAGAATATGGCTTGTAGTCCTGCTCTTGTTAGCATCAAGTCTACTATGCTCAGCATCAATACGTACTGGAGTCGAGACAGGATAAGGGTAGTCATCCTTGTACTCCGCAAATGGGGCAGCGGCAGCTGCGCCCACGAGGGCCAACAATGTGGTAGTGACCTTCATCCTGTTTTCAAGGACGGTCGGTCGAGTGCTCGAACGAGTGAGGCACAGGTGGTGAACGAAAGTAAGTATGCAACCTTAGCGAGCGAGTTGCAACTGTTATCGGGACGACCTTTATGAATGATGGGAATCAGGTCAAGTCGAGAGGGGCAGTCATCCTCATATGCGTCTTGTGGGAGAGCCGCTAAACCCTCACCCAGCCTTCTGGTGCTCTCTGCAGCCCGAACGACGGTTAAGGTTGCATACGCTAAGTGACGGAGTGGAGAAGGCTCCGACTTCGTTCCTTGATAGTCCCTTGGTCAGGTAGTGCTGGTGACCAGCATCTTCCTCCGCCTACTGCAGGTTCTCGTAAGAGCGGGTCTCGTGGTATGTGGGTGAGAGCACACTCGCTGGAAGTGGCAGGCGAACACAATGCAGCCGAGCTTGGGATACGATAGGTCAATGTCCCTAGCAACTCGTAAACCAAAAGCCAATCATCAAGCCTGAAGGTATCGGTATGCAAGCAGGGGGGTGCTAGTGCACGCTGGGATGTGGTGTGATGTAAGCCGTCGAGCAAACGGTCATCCTGATTATTGTGCGTAACTGGCAGGGCTCATAGATTGAACGCATACTCTGCTTTGTGCCATGGAACGCACATCTACATCTTCGTAATCGTGCTGCTCAGATCAGCCTCACACCGTGGTAGCCGATATTGGATTATGGTGGGGACGTTGGGTCATGTTTCCTTTCTCCCAGACTAGCCTCCTATCATGAGGTGCCGCACGTATCAGAGCCCGCAAAGAGACAAGCGATGATGTAACCGGAGCGAAAATCACGGTCGGTTGCCTGGCGTCCAGGTAGCGTGCGCTCCCCGCTGCCAGACCAAGCGTGTTCGCCAGCCTTGAAAAGCTTGGTGTCTATCAATAGCAGCATCTCCGCCGATCTACTATGGTAGAGGTGAAGATTAACCGCGCTATGTGCGCTTAATTGAGGTACCGTGCTGTAGCAAACATTGTCTTAATCGAAAGCAGCCTGTCCCCGAGCTGTCTTACACTCAAAAGGCTCTTTGGCCAAGTGTGTCAGAGAGGCTTCCCGATCATAACGCACTGCCCCTCGGAATAACTTGTGTCCTAAAGTCAAACGTGCATACGCGGGCTGGTTGCTATCGCGATGGCGGGGCAGCGGCGCTGCTTAGGCGCATGGCGAAAAGCCGTTGCTCGCGTTCCAAGTCTTTGACCAACACAGCCGATCGGTGGCAGGCATCAATATCGAAAGTTCGGGAGGTTCTGCGCTACAATATGCAGCGTCGTGGCGGGGACCCCTAGCAAGAGGTTGGGGTACGAATACGATTGCGTGCGCTTGCATTGTCCACCCGCCATCCACATCATGTAAACACCAGCAACAGTGAGAAGCGATGCGCGATGGCAGTGAAGACTTTTGTCTTGCCGGTGCACACCTTGAACGCGCGTCGGTATGATTGTATCTGGGGTTCCTGCGCGGGACCTGCAGAAGCTGCCGGTGCCGTGTTGTTAGGTTGGTGGATCCCACCCTTATCGTGTGAGCGCCCCTCTCGCAACGGAGGGCAAGCGAGATGCTGTAAGACGTGAACTTAAAAGCCGCGCTTGTCCAAGAGCTTGTCTGTGAGTTTGCCAATCAGACAACAGAACAATGTCGTCCCAGAAACTTCGAGACTATGAGACGTGGTGGACTCAACATGTATCCCGCCCCCGCAGGCATATTGTGGGGTGGATTTGTTGACTCAACGCTTGTTGGGGAGCTCAGCATATTCAGGTCGTCATAGCAAGCAGTCGGTTTCGATCACCTCATCAGCAACCAGAGTTCAGTCCCGATCGCGCATAGTGACGTGCCCGGATTTGTTGACGACTTTTGCATGTGCTGCATCGTTGCGCAGTCTCGATGCTGATCGCCCAAACGATGAAAACCTCCTTGAGAGCTTTGTTGGATTGCACCTTTCCAGTCTCACTCCCAAGAAATTCTCGCGCAGGACTTGCTTGGAGGATCTCCCTGTGAGCCTTACTGGCATCACCGCATCATGACGCAATGCCGTGTACGAAGTATTGGAGTGCCGTTTTAGTGTGTGCCCGTTATCGATAGCGTGTTATTGTGCATGGGTCCACCGGGGTTGTCATGTCTTCCAGGTTAGAACGTGGGTAAGATTGACCGACAACGGCAAGCCACCTCGTGTTGTTGACAGCGCAGACGAGGAGAAAAGAGTGATACCAGACTGCACAGGTCGCATGTATACCTAATGAGGCTTGAGCCGGAATAAGAGCAGCGCCGTGAAGTTGATCAATCATCATCATCGCTGTCCGTGAAATCACCGTCCCAGCCTTCATCGTACTCCTCGGCAATCACCTGCAGGGCGTTGCAAAGAGTTTCTCTTTCGTCCACAGCTACCAGTCGCTTCACAATCTGTTCAATCGCTCGCACTTGCTCAGCAACAGCTGTGCTTGTGGTGAGCCCAGCGTGAACAGCAAGTTTTTCGGGATGGCCGGATCCTTCGTCAAAAATAGATGGGAAACTGTCGAGCACCGGGAACAGTAAGGGCGCGGTGTATCTGGAAGTCGGTTAGTGCTTCCGGCACATTATTCGATAGTTCGCGGTACACCCCGACCAGCAGGATGGCAGACCGCCAAACAGCAGTAGCTTAACGGTATGACCACTTGATCCATGCACAATTGAGTACTCAGAGGAAATGATGGACAGGAACATACCTTTGCACACCTGGTCCATCGCCATATCTGTCCCGAGGGTTGCGACCTGCATCGTCTGACAGGCTCCAAGCTCCACGATAAGCTTCGGCACGTGCGAAGATGTGCTCTTTTCTGCTCTGTTTGCTCGATGCAAGTCTATAATCTTTGGAGAATGCGTCGATATCGAAGCTGCTCAGCTGGGCTTCGTCCCGATTTGTGCGCTCCGAAGTGGAGGTTCCAGCTTTCTCGGCTTTGGCCATTCCTTCGTTTGTTCTCTCGGATAAGACGTCCGGGTTGGCGATGCTCATCTCAAACTTGGCTATTCGCCGCCTACCAGTGCTGTTGATGGTGGCTTCGATGTCTTGTAATGTTCCGTGCCTGCCATTTGATGTTTTCAAACGAGATGACATCGTCATGCTCTCCAAGCCGATAGCCTGTAGGGCACTTACGTGCCATGCCGACGTTGCGTCAAGTGACAGGTAATTTGGAAGCTTAGCTGGGCGGTTGGAAATTGGTATGTACACTGAAGACTGCTCAGTGAGAGGCTGAAGGGAGCGTGAGGAGTTGACGATCTGCTGTAGGCGTTTCTCCTAGGCTTTATCAGCGGTAGTCCTTACATCGAGTTGGAGTGATAACTTACCCTCGGTACTGTCGTGTTTGCACCTTGGTCTCCTAGGCCCCAAGTCCAGATGCTGAGCTTGCCGTAGTCATCCCTCAACCGCTCGATCCAACCCGATGCCCATCCGCCCCATGCATCGTCCACGCCAGTCATGATTTGCAAGCCTTGCAGGCCGTCGCACTCTTCAACAAACGGTCTGAGGTCTCTATCCACGAGGTCCACTTCCCTCTCAAGCTTCTCGAACAGGTCCATACCAACATCCCAGCTTTCGAAAGGCATGAGTTTGTCATTCACGTCGAACTCGGACAGCTGGACAATTGACTTGGGGTGATAATACACTCGGCTGTAGTCGGACCAATATTTGACAGTGGATGTACTCAGCTGTGGTGGTTCCAGACCCGCATCAAGGTGCTGCTGGTAGGTGGACTGTGGAATCGGTTGGGCTCGTTGTACGATGGGTTTCGACGGCCATACTCCAGTCTGGTCTAGGATATTTCTGTCAACTTCACCTTCATACAGGGCATTAGTTTTTCTCATGCTCCCAAAAGCACCTTTGAGGTCGTAGATAATTGCCCTCGGGGTGAATGTATCGGAACCATCTGGGGCAAGTCCAGCTCGAAAGTGAATGTCATGGTTGACAGCTGATTCGGGCTCAGGCGGATAGGTAAAGTACGATTCCTAAATCAGATCTGGGTCAGAAACTCTGCGGAAAGGTTATAGTGTTAGTGAGCGGGGTTTGTGGAAGTCTAGTATTGGGGTGGGACGGCCTCGTATACGACTACGTCGAGGCGGAGTGAGTACGCGGCCTCCCCACAAGCATGCATCAAAATAAGCATGAAGTCAAGCCAAGCAAGTCCAAATGTACTGGACGAAAACTCAATCAGAGGAGCAGGAGTGAAACCTTACCTGCGTGTTCCAAAAGTGAGTGCCGAGATAATTGCTCTGTGAGCCGAACTGGAGGGTGATGATCTCGTGCATGGCGTTGGCGAGGGTGGACCAGATGGACTGGCAGTAGCACAGCAACAGTAGAACTGCGACGGCTAAGGATATCGTACCGAATGTGGTAGCCTTGTCAGACGGCGTGCATGCTGGCGGGCGCGGAGGTGAAGTTCTGCCAATTTGACGATTGCCCCACCTGTGAGCACACGCTCGATCATCGCGCACGATGGCACGATGACGCGCCGCTTCACAGACAGCGCAACACGGCGTGCGACCACCTCCAGCGAACTCGATTCTCCTGCTGGATGCCCATCTATGCCGCTGTCGCGCAGTCTTGGCATCACCCGCTCATTTTATCCCGCCGCGCCAATGTGAAGGTGAACAACCTGGATGCTTGCCCCGCCATATTCTTCGTTCTATAGCGAAAATCTCTCGCTCTGAGGTAACAGCTGTAGCAAAGCTATTTTGCGAGTATTATATGTAGCATTCGGGCGCTTCGGTCCACTCACATCCGCTTCTATCAATCGCGAAACTAGCTTTCTGGTTGCAGATTATTGCGTTCGGGTTTCAGTATCGTCTCACTCACGACCACAACCAGCAATAAGATCACCCACTTATAGCAACTTCCTTGCAACTATACAATGCTGGGTACTAAAAGCTCTTCCTTAGGCATCCTTTAATCTCAGTCACTGTGGCATGTCTTCTTGGCGTCCGCCCGGATGCTCGATAGCCGCGAGCCTCAGGCAGAGGCGAATACCTCCTGCACTACCCCGTGGGGCGTATGACAATTCATGGCGCAGCGGCACTGATGGCAGTGGAAGACTATGACTACAGCCAAGAGTCGACCGGAGATGCATATAAGGTATCGGGGAAGCTGTGGTGGGTCAATTGCTCAACTCACACAGTCTTTTCATCTTCAGTTCGAGTCACTCTTTCAGCTCATCTTTTCTCATTTTCTCTCAGCGACGTCTGTGACGTCCTCTAGGGATTCAACAACCACTTTAATATTCTGAAATTTATTGCACGATACCCCTAAGCCTCCATTACAATGTCTACTCGATTTCTCTCAGTTATCCTGCTCGCAGCCGGCCTCGCAGGTATGTAGCCTGGAGCAACACATAATAATACATTAACAGCACTAACGCGTTTGACAGCATCTAAGCCAATCGCCAACCCTCATGTCATCCAGGCTCTTGCCTCTCGCCAGGATGCACCTGCAAAGGTTGACATCTGCCCCAACTCGGGTTCCAGCATGATCTCTGGTCTTGCTGAACTTGAAGCCAAGGCCCGGCGAGAAGTAGCTCAGGTCAACGCCCAGAATATCATCATCGTCAACATTGACAATCAGAATGAGAGGGCCGACAGGGCTAAAGATGATGGTAGAGATAGAGAGAAGGACAATGCCCAAGACCGTGACCGTGACAACCGCAAGCAGGAAGCAGACCCGGCTGTGCAACAGCTTATACTCCAGCAAGTCAATCAAGCGCTTCGTGCTGAACAGGCAGCCAATGCTGCCCAGAACGAGCTGGACAACATCTTGCGTGCGATGGCTCTTGCGCAGCGAGACCGTGAGAGGAGCGTCGCGATTCTAGTCGTGCAAGAGGTCAGAATCAGCGTCGAGACTGAAGTCCAAGTCAACAACAGGAGGGAGAAGAAGAAGATCGATGCTAGCGTGTTCAAGCAAGAAGTCGTCGTAGCGAACCGTGGCAGGCAGCGAACTGAGACGGTCATGGGTACGTACTTCCACCTTCTGCTATCAGCTGTCGCTTACAAAACTGTAGTCTATAACCCTCGCACCCTCGTTGCCGCAGACCTCGCTGCCAACCCTGGTGCTGCCCCTACCGGTGCAGCAAACGCATCTCAGGCGGCCGAGGCTGCCGCTACGAAGTCCGTTGACGCTATTCTCTATAATGCAAGGCCCACACACTCGTCAATCGTTGAAGATCCAGCTGCGTTGCTGCGCGTGGCATTGGAAGCGGCCCAGGAAGACCGACGCAGAGATGAAAATCGGGCGAAGGATGTCGAGTTGAACATCCAGATTGCTGTAGACATCAAAGTGGAGATCGAGAATGACAACAGGCGGGGAAAGGACCGAAACGATGATCGCGAGCGACAGAGGCAACAAGAACAGGAGCAGAAGGACAGGGAGCAGAAGCAAGCTGAGAAGGACCGCCAGGAGGGCGAGAAGAAAGATCAAGAGAAAGCAAAGGAGGATGAAAAGGCAAAGCAGGAAGCGGAGAAGGCAAAGCAAGAGGAGGAGAAGGCCAAGCAGGAGGCCGAGAAGAAAGACCAAGAGAAAGCAAAGCAGGAGGAGGAGAAGGCCAAGCAGGAGGCCGAGAAAGCGAAGCAAGAGGAGGAGAAAGCAAAGCAAGAGGAGCAGAAGCAAGCCGAGAAGGACGGCCAGGAGGCTGAGAAGCAAGCTCAAGAGAAAGCAAAGCAAGAAGAGGAACAGCAAGCTCAAGCCAAGGCTGATGCAGACCGCAAGGCCCAAGAGGAACAGAAGGCCGAGGCCGACATGGCTGCAGCGCAGCAGTAGGGCGTCGCAAAGCTGACTATCGCGCAGTAGAGCAAGGTCCTACTTGATCACGACTAGGACGCACAGAACTGGAGAAGCCAAACGATGGCAGCCACGTAATGTGTTTTACTTTATGATTCTATGCCCTAAATGAGCAAGGCCAAATTAAACCAATAATTTTGGTACATGGCTTATAACGTAATAGCTAAGAAGATCAATTATCCTTGTTGTCTCAGCGAGTCAACTGATATAATCATCTACTTCAAATTCGTCGTCTTTAGCTTTTGTACACAAACCCCTAGTGACTCACCAAGATTATCACGTTCTGCAAAAATCTTCACTCATCGTGGCAGATGATCAATCTCCACATCGCCTTCTCTCAAGTTGACATGATAATCCCAATCTTCGACCTTCGACATGTCCGCTTTCCTCCCCTCACCCCATTTCAACAGCCCCTCGTAGTTTGCGCACATATGGCCGGAGTGGAAATTTGGATACGGTGTGGAAATCCCTTTGACCCAGCGAAATGTCACTATGGAGTCGTCGGCTGTGCACATCAGACGTTGCCTGTAATTTCGTCAGTCGCTTACAATAAAGCAAGGGCATTGGGTAAAGAGAGGGCGACAGACCTTATAACGTCGACACAATGTTCGAAATGTGCTTCCTCAATGTCTGGCATACTCTCTATCTTCGCTTTCATCTCAGCGTAGATTGGAAGGTCCGGATTCTTATCATAGTGGTGTCGCATCCACACACTCTCGAGGCAGTGCAACTGGTGCGCGGATTCGAGAAACGCGATGTATCCCCCGCCAGCACTTTGAGGCCACTGCACAGAATCGGTCGACAGTCCCATCTTAGACACCTCGTCGGCTGTAAGGTTCATAGCGGGTGTGTCGGTTATGTGTCTCCAGGCTGCGAGGGTTTTATTGGAGGGAGGGCCGGGGTAGGCTTTGTATATTGTGTTCTGCCAAAACGCGGACTTGAAGACTTCGTAATGTAGCGGCCTTTGGGTATATCCAAAAGCTGCTGAGTACAGATCTCTGCTATCTCTTGCGTTCGTTGTTGCCGCGACCTTCGTTTGGTGGTAGAGGAGGATGGACAACAAAATGAGTGTCAGGATATGAACTGCCCAGTGAACAACTGTAGTGACAGACGTGAGTCTCGGAAGTAAAGATTCTCTTCGCAAAGTGCGCAGAGAGTCCGTCGTACTTTCATTATCGGAAGACTGCGTAAATAGAAGCTTTTCTTCGTCTTCTGGTACTGCAGTGTATGAAGGCGCCATGATTGAAGAGTTGTAAAATAAATGTTCCAACCTCGAGCTTCATTCAAACTAGAAGGCAGAGGAGGACGATACTCCCCCCGGTGTCTCGCGGCTTGTACCTGATTACAGGTGTACCCACCTCACTGTCCACAACAGGAAGGAGGTGATCAATATGCACATGCAGTATCAACTGACCCTCAAATGAGGTGCATAGATATAGAGGGTCTGCGATCATACTCAGATAGGAAGGAGGGCCTTAGGAAGGAGGGCCTTAAAAGGTACCGCAAATACCAGTCAAGGGCCAATCTCACCTCGCGTCGTCTCGCTAGACACTGCTACCTTACACAGCACAGTGACAAGCTTTCCCAATACAGTGCTTGACGCATGCTTAGCGTTGCTAACACGGGTAATCATCGCAGCGCACTTTGTCTGATTATATCACGGGTATCCCAACACAACCCTTCCCCGCTGCATGTAACCAATCGAGATTACTGATCTCTTGACTGCAACTCCACAGAAATACCTGTAAGCTGACGCAGTTTCAAGGTACAGCATAAACGACTCTTTCTGGCAGGTAGATTGCGGTGACGCAAAAGCGCGATAAAGTGACGACCGTGAAGATTCAAACGGCAGACATAAAAGACTGCTGTGACAGCTTGACAATAGGATTGGGGTCCGTAAAGCAACCCTTCCCCTTCCAAGCTCTCAGATCATCACTCCCAATTCTTTATCAGCATGCAGCCAAAAGCCCTCATCCTCGTGGCCGCAGCCTTGCAGTGCGCCCATGTCTTTGCCGCCCCAGTAGCCTCAGGTACGTTCCCTTCCCTGCCATGCTTTGCTTCTTACGCCAGAATCAATTCCAACCATATGTCCAGACGCCAGCGCATTGGCATTCAACAGCCCCGGGTACTACAAGGAGTACCGTGTCGCCGCTAACGCCGGCCTAGTTGAGAAGGAGAGCCGTGACGTTTCAAGCAAGAGAGGCGCTGGCGCACCAGTCGAGTTCCAAGCCGCATCGTACCGGCCCCTCTACCGTGAAGCTGAGGAAGCCTACGGCGAGAAGGAAAAGCGCGATACCTCAGTAGTCGAGTTTCGAGATGCTGGCTACCGCAGGCTCTACCGTGAGGCCGAGGAGGCCTACGGTGCTGGTGCGGAAGAGAAGCGTGACATTTCAGAGAGAAGAGGTGCCGGCGCACCAGTTGAGTTCAGGGCTGGCGCCTACCGCCCCTTGTACCGTGAAGCGGAGGAGGCTTACGGTGAGAAGGAGAAGCGCGACAGTGCTTCAGCAGTTGAGTTCCGAGATGCTAGCTACCGCAGGCTCTACCGTGAGGCCAGAGAAGCCTACGGTGCAGATGCTCAGTAGAGCTGTCCATGAGGCAGATGCAGATGGACGTGCAGCTGATAAAACCTGGGGAAAGAAAGGGTTGGACTTCGGGTCCAGACCTTATCGGCGGGGACAAAACGTGGGATTGCATACGTAGTAGTTCAAATAACTTCGTAGATAACAGAGTAGAACATACGCGTGTTGTTATCGACGCAGCCAAGTCGTAAGTCGTAGAACTCGGCGTCGATCTGTGCATAGCCTTCAATACAATGGCCCTGTTTGTGACATGTGTAAAGAAAACCTGTACGTACAACAGGGGATGTTTGTTCCTAGCAATCCCACAGCTCTCCGTCAGATACTGTGCAATGGCCCATACAGTTACGAAAACTCATATTACAGTACTTTTATTAGCAGTCAGATACATCTAAAGATATGCTGCTCTTGTAGTATCTACAGTAGAGATGTAGATTGGTGTGATTTTAATACCTTGAGTTTTAAGATATACCGCAGGGCTGGTACAACGCCAGAAATGCATGGACTGAGCATGTCCTGTCCTGTGAAATCATCATTTTCTCTGGGCGGAGCAATTTGTTCATTTTGAGAAACAGGTTACCAAGGGTCAAGAAGGAGAGGATTGGGTTGAAGAAGAACTAAGGAAGGTAGAGTTACACGAGCAATAAGGAAGTTATGTTGTCAGTTTTGAGCGTTCTTGTAAAGGACATGCTGTCGCGTTGTCTGATTAAGCGAGTCAGAGTAATTACCTTATTGCCCAGATACCCCCAGACAGAGATCCGTACTGCGGAACGGTTTCAGCCAGACTGGCTGTCAGTAATGTGAGCCAGGAGCGGCGCAGCACTCCCATCATGAACATTCTCTTTGAGCGTCTCCATGTATTAACAAATTCGCGTACAACGATGTTTGCAAAGGAGACACAGAGACCTGCTAACAAAGGTAAAAAGCTGTCAGAACCACGCAATCAACACTTTGCGGTCTTGTGCAGCTGTTTTACAAGTCCGACTTGGCAGCATTAATGTTCTTCCAATTTCACCCAAGCAGTGAAATCACCGCCACCCAACGGCTTCCATATAATCACCTTGTGTCTTGGGCAGCGAAAGATCATTTTGCTGTACGGATATTGGCACAAAAAGGCGTTTCTTCTTGTAGTAGGATAGACCGAATTCAGTTGATGTAATAGAACACATCAAACTCCGAAGCTGGAAACATTTGAGGTTGGAACATAAGAAGCTTGTCCTGCTATTTATCACGACGGAAGTCGTGATGTAATTTCCTTTGTAACTTTACTGCAGACTGAACAGGCGATTCCTTCTGGATGGAATCTTGCTTGTTCGAGTGCTATGGTGCGGAATAAATCAAGTACGCTCAGTATAAATCGGAATCTTCTCCCATATGTTAAGAGCACAATCAGCTGACTCTATCATTATCAGTTTGCTACTCAGCGATTGAGGCTCGTTTACCCTGTGCAATTCATTGATCTTACCCAGTTTTCTGCTTTCTCTTCCGACTTGCCCACATACCTCGTAATATGACAATAGTCTTATTCATTCTCCTTCTCGGAGCAATTAGTGACCACGCTCTGGCTGGATGCACTCCCTCCAAACAGAAACCCTGTCCATGTGCAGTCCAAGCGCCCGACAACAAATGGCTCAATACATGCCCCAACGGCATCCCCAAGACATGGGCCTGTCTGGACCCAAAGATAAAGTCCCCAACCGTAGACTGCATCGTCCAGGATCTGAAGACCTGCGGCACGCTCGATGCGCTTCCCGATGACTGGTTCGATAAAATCAGAGCTGCTCCACGATTTGGCTTGCAGCAGGGTGACATTGTCGACCCAGACATCGCTAAGCGAAACGACGCGCTTCTCAATCGCATCTCCGCTGCTCTTGCGAACGCCAGACAAGGCGAAGTCATCATGAAGGACAGTGTTGCCTTTGCCGACCTTTCCTGACCCGCCTCTACCGAAGGTAGATGCTGATTCTGCGGATCCGGTTCCTGGACCTTCTAAGCGTAGTCCTTCAAAGCCTCGTCCAAAACCAGTGAAGCCAAAGCCTGCTCCTGTACAGCCGTAAAGCCAGATACCGCAAGCCCTCCTCCTGCACAACCTGGCAAGCCAAAGCCAGTGAAGCCTCTTCCAAAGCCAAAACCCAGTCCTCCCACCCCCGCCCCTCAAAAGCCTTCCCTTAGCCATGGACCTGCAGACCCCGAAGCCAAACCGAAAACCCACTCACCCCGGAAAACGCGAGCAGTACGACGACAAGCGCTCTCCGCACGAACGTAGCTCAGTCGACCGGTCCTCCCTGTGTACCAGCGAAGCATATAAAACGCTCGGTACCGGTTCGTACGTATCTGGGAGGTATGTTTGGGAGGTGTGTATCAACACTGCTTGGCTCGCTGTTTATCTATCGATTTGTCTGGGGTTGTGGAGTAAGGTTACATCACGGTGGTGCAGCATGTTGGAGTGTTTGGTGGAGGTGAAGTGTGTGAATTTCAGTTTGTTACTTTGGGTTTGGTTGTGGATTGGTGTTTATTAATCTTAGAGTTTGAAGTTCACCCGCTGAGTTTGGAATGGTGATTTGTGTTGTCACGTCTTACTGAGGTCTTTGCGAATGAAGATATTTGAGAGGGTATCTCAATGACACTCTGGTCGATAATCGTCGGGCACATACTTTCCTGAAGCAAAACTTGATGATGACACTTAAGTCTATCAGCACGCAGACCGCTATCCGCAAGTCGTTGCATGTTGCGTGGGCTGCGCTGCTTGTCTGTTCGGCCAAGAAGGCGGGTACTCTGCTGGCTGTCTCGTCTCACGCTGTTGTGAGTATAGTTCCGCGTGACGAGTCTCCTGCTGGTGGTATGGCTGCTGGGCGTTTGTGCATGGACGGCTGTTTCGCGATTTTACCTGAGGAATGGATGGACAGGATGGACCTTACAGTACTTGACAGCAGTGTCTGGAGTTTCAGTAGGCAGGACAGCACGAGGCGGTAAGAATCACCAGACATTGGAAAGCTACTGCTGCCATTTCCTCGTTGAGAATCCAGGCTGGTGCAAGTGCATACACATCCGATATACAGTGGCAGGTAGATCAGGCACCTACGTCTGTCGCTGTGCCACGTACTCCAAATATAGCTGGCGTCGATCGTGATGTGCACGCGTCGATCTCGGACGTAACAAAGCTCATGCACGACACAGTGGTTCCCGCAAGCACGGTACTTAATGATGTGTCGTCGTAAGGCTGAGTGTCGCACGAGTCGTGGTGCTAGCTTGGTCCTCGGACATTAAATCTGGTTCAGACTTGTGTATAGTCTGTGAGTATGCAACTTGTGAGTATCGGCGTTATTCTGCGACCTGGCTGCAGTTTGATGCGCGAGACAAACTTTCATTGTGTTTGTACTGTGTGTTGTGGTAGCGAGGTATCACGATCGAACAAAGCACCGAGACTAGAGTTCGGTACTTGTAACTGTGGGGATACGGTGGCTGCGACGACCATGACGACAGGCGGGTACTGTGCGGCTGTCGGGGGCAGAGCGCCTTGAAACACAATTAGCGTTGATGATGCTGTCGTGGTTATTGCCCGATGGAGAAGAAACGATACAAGACAGCCGTTGAGACTCTGGAAGCCGGTGAGACAGGGGCCGTGGCAGCGATATAACGAGCTACCATGTGCTGGACTGGAGATGCACGGAAGATTGGGTGCCGTAGGATCACACTTGCACAATTGCAGCGGGAAGGATTGCGAATTTGCGAGTGAAAGGCAAGGAACAAAGGCGGACGACGCGTCGAGCTTCTAGCGCGTCGCCGGCGTGGATGGATCTGTGCCGTCATCCGAAGCAATCGGCAATCACCTCAGGCTCGATCTCATTTCGTGGTCTCACGATCCTCAGCGCACGCATCCCCCACCATCTGCATCGGCGTGTCGAGACCTGGCCGCCCGCCCCTCGACCCAATCTCTGATTGCTGGAGGATCCTCGCCGCGCATAGACGGCGCCGCGTGATTCGACGTCGGCGGGCAACTGTGGGCATCAGCGCCGCACACGGGCCAGTGCACGCATCAGAAAGTCCCCCACCTGCACCTTGCCTGCACCTTGCACGGGCACGTCCCCACCGCTGCATATCCGCCCAGAGCACCGCTGCATATCCGCCCGCAGCTGCACTGCATTACTACCGCGCACCGCCCTTGCTGACCATGGCGCTCCCTCACCCCGCGACCGAGCACAGGACGAAGCGCCAGTTCCAGCCCTCGATTACGAGCTACTTCCACGCCCAGGACTCTGACGCCGACGACGACGAAGAGGAGGAGCACTACCGCGGCGGTCCCAGGCTCCGACATATTCCCCAAGCCAAACCACATCATCCAACCCTCGCGCCCCAGCTGCCCGACCACGTCCAGTCGTCGCTGCTCAGCGTCGGCATGCGCGTCCGCAAATCCGTGCCCGAGGGCTACAAAACACCAAAGACCATGGCCATGTCTTCCACCACACAGACGCCTCTGCGCAAACCCCACCACGCCTTCCGCGAAGCCAACCCCGCCCTCGAAGCCATGAAGATCCCCGTCGACACACTCGCCACCACGCTCCAACACCAGCGCGAACTCCTCCCCTTCTGCGGCCTGAACAAAATCGGCGGCTACGCAGAACAACCCACGCCCTCGCACATGTTCCCCACCACCACCGCCTTCAGCCAGCCCTTCAGCAGCCAAGACTCCGGCTACGGCACCGACCTGCACCGCGCCCACGGCAAACGCAGTTGGTCCGACGACGACGCCCCGCCGAGTCTGACACTAGGAAGCAGTAACTTCCTCTTCAGCATTCCTCTGAAAGTCTCCGGCGAGGAGGACGTGCCTGTTAGTCCTTTGAGCGAGTCGCCGCCGCCGCCGCCGCAGAGACAGTATGCGCAGCCAAGGTCACGCAGGGCACATGCGCAGGAGGACATGGATGTTGATGTGGAGGGGTTTGAGGGTGAGGATGTGAGGGGCGGACGGTTAGCCGCGGGGAGTGCGAGTGATTTCGAGGAAGCGGATTTTTTGGATGGAGGTGGCGAGGTGGATATGGGGGGTGTGTGATTACACTTGCTCACTTCCTCACTTCTTCACTTCTTCTTCAGAGTTGGGCTGCTGTGTTTTAGCGACATTCTGCGTTGACCTTTCTCTTCCTTTTCTTTTTACATCTTCTGTTGTTTGTTTACGGCATTGCGAGGAAAAGGCGTTTTGGTAAACATCCTGGTTTAATACCTTCTTTCTGGATGGTTTCAGGATGGATTTCATAGATTGTTCAACGGAAAGAGACGTGCTATGTATACCCGGATTTATAGCATGGCTGGGTCAGGTACGGTAGGGTAATGATGAGTATTGTAGTGTAGGCGTATAAGATAAGATATACGATGAGATATATGATGCTTGAGGAGCTTGAGATTTACTTGCTCGTGACTAGCATTCTAGATGTGGTTATTTCCAAGTATGAACCACGTAAATGCACAAACATGTTTGTATGTATGTATGTTACATCATATTCTATACATCTATCGTACTGCCACCACCAATCTACAAGCCTGTCTACTCGCGATCTACGAGCAATCTACGAGTCTACGCAGAATCCCCCCCAACAAGCAAAATAACACTGCCCAGCTGCCTCTTCATATCCTCCTTCTCCACATCATGCGTGTCCTCAACCTCCCCCCACGCCTTCGTCTGCCACCTCACCTCCAAACTCGCCGCCTCGGCCGCCTCCTCAATCCCAAACGCCTTCTCCGCACGAGGGACGCGGGATCCAGCAAACGCCTCGGCCCACTCCACCAACAACCGCGACGCAATCATCACGCTCTTGCTGGCTAGCACCGCGCGCTCGAAACCAGCGAGTTCATATGCCGGCAAGCCCGCGATCCAGCCGCGGATTACTTCCTTGGTGAGTTCGGGCTGGTCAATGGGCACGATGCTGTCTGCGTCGAGGATGGGCTTGATTTGCACACCCGGCCACACGTGGGTGGTTAGGTATGCGATGATGCGGGTTGCGACTTCTTCTTGGAGTTCGCGCAGGGTTTTGCCGTTTTGCTTGACGTCGTTGAGGACGTGCTCGGGGGCCCAGCAGAGGAGGGTGTCGGTGGAGAGGTAGCGCATGCAGAGCTGGACGATGGAGTCGCGGGCGCGCTGGTCGCCCTTTGCGTCGGCGATTTCAATGTCGATGGCGCGGGCGGCGAGAGAGGTCATGGGGATGTAGTGCGTTTTGAGGGCCTGCTGGGCGGAGAGAAGGAGGTCCCATTCGAGGGCGATGGCGGTGGCGAGTTGGTGCTTGGAGGCCGGGACGGTGAGGGTGTCCTTGTTGGGGGTGCGGACGGGGCGGTTGTCGAGGAAGATTTGGAGGCCGCGCTCGCTGGAGCGCACGTTGACGTCGGTCCAGAAGCGCTTCTTCAGCGGGCTGGTGGGCTTGGAGGCGCTGGCGCGGACGCCCTTGGCCTGCTGCAGCATCTCGGCCTGGCGCTTCTTGCGCGCGACGCGCTCCAGTGCTTCGGACGGCGAGGGCGTGGGTGTCTCTGGCGGCGGGCCGGGCACAGAGGGGTGCGGCAGGGGAGTGGCGCATCGTGATGCTGATGTGTGCAGGCAGTGGTAGAAGGGACGGTATGCGCGGCGGGGAGCTGCCATGCGCACGGATGCGAGGGCAGGCCGTATCGACTCCATGGTGATGCTGTGGTGGTGTTGATGGTCGTGATGTTGATGCTGGGCCAATTGGTCAGCAGGGGACGTGTGAAGCGTGGATGTTGGTGAATGATGATAATAATGGTGATAATGGTGAAGACGAAAGCGCAGTACTACTCACCACCAAAGTGGATGGGACCAGGATGACAATGTCGCGGTGTCGTCGCGGTGTCACGCTGCCACTGCCACTGCCACTGCCTCTGCCACTGCCGCTGCGGCTGCCGCAACTTTTCCAGCGCTAGGTTCGCACGGCGGTGGGGCTCGTTCGCGTCCCCAGAATCTCCGCAGCACTCCCGCCTCGAGCCCCCATCGCCCTCGGCCTGACTGCTCGCCCGTAGTCCAGCCCGTCCCTTCTCCGTCGGACCGCTGTTGCTTGCTGATCATGCGCCCTGTCTCTCCGCTGCCTCTCCCGTTGTTGTCAAGACGCTTGCCGTGTTGTCCTGGCGCCTGCCGCCCCGCGTAGCTCCCCACACTTGACAGCTTCACTAGACAGCTCCACCACACAGTGTCGCCTGGCAGCCGTGCAGCCTTCGATGCAGGCTCTGTAATGAATCCAGGAGCTCCCTCGACGGCTGCTGCAACTGGTCCGCCCGCCACCGCTCCCAACCCGAAGCCCATCCGCTTCGTCACCAACCACGATGGGCCCTATGCGAAGCGGCGCAGGATCAACTCGGCCTGTCTGACCTGCCGCCGCAAGAAGACGCGCTGTTCGGGTGCGTGCATTGTGGATGCCTACCGTGCCATTGTGCTAACTCGCTCCAGGCGAACGCCCCGTCTGCGGCACTTGCACCCAGAACAAGCACGAATGCGCTGGCTATGGCGACGACAATGGCGCCGCAGAGGGTCGTGACAGCAAAAAGGCCGTCCGCAGAGACAGCACCGCTCCGACCACCGTGCCTGTACGGAAGAGCGAGCCGCCGATCGACCAGCCTCACCAGCTCGCTCGACCGCAGCTGCCGCACATGGCCTCGTCCAACATATCCCAGCTGTCCGACTCGTCCACCAATGACCATGCGCCGAAGCAAGAGGGCGACGACGAGAGCGGCCTGCTCAGTCTCAGCACCCGCAACAGGATGCCCTACTTTCGGTACTTCGGCCCTACAGCCATCATGCCCGGCTTCCGCCAGATGGTCGTCAAGGTAGGTCAGCGACACGGCAGCACCCAGACGCTGTCAGACCAGCATGCCGTCGACTCGTCTCCCGCTGAACCCCTGGGCTCGCCATCAGGCGCCGACCCTCGCACCCCCCTCGAGATACCCGTCTATGACAACTCCGACATGTCGCCCAGTCCGCTCATCACTCACCTGTGTAAACTGTTCTTTGCCAATCTGGGCTGCTGCTTCCCTTTTCTGCAACGTGAGCGTTTTATGCGAGATCTCGAGGAAAAGCAAGTCGATGCCATTCTGGTGGATGCTGTATGCGCGCTGGCTGCGAGATTCTCCACTCACCCAATGTTGACGCGGAATGGTGCCAATCAGCAGAAAGATGGGACCGACAAGCCTAGGACCCATCATCCTGAAGCTGGGCAGGCCTTTGCTCAGCGGGCCAAGTCGAATATCCCAGACGCTTTCCCTTGTCCAAACGTTGCCGTGGTGCAAGCAGCACTGTTGCTAGCATACGATGAGTTCGGCGCGAGCCGTGACAGTGGGCTGTGGATGTACCTTGGTATCGCTATTCGTATGGCGCAGGATCTAGGCATGCAGACACTAGAAGGGCTGAAGTACGAGGGCCGTAACGGCATCACTCCCAAGCTCGTCAAGACGGACTCGAACAGTGGCAACGCGCCAGCATTGCAGGAGCGAAGACGAAACCAAGACATGACGTCCGACGAGCAGGAGCAAAGAGCTGTCGAACGCGAGCGCCTTGACACGTTCTGGTCCATCTTCTTCCTTGACCGTGTCATCTCGTCCGGCACGGGACGTCCAGTTACCATTCGCGATCGCGACATTGAGATCAGTTTCCCTTCCTTGGACGAGGTTGATCCAGCGTCAGGATGGCCATTGCCCTTCCCTGCTCTCATCCGCATCATCCACCTCTACGGACGGGTGACAGACCTGCTGAACAGAGTGAGGGACGTCGCAGACATCACCAAAGACCTCCAGAAGCAGCTCGATGCTCATGAGAATCGCCTTACAGAAATTTACCAGAACCTCTCGCCCAGACTGCACTTCAACGCTGTCAACTTTCAGCAGTACGTCAAGTTCAACCAAGGGACCAATTTCCTGCTGCTGCACTGCTGGTTCCACACTCTGATAGTGTTACTGCACCAGCCAACCTTGTTAAAGCCGTTCGAGGGAAGCCCGCAGTCACTCTCCGCCAACAGCAGGGAGCTTTCCATGTCTTCAGCAAAGACGGTCGCCGATATCTTGGCGTTCACTGAGCTCATCGATGCCAAGACTGGGGTGGGCAATCCCTTTACAAGGTAATTGCGTCTCCATTCGCCTCATGATGCTGCTAATATGATTACAGTCAACCCATCTACATAGCCGCGTGCGCCTTCCTGCAGGAGTCTGCGATGCACTCAGCATCATCTCAACCGCAGTCTCGACCTCCTTCTCGCCCTGTATCGCCAGAGCGGCGTGGCGAGCAAAAGGATGCTAGGGCATCATTCGTACAATTGAACATCGACAAGAACCTCTCCAGCGACGATAAACTGAATGCTGTGCAGGACCGTGCACAAAAGCAGGCTGCCAAACACACGCTGCTAGCTTCGGCAGCAAATCAAAACTACCAGCGCTGCTACCGTGCGCTCAAGTCGCTCGAGACTTATTGGGAGGGTGTCAAGTATATTATAACTGTGCTGGATCAGAAGGCAAAGGGAATCGACAATCCATTACTGTACACAAGAGAAGAGATGGAAAGTGCTCTGGAGGTGCCTCGACCAGAGCCTTCGTTCACAAGCCCAGGGTGGCGGAGGAAGCTTAGCTGGGGTACATACCTAACAGCGCGGAGTCCAGACGGCGACATGGCCAATATGCCTGCGGCGATCAGAAAGGGCGCCAGAACGCCAACCGTGCCTGGTTCGCCGATGGGCCTTTCAAGTCAAGGTACGTTTATGTAGGCTTCCGTGCAAGGCACTGCTGACTCCTGAAGCCATTGGATGGTCGCTCACCGGCACAATGAACTCTCCGTCTACGAACGTCGCAGTCATGTACACGTCAGAAAACAACACCGGGCGCGACGCAAAACCAGCGCCATCAAAACGGTCGCCCGCAAGTACGCATCCCTCCATCGCCTCGCTCATGTCGAACCCTCCGATCAAGTTTGAGCAATCGCAGCCACCCATGCCATCTCCATCCATCTACCCACCTTTCGACCCCGCGTCTATGCCCCCGCCCCCGGCCAACAATCCGTACGGCATTGTACCTGCGCCTGATCCTGCGCTAGTGTCCGATGCTGATCTTCTGTTGAACCTCCACTCTCCGTTCAATAGCGCATCCCCAAACCATCCGCCTTTGCAGAATACCACCTCGTATGTAAGGTCCGCATCCCTACAAAGCAACCAAGGGCAAGTACAGCCAAGCGAGTTCTCGCCAACATTCGGCATGTACAACACACCCTCTGACAACGCGTTTGGTGACATGGTCATCGACACCCAGGATGTGGACATGTCGGTGCTGGGCGCGGACATGATGCCCTGGGACTTGGAGTACCTACCGCACGACATGCTTTACTTTGGCGATGGCACTTTCGCTACCAATGATATGGGAGGCACACAATGACGCACCAGGTAACCGGTAGTCTGATAATTGGTTCATAGCATTGGCGTTCAGGAACACATGGCAACCCGGAGTTAGGACATGCGCCGTCATGTGCGCATGACAGATAATAGGCTTAGGCGTATGATACCACTGTTTTCACTTTCGAAATCACAACTTGCACGAGCACATGCGACATCATGAACAGTGGAGCAAGGCGCGTCATACCAGCTCGCCCGAGAAACCCTCCACATGTGCCAGCTTTTCCCTGCTCACGATCATGCACCCGCGTCTTTCCGATCTTATTCCATGGCATTCTCGCACAAAACACGGTGTACAATCGAGCTCTGAACACGCAAGTATCACGCTACGTTTCGTGATCTGTGCGCGACCCACCTAGAGCCTCACGCCGATCCTGGTGGCGCGAGCGCGAGCGCGATCGCAAACAGCACGAGTGCACAACGAGTACGTTCACTGGCCAACGAGCTGAACAACACACCTGCATTGCACAGCGTCAGGTCCGCCTAGCGCGATTGTTGGGGCGCGAGAAGACACCAAGAAGTATAGAAGAAAGCTTGCAGCCCTGCATACGCGAAGTGATGTCATGGTCATGTATAGATAAGATGTCAGCGCGTTTATGGTGGCGCCAAGTGCGATGAAATACTTCGCGACTTCAACAGAAAAGTTTGCGACCTTGGGAGGAAAACATCGGCCAAGCTAGGGATGGTTGGCCAGACGTCGCGTCTTGAAGAGGTTTTCAATCCACTATCGACGTCATACCGCAAACCATACATCATTTGTCTGATCCCGCCGAGCGGACCGTCAGATGAGTGGGCCTTGCAGAGGTCCACCCCTGTCCAGCTCCCGCAGAGCCTCACCTTAATCTAGCCTTGGCGTGAGGCAACACTCGCGGGACGTGAAATGATCACAGGCGTTTTGAGATTCTGCAGCTGACTTACAGGTCTTTCATATGGTATCCGATCAAACAGTCCGTCTCATGTTTAGAATATGACGTCAACGCCTCACGGTACTTCGCTGCTAGCAGTTTCGAGCTCACGTACCGGCATCGCTACGGCCAGTTTTTCTGTGGACCTGATAACGGTGTTGAGGTCCACACTGACCGCTAGCTAGAAGCCTGCTAAGCAGACAGCTTACCGCGGCCGCCGAGTATAGCCAGCTGGCAATGGACAAAATGCGTGCGTCTCCCCATCTTCTCCGCGCAGTTCAACCCCAATCACTTCTTTGATTGTCAACATCATGTCTGGTTACTACGGTCCTTCGTTCTCTAGACCCCCTTCGAGGCCCAACTCGTTGGCGGCATCGAGGGCTAACTCGATAGCTATGTCACGGAACAACTCGTTCGTGGCTGCGTCGAGGAATAACTCGTTTGTGCAAGCTTCGAGGAATAACTCTTTCACGGCAAGCACACCCGCCTCACCACGGGCCCGCTCCACTGCTGCCACCACACCGCAAGCCTATCTCTCCAGGGCCAACAGTAAGGACAACGATAAGGAAGATGGCGAGGACACTCCAGACTACAATTCCGAGATCATGCGCAATGAGAAGGGCGAACCCATGATTGGGAGGGTCGTCGGTGGAAAGCACGTCAGCGAAGAGAACAACGATGTCGACGCAGACTGCGGTCCCATCAAGACAGTGGACATCGATATGCCGCTGACGCTCACTGAGACGGTCAAGCACAACGACAAGGAGTACATCGTCCTCACATTCGCCACTGGCGATAAGGAGAACCCATTCAATTGGAATCCGTGGTACAAGCGCAGCATCACCACCATGCTCAACCTCATGACCCTCTTCATCGGTCTCGCTACCACCGCCTACTCCTCCGGTATCAACAGCATGTGCGAAGAGTTCAACGTCGGCAGCATCCAAGGTCAGTGGGGTCTGTTCACCTTCAACATTGCCTGCGCCGTAGCACCCATGATTCTCGCTCCGTTCTGCGAGCTCGTCGGTCGCAAAATCGTCTACGCCTCGTCCTTCCTCTGCTTCTCGCTGCTCTTCATCGGGCTCGCGCTCGCCCCAGACATCAACACCATCATCGGTCTACGTCTGCTGCTGGGTCTATTCGGCTGCGTCGGCACCATCCTCGTCGGCGGCACCTTCGACGACATGTACCCTGCTGAAAAGCGCGGCCGCCCCATGGCCATGTTCAGCTTCGTCGCCATCTTCGGCACCGTCTCGGCCCCCATCTACGCCGGCTTCATCGACCAGGCCATCGGCTGGCGCTGGATCCAAGGCATCCAGGGCCTTGCCAACATCCCCCTCCTTATCGCCATCTTCGTCGCCTTCCCCGAAACCCGCGGCGGCGTCTGCCTCCACAAACGCGCCCTCGCCCTCCGCAAAGCCACAGGCGACGACCGCTACGTCGCCGAAGACGACATCTACACGCCCGACGTAAAATCCATGCTCAAAGCCTCGTCCGTAAAAGCCATCCGCATGCTCGTCACCGAACCCGTCGTCTTCGCCTTCGGGCTATGGATCGCCTTCTGCTGGGCCGTAGTATTCCTCTTCCTCTCCGTAATCCCCATCACCTTCTCCGAAAAACGTGGCTGGAACGAAGGCGTCTCAGGACTCCCCTACATCTCCCTCGCCATCGGCACCTTCCTCGGCTGGGCAGCCCACCACCTCCAAATGCGCAAATACAACGTCCTCTCCGCGGACCCCTCCGTGCAAATCGTCCCCGAACACCGCCTCTACGGCGCAATGTTCGGCGCTGTCTGGCTCCCCGTCGGCCTCTTCGTGTACAGTTTCACACAGTACGCTGATCTACCTTGGATAGCACCAACGCTGGGTCTCGCACCCATCGCATTTGGAATCTTCTTCGTCTTCGAGAGTACGTATTCCTACACTGCGGACTGCTACGGCGAGTCTTCCTCGTCGGCGATCGCGGGGCAGGGACTCATGCGTAATACGCTGGGGGCTGTGACGCCGTTGTTTGCGAGTGCGTTTTTTCATAATGTGGGGAGTCAGTATGCGGGGTTGATTTTGGCGATTTTTGGCACCGTGTTGAGTTTCATTCCGTTTGTGATGTTTAGGTTTGGGCATCGGTTGAGGGCGCGGAGTAAGTTGGCGCAGGAGTTTGGGGGGAAGTAGAGCATTTTTATTGTGTATTGTGGGGAGGGTGTGGCATTTTTGGTGTTGGGTGGTGTAGCGTTTGAGCATGTTGAGCGCGTCTAAGTTGAGATAATGATATTACCTTCATACTTCATTGTCTGGAGAAACTTGTTCGTGACATTAATCTGCCCAATATCTAATATATTCTTAATACCAACACAACACTTCCCAGCCACGCTTAGCACTCATACCCATCCTTGTTATACAGCACATCCACCCTCTTGCACCCTTTTACGTCGAACTCACTAACTACGCGCAATCATACAACCCCTTTCCTCAATCATAACATAAATCTACCTACTACCTCATCCTACATTAAGCACTTACTAACTTGCCATCATTCATCCCTTATAATGTTATCATCCTGCGTGTTCTGTAGTAACGCTAGCCAATTTGACGTCTAGTCCCGTAATTTATGCTGATAGCAGGTGCGGTGGGTAAGACCATTGGCAGCGTTCAGTAATATATCAACCCTCCTCGTAACTTTTTAAGCCAAGGAAGTTCGCCCCATTTTACATATCGTTATACTGAGGAATCTTATGTGATGACGCTGGTCTAATAAATGTCTCGTTCTGTGTTTGATGCTGAATAGGTGTAAGTGTTTTTAAACGCTTTGTTAAGTTAGGAGACTTTGTCACTTTTACAATTTGTGGTCTCATAGGATATCATGTATAGTAACGTTGATCTAAGTAATGTCTAGTTCTATGAACTATGCTGGCTGAACAAATGTAAATACCAAGCGCGGTATTGGAAGCACTTTCGATGGGGCATTATACACTGACGTCCGCGCGTAGATATACTTGATACTACAAGCGCTGGGTTGTACTGCTCTCAGTGTCAGCTAGCATGTGCCTGGCAGGCAAGAGTGATGATGGTAAATGGGCGTTGGCTAGTCTTTCTGTGGGTCAGGAGCGAGCCTGTGAATAATTGACTATTGGCTAAATGTCTGATTGCACTTGTTTGGAGTCTCCAGTTCAAACGAGCAAGGATCGCGGCTGCAAGACAATAAGATCGAGTATTCACATAGCAAAATGTCAGTCAAATCTCTAAGTTTGCTTGAGTATTCGAGTTACAGAGGAGGGGGTTTCTTAGTTTGGTTAGACTTTTGGGGTGTCTTTGGTGATGCAGTGTCACTCACAACACGTTTACATGCACGACTCACAACGCCTGACCAACGCTCTATTTGTATCTCCTAGATAGCTGGAAACTGTCTTGAACCCTGAAGACAATTCAGTATTCGGTGGTTGAGAAGCCATGTTCCGGTCGATTTGTCCCAAATGCCAAAGGTAGTGCCTGGCCAACTAGGGGATACTTGTCCAAACAGATAATAGAGCAAAAAAGCATCTTGTAAATTTTAGTACAACTATGTAGGATGAGCTGCTGCCTCTGAGAATGTAGTAAATGCCGTAAAAGCTTCTATATAGCTTAATTGTTAGAATTGCATCTGATCTCAGGACACAGTGTACAAGTCCTGTTTCCATTGATCTGGTCCTTAGTATTCTTTTTAGAATAGAACCTCCTGGTCTCTAGTATGCTTGGCCTAGTGAAAACCTGTCTCCTCCTCCTCCTCCTCCTCCTCCTCTTGTATTTGTACAGGGACCTAACGAGACATTCTTGACCAAGACTAGGCTCCCTGCACGCAGATGATTCTCTGCCTACTATTTTGCCTTATTTTCTAGAGTCTGCGTTGTCATCGGATGGCTCCAAAATCGCCGAGTTAGTAAAGAGGCTCTCATTTTCTACAAGGTTTGTGTTGGCAAACTGGCTCACGAGGACGGCGCCAGCCGATGCCGGCGCTTGCGGCCCGCTGGCTCCTCGACGGTGCAGCGTTTTCCCACCTCATTCATCCCAGATCATGATCAACAACATGGAGCACCTGGAGCTGGATGCCTGATCACGCGACGCGCCACCAACTCGTCAGCAATAACGACTTGGCCGGGCTGTCAATACTTGGGGTTTTATTCCAATCATTGCCGCATCAAGAAACGGAGAGCGCATACGAGTGCAGGGTGATGAAATGCGAGCACTGCCACCATTAACCGAAGCGTGTAAATCTTTCCGTCTTGTCAAAAGTACCGTTTTATGTAGAACGGAGTATGCGTTCCAGGCTGGCCTCTCCCGCTTGGGGTGTGATGGGATAAGCGCTTGCAGGGGGCTGCATTGACGGACCTCACTTACCGCTGTCAATCATTTGAGGTCTGCAGCCTTAACCCTACCCCACCTCTTGTGTGCCATTATCCGGCTGCCTAGTCTCTGCATATGCACATCATGAGGTGATTGAATACCAGTAGCAGACAAGGTCTCCACGTTGCAACAAGAAACAATAACGATCGCGTTTCGCACGACTATTGGACCAATGAAGGACGACCTATCCCTACCTTCAACATCAAATCCATCCGAGTCACCATACGTACCCATAGATCAGACAATTCGAGAGATTCGGCTGCTCGAGATTCAGCCTGGCGCATTTGACGATGACCTGGTGCTCAATGTGCGTGTCAAGCGGTTGGAGAGAAAACGTCCAAGGTATAAGGCGCTGTCCTATGTATGGGGTAAAGAACCCTGCTCACGTCCGGCGCTGCTGAACGGCAAACCCGTCACAATCGGCCGGAACCTGGACTGCGCTCTTCGCCATCTTCGGAACCTTGCTGAAGATCAACTGGAGTCGTCTTTACTCTGGGTCGACGCGATGTGCATTAATCAGGATGATGTCGCCGAGAGAAATCACCAGGTGCAACTCATGAATAAGATATATTCCACAGCTACTGATGTGGTTATATGGTTGGGCCCCGAGCGGCCTCATGATGAATTCATACTTCACCGAATCCGGCGAAGATGCATCCCAGAGGACTTTGAAGAAATGCTAAAGGTGCTGAAAGTGCTTAAACGGCTATGCCGACGGCCCTGGTTTGGTCGCCTTTGGATAGCACAAGAACTGGCGCTTTCAAGTGACCCCTGTTTGCTTCTTGGGCGTAGCAGCTTGCTCTGGCGCGACCTGTTTGATTACGTTGGCCGTATCTACGAAATAACGTCTTCAGTCAGTCGAGGCAAGTCCGATTGTTTACCGTACCTCCCGTGTTTCTATTTCGATCGGGCCGCAATGCGGGTTATACAGCTCGGCTCCATCAAGCATAACAACCGTGCTACTTTCGCAGTTCAACTTCAGGAGACTGCAGAGCTGCTGGCGTCTGATCCTCGAGACAAGGTTTTCGGGCTGCTCAGTATCTGCAGCTTTTCCTCCCGCCAGAGAGAAATCGTCGCCAACTACTCTAAAACGGTGCAAGAGGTATATGCTGAGGCGACGTTCACCATGTTGCTAGAGAGGGAGTGTCCATACGCCAATTTCCACCTGCAACCTCTCCTCGCCCGCAATCCAACGCGTGCGGTAGCTGAGACCAAGATATCCAATTTGCCTTCATGGACATTAGATCTTTCTCTCGGGACTAAACTTGCCTCCGCCCGAACCAGATTACGACTACGACGAGCCGGGCTTATTCCAATGCACACAAACTACGTCTCTTTGCTACAACGGATAAGCTGGCTACCGGCACCATTCAAAATATCATCCGACTTTACGCGCCTATCTACTTTTGGAAAGTTCCTAGGCACCATCGTTGAAACGACGGGTGACATGTTCGACACCAGAGGCGTGGAGAGCTATGTACAATTACCATCGTCCGCGCTGTATGACATATACAACACTATGATTAAACCGCGCCACATCTCAGCAAGACTCTTCATGCAAACCCTGACCATCGACGACGACGATGACATCGACAATTCAGCTTTATTCGAGGAACTTCTCAGCAAGCGGATACCAGACGACGACTCTCGAGTATTGTTTGGCGGGCACTATCAGCCCATGCTATCGAAATTTTACAAGCATAACGACATGGTGCTGTTCGTTACTGCAGAGAGACAGGTCGGAATGGCGTACCATCCGGACTTCGGGGACGGCATTCGTCCCGGCGACATTGTAGTCGGTCTGCTTGGAATAAACTACCCGTTTATTCTACGGGCTGTGCCTGGGGATAGCGGGCGTGTGCAGCTTTACAATATGATTAACGTTGCGCATGTTGCGAATCACAAGTGGGGCCATGAGTTTGTGGAGAGGGCACCGCCGAAAGCGAAGTGGCGCGATTTCAGAAAGTTCGGACTGAATGAGTATACTCTCGTATAATCTAATCTCGCTTGGGGGTGGGCTCTGCCTGTGCTTATGAGTGGCGTCTAGGCGGATAGAGAGGCGGTCGGAAGATCTGCGCGACCAAAGAAAGACGTCCCACATTAGAATCATGAAAGTGGGTTTTAGGAGAACGGGCCGCATTTTTCAAAGTCAAATCGGGCATTGGAAAGAGGAAGTATAGGGTTGTATTGTAGCGTGACAAGTACTTATCAGCAACTTTGTGACAGAGGATATGAGAGCAGCAGAATTGGATGAGGGGGTATCAGTTATTATAGCACCAATCTGAGCGAATGTTCGAAGAAAACTACGATCACACATCCGTCTCCATCTCTCAAAGTAACCCTGGGCATGTCGCCCACAATCGCATAGTAAGTTTCTGCAGCATCGAACGGTTGTTCGGCCGCTTAGAACTTCTCGACCTCGAGGATGTTGCCATTGACGTCGGTAGCAACCTTCTTCCTGACGAGCGAGGCCTTGCGGGGGTTGGGGCTGTTGAAGATGTCGTCGATTTCCTGTGGAGAGTGAGTAAGTTTGTTTTTGGCAGCGGTTGCGAATATGTAGAACTCACCTCGAGCGTCCTGTTCTTAGTCTCAGGAATGAAGTACCAGATGACAGCAGCCATGACGGGGCACCAGCAGGCGAAGACAATGTAGAGCCTCCACTCGATTTTCTCCAGGGCGATCGGGTACGCGAACTGGTTGATCAACATGGCGGTTGTGAGGGACAAGTTGGAGAAAGCCATGCCCTTGGCACGCATTTCGAAGGAGAGGACCTCAACGGGGTACAGAGCCTGGAGAGGCGTGATACCGAAGGCGAAGACGGCGTTGAAGAGGAAGAGGAAAGAGATGAATGCGTTGCTGGCAGATTGGGCACCGGTCTTATCCTGAACGGCGACGGCGGCAATGGCGGCGAGCCAGATGAATGAGACGGTGGAGAAGGTGCCAATGAGCATAGGGCGACGACCGAGCCTGTCAACGAAGAAGGCACCGACAACAGCCTGTTTACAGTTAGTACGGAACTCGCTCAAAGTTCAGAAATTTTACTTACGAAGGTCAGCTGCATGCAAGACTTGCCCAGGTTGATGTTCATCTTCTTCAGCTGCTCATGGATACCGGCCGATTCCAGGACACCATCGAGGAAGTAGTCGAGAGCACCGTTACCAGCCCACTGAGCGAAGATAGCCACGGTACAGTTGCAAGCCAGGCGGTAGCGGGAAGCGCGTGCCTTGAACAGCGCACTGTAGTCCCACCAGCGCTTGTCAGCACCGTCCATGTTGAGGTACTCCTCGTACTCATTGATCTGCATGGTAACCCAGATACTGTCCTCCTTACCGAGACCGTGGTATTTGGCAAGGACCTTCTTCGCTTCGGACTGCTTGCCGCGAGTGTAGAGCCAACGAGGAGACTCTGGAAGGAACCAAGCCAAGACGAGAATCAATGCAGGGAAGAGGATCTGCAGCCAGACGGGTACGGTCCAGCTCATGTTGCCTGGAAGGTCGACGGAGCCACGAGTGACACCAGCAGCGAGAAGAGAGCCGACAAACCTGCCTTCATGTTAGACTTTGAGCCGAAAAAGCATGTCACACAAGCTCGTACCAGAAAGTGTTGTAGAGACCAGTGATAATACCACGGTGAGCAGGGTGCGCAGTCTCGATAACGTGCAGGGGTCCAGCAGTAGTGAGGATGGGCACACCGAAACCGAGCAACAAACGACCGCCCATGAACTGGCCAACAGCACTGCCGCCAGGCTTTGTGGTGGCCTGAATGACGACACCTGCACTGGCAATAGCACCACCGATCATCATTCCGTACCTGCGGCCCCAGGTATCGCAAGCAGGACCGATGAAGGGAAGAGCGGCAACACCACCAATCTGATACATGGAGGTGACGATACCGGCCCAGGCACCGGTACTATCCACCTTGTAGTACTGCTTGAAGGTGTCGTTCGTAAGTAGAGAGTTGAACATAGATCCATCAAAACCGTTGCAAGTGGAGCAGAAGAAGCCGACGACAGCACAGAGATAGAGCACCATCGCATGGCTGCTGAAGCGTGCGACGGGTTCTTTGAGCTTGGCCTCTGCGAGTGCTTCGGAACCCTGGATGATCTTGATCTCAGCAACGGAGCCCTTGTGGTCCTACATGATTGTTAGCTTTGCAAGTGCAACAGATATCAGAATACCTACGCCATTATCTGAGTTGGTCTGGTGAACATGTTCGGTGGTAACTTCCTTGACGTCAGCCATTGTTGCGGTGTTGCTCGAGACGAGAGCTGCTGCTGATGGAATGTAAAACGTGCGACTTCGACGAACTATAAAACATCCACAATCATTGCAGTCTCCAAGTCTCCAGGTCCCCAGGATTGGGCCCCGGCCTTTGGGCCCGCAATATCCGGGTAAACGCTTTCATCTTAGAGGTGCTGTATCGGAGCTTGGATCTAGAAACCGTGCGAGGTAAAAAGAGGGCCGGAGAGCATCACTCCGCTACCGCAATGGGAAAGGCGCGGCTGGGCGCTTGAGCAGCCTCAACCGTTTGAGTGGAAAACGCCGCAGAAATGCAGACCAACAAGAGCGCGGGGAAGGCGAATCAGCTCCGCAATGCCGTCTCAAGAAGGGCTGCAATGCCGTCTCAAGAAGGGCTGCAACTTGCACGGGGGTTCTTGTCTAAACGCCACGAAACATAGCTCCCAATCGTTGTAAGAGATACAACGATACCCTCACAGGATTCCATGCGAAGAGTCCAGTCTCCGCAAACATGACCCACTAGAACGGGGTCGAGCGGGCCGTGCCAATTTTGACAAAGCTGGGGTCCAATGAGGCTCGTGTTTTTATTCGCGACATGAGGCGACGGGAGGCCGAACAGTTGCACATGGTCGAGAACCAGGGCGAGCCAACCGCTGCGAGTGACCCGATAGGTTTCACCGAGAGCAGATCTGGCCTTCCAAGCAAAGATTCGCGAACAGGTCACTGCCACATGGCCCGCTCCAGTTGTATAGGTGGAACGACATCGCCAAAGCAGGTGAGAGTTTTCATCGAATGACAGGGTGTCAGATGATTATCCGCGAATGATTCAGAAGCTCCGCACTAGTGCTGCGATGCAAGCAAGGGGCGAAAATAAACGCCACGCGGGGTTGGGATGGCGCTTGTAACTTGACTCGCAGCTCGGGTACTTGAGCCACCACCACGACATCTAAGATTGTCGGTGACTTCTGTATGGAGCTTGAGGAGACTGTAAGCGAAGACTAGCACGGAGAGTGCGGAGGAGCATGAATATTCATCGAAATTTTGCCAAGACGGTAATTTTACGCGCTCAAACGCGATGCCATGACATAAACGAGGTGCTTCACCGTCTCGACCACGCATCTCCCCATCAGCATACCGCTACGCTACGGGTCGTTGGCACATGGCATCACCCGTGTGCATCTTTTTGGTTTTTCTTGTGCCGCCCCGCCTTAGTTGGCGTTGTGTGGCGGGCTTCAACATGACTATTGATCGAGTCTTTTCGTATCCTTCTCCGTTCACTATCGGGGTGACGGACCGTCAGGTGCTTCGGCCATGTCTAGAGTCGAGATGGATTTGGTAAAGTCATACACAAAAGTGTCGCCACAATTCCTTCATGTAGTCTCCCGAAAGGCGTCAAGATTCGTCGACATAAGCTTCACCAAGCCGCAATCCTGCAGCCGTCTATAGGTCGGCTCGGACTGTCTCATGCAGTCAGGCGTCTCACTGCAATAATTGGTCGTCCCGTCGGAACAGCAGCTCCGTGTTAGCAGTCTTCGCTTTGTCGCACACTGAGATGCATCTTCTCACTGGACTTTGTCGAAGCTCTTCGCTGGCTAGTATTTGTTCGATGGTTTCACGTTGACGAACAATATCACGTCTGGGTATGTTAATTGCCACGACATCCTGCTCTTTTGGCGACTATCGTCTGTTCCCTTCTACTCTGCGAAAACTGTATTAACATGACATACAATGCAGTACACAAAGGATACTGAACGCACACTGACCACAGTTTACATTTTGCACCATTTTCGATCACCAGGGAGATAATTCTTCTGCCCATGGCACAATATCCACCAACCACGCCTCGGCCACACCGTTGTCGCACGCCAGCCCTCGTCTCCTACGCTCATACCAAAATCGACTACCACTCTGTATAACGCACGATATTTGTTAGAACTCGGGCCTTACGACTCCATTCGAAATGTCCTTCAGCTCAACTATGCAGTACAAGTAGTAAAAGCTTCAAGTCCTCTGTCCACCAGTTAGGTATTACCGCTGGATTGCCATTCATTAGCAGAATGCAAAAGCCTCCATTCACCCCGAGAGAACGTCCGATTGCCCGCTTCGGACACGTTCGGCATGATACACGGTCAGCCAGACGCCCTTGACAGCCTCTTCCTTACGTCGCCCGAATGTCACAACGCAGCGATCGGTGTCAAGAGCTGAGCCACCTCCGCATAGTGTTTACCATATTGCGGTACTTTATTCAGGCGCTGGCACATCTTGGCGTAGTCGTTCGTTCCTCCGAGCAGAGCCACAGAGAGAAACACACATCCTATCCATGTGTTATCCCTTAATGGCTGGAAACACATGGGACAAATCGGCGGTCGCGGGGTTATCTACCGCCAAATACCGACTTTCCCATGGCTGAAGGCACTTTTCGGCCATCTGAGGAATTCTAAAAACAGACCTGGGGGGTAGCCGTCGTTATCATGCTTGCGACAGGGATATCGTTGTCGGTAGCTGCGGCAAAATCCACGATGATTCAATTCCGAATCTCTTAACTAGAAGAGACACCTCACGACGAGGCAAGTGACTTCCTCGTCACCATGGCAATATCGATCATAGATTGAGCCGAACCCGTCTGCTTCAGAGCGTCTACTAGCCCTTGTGCAACTCACCGACCTGGCTGACGATGTAGATACTGGATTGCACAATGCCGGTGTGCCAAACATCACCGGGGGCGGAGAACGAGCACTCCGCATGCGGTAGTCCTTGATCAACTGGAGGTGTAGCACACGGCAGTAACAGCTGAACAGAAGAAACTTTACAGCAAAAAAACCCTAAACAACCACATGCCAACCATCATTTCAAGACAGCCTCCCATCATTACGTATGTTATAGCACTCTTAAACGTCTGTACCTTACTGCTACTCGGTCTCACAGTACTGCGCTGCTTCCATAGTTGTATCCTATTCGCACTCAAACCCAACGCCTGCCGCTTGGCACTTCACGTCTTGCTTCGATCGGATCAGCCACCTACGCATGATCTGATTTATTTGCTTCGACTCACTCAACACAGTTTGCTAGAACATCAGCTTTTAAAGGAGCAGGAAAGGAACCGCCCAAAATTCGATAATTTCTTTGGTGATGATGATGTTCAGACACTACTTCGTGTTTGTATAGTCGAAGATCGATGTTCTCAAAATATCCCTTATATTCTGAGGTTTTTTTCTATAATACAGAGCTTGGGTGAATGATGCTTATATCCAATGATGGTTGATTCTGGCACAATCCGCAGCGTCGGTCTCCACCGGCAGTCTGTATAAGTCTTTCTTCTTCACTTGCAAGTGCACAAGAGCTTTCACCAGAGGTTTCCAAGGTCCCCAAAATGGTGTTAATGCACGTACACTGTTTTCATCTATTCACTTCTGATTAGCGCTCACCATCAGCCTTGATCGCTCGTTATCCACCACCATTGAGATCGCTACACACTAACTCCCTATACTCCCGATTGGGTAACGCACAATGGCTAACAAGCGCAAGAGCGATGAAATGTCAACAGAATCCGCATACGACAACAAAAACGAGCCACAGCCACAAAAGCGACACAAGAAACAAGAAGCTACCGCTAATAATACATACACCGTCGCTCAGATCATCGCCTTCAGAGACGGCATCTCCAGAATCACAGACTGGACAAGCGCAACCATCAGCCCCAGGCACGTCCGGTTGATCTTCTGGTTTGACATTGAATGCCTCACCAAAGCAGAGTGCGCCAAACGATACCCAAACAAAGATGGCAAACCCTGCTCAACTGCCAACATCTTCAAAGCATACAACACCTACGCGCCTCGTTTTTATGCGGAGAAAGGATTGGATTTTATTCCGTTGGGAAGTAGAGGTATTGCTCGTTCGCAAATCAACGCGCCTGTGGTTTCTGTCCCGCAAAAACAAGATCATACTGGAAGCCGTCTGTCCACCAAGCGCAAGGCCTCTCAAATAGACGTCGAGCTTAAGACGCAGTTCGATAAGCTGCCGGAACCTAGTTTACCGGGATTGTACATCCAGCAAGACCAAGATGAGCGCGTGCCTTTGTTACATCGCAGTGCAAAGCGAATGAAGATCCAGGATGAAAGCGAGAAATTTGAAGTAGCCACTTCACACACCGACGTTTTATACTTTGTGTGCAAAATTGGCGACACAACCTACGGGTCTTCATCCGGGCCAAGTATAAGTCGAGCAAGTGCGATTCAGCATTGCAAGGTTGTATGTGAGGCGCTGAAGACGAACCCAGATATCCGTATGATTCAGTACGGTCCAGAGTTCAGTGGCGACACCGTACGCGGCTTTCTTGCCTGCATTTCGCCTTCGCTCCAATCTCACCTACCAACACACATCTTCACGGAATTCGGCACATTTGAGCAAGAGTGGACGATGCCTGAGCTTGAAGACCTGTATGTCTTCGCTGTGAGCATGGGCGCAAACGAAGTCTGCGATATAATCATCGACCGCTGGTGGGAAGAGATACAACGACCAGGACCGCGCACAGTGAGCGATGAGTTTGGTGACAGTCACATCTTCAGTGTCCTTGACTTCGGGCCAAAGTTTATCAACTTTCTTCATTCAAACGACGAGATAGGATTGAACTTCTTCTTGAGCGTGCTCACTACGCATGGCCACGCAGGCTACGAACTGCTGAAGAATACGCACCCGATAGAATGGAACCGCGATGTGAAGAAGGCGCTCATTGCAACTATGAAGTCCGGAAATGCGATTGATCTGTTCACAGCGTCCCGAGAAACAGTCTGCAACAACTTCCACCATCACAGCTCTAAGTTTGATTCCAAGTCCATGCATCAAGCTCAGGCGCTACCTTCAGAACCAACAATGCGTAGAGCGCCCTTAGCAGCAAAAATAGCTACACGCAAAACGCACACGAGGCATCCCTCACACGACAACTCAGAAGAAGCCGAACATATCCTCCAAATCTCCGTCCCAGACTTCCCCTGCACTCGCCGCCGCCATGCCCGATCACCCTCAGCGTCCAATCTTCACGCACGACCCAACGACTACATTCCCGACCGCCTCCGGCAATACAGGACCATCCACCTCGACGATCGCATGCAGTATTCGAACCCAAGGTTCAATGCGCACCACGACACGAGGGAGGTCTGTATGGAGAAGATGCGTCTGGTGCAGTCAAAGCTGGACTTGTTCCGAAATGAGGGTATTGAGGTAAGTGATGAGGATTTGGAGACGGTGTTGGGGAGGCTGTTGGATGAAGAATTTGAGCGGAACGAGGATGAGGAAATGGATGAAGATGGTTTGGAGGAGGAATGAGGTGAACGCGCTTTCTGGGGCGCGGGTGAGCGTACACAGTGTTTATATGGCGGTGTGGCATGTTGTTTGGTGTACTTTGCATCGGAGAAGACTTTGGTAGAAAGGAGATGTGGCGAGGGAGATATTTGTGCGCGTAGATGGTTGTAAACATTGAACTATGTACAAAACTCAAGGAACTATCAGCTCGAGGTATTCGCAAACAACTAATAACTACAACATCAAAACAAATCCATGCTTTGCTTCGCTCAAAATGCTTGCTCAGGTGCGCTCAGATGCAGCAATGCAAGGCTATCATTCCATCATTTTCAGGGCGTAATAGGGTCATAACATATCGTGTATTTTTTCTCCTTCCAACAAGGGAAGAGAGGAGCCTACTGCTCGTTGAGAGAACAAGTCTCATCCTCAGCAAGCTGACTGGTCTCAACAGGGCAAACCTCCATCTCCTCGTCGGACTCGATAGCAACGCTATCAGTCTCTGCGTCAGCGAGGCTCTCGGTCTCAGAGGAAGAATCCTCCGCCTGCGGAGTGACAGGGTCCTCCATGACTATGGCCTCTTCCGAGGCCGCTCCAAGTAGCTCGGATGTATGCTGGAACAAACTCGAGTCGATGTTCGCAGGCTCTGTGAGATCCTCAACGACTGGGTCTGCAACGACGGTCTCGTCGGGATCTTCTTCGGAGGATTCAGACGCCCGTCGAAGGGGTTCGTCGTTTACTGTGGAAGAGGATTCAAAAACCGGCGCTTCGTTCGGGTCTGCGACTACTTCTGCCTCGGAGGGCAGGATGGTGGGCAGTACGGATGCAGCAATGGGGGAAGACGCAGTTGCGTACGCGGAAGATGAGTACGACACTGACGGGTAGACGCTGCTTGCCATCTGGGTCTCGGTGACAGTGAGAGTCGAAAATGCTGTGGATGTTGCTGTCACAGCGGAGGCTGAGACTACACCGAGCGAGGGCATATCGCTGATCAAAGGTGTGGAGGGCTGCTGGGTGCTCACATTCATCGACATGAAACCCACAGCGACAGTCAGCAGCAGGATTGCCCAGTTCTTTGGGTCTGCCAGCTGGACCATGAGGTAATTCTTCAGCAGTGTGTTAAGTGGTAGTTGTTCTGCGTGAGGTCGGCTGGAGGTGTATCCGCGGCGGCCTCGGGAGACGCTGCGCAAGTCCAAGTCGTACGTTGATGCTCGTGAGCGTGAAGATACTACTGATGGCGGTGCTGGTGACTGAGGACAAGATGCGTACTGGAATTGTCTCAGTGCATCTTCCATTGCCCGGAAGCGTTCAGCGACAGAGTTTGACTCCATCATTGCTTGTGACTCGAGCTCAAAACGTATCGCTTCTTTGGCCTCCTCGATCTTCTCTTCCATAGTCTGCTCGAATCTAGCCTTGTCAGCAGCCTTCTCCTCGACACTCCTCTCAAGGGCTGCGGCAGCAGCTTCGAAGCTTCTTCGGAGGTCTTCCTCTTCTTCCCTCTTCTTGGCGACCGCTTCAGCTGCTAGCTTCTGCTTTTGAATGGCATCTTCTTGTAGTCTGCGCTGGAGCTCGGCATTGTATGCTGCTTTGCGCTTGTCCGCCTCCTGCTCTTCGAGGACTCGCTTCTCAAGAGTCTTGCGGACCTCTTCCGGAATCCAGGGTGTGATCTCGACGTCGCAACGCTCCATCTCGGTCCACGCTGCTGTCCATGCTTCGGAGCGCATGAGACCGTTGGCGGCATAGATGCGAATGTCGAAGCGTCGTGTGCCAGCACCGACGCCTTGACCTGGCTTCTTCAACTCGCGATGACAATCGAAACACATGGCAGAGTCTCTTCTTGTGTGCATGCCTTCGTAGTCGTCGGTCATGGTACCTCCGCTCATGCGGCTGGCACCGTCCTCGGCATCAATTGCAGAGTCATTGTCCTCATCCTTGTCTGTGTCGTCATCCGGTGCCACGAAGTGACCACACTTGAGCAGTCGTGGTGTCTTGAGCTCCAGGCTCTCCAGGATGCGCTCCTCGAGCAGCTCATATTCATCTCTGGGATGAGGAATGAGCAAGCCTCGGCGCATGAGAATGATGTCCTGTAGCTTCTCTTCTAGCAGTCTGTAGTTCTCCACCAGCCATTCTGGCATGATCCTGGCCATGAGGTCGTGCGAGAGCGGAAGCTGCATTGGCAGTATTGTTACATGCAGCAAGACAAGTGGCGCTTGTTGTGGTGTTGGTGGAGGCTTGGGACTGTGATGGCTTCTGATGCTTCCCCTGCGCGAGCCGGAGTGTCTTGACACTGGTGTCTCTGACCTGCCAGTTCTGCTTGGTGTTACCAGGCCGTATGCGCTCTTCATCCTCTCTCGATTGCTTTCGTAGGTCGACATTGGTAGTGGCGAAGACATTTGCATCGCGCGCACCGACTCAGGGTTTCGAAATCGCGGTCTTTCCTTTCGTGGAGTATATCGTGTATCAATGGCTGGGTTGCCGGCAGAAGCGGGTTTGGATGAGATGGAGCCAGTCTCGGAGGGCATGGCGGATATGAAGCTATAGTGCGTTGTCGCAGACTGACGCCGTGAGTGCCCTTTCCGAGAAGTGTATGAGCTTTGATAGGGTTGTAGCAGCTCGTCACCAAAATCTCGCTCATCTCTCTCTGAGTCGAGGTGGGTGACCTCCTCGCCATTCATAGACATGGGCAGGTCCGAGTTGAACGAGGTATCGCCCTCAAACATGGCCGAGGGTGACAATGGTTCTCGGTACTCTTGATCTTCGTCTATCGCAAAAGATGTGACGCCTTGGTCTCGCAGTTCGTCAAGTGTCGTCATAATCGATTGTAGTCGTGTGGTGCAAGCTTGTACAACAGCATGCGGCGGATGTCACTCAGGGTTCAATGAACGTTCAAGAGTTGTGAAATCGCAGGGATATTGTCTGCCATTATTTGGGCGAACTACGGGACATCTATGCGCTGGCTGGGAAGCGCAGCGCACAGAGCACAGAGCACAGAGCAGGCCAGCCTCCTCACTTCAGGCGGTGTAAACAAGCGTTGCTCAGGGTGACCCAAAGCGGCACGCTAGCCGCGGACCATCCCTGCCTCAGCTAGTGGTCCTGCACTCCTTCGAACAACTCACACTCACCGTTCTGTCGGTCAGAGAAGAATAGTGGCTCCACAGCATCGAGAACAGTCTTCTTGACTTGCGTGAGCGTCTACGATCTAAGCGGAGTCCGATATTTCGAAACATGGCGGTGAACTGCCGCTCGGCTGGTGACCTCTCAGAGCTTGAAGTACAGCCAGACCTGGATCTTATAGTGTCGAAACTTATGCTACGAAACATACGGTGACAGCGCACCTCTGCACGAGAGTGGAGACTGGCTCGGTACCTGGACTTGTCAAATCGGTATCAGCCGAGCAAAACTCCCGACGTCGCTTCTTTGGAAACACATGAGTGCACTGACTGCACGCCGTCTAAGTTTAGTAGAGACATAGAAAGGGTACAGGATACAAGTCTTGTGATGGGCGCGAACAAGAAAAGCATCACTGTGACGACTCTGAACAACATGGGTTTCAGAGTCGCACGGACCAGGCAATCGGCGAATTGCGAATTGGTACAAGTTCATTAATCATTACTACAAACCATGCTTTTATATCGAACACCATAATCAAAGTAACGCCGACCTTCAAATGACTATGTCTATCGGACTGAGCGAGTGCAATTGCGCATCCGCCGCTCTCCGGCCGTTTCCTTGGCTGCAAGGCGCGCGCTACGCCGACCGGACATGAAGCTCGGCGGATCATCTAGGCGGTATTCCTTGCTCTCGCTCACAGGCTGAGCTCCAAAGACTGCTCGTCGCGGTGTACGCCCACTACGAGTAAGCTCAGGGCTCTTGAGAATACCCATCGGGCCAAACTCTGCAGTGCAGGATTGGCGCCGGTCCAAGGCCAGGAGCCTCTCCAGGTTGTCGTCAGGAATGTTGTCTTCGCAAGCAGAGAAATTGGAAATGTCTAGTTTCGGGGTTGCGGGAATGGCATAGAGGCCATATGGGGTATCGAAAGCGGGATCGACAGGTGGTTGGTCTTTTGCTGGGGTGGGCGAATAGCAGAAGTTGGTTGCAATATAGGTTTGGAGATGTTGCACTTGTTCCTCAGGGACTTGGACAGGCTGAGGTTGCATGCATGCTACCTGAGGATATTGCTGCTGCTGGGTTTCGATGGGAAAGCTTGCGTAGTTGACTCGCTGTTTCTTGAGTCGTGGCGCACGTGTCCTACGTGATGGTGGAGTATGTTCATAGAAAGACTCGTACAGAGGATCTTCATGGTCAGTCTCCTGTTCAACTATCTTGCGTTTCCTGCCCCTCTTAGTCTTCTTCTGAGCCTTTTCCTGGAGGAAATCTGCAGCTGCTTGTTTGACCCGGTTGATCTGGTATCGGATGTGCTCATCGTAGTGATCTTCAACTTTAGCATTCCGCCCCTTCTTCTTGCCGCCGTAAACCTCAATCATGATACGTTGGTTTGCTACACTCATTTCAAGATCACCTAGGTGCACTCTTCGCTGTGACACTGTGACGCGGCGAAGTGCGGCCTGCTTCTTGTGTGAGTCGTTTAGGTGAGTCTCATACATGCAATGGGCTAAGTATGTAAGCGTATCCTCATGAGGTTTCTGCTGATCCCGGCGATAGTCGGTATGGACGGGATAGTTGTGCCAGCGCGGTATGGCTCGAAGCTTGCCCTTTGAAGCTGCCTTAACAAAACGTTCCATCTCATGCCGAGCAGGCACATCCACCATTGAAAATGATGCTTTACCGTTCGGCTCGAGTGGCATATCAAGGCGTGTATCGATTCGTACGTCAGCGGACCGACATACTTGCTCGAAATCCAAGAATTGCTCCATGCAGTATAGATGGGCGTAAGCTGTGCAATCATACGGATCTACTCCATCCCCGTACGTGTGAGACTTCTCATCAAAGGCAACGCGATACTCACCAGTGTCGATAGTACCTTCTACATAACGCTGGACTGGGCAGTCTCTAAAAGCGCACTTAGAATGCTGCTCCGAGCCGTAGCGTCGCACCTGATCAGCCGATTTCTTTTGAATCCAGAGAACGAGACGTGTCTGATTGTCACGTGGATAGTTTATGATGTATTCCTTGATCTTTCGTGTAGACATGAGCCCCTCGGTAAGGAAGTCTACATTCGCATATTGAGTGTACTTGAATGTGTACTTGCCCGAGCTCCAGGTGCCAAGCGGCAATGGCTTGTACTCGTACTTGTTTATCCAGTTGTTGATCTTCGCGGTCCGCGTGTCACCCTCTGTGCTGGCATTGGTACGGATCCAAGGCTTTGAGTCAACCTTCTTAGGCTTCTCGCCCAGGATATACTTCACTGGTTCGAACGGGGTTGCAGTGGGAGTGCTAGCAGAGCTGCAAGAGTCATTACGTGGTCGCTTTCGGGCTGCTCGCTTGGAAGCCTTTGTAGGCTCTGTCGGAATGTCGTGATAGTCCGAGTCTGAGTCTGAGTTTGACTCCTGTGCTTCTGGGTCTGTATGCTCTTCAGTATATGGAGGGCCGTGATCGCCCGTTTCTGATGATGTTACGGGCCCAACCGTGGGCGCTTGCGTTGTCATGACAGCCTGTGATTTCTCGACAAGGTATGGTGCGAATTGGTTCGTTGTGCCATTGTAGAATGAGGGTGCAACTGGCACGTAACCGTTATTTACCGTAGGGAAGGATGTAGCCTCAGTAGGTTGCATCCAGGATCCAGTCGGGTATGCATACGGATGTAACGGGTATTGAACGTCTCCATACTCAGCGAAGGCGGTGTTGCCATATTCAGGGAAGACGGTGTTACTGGGTATGGCAGCGAGGCCTAAAGTACTAAACATGTCCCCAAGTGGAACTATGGCACTATACTGGTTATCGAAAAACGGTGTCTCGTGAGCTGAATAGTAACCTTGAGGTTCGGCATATGTACAGCTCTGCTCCACAGGGAACGAGCTGAAATTCGTTTGGTTGAGCGCGTATTGATATCCCTCAGTCGGGTAGTAGACTTGGGACAGTTCTGAGGGCTGCAAATTCGTCTCCACTGGTGCGAGGGACATGCTTTCTAGTTCATATAACGACTGATCAACAGGAAAGCCAGCTTCCGCATAGAGGGCATCAGTGTGCGCGTTGAGATCAGCGTTTACATCAACGTTGAGATCAGCGTCTAGATCCATGTTTAGATCAGTGTTTAGATCAACATTGGGGTCGAAGTCAAATTCGAACTCGCCCGCCGTTTGTACCGACTCTTGCATGGTTGGGACACCGACCAGGCCCAGCGAAACATTGCTGGACCCGCCAGCATTGAGGTTCGCCATGCTATCCTTGACAGCGAGTAGCGTGTGCAGTTAACAATTTATAGAGTAAGCGAATATGTGTTGTACAGGGTCGATGTTGTCTGCTATAACCAGTTGGTCAATTATGCAAATCTTCTGAGGGAGAACTGGATATCCTATCGCAGGATTTCTTATAAGAAGGGCGCAGTGTACCGGTTACATATCTGTAGACAGACAACGATCCTTCATAGTGTGTCCAGCCGTACTAAAATAGCATTTGAACAAAGGGCTGACGCGCACTAAGCCTCGAGGTCAAGGGTGAGCAAAATTCGAAAGAAAAGTATAAAGGACGATCACCGTCCAGAGGTGGTGGCTTTGTTGAATTTGAACAGTATATTGTTGCGCGAAACTCGAACTATGACTACGGACAGACGTATCAAATATCATTGCAGGAAGCAAGAGCTGCATGCGATGACGGAAAGTTCGCAGTTCTGTTGGAGTACGTCAGTATTGGCGCTCAAGAAACTACAGATCGTACGAATATGGGGTTGCGATAGCAATCAGGAAGATGTACAAACGTTATCCACATAATGTATTTGGAACAGGTCTGTGATATTGTTTTGTTTTTTTTCATCAGGAGATAGGGGAAAGGAAAGTAAAGATGAACATACCTGACGTGAAATTGCAGCGCAGCTGGCAAGCTTGATCTCTGATCCTCAGCGTGAGGATCAGGTTAGTGAAGTCGTAGGCAATTGGGTGCATGAGCGAGCGTGTGCGAATACACACTCGCAGATCGGTCAGTGTGCTCGACATTAGAGCAACTGCCACGCATCGTGCGAACACGACATTGTGCGCATGTTGTTGTTCAGACTTATTCGAGGATCTTAAGGCATCGTTGAGAGGTCAAAGGATGAGAGAAATTTGCCGAACACGCTAATGACTAAGCAGTACCTCTTATCGATTGTACCCAATCCCCACATCAACAGCCTCATACCCCATTAGTCAGTCAATTCCCGCCTGAACAGCTGTTCGCGCCTCAGTCACCCACTTGGCCGGAATGGGCCGAATAAGAGATGGGCCAAACGTGTGTCGTATCTCACTTGGCGTTGTTTGAGGTCATGGCTTCTTCGTGGGTTCTTGAAACGCGCCGCTACAGTATCTCGAATCTATGGCGAAACATGACCGCCTTCGAATGTACAGCTCCACCGCGCCTCCAGTGCCGCTTTGAGATCGAGAGACGAAAGTCAATTGATGGAGGCATCGGCTGTTCCGTGCAGGCCTCGAGTCGAGGACACCTCTAAACTTCAATCTCCTTCGCCACTACCTCCGCCCCAAGCAACAATTATCAAAGCATCCGAATCGAAATATAGTATCTAGGTGATACGGTAGTTTCTCATTGAAGTTCGCTCTGAACTTAAGCCTCATGTTGCCATTGATCAACCGCACATTGGAATATAAGAGCGCTACCTGCCCTCTCCCGCCATGGTAGACTGCGTGTTCCCAGCACGTTGTTTGAGTCGCCTCGTGGCACAGGGTCTGTCACGCAAGCATATGGTCTCAAGGTCAACATGCCGGACTATAGCCCGCCTCACCTATGTCGCTAGACGTTAAACGTCTGGGATGTTTGTGCGGAACCATCCAGGTTGCTGGAGGTTGGCCTGGCCAATGACCACTACACGTCAGTCTGCTACACCCAGGATAGAGTTCAAGACCCTTTACTACACATGCGACGATCGGTACCGGGTCTTGACAACCCGGGGAAGATTCGTTTCTGGATCTTGCTCTTAATGCCAGCGATGCCACGTTCTATTATTCCTTTGGGTTTTCTCTATAGTGCCCACTTTACGTGGTAAATCACAAGATGGTCTCGACAGCTCAAATTCACGAACTTTTTACACTGGGCAAGATTGTCTTCGTCTTATCCATAACCCTCGTCATATGGGCATGGCTGGCGGTCGGCCTTCGGTTATGGGTGCGATTCCGCATCACCAAATCTCCAGGCTGGGACGATGCGGCCATGGTCGCTACTCTGGTATGCTGTATACTACCCCTGGTAACTATAAGCTAACCTGAGAAGCTTCTGTTCACTACATATTGCGCTTTCATCTTGACGATCACAATGCGGAGTACCCAGGGTAGGCTGTTCGATGAACAAGAGCGATATATGAGCCTAGTCGTACGTAACCTAACAAGGGTATTCCCTCGCATCTCACTGACCGACACAGTATGTTCAACTAAGCGAAGTCTTCTACATCCTCACAACCACGATGCTCAAGATTTCCTTGGGTCTCTTCTTCTTACGCGTCCTTACCGAACGATGGCAGACAGTACTTTTTCATACCATCCTTGGTGTCAGTGCAACCTACGGCCTCTTCTACGTCTTCTCGACAATCTTTGTGTGTGGCGACCCAACAAGGCTTGCAGATACCTTTGTTGGTTCTCAGAAGTGCCTTCCTGCCAGTTTCATCCTGGCCACTGGCTACCTTTATGGCATCATCAACGTTATTGCAGACTGGACCTTCGTTCTGATCCCCATCGCCATTCTTGTGGACAGCGACATCGACCGCCGGTCCAAGATCAGCGTAAGCATCGTCATGGGCCTCGGTGCCATTGGAAGTGTCTCAAGTATCCTTCGCATGGTATACCTGAAGGGTCTGCTTTTCTCCAGCGCCGGTGTTGGCCTAAATAGTACGTTACTCTCCTTTACATGCACCATGCATTACACGCATACTGACGCATCATAGGCAACGCAGTAAAAGCTACAATCTGGGCGACAGCTGAGCCGGGAACTGGTATCATTGCCTCTTCAATTGCCCTTCTACGACCACTGATCCGCAAGATCGCTTCAGACACACAAGAACGTGTCACCTCTTACAAGGTCCGGAAAGCTTCTCTTCCAGGCTCATCAATTAAGGCTTCCATCACCAGGCCTTTCAGGCTAAAGGAGTCGGATAGCGACAGTATCATTGGTCTGACGGCTATTGAAACAAGTAAGACTTATGTAGAGTACAACAGGACTGGTGACGTAAATACGATGAAGAAAGACAAGTGGAACAGGGAGAGCACGTATGGTGGGGCTAGGGACGATGATCCATGGAGCCCAACGGTGACCATGGGCAAGGCGAGCGTGCAGAGGGTTATGAGTGTGCAGATGATTAATGGAAGGGGCAGTCCGGCGCCACAGCCCCAGGGACGGCGATACATCTGAACATGCGAGGCGACTCGAATGAATTGACGAGGCTACTTATCTTTACATGTAATGTCTGTTGTTGGGCGTTCTGGTATACCCTGGTTATGTGGGAGGCTGGCACGCATCTGCCCTGAGAAAATAATATCCTTATATAATGCATCATATTGCTAATATTCCACCACGCTTTCCTTATAAAAGCATACGCAGACATGATATCCCAGGTTGGGTTCGTGGCTTTGAAAGAAGATGCTTGTCAAGGCGACTGGGCGAGGCTGGCTGCAAGTGCGGGATCCGAAGTTGGAGTTGGATCGGAACTACCTGGCCGCAGCTCCTCCACCACCCGTCTTAGCCCCATTCTCTACCATGACATAATTGCCCTCTCCACAACACAATGCGTCCTTTGCCGCAAGGGACAGCATGTGGAAACCGTCAGTTCGTTTCTCTACAGCCACTGGAAGGCCCCCCATTGCCTGCCTCACCTGCAATCGCACTCTGAGCTCCCCACCCAGCTCCTTGACAGCTCCGCCCGCCCGCCAACGACGCTGCTTCCACGAGTACTTCGTCACCCACATTCCCTCATCCTCGCTGCACCCAGATGCGGGGCCCAGGCTCAACCACAAGCTACCGCGCGACAAGAGCACTCCCCATGAGACGAACGGTGACAACCGCTCGCCGGCTGCGGTTGTGGGCGCACACCGCGACATGACAGTAGTCCGGATACCACTTAAGAGCGCGAAACACCACTTCGGCGTGTCATTATCGCGCGGCTCGCGGCCATACAACGAAGATGCTTTCCAAGCCGGCACCATTGAGATTCCAGCCTTCGCCAAACGGCGCCCAATGTCCCTCACTAGGAAGGGCGGGGCTGCGAATGAGGTCACACCTGCCGGCAGCGCCAGTGGAGACCCACAGGTCTTCTACTTTGGCGTCTTCGATGGACACGGTGGCGCAGTTTGTTCTGGCTTTCTGAGGGAGCAGTTGCACGACTACCTCGAAACCGCCACACAGCAATTCGAGCTGCAGAGCAGCTTGAGGAGGGCTGGACCCTCGCTGCCTGGAAGTCTACAGGACCCGAATACCTCGCCGAAGAGCCGTCATACAAAAGACAAAGAGAGTTTAGAAGCCATACAAACACACACGCCACCAGGCATAGAGAAGATGCAGCCACCGAACGGCAAGGATCGGGGTGATCTGCCAAGCAAGGATCGAGACGGATCAATACCTGGTGATCCGCCCATTCCACAATCTGACAGCATACGAAAGGCTGAAGAAATGGAGCGTGAATTGGTCAGAAACTGGAAGGAGCTTGTTGGGGGCTACTTCAGGCGCTTCAAGCCTGAGCATTTCTCTCTGTCTGCAGGCGGCAGAGGACATCCTCACGAGAAGGAGGTTACCACAACGCGCCACTCGCCAAACTCGTCGATATCTGAAGATACCACCGAGGGTGTTGGTATAGAAACAGTCTTGGAATACGCGTTCCTGAAAGCGGATTACGACTTCGTGGCTGCGCAAGTTGGCAAGAAAGAGGAAGACCCTGTTCGTGCTGATAAGGCTATCAACGATGACGATATCTTGGGCAAGCCCTCACGTGCAGGTCAGAACATTGGTGGCACGAAGCGCTTCAAGGGCGGCAGTACATGCAGTGTTGCTCTAATCTCGACTCCTACGCCCTCACCATTCTGGCACCCCTCCTCGCCTTCATCACTCATCACTGCACATGTTGGCGACACGAGGATATTACTCTGCAACACCGCGACTGGACTTGCTGTGCCACTCACATCAAACCACCACCCATCACTGCCTGAGGAAGCAACGCGCCTGCGCCGTTTCGCCGCTGCCTTCGTCACCGACTCATTCGGTGAAGAGCGCATTTCTGGGTTGGCCAACACTAGAGCCTTCGGTGACATGTCTTCGAAACGCATCGGCGTATCTGCTGAGCCTGAGATCCGACGCGTCGAGCTCTCGCCTGCCGAGTATTCGTTTATGGTTCTCTGCTCTGACGGCGTCTGTGGCCATCTCTCTGACCAGGAGATTGTGGACATTGTGAAGGAAGCCAAGACTCCTGATCAGGGTGCTAGAGACCTCACAAGCTTTGCGGTTGAGACAGCAACGGGTAGTGAGGGCGCAGACAATGCGACTGGGTTAGTAGTTAGGTTAGGTGGTTGGGAGAGGAGAGGCGAGGGCGGATTGGGGAGCTTGGGTACCAAGGAAATGCGCGACTGGAGGAAGGAGGAAGCCAATGACCCTCGACGAGGGAGGACGTGAGCTTCACGACGACGATCAGTTGATTTTGTCTTCAGTTTTCTGGTTCACGGCATCTTGCAGCAGCGTGGTTTGACCTTTTGGAAAGCTTAGCGCATTTGCATAGCTGGCGTTGTCGCGTGCTTTGCTTGTACATACTACCTACAGGTTCCTAGATTCTCACGTGCTATTTCACCGACATCTCTTGATTCGTATATGGGAGTCCCCATAATGTCTAAGCTAGACGTATGTGGTGATGCTTCGCGCCTATGGTCCAATAATAGAGTCATGATTGGCATTGCGGCAGCCACACGCGTTTAACAACGTGGATCAGGGGCACCGGACGACGATGTCGGGCGGTGGCAACGGCCGCATGGCAGATGCAACGAATTCAACAGGGAGGGGCCCAGGTACCAGCAACTGGCAACAGAACCCTTGAACGCTCAGGCTGCTCTAATTACACCGTTCGAGGGAACGTCCGGCGCAGGGTACAAGGCAGCCGCGGGGGATTGCAGACCTGGAGAAAGCACGCCCCAAGCGAGCCAATGTGGTTGCCAGGCAAGCGTTGGCGCTGCCTTCCAGACGAACTGGTCACCGCAAGTGCCTGTGCATGAGATGCAAATAATTTTCCAGAAACTTCCCTCTTTCACACCAAACATTGCCCGTCTGCTTTGTTTGTTGTTTTCGCCTGCCGCTAGCTTCTAATTACTCCTTTGCTTCGTTGACCGGCGCCGTAGTGGGGCACAATCCATCAGAACGAAAACTCCCGCGCAGCCAAACACGTGAATAGATCGGCCTGGCAACCTCGACCTCTTTCGCTTCAAATTCCCTCCCTACACGAGCGCCCACCGCAACTTTCGCAGGCCTCACCCTATTCGCCGCACCGCCTCTCACACCTCCCGCCACTGCGGCTGTCTTATTTGTCCAGCTGCCCGATACCCCTCTTTGACTCTTTGAAGCACCCTCCTGCAATCATGGATATCAACCAGGTGTTGGAGGGGACATTGTCTCCTGGTAAGCGGCCTCGCCCACGCCCCGTGAAGCTCTACACCGTTTACTAAGACCTCGACAGATGCCAGCACCCGTCAGAATGCGGAGCAGCAGCTCATCCAGGCCGCCGACTCCGACTTCGTAAGTGGGCCCCGCAGCGAGAAGGCTGCGCGTGCTCTCACTCAAACATAGCCACTAACGCTCGTGTCTCTCTCTAGTCCCAATACCTGTCCATTCTCGGCGGACAGCTCGCAGACGAAGCCGCACAGGCACACATCCGCACGGCCGCGGCCCTGGCGCTGAAGAACGCTTTCACAGCTCGTGAATACGCCAGATTACGTCAGGTCCAGGACCGATGGATCAACCTGAACCCCCAGATCAAGCAGGAGGTCAAGCAGATGGCTCTGCGCACACTGTCGACACCTAACAAGCAAGTCGGTACCACCGTCGCCCAGCTTATTGCCTCGATCGCTGCGATCGAAATACCCCGCAAGCAATGGCCGGAGCTTATGCAAACCCTCGTCGAGAACGTTGGCCAGGGCAACGACAGCCAGAAGCAAGCCTCGCTAACCACGATCGGTTACGTGTGCGATACCGACGACATCGACCTGAGGGACGCACTGGCACACCACTCCAACGCCATTTTAACCGCAGTCGTGCAGGGTGCCCGCAAGGAGGAGACAAACAACGATGTTCGAGTTGCAGCCATCCAGGCTCTCAGCGACTCGATCGAATTCGTACGATCGAACTTCGAGAACGAGGGCGAGCGCAACTACATTATGCAGGTCATCTGCGAGGCTACACAGGCGGAGGACACCCGCATCCAGCAGGGGTCTTATGGATGCCTCAACCGCATCATGGGCCTTTACTACGACAAGATGCGTTTTTACATGGAGAAGGCGCTTTTCGGCCTCACAATCCAGGGCATGAAGAGCGACGAGGAGGACGTTGCCAAACTTGCTGTTGAATTCTGGTGCACAGTGTGTGAGGAGGAAATCGCAATCGAGGACGACAACACACAAGCACAGGCTGAAGGTTCTACTGAGCTGCGTGATTACTTCAACTTTGCCCGTGTTGCTACACAGGAGGTCGTCCCCGTCCTGCTTGAGCTCCTTGCCAAGCAAGACGAGGATGCTGATGATAACGAGTACAACACATCGCGCGCCGCTTACCAGTGTCTGCAGCTGTGGGCACAGTGTGTCGGCAGCGCCGTCATGCCTCCAGTTCTTGCTTTTATTGAGAAATTCATTCGCTCCGAGGACTGGCACTACAGGGACGCTTCGGTCTCCGCCTTCGGTGCGATCATGGAAGGCCCTGAGGAGCACGTCTTGGACCCCATTGTCAAGCAGGCTCTTCCCACGCTTATTGGCATGATGGATGACCAGAACATCCACGTTAAGGATTCGGCTGCCTATGCTTTGGGACGTATCTGCGAGGCTGTACCAGGCGCTCTCGATGCACAGCAGCACCTCCCTCCCCTGATTGGTGCTCTTTTCAACGGTCTTTCCAGCAACCCCAAGATGGCTGCATCTTGCTGTTGGTCACTCATGAATCTGGCTGACAGGTTTGCTGGGGAGCCAGGATGCCAGAGCAACCCTCTTTCTGCTCACTTTGCTCAGAGTGTGCAGCACCTCCTACAGGTCACCGAGAGGGCCGATGCCGACAACCAGCTCAGGACCGCGGCTTACGAAGTGCTCAACTCTTTCGTGACAAACGCTGCTGCTGACAGCGTTCCTCTTGTCAACGAGCTGTCCAATGTCATCCTCGAGCGCCTGGAGAAGTCGATCAACCTCCAGACCCAGGTTGTCAGTGTTGAGGACAAGCTTACCCTCGAGGAAATGCAGACCAGTTTGGCCAGCGTTGTTATGTCGATTGTTCAGCGTCTGGAAGGCGACATCAGGCCACAGGCAGATCGCATCATGCAGATTCTGCTCGGCACCCTGTCGTCTCTTCCTCCTAAGTCAAGTGTCCCTGACACAGTCTTTGCTGCTATTGCTTCGATTGCCACTGCGCTGGACGATGACTTCCAGAAGTACATGGAAGCTTTCTCTCCTTTCTTGTACAATGCCCTGAACAACCAGGAGGAGCCTGCTCTGTGCTCCGTTGCTATTGGTCTTGTTTCTGACATCACACGTTCGCTCGGCGAGAAAGTCCAGCCCTACTGTGATGCTTTCATGAACTCTCTGCTCAACAACCTCCGAGTAAGTTGTTACAAAATCAAAGTTTATTTGATTGATGCTAACCAATACCACAGAGCCCTGCGCTTGGCAACCAGCTCAAGCCTGCTATTCTGCAGTGCTTCGGCGATATTGCCCATGCAATCCACGGTGCTTTTGAGACATACCTGGCTGTCGTTGCTCAGGTGCTTCAGCAAGCAGGTCAAGTTACTTTGACCACCGAGAACAACTACGAGATGATTGACTACATCACATCATTGAGAGAAGGTATTCTTGATGCATGGGACGGAGCCATCAACGCCATGAAGGCAAGCAACAAGAACAACCTGCTTGTTCCCTTCCTTGACTCGATCTTTGACCTGCTCCGCACAATTCAGCAAGATCCCAACCGGACTGAGGCTCTCCTTCGATCGGCATGCGGTGTCATTGGGTAAGTCATACAGGATCCAGAATTTGTGTGTTCATTCTAACGTCGAGCAGTGATCTGGCCGACGCCTTCCAAAATGGTGAAGTTAGGGATTACTTCCGCCATGATTTCCTCACCGCAATGGCAAGGGAAACTCGTGCGAACCAGGACTTCAGCGGACGTACACGCGATACCGCCCGATGGGCCCGCGAACAGATCAAGCGTCAAGTTGGTACGTTACATTGAATAGTTGGACCCTAAACAGTACCTCGCACGTCGTCGTGTCTGTTTTAGTTTCCAGCCCTCAACATATATTATCTAGAGCCGCACTAATCACCCTAAAACAGGCGGCAACGCAGGCGTCATGGCTTGAGCTTCCGGTGCCCTTCCCTATGCCCTCAATACGCGGGCCCGAGATGGGGTTTAGTCGCAATGCCGAATGATCTCTCATTTGGCTTTTTGACTAAGCTAATATAGGGCTGACTACGACCCATTTCTCCAAACGCGTCGACGTCCACGAACGAGAGCCCAACCCGCCCACTGAAATCCTGCCGCTTCAGCATGCGTCTATTCGGTTTGGCAGTTGGGATTTCCCTCGCCCGGCGGTAAGAACACCATCACCACCACCGGGCCGCGGCGAGTTGCGCTCTTGGGCTCAGATAGCTTGTCAGACAACGACGCGCCGCAACTTGTCTCACCCGCTGTCTCGGTCTATGGAGTCAACACCCTAACCATCCCATCCGATCCCCCGCGAGTTCGACCCCCGCCCCAACCCCCCGGCACAAATTCACGACACTATACGCCCTCACCTTCGCCTCCACACCGTCACGCTTTGCACGTCTCCGCAAAAGTCATGTAGCACCAGAAGTCTTGTAAGACGAAGCAGTAGACTGCTCGTCAGGAGAGTAAATTCCAATTCATTGATTAGGCTCATTCCCATGGCGTTTATACCAGCTTTGGCTTGACAGGCACTACTGCCTTGTAGTTGTGTTTAATGCATATCACAGATCTGAACAATGCTCACATGATGGTTGTATGTATGTTGTCAATATGAGGTTCGCTACAAGCTCAGACGTGCAATTCGTGTGGCGGTCGGTGAAATGACAAGATAATGAGCCGTACCAAGAGGAATTATCAGATGGCGCTTGTTGGCGCTTATGCAGGTGCGGGCTTGGCTCCGCTCGTCGGCGTCTTGGTCCAAGATGTTGACCGGAGATTAATGACAGACCGAGGGTGTACATTTCTTATGCAGTCAATTCTTGCTAGAGACTGCGAAGAAGATTCTACAGGGACGTTACGACTTAAAGGAGCTACAGAAAGGGCATACAAGCTCATTCTATAATAATGCTTATCGATAGCAAGCGCATAGGTTCACGGATCAGTGGCGATGAAGACGCCGAGGCAGTTCACATATGTTAAACAAAGCCCTGGAGGAGCCAGAGGTATTGACAGGCTCGGTCATCATATGGCATTATTAAACGGAACCAAAAGACGTGCGTTCCTTGGAAGCGGCGCCGCAGCGTACGTAGAGGGCACGCTTGCACCTTCCCTGCCATGATCTTCCCCACGTGGTGATCTTGGGCTTTGACGGCGTCGATCTTATTACACACACGCCTCCCGCAGTAATGGCACTCGTATTTTCTTGACTACCCCTCTTCTCTCTCTTCTACAATAACTTCTTATCGCCTGGGAGTCTCTCTCCAGTTACAGCTTGTTTCAAAGCAGACCTTGTTTTGCTGAGATCGGCCGACCTCGTTTACCGTTGCCATGTCTTCGGAACCGGACCTCCACCATGCCATCTCGATGAAACCACATCCCTTCCACAAACAGCCTGACCGTGTCGAACGTACAGCAAGCCCACACATCCACGCCGCCTCCACCTCACAGCTAGCCAGCGCATCTGAAGCTGCCACCCACAAGCCCAACGGCAACAGCACAGCCCTTGAGACGACATCTACCTACGACCCGATCGCACGCCCCAGTCATGTCCTGAATCGCGCCGACAGCTCCAGCGATGTCGAATCACAGTCTCTCCCCCAATATACACCTGATAACGACCCATACCACCTCTCTTCGGCAATCAAGGCCGAAGATGAGCTCGCCCAGATCCGTGCGAACAGCTCGCGCAAGCGTGACGGTTGTGGTCCTATCAGCTTGAATAGCAAAGCACGCAGCTCGAAGAAGCTGGAGCAGTTCTACGAGGCACAAAACGAGAACATTGAGCGATTGTTGAAGCCCGTCGATGATCACCGCCGCGCAGCAAAGGAAGAAGGCGACGCGAACCACCTCAAGTACAAGATCGCCGTCATTGGATCTTTTGCGGCAAACGTCATTCTTGCCTGCCTTCAGCTCTACGCCGCCATTAGCTCAAAGTCACTATCGCTGTTCACCACCATGGCCGACTCGCTCTTCGACCCGCTGTCGAACTTGACCTTGATCATGTGCGCCCGCGCCGTGTCGCGTGTAGATGCGCGCAAATTCCCCTCGGGCAAAGCACGCATCGAGACTGCGGGTAACCTTTCCTTCTGCGCCCTCATGATCACCGTCTCCGTCGTCATCATTGTCGAGGCCATCCGCACCGTTGCCGAACACAGCGGCGCTGAGACAAATGACTTCTACCTGCCCTCCGTCATCGCCGTCGCCATTGCCTTCGCAACAAAGTTCAGCTTGTTCCTGTACTGCTGGGCTATCCGCAACAAGTACAGCCAAGTTCGCATCTTGTGGGAAGACCACAGGAACGATCTATTCATCAACGGCTTTGGTATCCTAACAAGCGTGGGTGGTGCGAAGCTGAAGTGGTGGATCGATCCTATGGGCGCCATGATCCTGTCCGTTTTGATCATCTTTTTGTGGTCTCGCACAGCGTACAGCGAATTTCAGCTCCTCATTGGCGTCACCGCAGATACGAACATGTTGCAGCATATCACATATATCTGTAAGTATACATTCCCGCATTCATCTCTACCCCGTCCCTCCCACATAATCTCTTCCACAGCCTGAGGCAACATTACTAATACCCACCAGCAATGACACACTCCCCCGCCATCCGCCAAATTGATACCGTGCGAGCGTACCACTCTGGCCCGCGCCTCATTGTCGAAGTCGATGTCGTCATGGACCCCGAGAGCAGTCTGAGGGCTACGCACGACATCGCCGAGGAGCTGCAGATCAAACTTGAGAGTCTGCCGGATGTGGAGAGGGCGTATGTGCACGTTGATTACGAGACGGATCACAGGCCCGAACACTTCTTGAAGAAGGAGCTGTAAGATGCTTGTCTGATACAAGGCGGGTACTAGACTGTCACGTGTATGAGAGTCGATGACTTTGTATATAGACAAGTGTGATGAAGATAATGTTTAGGCAAGGCATAAAAATAAAATGATACTCTACTCTTAACATGTACCTTTGACTTTATATTGCGTGAGCTCTCGAACGACCACTCACTTGATTATCAGCCACCCCAACTGAGTAATACATTTAACACTTCGAACATAACCCTATCTACTCCCAAGCCCTCATATACATTCCATCAGTCATTCCACCAACACTTACCCCTACTCATACCCTGCAACCTCCACCTTCTCCGGAAACGCAGGCGCATCCAACCGCGACACACACGCCGCCTTCCAATTCTTCGGCGTAATCTTATCCACCACGCCCTTGAACGTCTCCAGCGTGCAGAATGTCGTGTCGCCCTCGAGATGCTTCCCCGCTGCTTTGCACGCGGGGATCTGCATGATCTTGTCGTTGTACCGCACTCGCACGTAGTATCCCTGCAGCTCTTCGCGCTGGGAGGACGTTAGTTCTGAGAGAGGCAGGCGGGCCATGCTAGTAGGTTGAGGGGCGTCGGAGAGGGTGGTGGGATTTGTGCGGCCGAAGAGGGAGGACCACCACGTTTGTGCTTTTGGGGGTGCGGAATGGTTCAGTGTTGGAGTTGGAGGGCGAGAAGGCGATGGGGAAGGCGCGGTCTTGGATCTGAAGAGCTCGAAGGCGATGTGGCTTGTGAACGGCGGCCACTGTTCGTTGTCGAAGGCGCCGAGGGAGGTCAGGGCTGCGGCGAGAGTGGTGTCGTGGCAGCCCGAGAGAGCGAGTTTGGTGTTTGTTTCGCCGCCGCGGCCGCGCCCAAGGGCCCCGTCACTGCCGCCGATTTCTAAGAGGCCGTCGCGTCCGTTGTTCTCTACGCTGCCAGTCATGCGCGAGGCGATGTCGCCCAAGAGACCGCCGATGCCGAGCATACGGTATTCTGCTGACTCGGTGTAGCCTTTGAACCACTCCTCGACAGCGATTTTGTCGATGATGGCGCGCGCTTTGGGGTCGTAGAAGTCTTTGGGGAGCTTGGTCTCCGGGCCGTGGGCGTCTGTTGCGTTGATAGTGTCCATGATTCCAGAGAGTCTTGGTCGAGAATCTACCGCTACTTTGGCTTCGTCAGGCATGTACTTAGACATGAGGTTCGATAGGTACTGCATGTCTTCGGTATCATTCCAACGTTCAGCGGTTCGTTGCGCAAAGGCGCGGCTGAGCTGGCCAAAACGTCTGCAACTCGCATCATTGGGGAAAAGAGTCTCATCGGCGGGCGTCCTAGTAATGATGGTGGGAGGAGGGAAATCAGCCGTCCGCGCAGATGGTGGGTAGAATCCCCAGAACGCTTGTTGGACGGACTCGAGAGCTCTTGGGATGGGAGTAGCCCGCAGGTAGATCATGTCACTATCAGCAATGAGCTTTGGCATGAACTGGAGCTGATCAACGTAGAGGTGGCGAAGACGTTCACCAAGGGCCATGGTGGTTTGGCGACCTTTGTCGGTAAGCTCTCCTGGTTGACAGATCGCATCAAACTCATTCTGTGGCCCTGATGCAATTACTGTGGATTGTCAGTAAGCTGTGTAGAATTGGAAAGATCAAGAATACCTGGCCCATCATCCATGCCGAAGGTCTCGATTCGTCGGCGGTACTTGAGCTGATCCCACCGTGTGAAGTCTTTGGTGCTCATGATGACACTCGATAACTGCCGTGCAGCATTGCAGTATGGCCAGTCTGCTATCTTCAGTATTTGGACATCCTCACATCCCGCGATATAGACGTACATGGCTGCAATCCGGTCTGTTGCCATGTCAGTTATCCGTCCTACGATAGTTGAAGATCGACTTACGTTCTGAAAACGCGGTGATACTGGCGTCCGTTCACCATGGCGTAGGAGCTGTTACGTTGTCAGGTAAATTCACACCAGGACGAGACCATCTCTTACGATTTGCACAAGTTGCAACTCCAGCTCTTTCGGATATAACTTCTTGAGTTCTTCTTCGGAGTAGAACGGTCTTGGAATATGAGTTGTCATGATGCTCAAGTTGAAGCGTCGATGAAACTATCAGCGACAGGAATTCAATGCGTCAATTATACAGATCTAAGATACAATGATTGTTGACTTTTGACAGAGAAGAGTGCGCTGAACTCAACGAGTCGGGCAAGCAGTTCCCGTCACGTGCTACGTCATTGGGTCATCGTCGGCCGGAGCTTTCCTTTTCGGGATTCGCGCATCGACGTATTTTGGAGCGCGGGAAGCTCGTCGCTACTTATCACCACGATCCGGAATTGAGAACGTGTAGGAGTTCTATTCTTATTCTAGAGGGGTCGTAGCGCGTTCACTCGTAATGCAGAGCAGGTGATAGATATTGTAGTCCTGTAAGTAGCGACATCGGTGCTGAAATGCACAACTAATGCAGCCGTCAGTTCTTTCGTTCACTCTACCGGTCGATTGTTTCGTTATGTTGGGCTCGTCCGTCTGTCGCCAATGTAGAGCGCACCTCAACCCACGCCGTATACCGTCCAGAATTCCTCAATGGCAACCGCGAGCCACGTTCATCTCGCTGCGCGGTCGGCAGCCGCAAGCCGACGCCCAAAAACCCGCAGCACAAACACATGCAGATGAGGCAAACGCCGCACACGGAAACGACCAAAATCCCTTGTACAACCTGATCGATCAACCTTCAACGAGTGATCCGGCCCGCGGCAGCGGATCTCAGCGCGTTGGACGATATTCAAGACAGCTGCGCGACAGCACAGGAAACGTGGTAGAGCATATCGATCCCGGTCGTCCAGAGACAAATGCAGCTGTAGAGGATGATACTAAATCGTATGCGACGCGCCTTCATAAGCGTCTGCTAGATCCAAACGAAGACATGGTGAAGATCTGGGCATTATTCAACAACACCTACACATCGGCAGACTGCGAAGCTCTTACGAACCCCTCGGTGGATGACATGCGCATAATAAACGACAAGTTCCTATTCGGCAAGCTTCTTAGACGTGTAGTCCGGGAGTTCTGCGTAGAAGGAGAGCGCACGGTCACGCCAGTAATCGCTTTGTTCAGGTACGAGCAGCTCGGCATCGCCCCTCCTGGTTTATGGATCAATGCCGTGATTGAACCTCTAACGCATCAAGTGATGCTCGCCGCCAATGGTGTTAGTTCACCACTGCAAAGGGATTTATCCTCCCTACTTTTTGAACTTGTCTCAGTCTGGCGGCTGTTCTTCCAATGCAAAGGGAACGGCAAGGCCCCACTGGAGGCTATAAGCTCAGAGTGGAACTTACCCGCCGTTGATGATTTGCCCCAGGTTGCCCAGTCGAAGGATTTCAATTATCGCTTACAGGAGTTCCACCCAAAATCCATCGGCAGTCCGACTTTGGGGTTCTGTGCCATCTACATGTTCAACCTGTCCGACGCCATTAATTCCAACGAGTCTCTCAAATCTCAAGCAGCACCTTTCCTAGGTCTGTTAGGTCGTGTTCTGGCTGGCGCAAGAGTGAATGCTGTTTTGAAATACCCGGCGTACTCGAAGCTTTTCACATCTCTCCCTAAAGAGGTGCAGGATGAGATCAGAAAAGAAATCGAGGCAGCGCCCAGAAAGGCTGTGAGCATGTTGGGACAGCGACCAACGAGCTTCGGCATAGAAACGACCGAATCGACTGGTCATGCTACGACTGATCTGGAGTCTTTCAATCTCAAAGCAATAGCGCGCGCAATCGAAGCCAAAGCATCACCTATGGTGCTTGAGGGTCATTGGAAGCGCGTTGTAAGGGACTACACACAGGGCGGCAAACCGTCGATACCGCCGAGAATTTACAATGCTTTCTTATCTGGATATTTGGTCCTTCGAGAGGCCAAGCGCTCAGTCGAAGTATGGAATCACATGATGGCAAACGGCGTCAAACCTGAACTGCCCACTTGGGTTGCAATGCTCGAAGGATGTGCAAAAGCAAAGGATCTTGATGGCTTCAACGCGATGTGGGAGCGTCTGCAGAGCGTCGGCTTAGAGCCAGACAATTATGCCTGGACAACGCGTATACACGGCCTGATGTCGTTTCGTCAAATCGATGTTGGCCTGCAAGCTCTTGATGAGATGGGGAACAGATGGAAGTCAGCAGAGACTATCAAGAACACCCCTCCGTCAAAGCCCATGAACTCCAAGGGCGCCAAAAATTCTCCGACTTCTGCGAGCCTGACCAACCACTGCACAAAACCAACTGTGGAGGTCATCAACGCCGCTGTCTCTGGTATCGTTCAACTGCCAGCGACTGCTCGCATAAACCAGCAGAAGCGTATCGATTATGCGCAGAAGATACTCAGATGGGGAACGCAGTTCGATGTTAAGCCTGATACGCGTACATTCAATATCCTCATCCAGCTATACCTTCGCGCGGGCGACAATGCCACGGCATTCAAGATCCTCAAGCAAATGGAGCTGAACGGACTATCAGCAGACGTTTCGACACATACCATGCTCATGACAGCAGCCTTCGACAACCACACCTTGGACGGTATGTCGGAAGCTGATCAAGCAAGGCATCTCATCAAGATGTTTGAAGACCTGGAGGCTGGTGGCCTACGCTTGAACGCCTACGTCTACGCAACAGCCATTGACCGTCTGCTAAAGCAATACGAAAGCCACAATGCTGTCCGCATTATCATTGACCACATGCGCGCCCGCAACCTCTCACCAAGCGCACATGTCTACACCTCACTTATAACCTTCTACTTCCAACAATCACCACCAGCCATCGAAGCCGTCGACTCGCTGCTATATCAAATCTTCGAATCCGCGCACACCGACACCGACAGAATCTTCTTCGACCGCTGCATTGAGGGCTATGCTGAACATGGCGAAGTAGGCAAGATGATGAGCGTGCTCCTACGCATGTCCAAGGACGGCAAGCACCCCGGATTCCCAGCACTCACGGCGGTTATCAAGGCGCTCGTTGAGGCCGGCGATCTGGATCGCGCGCGATTCATCGTGCGAGATGTGCAGCGTGGCGAGGGCATTGCGCAAGGCGGTGTCAGGGGCGCATACAACGACCAGAAGCACTTTCTACACATCGCGAAGAACTTGGGTGTCGGGGTGGATGAGGAGCGTATGGGAGACATGTTCAAGGTGCCGAATGATGCACGGGTACTTGATGAGCAGATCAAGGTGAGGATGCAAAAGGAGCAGGAGGAGAGTGAGAGGCATGCTGCACAGGAGCCTGAGCAGACGCGTTCTGAACTGAGGGACTTGGGGCCTCCAGAGCAGGAGATCCACAGCTTCCTGGACAGTGAGCCGCGACGCTGATGCTGAGGTTTGGTTTGACGATGGTAGAGGCCTCGTCAGCTCGCTGCAAGGCTTCACGTCACAGCCTCAGGCGTCGTGGCGCGCAGGAAGCCACGCACGGATTGTATGCCACAAATGTATATCTAGACCGGCATATTCATGCCAATGTACAACGACTACCTATGTACGACACGCTTCGCACAACGGTCGCACATCCCCCTTGGCAATTGCTTAACCGCTTTGACGGTGCGTGCGACAAAGCTTCGCAGGCCAGTCTCGCTAGCAAACGTTGTGCACTCTGACGCGTAAAGCACTAGAAGAGCGTCTCAACACAGATTGATGTTTTGGATGCGCAGGGCGTCCCGCGGCGCTGGCACATTTGCCGGAACGCGCCAGCGGGACTCTAGTGCGCATCGCCCTGACTGGCGCGAATGGCGTGTACAGCATTCTTCCATAGTCTGAAACACTTTTGTCTTCACCGAACACGTGGGAAAAACATCAACAGGGAGCCCACTACTTTGATGTTGTGGCTAGTGAAGGTCAAAACAATGCAGACTAGTGAAATGTCTTTGAGGCCGCGCGGTCACTTCACTGGCAGCCATTGCTGGCGTTCTGGTCGAGGCCGGGCAAAGTTACTAAAGTAGAAAAGTAGATGAAGAGGAAATGAAAAAGGCGTCCGGTATCGTGCCGCAGCAGTTCAGACCATCGGATGCGGTCCGCTCACTAATCCCTTTCTTCGTGCTCCGCGAATCGTGCAATTCTATACTACCATAGTAGGTAGGAGTGCCTGGGCTCTCCTATCTTGCGTACCGATCACGCCCCTTGCTTTGAAGCCATTGGCGCGACTCGCACGTGCATGGGGAGGTTGCCTGAAAGGGTAGATTGGCTGTGATAGCGGCGGAGATAGTCTCACTGCCGCGTAGGCCTCATGCTGGTGGCATCCCCTTCATCGTTTTGTGTGAGGCGGCAACGTGGATAACGGAAAAACGGAACAGGGAGTCTGGTCGAGCGTCTGGTCGAGACTCAAGTGGTGAGGACCATGTTCAGCTGAGGTAGGGAGAAAGGGAGGGATCAGTGAAGGAGTGTTTGGGGTCGATGAAGGGGATGCTGGCCGTATGACGGAGAGTCAACAGGTGGACGGTGGGTCGGTAGGAAAATAGACTGCCACAAGGAAACATGCAAAGTGAACGTCGGATGGTCGACCGGGCATAAGACGACAGTGGTGACCTTGTCAATTCCTGCTAGTTGAAGCTATGATTGCTTGGGTGCTTGAGTACTGACCGCAGTCTGATACAGATGCAGCTTTGTGGTAAGATTACGTTGCTGGGTCGCTGGCCAGGAGGGCAGTGTCACTGCTCCAATCTCAGGGCCGTTCGATAATTCAGCCTTGAATCTTAGATGGGATTAAGGTTGGCTGAGTTGGAGTCTGCCCGCCAATACCTGCCAGTTGTCAACTGAGCTGTGAGCGTGGCTTATTGTTTGGCGCAGCAAGGCTGTATGAGCATAAGCCCAGTAAGCCAAGATTGGTACCGCATTAGGGCACATGCTGCAGCCTATGAAAGTTGGTTTCCTATCTGGATCATGTGAAGAACAAGACCAAACTTGTCCTTGGTCTGTATCGGCTTTGCAACTAGAAAGATCTTTTCGACCAATGGATGTGGCGCAGCGCATGGCCGTTGAACTTTGCTGTCCCGAACATCACAATCTCTCCGATCTCGATAGTGGATGCTAAAGACATGGATGCTGACTTCTGCCCTGATATTGGGTCAGGAAATGGCGCAGAGCGGGTGAAGGATGGCAAGCGTTTGTTGGTCGGAAGGTGCACGGCATGCTCCGCAGCGGCACTTGTGCAGTGACAGCTCTGACGTCCCAGCGCCATGAAATTCGCGTGTTTCATGCCTACCAAGTTCTAGTTTGCGTAGTGAACAGAATGCAGACGCTTAGGTCATGCATGTTTCGAAAAATACCTTACGTGTCGAGGGGCAGTCGTGAAAGGCTTTCCAAAGGTGATAGTCGATAGCAAATGTTGGACGAGATCTACGGTTGGTCGTCTTAGGCCCGGCTTTGCGGTCGCTAGCATGCGTCGACTCAGGAACCAATTGATTCTCCGGGCCGACGAAGAGAAATCAAGGAGTTTCTGCGGGTCAGCCAGTTCAAGAGCAGCAGTTATGACGGCATATGCTCCGCTCTGGCTGCCCGCGACAACGGTTTTAACTTGCTGCTGGAAAGCGTAAATAAATCTTCTCAGGCTAAGAGGACGTTGCGGGGCAATGATATTATCTCTGATATACACACTGATTCTGCTTGGAGAGTGCCAAAGAGGGTTACTTCAGGCACGTGACGAGTTGGATAAATGCTCACCCGTCAGATTTGAGTGAGACCCAAACCTCTTGGGAAGGTCTTCGCGCTGTGGCCGCATTAATGCAAGGAATCGACGAATCACAGCGGCTTCGCAGGCATGCGCCCGAAGATTCTGCACAGCCTCAGGCTGAACAACGGTGGTTCCTCCGTAGGCCATCGGTGTCGGCAAAGGGCAGCCACCGCGTGCATGCGCTGCGTAATGCCAGGCCTCGATGTCTTCGCAAGTGTCTTGAGGGGGTCCGAATCTGTCAGACGGGACAAGTGTTGTTATCGTAGTCCTGTCGCTGTTGTTGCGGTCATGGGCCCCTCGTTCCAAGGCTGTGGAAGTGGGGAGGCAGCTCGTGCTGGGCTCTGTCAACAAAGCATGATAGATTACCACTTCTGTATCATTCAGCCATGACATGGGGTTGCGATGCCATGCCTGTGCTCTCCAGGAGGCAGACCCACGTCTGAGCGGCCGGACGGCGGAGGGAAAGGATCGACCGAAAACTCGACCCGGCTGGGATGAGCTTGTCCATTCCCGAAATAGGGCGATTGTGCTCCGCCTCCCTGAAACGCCTCACATCGGCCCCAGCAAAAGACCGCTGATGGCCTCCTCCTTGATCGACCCATCTCCCTCGCTCTTGATCCTTCACACCCACCAAACCACTCGCTATCTCTATAACCACCATTTCACTTCACTCTTCGACCGCGCTCGCGACGCTTTTGCAATCGTCACAGAGAGAAACCAGCTGCTCAGCCACACTTTCGGCAAAACCGGACCCATAAACGAGCTGACGCGTTCTTCTGAAGCCTACTAACCGCCTTGGTCCCTTCCCAGCGCCGCACCCCAAAGTACGTCTCTGCCTGCCTCAGGGCTCTACCACGACTTCCCAGGACCACCCCATACATACGCAACCATGGCTACTGCCGTCCAGCCCGCGATGATCATGGCTCCTGCCTTCAACCCTCACATCAACCAGTGCCAGGATCCGGATCAGGAGTTCTTCGACTTCAGCCAACTGCCCTCACCCACACAGCCCGGACTCAAGCGCGAGTCGAGCGCAGTCTCCAACATCGCAAGCCCGACCAGCACCACCATCGACGAGGAACTGCAAGAGGCTGCTAAACCCAGCCACGAGTATGAGCGCTTCAAGCAACAGACTGGCATCCCCTCTGGCTCTCTCGCTGGCCTGAACGCCGGTTACAATTCCGGCTACCCTGTCTTCTCGTCGTCTGGACTTGATATGATGGGCAACGACTCGATGATGGACGGATGGAACAGCGGCATTGGCATGGACATCAACATGGGCATGGATTACGCGCCCAACGCACCCAACACATACATGTCCTTCAACAACGACCAGGACGACTTTGTGGACCCCAGCGCCATCCAGCAAGAGGAGGTCCCCGCCGTCAGACTCTACCCTGGCATGCACCAGCAGCAGGCTGCTCTTGCCAAGGCACAGCAACAGGCGCAACAGCAAGCGCAACAGCAGCGTCAGCAGCAACAGATCGCACACCAGAGGCAACAGGCGCAGCTGCACGCACAGCAGCAACAGCGCCCCACACCATCCCAGAGCAGCCGCAAGACGTCTAGCCCATTGAGCGACGCGCGCACAGAGGAGACCATCCAACGTGTTGTTGCTCAAATCCGCGCGGACAGCCAGAACGCTGCTCTTGCCTCTCAGGACCCCAACGGCAACGTCCTCCCCCACATCATCCGTGCCAAGAAGGACGAGGAGGATATGGACGAGGACGAGCGTCTCCTTGCTTCGGAGGAGGGCAAGAAGCTCAGCTCCAAGGAGCGTCGCCAGCTTCGCAACAAGGTCTCTGCTCGCGCTTTCCGCTCGAGGAGGAAGGGTAAGCATCACTGCTGTTAACACTTGAACGTTGCTAACATGCCACAGAATACATTGGACAGCTCGAAGGCGAGGTCGCCATGAAGGTCCAGGAAGCCAATGAGCTCCGCAACCAGAACCGTGCCCTGATGGAGGAGAACGCCCGCTCGCGCGCTTTCATCGAGCGCCTGCTCAGGCACAAGGCTTTCGGTCCTTTCCTCGAAGACTTGGTTGCTGAGGAGAACATCGCAGCCCAGACTCCCCTGGCTTCCATGCCTTCAACCTCAACTCCCATCACCACCGCACCGGCACCGGCTCCTGCCTCCTTTCAGTTCTCTCAGCCTGAGAGCACCCACGTTGGCATGACCATGGTCCCCGAGACTCAAGTCGACTTCTCGATGCTCAACATCAACAACAACAACAACGCCAACAACAACGCCAACTGGAACATGAACAACGGCTTCAATGGCTACCAGCCCCGCGTCTTCGCTGTTACTGAGCTTCCCGAGGGCCCCGCCAACCCGCTTGACGTCTCCGCCATGTCTGGCAAGGGTTACAGCACCATCTTCGCTGCCGAGGATGAGGCATCCACCGAAGAGGAGCTCAAGCCTGAGTACCCGGTCATCGAGCGTCCCGTGCAGACTCAGCAGCCTGCCATGGCCACCATCGAGGAGGGTGAGGTCGAGGACGAGGAGTACGATCTGTACCGCTCCTCGCCGGCCCCATCTGCTGCTCCTGCACCGTTTGAGATGACCTTTACCAACCCCGAGAAGTCCAGCCGCTTTACCTTGGTTGTCTCGAATGAGGCTACCGAGGCCATGCTAGCGGAGCGCCTGGAGAGGAAGATGACTGCCATGGAACCCGCATTCCAAAGAATAGCAGCCATCACATCGATGCTCGACTGTTAGTACGGTCTGCACATGATTGCCTTATTCGTTCCAACATGCTTGTGCCACCTTAGCGACCTTTTCATCTCGACCGCATTGGCGAGACAAACACCTTCACTTCTAGACTGCTCTGTATGACTGTACGATTTCTTTTGTCACCTATATCCCAAGCTGAGCCTATTGTGGGCCGCTGGAAGTCTGGCGTTGATTTGTTGCGTTTCCTTTGTTTGGGTGCTCGAGCCGCCCGTTGTGGGCGTGCTGAGCAGGGTATGGGCGGGTGTTTTCACTTGGTTGTGTATATATAGATTGGATCGGCGTTGTACTGCTGCAGTGAAGCACAACGCGGTCTGGTTGATAGTGCTGAATGGATCAGTAAAATGCTACTACCCTGTGCCTACTGTGTGATTGATTGTCATCAAGACTGCATTGTCTCGGCACATTTAGGATCGGCACATTTACTACATGTACATCTACCCCGGACCTAAACTAACCTAACCTAACCTACTGGTACTCTCAAGCCATAACGTTCTTCGGCATTACTCTCTTTTCTTCCAAGCTCGACAAGCCCGTCTGGTATCTGGTAGATTACATTGCTTACCAACACACCACCTCACTCCATCCGTCCATCAGTCCACTCGACTGGCCTTCGCTACCCGCCCACCCATATCTGGGGAGAACAGGGTTTCACATGCAACGCCCTCAAGCCCAGCATTGGCATCTCGTTTCACGGAGCGGAATTGTCATCTCAGTCTCCGGACCGAAACTACGTCCGGCCCGAACTGAGCATTTATCTTCGGGGCTTGGCTGGCTGTAGTACCTGCGTGCTAAGAAGATGGTATAGGAGCGGATATGCCGGGTGCTTGCTGGGGTAGGGAAGGGTGGTCGTGCAGGTAGTTTGGTAATATTACAAGTGATCGCTGGGGGTGCTGGGGTCTGGGGAGTTGGGGTGTGTGGCTGGTGAGGTTTACATGGGAGGGAGATAAGGTTTGGGTGGAAAGCGTTCCTGGTGCTTCCGCGATCCGGGCGGTCCGCTTGGTCCGCGAGACAGGCTGGTGTATTGGTCAGTGTTTTGCTGTGTAGAGATTTATAACCCCTGGAGCTCTCGTCTGTTTGAAGGGCGCTAGGTTGAGGAAAAGCTATGTATTGGTTTGGTGTATGTCGGATATATAAGAAGAGATCTAATTGTCGTAAGTAGTAAGAAATATGACACAGTGAAGATGCTCGTCCTTCGCAGCAAAGTATCATGCTCTAGAAGGTAGCCACCATAGCGACTCCCACCGCACTCAACAACAGTGCAGCGACCTCAACACGCCCGCTCCCGCTCTTCTTCGCGTCCTGCGCCGCCTGGCCCTTGTTGTACCCATTGCTGCCCGCAATCGCAACCACGAAGCCTTGATCCGTAAACCCTGAGTTCACCGTGTTCTGCTTCGTCACAGCATCGCCCCAGAACACACACTTGATCACCGTACTGCTAGGCGCATCCGTGCATCCTGTACCCAGGTTTATCGTCGGGGTCCTCTCAAAGAAAATGTTGATCGCTGTGCAGCCGGATTTCGCGTCGCATTGTGCACTGCAGTTGGTCGTGTCATAGGAAGACAGCTCGGAGATGCCCAGATACTTTGTTGCCGTGGTCGAGGCGTGCAGGTTGGTGAAGGCCGATGTGTAGTTTGTCGGCGTTGTGGCGTTCTTTGCAAAGTCTGCGAAGGGCTGGTAGGCAAGGAAGGCAACAGATGTGTCGGGGGAAGGTACGGGGCCGGCGCCGCGTGTGCGGTTGGTGCAGGTATTGTTATCCTGGCGCTCAACAAGGACGGGTGTTCGCTTTAGGATCGCGGGTGTTTCGCCAGCAGCTGCAGCGGCGGCAATGGAGGATGTTGCGCTCGCAGCATCGTAGGTCACGGCTGGAGGAGGGGCGAGAGGATCGATGGACAGGTTGGGGACTGGGGCGTCGAGTGCAGCGTCGATGTTGATTTGTTGGGCCGTGGTAAGCGTGAGCGCTGCGAGCAGCGAGGTTATGGTCGTTGAACGCATGATTATGAACGAGCGCAAAAGAGCGTGAATTAACAAAAAGCAGATCGATTACTGGAGAGCGCGATTCCTCGCAGGTCTGGATAAGAGGAGCAAAATGAGAGAACTGCAGTATTGAGTTCAAGGGCACTATCAGCCATATCTGCGGCTGTTCGTTGTCGAGACCGCTAGCCACAAACCAGGGTACCTGCGTCGAACCTGCCTTTATTGAGTATGGTCCATGTCCGGAAGCGGCGGTTGAGACCTGTTGGTGTGCGGTAGCGCTGCGTCTGGATGCTAAAATCAATGGAACAGCGCCTCGGCGTCTGTGACAAGAGCTGAGGCTGAAGCACAGGGGAGATTACATTTTTGCTCTGCACGAGTAGGTATTACTGTAGTACAGGTGAGCAGACTGGAAGTAATATAGCGATCTTACGCTCTCCAACTGTATTCTCCAGATTGTAAAAGAAACATGGAGTAAAGTGGTGAGGTTTGGTTTCTGACGGGTGATCGACGGTTCTGCTGGGATGTGCCTGTGCGCACAATCTATACTTAGCTGGTACTTCGCCTTCCATAGATGTTCGATTTCGAACACTAGAACTCACATCGACTTTGACCGGATGTATCGCTGATGTGCATTCATATCGGACTGATGTTGGACATGAGGGTTATAAAATGAAAGCTGCGATGTTCTCCAGGGCTGCATATCGCGCACCTCTGTACTCACCTTCGTCCATCCAGAAACCCTGCGACCCAGGTGCTCAAATCCACTGCAGGCAGAGAATAAATCGCACAGAGATCGTCATCATCACTGCAGCAGCATCAAAGATCCTGAAAAACATTCCCGCAAAGCAGGTTCACATGCCCCGTCAACCCTGTTCATCCCGGTTGGGATCCGAGAATCGTACCACCCTGTCACCCCACCCGCAACCCAGCTCACATCTCTCGCCACCGCAGCCTTCTCCAGACCCAAACATCGTCTGACCCCATTACCGGGACTCTGCGAAGGATGGCGAATGTCATGTCCCCAGCCAATCAGATAATTCGCAAAATGGGTGCTCGTTCGATTTCGCACGTCCATTTGGGTAAGGCTGAGAGGCTGTGATGAAGAGAGATGAGGATCACGCAACCCGCACGTAGAGGGGATTCTGCTTGCGTCGGCGGACACCGTACGATGTGTAAAGGAGTCAGATACGCGGGATGGATATAAACTTATGGTGTTTCTGTGTTACTTTCATTATCCAGTTACAACAGCATCTATCAATCAATCAGTCAATCCACCGGCCTACATACCTACCAGCCTTATTATTATCTCTGCTCAGATTACCTACATCACTACAAGCTTGACCTAGTCAGCATTACTGAGCTCGCAACAAAGCCACTAAGCCACTTCATATCATCACCCGTACATCAACAATGCCAGCGACACCCAAATCCTTCCTCCCCGCCTTCACCGGCTTCATCGGTACGTCTCCTTATCTTCCCTCCTCCCTGTACCTACACCTCCATCAATCATCCGCCTTCCTCTCAAGCCTACCTTTGCAGCTCACTAACACCCTACAGTCTTCGCATTCTCCTACACTTTCGTCGTCGCATCGAAAGAAGGCGCCGCCATGGACATGGCGCGCACACGGTGGCAGAACCAGCATGCCAGTGCACGCAATGTGCTCTCGGGGGGCGTAACGATGATGGATGCTGTGGAGGAGAAGATGGGGAAACAATAGCATGCTATGGTAGTGGAATGGGATGGATGGGTGGTGCATTTATGGAGTTTATATGGAGTTGGGCTTGGAAAGGGACTGGGATTTGACTTTGCATTTGGGGAGACTTTTTGTGGAGTGGGAGGAGGATTAGCATGGGAATACCATATCATACCTTCACATTAATGTGTTAGATGTAATATGTCTAAGTGAATGTGCGGTGAGGCGAAGAAGATGGATTCTTTATCAAGTAGCCAAATGCGCTGGTACATGCGCTCCATGGGAGCTCGCATGTACCGGATTCTTGAGCCGAAACGCCTTACTCAGCACAATGCGGTGTTGAAGATTAGGATATATATACAAGAAGAAACACCGCGTGACATCGTACAACCCCTTCCCAATAACATCAGGGAGATCAAGAAGATTATTTCCGTGTGGCCTGGATGGCTTTCTCGAGGCCAACGATCCTTAGACTCTTGCCGCGCTTGAGACTGCCGCTCATGAGCTCGGCGGTGGGGATGACGGCATCGTTCCAATGCCTGAAGACGGCCTTCATGTCGCGCGGTACGCCCTCGAGGACGATGGTGGTGACGGGCATGAAGGGGCGGTCCTCTTCTGAGACAGCGAGGATGCCGTATTCCTGTGCGAACATGAGGGCTGTGGAGAAGGCAGGAGCCTGGCTACGTGCTAGAGCGCCGACGATACTACTCAGGTTAGTATCCTATTACTTACAACTGATCAATCAAACTTACATGTACATCTCAAAGAAAGCATCCAGAACGTAGATGTACTCGGGCTCCAAATCGCGCTGGCAAAAGGGCATAATCTCCACAATCTTGGTCGTGATACCCGGCGGGAGCGGGCTCTTCGGAGTCATGGGCGTCTGTGGGCCAGGTTCAGCGTGTGCGCCAGTAGAAGTGGGAGAAAGCGACTGCGCAAACGAGCTGCGGCGCAGGTTCGCGAAGAAGGAACCCACCTGCAGGCTTTGTCCCCATCCTCCCGAGGCCTCTTGTTGCTGGTCTATCTTGTACAGTCGTGCACGGTAGCGGTCCGAGGTCGCTTTGTAGCGCCAGTGGTCGGCTGAGCGCGGGATCGGAGGTCCCTTGTGCGTGGGTGGGGGAAAGGTGTTGATGAGATGCTGAGGCTCGGAGCCTTCGTCGATTTCTTGGAAGTCGCCTGTGGGCGCGAGATCCATACCCATCAGTCGTGCGCCGGACAGCTCTTCGGCGGAGCAGCCGCGACCTTTCCAGAGGTAGACCTTGCTGGCCTCGGTAGAAATCAGGTATACAAAGGCAGAGCAGAAGCTGTTCAGCGCGAAGTCGACCTCATCGAACGCAAGGTGACCAAGGTGACGGCGTCCGCACAGCATGAACTGTTTCGATGCTGGCTTGATTCCACGTCTGGTGATGACAATGCCCCCAAGGGCGTCGAAGAAGTTGGGTGGCTCGTTGCCTTGACGGACAATGAGCAATCTCGCTTGATTCTGCTTTGCGTGGTTCCTTGCGAACAGCTGTGCATCTTCGATGTTTGATTCAGCAACGTTATTGCCTGCCCAGAGGTACACGTCTGTGTTCTTTGCTCCCTTTGAGTCCGTGTAGACATGTGTACAGATGTACATCGAGTCCTGAAAGAGCACGTGTTGTTCGTGCGCTGGAATGGAGATCATCTTGCCATCTCCTGTGATCTCATGGATCTCTTGCTTCTGGGTGCGCACCTTTCCAGCTGGCCCAAGGTCGAAGGGTGGCGAATGCAACACCTGCACTGTGTCGATATTTTCTGGCAGTTGGCCTTCAGTCACGGGGGCCTCATCGAAGAACTCGGCGAACAGTCCATCGTGCTTCGGTGTGGCTGGTGCTTGTGCTGACTTAGGAGTATCAGGCTGCTGCCTGTCAGCGCTCCTGGGCGGTGACATTGGCAGGTCTTTGGAGAGCCGGGGACTTGACTCTCGTGACCGTGATGCTCCTCCACCAAATCCACCAAAGCCACCCAGACTAAAGCCGAGACCAGCTGGCTTAGTCTTTGGCTGCAAAGGTGCCGGGGGAAGGGGCTTCGAAGAGAACGAGTCTGGTCGAGCTGGGGACTCAGGCTTGGACTCAGCCTCAGGCGATCGCACAAGACCAGCATCCTTCATCGCAGCCTTTTCGTCGGCCTGAGTGGGTAGCTTGATTGGTGACTTTGTCCTCTGCGGTACAGGTGAAGAAGGTGCTGACTGTCGACCCCAAAGGGCTGTTGCGGCTTTCACAGAAGAGAACCCTGACTTTTGGGGCGAGCCTGCATCCTTGACTGGCGAAACTTCAGCATTGGGAGTTGGAATCTCCTTCAACACGGTTGGCTTTGGCGACTCCTTCACTGGCGGTGTAGGCAACGGCCTGGAAAATCTAGAAGATGTGACGGAAGGGGGTGGCGATGGAGATGTTGGTTTTGGTGACTTGATCGATGCAATTGATGGTGATTTGATCGATGTAATTGATGGCGACCTGGCCGCCTCTGGGTTTGGTGACTGTTGTGCAATGTTGAATGCTCCAGAACTGATCCTCTCGGACTTCTTTGGCACACTTGGTGAAGCTGTCTTAGGTGTTCCGATGGACTCTGGCCTAGGTGACTGCTTCGGGATGCTTTGTGTTCCAGAAATTCTTCTCTCCAGATCAATTGATGACGGCTTCTTGGCCACTTCCGGAGTGGGAGCCTTGTCAAACTTTGCTGAGATCTGGCGTGGCTTGGCTGGTGTCACAGGCTTCTCACCGATGGACTCTCTGGCAGGCTTACTGGTTACTGAGGGCTCCTCTGATGCTCCGTTAGTCTTGAGTGGTTCAGAGCTAGGAAGGATTTGCCTGGTTTTGACCAACGGGGCAGCAGCAGCAGTGGCATTCACCTTCTCGGGGACCGTTTCAGGGACCTTCTCCGGCTCCGGGGCAGATTTCTTGGCTGCTGGTGTCCTTCTCTTCGGTCCACGGGCGCGTCCTTTGGTCATGTGTGTCAGCTCTGGAGCAGGTCCTGATGGTTCATCCTGGGCTGGCTTTGAGGTGGGAGATTCACCAGCACTCGATGTGGACTTCTCAGTCGCCAGTGGAGGTGGGCCGCGAGCTAGCATTCCAGCTAAAGCAGGGTTGAAGCGATCCGCTAACTTGCTAGGCTTGGTGCTGTCCTTCTTTGCAAATAGTGGAGCTGGTGATGCTGGTTTGTCGTCCTTCTTTTCAAGATTTGGTCGTTCCACTCCTCGTAAGCTTTTCTTCCTGGCCAGTGCTTCCGGGACAACCTTCTTCTCCTCTTCCTTGGCGACTATAGGGAACTTTGAAATGCTCTTCGAACGATCAAGTCTTCCGCGTATCGCAATGGCTTCCGGTACCTCAGTAGGCTTTGAGATGCTTTCCGATCGCTTGAGTGCCGAACCTTCCTCCTGAGCCTTTTCCAGCATGGATGACCTCTTCTCTTTCAAGCTTTCCCTGAACTCATCGCGACGAACAGTAGGTTTCGGCCCACCAGTCACGTTTAAGGCGTTCTTACCGCCCACAATGTTGGCTTTGAAGATGTCAGGTGCGACAAAGTTCTTGGTCTCTGCCTTTCGTAGCTTGCCAAACACATTCTGAAGTTCCGATTGCGCTTGACTCTGAGTCTTGGGTGCGTCGCTTGTGGGGGTTTGCCGCGACTTCAGGCCAGCACGGAAGTCCTTCTTGGGAGGTGTATCCGGCTTCTGTTTGGCAGCAGGCGGGAAACGTGACAGTACCGACTTTGATGGCGCCGGTGACGGTGCTGCCTCCTTGTCCTTTTGAGGTGCTTCTACTGGGGTCTCGGGATCAGATTTGGGAGGTTCAGTCTTTGTAGGCTCAATCTGGAGAGGGGTTGTCTGCTCAGCAGACTTCGACTTTTCAAACTTGGGCTTCTCTGCATCTTTGACTGGTTCTAATGTCTTGACCTCCTCTTTCAAGGGCGACGATGGCTTCAAGTCTACTGCAGGCTCCAGTGACGGTGTGGCCTGAGCTTCTTTGGGCTCCTCTTTCGCGAAAGGATCGAACTTCGAAGAGTCGAGTTTCAGGGCATCGAGTTTTGGAGATTCTAGCTTTGGCGACTCGAGAGTCGCTTTGCGAAGCGACACCGGTCGGAGCTGAACATCCTTGAGGGGTGAAGCTGGACGTGAACCCGACTGTTCTCCAAATGGAGTTCCTAGAGGACTGCCCTTGCCAAGGTCGACACTGCCACGTTGTTGCTTTGCGCGGTTGAGCTCAGCCATCCATGCTGGCTGTTGCGGGGATGCTGGAGCCAACGGCTTCGGCGAGTCCGGTTTGTTCAAGGCATTCTCGAGCCAGCTCGATTTGGTCGGGCTCCATCGCTTGGACGGACTGGATGCCCGGTCACCGTCCTCACTTTGGTCCTTGTTACTGAAGGTGGAGTGCACAGACTTGCTGCGGCTGTGACGGTTTGGTATCGCTGGCCTTACAAAGTCATCCTTCGGGGCGGTATCGATGCCAAGACCTTTCATGGTGGTGTTGCTGGAGCTGGATTGGGGGCGCGAATGAGGCTCAGCAGACTGCTCCCTGCTGAGGCTTGTTGGACGCTCCATCTTGGACAATGAGCCGAATCCAGACATTGCACTCCCTCGGTTGCTGAAGCTAGAGCTCTGTCTGTTCAGGGTAGGAGGCGTTTGGGTACTCCACCTTTTGCTGACGCTGTCGCTGCGCTTGAGACTTGCACTCAGGACGAAGCCACCCATGCCCTTTGTTGGAGACACGGGCCGCTCGCGCTCTGGTGACAGTCTCCCTTGCGTCGGTGACATGAGCGGTCCGCGTGCCGGCCCTGCGTTGTCCCCACTTTCCCCAGTGACCCCTTGTTCGGACGGCGGGGCAAACTTTTGCGACTCGAGTGTCGGCAGGGGCGATCGTGTTGCTGCTGTGTCTGCGTCTCCGCCTGATATCGATGTTGCGGTCGAGAAGCGGTTGCTCATGGCGGTGCTGCCTCGCATGGAGCCACCTCTCGACGTGGGCCGGCTCGACGGTGTGCTTTCTGTGGGAGGGCTGGCCAGCTCGGGCTCCTTGGAAGATGTTGCAGAGTCTCGTGAGATGGTCGAGTCGCGGGACATGCCGGGGAGCTGTCGCCTGCCTGATATTGAGCCGGCATCGGAGGCATTGTCTTCCTCGTTCCGCCTGTAGGCCGCTGAGCCTATGCCACGGTCTGCTGTCTGGCGAAAGTACGCGGGGTCCTTCGCGCCCAGCGAGGCTGCAATCTGGGCTCTCGAGGTAGGTCGCTCGGGCGACGAGGGGGCGGAGGCATCGCGAGAGGAAGGCCTGGCTGCCACAGACAGGGGCCGGCGCATGCTGCCAGACTGCGGGCGCTGCTTCCATGACAGCGTGCCCGAGCGGCCCAATGCTGCGGCGCTCGTTGCCGGCTTCTGCGGCTCGCTGTCGTCGGCCGTGGGCGCGGCGGAGCTCGTCAATTGCTGCAGCGAGGCCTCGCGGGCGGCGGCGTCGTCGTGCTGCGGCGGCGGGCTCATGGCGGGCGTGGGGGTGCTGGCCGCTTTTTCCTGCACCTGCTGCGGAGTGTGGACGGACGAGCGGTGCAGCGACTGCGGCGTTGTGGGCTTGTCGGGGGAGATGGAGCGCGCCCGTTCTGTTTTGAGCAAAACATCAGTGGAGTCAACACACAAAAAGAGACATGCACCGACCTGCTCTGCGCGCTAACCGCTCGCTGCGGCCCTGAATCAGGTCTTCCTCGAGCTTCTTGACTCTCTCGGCGTCCTGCTGGTCGCGCTGCTCGCCCAGCTGCCGGATCCGCTGCACAAACTCCTGAGGGTCGATTTCCTCGGCCATGGTCGTGGATGGCCGCTCAACAATCAACGGCCCTCGATGTCAACACGCCTAAGACACAGTTCCCAATGCGTCCGTGCTACAAGACAGCAACACGTCGAGAATGAAGCTGCTCGGTAGTAAGGCAATCCCGGGCGGTATCGAAGCTAGACAGTCGTTAAATTGCTTCGAGTGCTCGGTGCATGCTTGGCCTGAGCGTTCTGTCAGTCACCGTCCCCAGATGTGATTCGGCGCTGCTGAAACGCTCGAATTGGCGCTGGACAAGGTCGAGCACGAGGAGCACAGTGGCAGAGGTGGAATGGTCACAGGTTGCGCAGCAGCTTGCAGTCGATGTTTGTTTATACTTGCACTACACTCAGCCGTTCTCCACACTTGAAGCAGTTGGGCCGGCTTGTGTCAAACCACCGCTACCCGGATTTAGCTTGCGACGATCCAGCGTCCCTTGCACCCATGCCGTGCTTGATACACTTCAGTACAGGAACAGGCGAGCCTTTGCGTCCTGTACTACCCACTGAAGCCCCTGCTGCAGGTTCTGCCCTGTCATGGCGCTGCAGCTCATGATTGTCCATTTGTGTGTTCTGATGGCGTCGAGCCCAAGTCCCTGCGTACCGTCAGTATCATTGGCCTAGCAACCCGTCCCAACATCAACGTCAGCACCCACCTCGCGCACATCGTCCTCGCTCATGGCGCCAGGAACATCGCTCTTGTTCTTGAACACTAGCAGACTTGCTCCTGATAGTCGCTGGCCCTGTCAGCATGCTGTGACGCCAAATGCTCTGGCTACGTACCTCCTCAAGCAGCAGCCCTGCCAGCTCATGCCGACAATCGCCTATGCGATCACGGTCGGTGGCATCGACCACCCATATGAGCGTGTCTGTCTTTTCGAAATAGTTTTTCCAGTACGTGCGCAGCGTCTTCTGGCCGCCGACGTCCCCTGTGAAGTCAGTCGATGCATATGCAGGAGTATGCAGGTACAGTACATATGTTTAATTTGTATCTCCATCATTAGCATTCTCGTCATCAACGAGTGGAGTTGGACGTACCCATCGTATTCTATTGTCTTGATAATGAAGCCCAGTGTTGGGCTGACACTGTTCACATCCTCGTTCATGATTCTTTTCACAATGGTTGTCTTTCCTGCATTATCCAGGCCCCTTCCGCCGTCAGCTTCAACTATTTCAACTGATGCATTCGGGCACACACAGCATCAAAATGCGCATCTCCTTGTCCTTTAATCGCGCTTTTCGTAATATTGACAACATGTTGACTTGTTTGGGTTCGGCGACTTCGCTCTGTCAATCGTCAACAAGCAGTACCAACTTCGAGCGTCGGGTGGAGCTGCCCCTCGGCAAGCATTGCCTCAACAACAGGATTTGTTGCTGGGACCAAAACCCACCGTCCACCACGAGGACCTTCGACAAAGGTAGATGCATTTCCAGATTTGCCGGTACGCCTTCAAGACGTGATAGCCCACACATACCCGATCTGGCCTGAACATTTTTTCTCCTCTAGTGTTCGACCGTATTGATCGTTTGGTCACAGCTGGATCGTTGCCTAGTGGACTAATTACCACTTCATTCAAAGCGCAAGTGCACAATGTTACCTTCATCTGGTCTTTTGGGAAAACATGTATTTTCAAAAGGTACCTCTGGGCGTGACGAGACGACAACCGTACAGCACGTCCTCCAATATAGCATTGTTGACATAGTTGGAATTGCCCCGACTACCTATTACCTGGAAGCCGTGCGGAGGGCTATCATAAAAAACCTGGGTTTCTGAAGAGTCACCTGTTGCCTGTGGCAGGAAAAGTGGCAAGGCTACAACGCTTCTCTCACCGTGAAATGCAATCCGCGAACGCTTGCCCTTTACATTTCGGTTCAATGACCTCACCGGTTCTCTTGCCTTTTCTACTTCATCTCTGGACTCAAATATTCCCTGCTTAGTTTGTTCCCTTCTAAGCTTCTGCGTTGAAGTAGCTGTGGTCGTGCCTACCTGTCATGGCTCAGTTCGCGCTCTGCTCCCGCCCCAACATAGCTCCAGCTATACCGTCAATCCTCAACACAGCCGTAGGACCTCACCAGAAGAATCACGCAAAATCTGGAGAATCATTGACCTGGCAGCAGCAAGAAGATCTCAAGGTAAAGAATGTAAGTGAGAGTAAGACTAGGCGCCCGGTTGCCTCCCTCACTTTTGCCCCCACCCGGCTGCCACCGATTTTAGCAAACAAACTTCGTTTGAGTTCACGCTCACCACTTATAATCTTCACTGCCGTTAATTCCCCACGCACACTGACTAATACAGCACCTCAAGCGAGGACGCAAAGATCGCAAGTTTGTGCCTCTCGACTTCGAAGCTAAGACAACGCAACCCGAAGCTGAAGCAGTAGGCCACGCGCCAACTGTCCAGCAGCTGGATGCTCAATCGAGGGCACCTAACAAGGCACATCCCCAGACCTCACATCATCACACCAAACAAGCCGCCACAGCCCAGTATCCATCTCCACCACAAGACCTCGATAACGTCACAAAGAAGCCCCGCAAGAATCGCAAGAGACGTCCTAAGACTAAACTTGTAGCAAGCAAGCAGATTGACAACATGTCTGCACCGCCAACAGGTGCTTATGTTCCACCACACATGCGCAAGCGCGCCCCACCAGCCGCTCAAACAAAACCGGACGTGAGGCTGGGAGACTTCATTGGCATCGGTTCTCCGCCAGTATCGGTTAATTCTCAAGCTGAGAAGGCTCTTCAAGTTCAAACCTCTCCGTAAGCCACTGCCTTCCCTCTGCGTCTTGCTCCAAGCTTACACAGGGTAGTGATGAGGCTGTCGCTCAAGACAATACTCCACTCTCACCACCAACGACAATCGAGGAGTCGCCAAAACCCACCAGTGAATGGAACGGCTGGGATAAGCCTGTACCCGAGCAACCCCCTGCACCCTCAACGCGAAAGGAGAACCCGCGCTGGCCAAGAGCTCCAAAGCCACGGAAAGAAAGACATGTGTGGATCAAATCGCGTGATATTCCCAAGAAATTGTCTGCTGGAAGTCAAAGTGATGGTGGAATCACTTTCAAGTCTGACAGCAACGGGGATCCTTCCTACGATGTCAAGAAGTTGATGGACTGGAATGGAGACTGGCTGCCACCGCCAGAGGAGTGGGCCGCCCGCAAAGGCTTCACCAATCGTCACTTCGGCCAGGTCATTGAAGTATGGGCAAATGAGCATAGCCGACACTGTACCAAGCCTATGAATATTGACACTCCAGCCTTCTTGGGTACGAAGAACGCCGATGGCAAGTGGATGAACAAGGACCTTGTACCACGTTACTGGCTTCATGATTCGATCGACAACGCCTCTCCACGCAAGTTCTGGGAAGAGCTTCCGCAGCGCGCCCCTGCTTCCTTAAGCGATGTTGACATCATGGACGATCCGCCGTACTGGGAACGCTGGGAGGATGACCAGCCCGACAACTGCTTCATGAACACATTGGTTGTTCCGGAAGCCAGGATCAATGTGATGGATGGCGACAACGAGCTGGAGAGTCCGTTTGCTTTGCTTTGTACGGCCGAACGACTGGCGAGGATCAACGACATCAAAGAGAATAAGAAGCGTCGTGATCACGCCAGGCGTAACAGGCCGATACCTGTCTCCGCTCAGCAGACGATACAATTCCCTGACAGGCAATTGAGGCCGAGAACCAACATCTACCTCCGCCCAGTTCAACCTGCTGATATTCGTGGCATTATGGTAAGTACTCAGTCCTCATGATGTCGAACAAGCATGGCCGAAGAGCTTTGACTAATAACTATACAGACAATCTACAATCACTACGTCAAGAACACAGTGCATGCTTGTGAGCTAGAGGAACAAACTGAAGCAGACATTCGCCTCCGCATCGATGATATTGTTCAGGCAGGGTTGCCCTGTCTTGTTGCAGTTGCAAAACGCAATCAACGCAAGGATACGCAAGGCTATGTGAGTGAGACCATCGTTGGATTTGTTCACCTCTCCGACGACGTGGGCCAATCAAGCATGTATCGGTTCACCTTTGAGCTTGAGCTATATGTCCACCCGGGCTATATTCGTCAAGGCATAGGCAAGTGTCTTTTCGACCAGATGATGTACATAGCCAATACCGGGTACAACAAGAGAGGCGGCTATGAGTGGAGAAATGACTTCGAATATCTCAAGACCGGAAAAAGGCGCACCGTCAAGACCGTTCTGGTAACACTACACTACGAGCGAGGTGATGATGTCGAATGGGCATCCAGCTACCTGGGAGAATTTGGGTTCAAAAAGGCGGGTCGCTTTGCGCAGATTGGTCACAAAGGAGGTAAGGTCGTGGACAAGGTCATATTCCAGCTGCAGACCACCGAGGTCATTAACCCAAGTGGTATACCTATGATACAAGGCTGATGTGTCAAGCATTTATCGGTAAGCACATTATCACTGAATCGTCAATCACCTGTTCACACTCACAGGTCGCTCGAACATCGTGCTACGTTTGATATTGGTATAGACGTTCGCGGGAACAGCTGTGGCGGGGAAATCTGCGGCTTAATTTCCTCCCTGAAAAGTTATCTGTTTTGTATCTTCACTTTTCTTTCCGATGGTTGCAACGGGTTCTGGCAAGGCAATGGCCAACCCACCTTACGAATAGGCCACACAATGCTTCTACATAGCCAGAACACAACGCGCAAGAGCGTACAACAGCACAATCAATACAGCAAACTGACTTTCATTCATTACTTGCTTCCACGTCGTAAAATCATCATCATCGTACCCATCGCCTACTACCCTATTTATCATCATCAGCAAATCCCCACCGCCCTGTCTGATCCAGTCCCAACGGGTTGTCACCCGTCTGCTCCTTTCCTGCAATACTCTCCGGCTTGCTCTCGTAGCTATCCTTGTTCTTGCCGCCAAGCAGCTCGCTCTTCTCGTGCTCTTCACCGAGCAACGGGCCCAGCGCGGGGCGTGTGGCGCCGCCCACTGCGTTACCCAGGGGGCCTGTGACTTTCTCTAGGGGTGCGCCGATGGGGCGGAGGGCTGTGCCGAGGACGTTTCCTTTGTGGTGTTAGGAGGTGTGAGACTAGATGTGGAGTGGTTGTAACGACATACCGACTGGGTCACCGACCTTGCTCAGAAGGCCCTTGGGCTGGGTATCTTCTTCCTCCTCTTCCTGGTTGGTAGTGGGAATGTGGTCGCCGCCCTTGGGTTGCTCCTGTTTGTCGGCCATATTGCTCGTTGCACGTGAACTGTATTATATTCTTCTTTGTTTGAGTTGAGAAACAGATCGTGTTTGAATGCGTTGACTCGTATGTATGTTGTATGTATTGGAGATCAGGTACAAGTTCAAACCTAGCTTCTGCACACCCTCATATACAGCGAACCACGGCTGGGCAGACATACCGCCTTAGCGGTCGCCGGACAGGTTTCTCGCAGCACAAGCGTCACCGTTGCGCGCAAACGCGTCTGACGTCACGGCGCGATGTTGCGCAACGCGGGCGTCAACGCTAGCCCCGCTGCGCTAATGTATCGCGCCAATCTGCTTTCCGACTGGCGCCGGGAAAGGGCAACTTTCAGATTGTGCGATCGACGGCATGTGAGAGTTGCCCGATCGGGCAGGTTGCGGTGTGGAGCGCGCCCGGCGGTGGGTTTGAAGGATGGCAGACGGGCCTTCTTACGCCACCCGTTTTCGACGGGCATCAATCTGTTGCTAGAATGGGAAACTCGGCGAAAGGCTTTGCGGCCCTTTTTCAGGAGGGTTTCGATGGATATTGGGAGAATTGCCTTGTGTGGTAACTGTCAGTGGCGGGACTGAGTCAAGGGGCGGACCGTGTGTGGATTTTTTGTATTGAGGATGGCGAAAAGAAGGGGGTATCTCGTCGATTTCAGAATATACAACACCGTACGCCCGCCACCTGCATATGCAAAGACAAACTTAAAACATCTCGTCTAATCCACTTTCGTCCAGCACGCTCCTCCCTCTCCTCCTTTGCACTGGTTCGTCTTTCATCTTGCCTTGGAAAGTATCTTCGAAGCTCATTTTATACCCTTCCACTTCACTGACAAGCTGTTGCTCCGCCAACAAGCTGTCGTCTAGTGCAGGATCATCCTCGTCAGAGAGCCTCGGCACTGGTGTGCGTCCAGTCAAAATGTCATACAAGCTGTCGTCGCTGGCTTCGCTGCCATCCGGCGTTTCAAAGCGCAGAATTGCATCTTTGCCGAATGGCCAAGAGAAAACGTACCCCGCCTGGTGGGCGAGTGTCAAGACGGGCTTCTTGTCTGCTGGCGTGGAGAGCCATGATGTAGTCCATTTTGTCGGTAGGGCGGTCGCTGGCTTGGTGATGTGGGAGGAGAGGTCGAGGATTGCCGGGGGAGGCGCTGATGCTGAAGTTGAGGCAGATATTGAAGCTGAGAAATTTGAGGCTTGGTATAGATATAACGTAGGTGAGTCGTGACTTGCTTGGATGAGGAGAAGTGTGGGGTTGTCGTGGTGCCATTGCAGTGACTTGATCGGTGCGTGTTGAATGAGGATCATGCGAGGTCGCAGACTTCGGAGGTCCCATATCCATACTGTGCTTGGTGTCGAGTCGTCCCTTGTTGCGCATAGTGTGCCGTCGCTGTTGAAGGCAAGTATACTGATGCCTTGCTTCATGAGGCTTGTCTCATTCTTCTCCAGCGGTGCTTTTGGCGGTGTGACTGGCTGTGGTGTGATCGTGTACGTCCTGTTTCCTTGGCCATCGACTTGCTCGGAGAAGACAGGTGCGCCGGGGACGTCGATGACAGCAGTGTGGTCAAGGAACACGACAGGTGCGAAGGTTCGCGTTGACAGAATGCGCACCCTCCGGTCCCAGCCGCCTACTGCCAGCCATTCTGCACCAGGCACCCATTCTACGCTCTTTATTCCCAAGCCCTCTACACCCCATTGTCTAGCATCATTCGACGATTCGCGAGTGATCGTGCGGTAGAGGTGCCCGTCGGCAGTGTAGATGTACAAGTTGTATCCTGTAGACGGCGCGTCCCAAATCGCAATCCAGCGGCCATCGCGACTCCACTTTAGCCCCGCGGCGTCAATCGTAGGCAGCTCAACGCGGTTGATGAGTGTATAAGTGCGCGGTGCCAACAGCATCAAGACATCCATGCCGGACGTTCGACACAACATCCCCATAACCCCTCCTCGTCCTGCGCCCTCGCTGTCGGAGGGTCTGAAACCCCATCCTTTGCCTTCCTTGCCAGGGAATTTCGGATCCCTAATCTCGATTGCTCTCCCAGATCTCAGACACCAAACTTTGGCGCAAGCGCCGAAGTCGCTCCAAGCAATGACCTCGTCTTCGTTGGCGCCAAACTCTACATGCACGTTTTTGCCCATGCCACCCGAGCCGTTATTAACTACCGCATTCCATTTATCGTCGCGCAGATCGTATACGCGTGTTGTGTTGTCGTCATTAATGAGGACGCGATTCGAGACGGGCCGTGGTGTGCGCCGCGATGATGTTGACGCTGAGTGGGATGTCTGGGTCGGAAAGGCGGGCGGAGACCATGCTAGGCGCGCGGTCTTCGTGTCTATGGACGGTGGTAGGCCCATGCTTCTTTGTATTTCAAAGGTTGTAAGGCATCGTATCTGCAGTCGGCCATTCGAAAGGCATGCCGCGTGTGTTGCGCTTGGGGAGGGCACAGGCACAGATGTCGCTAGAACGTGTCAGCAGGTCCACCGCGCGCTTCCAAAGAAAACAAGTACATTTGTACAGTGACGAGATTTCTGCGTCCTCCATTGTCGTGTTTAGAGGGGTCGCTGTCGTGGAGGAAGTGACGATAGTGTTGACAAACGGTAAACAACGTGGGGTCGACCAATCAGAATGTCTGGCAGTCCGAACGTCGATCACCCTTAGCCTCAGATGGCACACACCGATGTTGAGACTTCAAGAGCTTCACTATTACTGCTATGCTTTGCTCAACCGTAGATGCAGCGAGGGTATCGGTATATGCACATCAAATCCAGGATCAAATCCAACGCTCGCTAAATACGACGATAATCTTCAAGGCATTGACGCTCCAAGTCTAGCCATGGTGCCTTTAGAAACTACCGCCCATGTACACAGTTTGTGTACGAAGAATTAAAATAGGAGACCATGTCCACCCGCTCTCTATATCCAACCCAAGCGGCGACTCAAGTGCTGTAGACGGGTGCCTTCATCAAAACACTCTTTCCTCGGATCTGCACTGCTACGCCGACAGCCAAACGCACACGCGGTGGAGGGAGTTCCTCCTTTTGCCCACTCGAGCTTCCAGGCGGTCCGGTCAGACTCTGTTGGCTGCCACCCTGTCCCAGGGATGACTCGCGCTTGCCGAGCGACGCTGGCGCAGTTGTGGGTTTCTTCGAAGTACCCAAACCTCCGAAGAAGCCTCGCTTCTTGTCTTCCTTTGGCGGCTGCGAGCCTTGCTGTCCCTGAATGTCCTGATCGCCAATGGATGCATTGTCGTCTAGTTTAGAAGCAACACTCTTTAAAGAAACGCGATCTGCGTCGTCTAGCTCGGCAATCGGGCTTGTCAGTGGTGGGATACCAGACTCCATCTTCATGAACTCTAAAATGATGCCATGGCCTGGTGGAAAGTATTCGATATGGACCTCTCGACTTTCTAAAGGCAGATGCTGAGCGATACTAACAGCTAGTTCCACAATCATAGGTACGCCACCAGCAAGGTCAGGTGGCGCAGGGTCGTTCAAGAATATTTGCAGTGATCCAATGAGCTTCTCATTCAATGTTTCGGTCAGCTTCTGGCGATTCAACTCGGCCTGGGGCGATTTCAGCAAGTCGGACACGCCTTCTAGCGTAGCCAGACGCCAGTTGATGACCTTCGCAGATAAAGATTCTTCATCTTCAGTAGAATGGCAAGAAGCCGCGAATCTGCGAATGTTGAGCTGAATCATCTGAAGCTGTGTCGAGAAGCCAGGTTCCAAATCAGGGTGGAAGTATTTTTCAAAGATGTTCTCCACGAGCCAATGCGAGATGAATGCGCGACCAACCGCAGTCATTTCTTGTTTGCCAATCTCTACTGCATTTTTGTTGACAACTGGGTGCAGCAGCGGAGGGATTGCCTTCCAGTCTTTGCGAATGGAGAAGGATAGCTGTGCAATTAGTCCATCAAGTCGGTTGAAGCGAGTAGCATACTCGCTGTCGTCCCACGAGGTGCGTGAGAGGGACAAACGTTGATTCGCCAGGGTGTTTTGCAGTTGATGCACTTGGGTCTGCTGCTCGAAGAAGTACCGTTTCACCTTCTGGTATTTCTCACCTTGTTGTGTCAGCTAACAGTTCCTCTTATTACCATCGTCACTTACGTAGAACTTCGTGCTCTTTCATCATCTTCTCAATGTCCTCTGCATCCATTTCACTGGCGGCTGATCGTGGAGGAGGCGTTGCACGCCCCGTCTCGCCGCTCTGTTTATCGCCCCGGTAAGGCTGACCTTGCGAAGCTGTTGGTACGATATTAGCTCCGAATGTTGTGACGCCTGGCGACACGGGTGGCTGTCCTTGTGGCTGACCTTGTGTTGTGGGTTGTTGTAGTAGAGAAGACTCTCGAGACGAAGTCGCGGACTGTTGCTGACCCCCATCAACCACCTTGCGTAACCTACCATTGCTCTGACCGCTAGGTGCCATGTTGTCGGGTACTTGGTTCTGGATTGATATTTTTGATGTGGGTGAATCTGAAGTTTGAGACTGTTGGTTCTGCTGTTGGTCGTAGGGTGAGTATTGTTGCTGGAGCGGCGAAGGTGGTGCTGGCTGCTGCTGAGAAGAGGGGGGACGCAGCTGTTGCAATTGGACTGTGTCGATAGGCTGGCCTTGCTGCACTATCTGGGGCACGCCACGGGAAGCTTGAGGATGTTGCAATTCAGGTTGGTGCAGTGATGCAGTTCGTGTAGGGTGCGCCTGCTGCTGACGAAAGTCTTGAGTTTGCTGCGGCTGAGACTGAGGTGGAGGCGAAAATTGCTGTTGCGGAAGGAACTGATTGTTCTGAGGGTGCCCGTCCTGCGGCGACTGCCCTTGAGCTTGTTGAGGAGCTTGCTGTTGTTGATATGGATAGTAGTTGCGTTGTTGTTGGGCAAGATCTTGACCATGCAGCTGAGCGTTGCCAGGGAGAGGGCTCGGTGCCGATGGTGGAGTAAAGGGCTGATATCCGTCTGAACCCTGGCTCTGTTGAACGATCGGCTGGTAGCTTTGGTATTGTGGCTGATTTGTCTGCTGTTGTGGTGGTTGCGGACCCTGGTGGTCGGGGCTGTAGTGCTCTACCCCGCCCTGCTTCTGATAGCTACCTTCGGTGCTTACTCTGTCGAGTGGGGGCCGGTTGAACTGGCCCTGGTGCGCGTTTGGAACAAACTGCTGGGGATGTTGCTGGTATTGAATATCCTTTGGAGGTACCTCGGGCGTGTTGGGCTCTTGCTGGAGAAAAGGGTCGAGACCTGGGCTGCCTTCGTCTTGTTCGACTGCGGTGGGCAGCTGTTGCTGGGAACCGTGCCGCTGATGGAACTGCTGCGACGGCGTGTTCAGACGGGGCGCGTCCGGCGACTGATAGTCCTGGGAGCGGTTCTCCCTGCCTCTTGTCGACTGGCGTCTCCCAATTGCGTTCTTGTTCGCCTGCTTCGCGGGGTCGTCCTCCTTGTGCCCTGTCAATCCAGCAGCAATGCGGCTGAGGCGCGACTTCTTGGGCTGCTCCTGCACGTACACGGGCGCCGGCAGCTGCTGTGAGCCGGGACGAGACGGGTCGAAGCCAGGCGGGGGGTCAGGAGGGCCAGCTTGTTGCTGGTAGCCCTGCAGTTGGTCGTGCGAGCTGAGGCGGTGGTTGTGACTAGTGCTCGTCGTGCGCTGGGGGTATTGCTGCTGTTGCGGTTGCTGCGGCCGGTACTGCTGTTGCTGCTGCGCAACACCGAGGGGAGGCTGCTGCAGAGAGGGTTGCTGGCCAAGCTGCGCCTGTTGCTGCCCGTTGGGATTCTGGAACTCGTTGTTCACTGTGCCAGCGCGTACGGTCAGCCGCACAACCTCCCACGACTATTGGGCATACAACCGCGCACTTACCAGAGGGCACAGGGGAAGATTGCCCAGACGAATTGTCAACAGACGTGTGCGACTTATTCGACTTGAGCCACGAGGGTTTGGGAACCATGTTTTGGCGGTTGGCAGCTTGGAGCTATTCCGCGAAGCTGCACGATGGGGAGATGCGGGGCGAAGCAGCGGTAATAGCCTCACTAAGAATAACAAGGCGATCAGCGGACACTGATGCAATAGGCTCAAATGCACGAGGCGCATCTATCCGCAAAGCTGAGACATTGTTGTTATGTGGACGCGCATGGCTCAAGCAAAAGATCAAGCTTCCTCAGCCCGACAGCCGCACCTGCAGCGGTCCAGCGAATGGAGCAATGCGACCCGTAACACGCTGTGAGCGCGAGCTAAAGGCTTCCGCTAGACACCGGTGGGAATTGCTGACGGTGCGCGGCGGTGGCAGTGCTTGATTCACAGCAGCTAGGGCAGAGGATCATGCAGAGTTATATTGCTCGACCACGCCTCAACCTCGATTGATCTGTTTCTACAGCTCTTTGCCAGTTCCACCAGCCTTTTGTCGCGGCGAACGAACGAGAGCAGCCAGAACTGGTTGCGAATACGAGGATCTCAGTTCATGTCTAGGTTGGGCTTAGAGTTGCCATGTACATACGGCGTACTAGGTACCATCCGTCCCATGGTCGCCATTAGTGTAAACAGCTCAGCCTTGTGATATGAGCTCTCCTGAGAACCACGTTGATCCTGGTTCACCCTGGGTTTGGCGAAAGTACACCTTGGCACATTATTGGAGGCAATAAATCCGTATGTGAGGCTGAAGAATCCGCAAAGGGACCCTCCTCAAGGCTGTATACCATGGTAGCTGCAAACTGTCTGTATCCCTTGCTATTTTTAACGCGGTTCGCTTGCAGCTGACGTTCAAGGGCCCCCTGCCGCCTTCCACTGCGTCTCTCGCACACCCCCGTGGCGAGATGTTCTAAACGCAATCGCCTGTCCACAAGCTCTAGAAACAGCCGTGTACATCTTGATCCTTGACGGATTGTGCGAAATGTGTGAAAGACTCACTTGCTGACTTTACCGTAATGGATTGATTCGCACAGAGGCAGAGCGTCACATGCAACGAAGAACAACCAAGCAGATAGATTCCCAGCACCATGGTTTTTGTTATCCTGGCTGAGCAATTACCATGTCCTTATAAAGTATCTGTAGCGTACAACGCCTATGGTTATCAGATGTACGACAGGTCATGTGCATGTCGGAGCCAAGTTCCACCAAAACACCGACGCTAGCGCCGTAGCTTTCTACGATGGATCATCATCCCATGTATTGCGCTGTAGCTAAAGCCCCTCCATTGCCGGAGGCCAGTTGATCATGATGAGGCCCTCGTATACCTGCACGCGGTGCTTATCCGCTGTCAAGAGCTCGCGTACCCAGCTGCGACCTGCGCAAGCGTTCCGTTCCTTCGCCCAAAATGTTACAGCGCAACGAAATCATTCCACCAAAACTCCAGCCCATCCGAAGTTGGCCGCCCCTCGAAGAGCGCTCTCGACCACGCCCAATCGCAGCTTCGACAAGCCATTCGAACCGTATGAGTACATTGACCCCGAGGGCATTAAACGAACCCTCGTTTTGACCGAGGATAACCTCTTCAACTCGTTCACGGACTCGCCCATACCGCAGATTCGTAAACGAGCGGCTTTCATGCGCCAGCATGCATACTGCCCGCATCCCGACCATAAGCCGACTCGAGCCGCAAAGAATGCCATGGATCTCGAGGCGCGCAAGTCTTCGGAAAAGGGTTCTCCGCCAGCCCATGTGAACTTCGAGTGCCCAGATTGTGGGATACCTGTGTACTGCTGCGAGGAGCATTGGGCCGATGACTATGAGGCACATTTGGAAGTCTGCGATGTATTGCGACAGTCCAACGAGGACGACCATGACTTACGCAGTGGACGATTCTTCAAGGAGTTCCAGTTCGCCGAGCCCCAGATGGAGGAAATCCTCGTAAATATGACGAGCTGGGATACATACTTGTACACGCGAGATTTCGATGCGCTCAACAAGGACCGGGAGATGCGACAAGCTACAAAGCTTCTCACTTACCCCATGACGATTGCCAGTGTCATCAATGAATTGAGTCCTTACAATATCCGCAAGGGTGGCAGAATGACCCCTGAGGGACTCAAGAGCTTCAGCGGTAGGTCTGAACGACTGTATAACTAGAATTTTGCTGACGTCACTGTAGCTCTGCGACACACTCTGCATCCACCTCGATCAGGTGGTGGTGACACTTGGAAGAACGCCCGCATTGCCCCCCCTTCGGTCCGCCTCTTCATTCTTGGTGCACGTGCGGAATCGTCATTGCCGCGAGAGACATGGATGCAACTGGCCTATCTTTTCCACCGTGTACAGTTTTCCCTAAACTTCATCGGCCCCGAAGCCATGGCCAACCGCGAGAAGGAACTGCCTATGCCCGAGCGTACACCTCTCAACCCCTTCGGCGCCGTCATTGAAGACCGCATCTCAAACGCCATGAAGATCAGCACTTTCGTTGAGCACTACCACAACATCCACAAGACCGGCTACTTTTATCCCTATGATCCGTACTTCGACTGCTTCGTTGTCTTCCACCCTGGCTTCGGCAACGCAGCATCGATGCACGAATGGGAAGAGACACTTCCATTGCTACTCGAGACCAAGGTCCCAATCATTGCTACAGGATACTCGCCGTGGGATGTGCAGCAGGATGTCGACCACCTTCAGAAGCGTTACGGCAACGAGATGGACATCTTGCTCGAGCCTGGAGAGAACCTGTTCAGGAGTTTGAGATGGGATCTGAACGATCTGGACCCGCACGATGTCACGTGCAGCAACTGGGGTGTATACGCTTTCCGAGGCAAGCGATACGAGACGGCCAAGAAGGAAGAGGAGGTCGAGGTGCACAGCGACAGGACAGCTTAGGTATTTGCGTGTATAGTAGGGCTGTAGCAGTATGTATAACAAAGTGTATACCTTGTGAGCATCAAGATGTCGTGCACCAGGCTAGCTAATTTCGAGACTGCATCTAGCCTTCCTTTTTCTAACTGTTGGCCTCGAATGCATGTGGGACGTGGTATTGTGTGCCTTGGATAGCTACAGAAACGCCTTAGCCTTAGTCACCCATACCTTTGCTGGTTGCACCTAGTCGAGCTAGCCCTCAGAGGCGGACAATGTTGAAGTCAAACGAGGCTAGAGCCTCTCACGTTATGGGAGCTTGTCATGCTTCGCAAGTGGTTGTTGCTTTTTTAGTTAAACAAGGCTCGGCCTGGCAACTTGCCATTGACGACATTAGCTCTTCTCGCCTGCTTACAGGCTGCAATGTTATCACGAGCGCGGGGTTGCTGCAGCCTGACACCAATCATGCTTACAGCTTAGGGACACACACCCATGCTTCAGCCTCAGCCGTACTATAGCGCGCGTTGGCGCTCGAGGCCGTCGTTGCCTCGACTCTTCTCCGCTCACAGCTTGCAGTGTCTCCCAGCGAACCTCTTTGACTGCATTATCTCGCTGCTTTACGAGTTGTTTACTCGCTGCTTTGTCAATTTGTAACTTGTTTAGTTGCTACTTTGTCGGTTTGTCGGTTTGTCGGTTGTTTTCTCGCTATTTCGCCCAGTGAGCCAAGATGGCTGCACAGTCATTTGCCATACCTCCTCATCGCGATGAAGAAGATGGATTGTGGCTCCTTTCGCTAGATGGCGGTGGGGTGCGAGGTTTGTCTACGCTATACATTCTCCGAAGCATCATGTATCGCTTGAACAACGAGAGGAAACAACGAGGCCTACACGCTGTCAAGCCTTGCGATGTGTTTGACCTTATTGGCGGTACCAGTACAGGAGGGTTCGCGCTCACAGTGTGGTTATTCGACATTGTCAACTAACTTTCGTAGCATCATTGCGATCATGCTTGGTCGGCTTGAAATGGATGTGGATGAGTGCATTACCACATACCTGAGCCTCATCGAGACTCTTTTCAAGAAAAAGTCGTCTTTCTCAATTGGCATGCGAGGCAACTTGAAAGGGAAGTTCTCTTCAAATGCACTCGAAGATGCCGTCAACGAGGTCGTGCGCAACAAGGGCTACTCTGGCTCTGATCTCTTCAATGATGAGAGTCAGCGCAAATGCAAAGTGTAAGTAGCCACCCTCATGCCCGACTAATGTCCAGACGCGGTACGCATTCGGGTCTGACCGTGTATAGCCTGGTGTGTGCGAAAGCATTCGAAACCAACTTTACAACACGATTAAAGAGCTACACGCTTGGTCATGATCCCAACCCAAGCGTTCTTCCAACAATTACTCAAGCTGCCATGGCGACGTCAGCTGCAGTGTCATTCTTCGATCCCGTTTTCATTGGGGCTAGGAAATTTGTGGATGGAGGATTGGGTTCGAACAATCCAGTTGATGAGGTTGAAGAGGAAGCCTGCGAGATTTGGTGTCGCAGCTCAGGCATCAGTGAGCTCCAAGGAAAAACTAAATGCTTCATCTCCATAGGAACTGGACATCCTGGCAACAAACCAGTAAATGACAAAGCCGTAGACTTTGTTCTTAAAACTCTCAGGGACATGGCAACCGAAACGGAAACTACTGCAAGGAAGTTTGAACACAAATGGAGGGTACAACTCAAGGGCGACGTGTATTTTCGCTTTAACGTCGAACACGGACTCGGCGATGTAGGTTTGGAGGAATACCAGAAAGCGGGAATCATCGATGCTACAACAGATGCGTACCTCAAGACAAGGACCGTGCAGGATATGATGGATAGTTGCACGGCAGCCCTCGTCAAAAAGCAATGTGTGTACGAGACAGATTTTACCTGAGTTATATAAAGGCTAATGAATGATATATTGAAGCCGTTCCCCAGAGCCAAAGTCCCATCGCCGCAGACAATCACCTACTTGAACTTTATCATCCTTCGCGTTATATACGCATCTCGACGGAGTGGGCCCTGACCCATGGTATACGCCATTCCTATTGCAATTCCCCCAAGGCATCGCTGAAGTGTTGAATAGGACACTTGTGCAATGACATCTTCTCTCGAATATCGGGGTATGAACCGGACAGAGTATTCACATCCATCACCTGGAGGAAGTGCAAAGGCACCACAACCTGGTTTCTGAAGAAGCTCGATGGTCGCTGCCCAAAGTGGAGGGAGGACTCCACTGTTTGTATCTGGCTCTCGGGCAAAAGTGAGTCAACTTACTCCGTTTGTGCTACCGATGAGGCTAATTCATCATAAAGTCGGTTCAGGAAAGACTTTCATTATGTACGTACATCCTCATCTATTTTCCCACTGCGAATAAAGGCTGACAAGCACAGGACAACGGTCATCGAGACCTTACTACCAACTCATTTTGTCGGGCACTTCTTCTTTCGTCCGTCTGAAAGCGATGCAATGCTTGCCATCGATCTCTTTAAATCTCTAGTATGCCAGATCATCGCGTACTTGGATTGCCTGAGACTTTCGTACCCACGGTCTGCCAAATCATCCCTGACACGCTTTTTTGGCCCAGAATCACGGCCACCCTCATTCGAAGAGGTGTATAGAGAATGCTTCCTGCCGCTTCATCAATACGTGGTGAGACACCGTATCTTAGTCTTCTATGTCATCGACGGCCTGCACGAGTGCAACGAGGTCGAGATCCAGTTGATCCTTGATTCCTTGCATGCTCTGCTTGAGAGCGGCGGAACTAAAGTGCTCCTGTCTGGTCGTGATGACCCAAATGTTGCCGATCACATACCGGAGACACTCAAGATCTCGGTTGTTGAGGAAGATACAAGGGACGACATCCGCTTGTTTGTAGATTGGAAGATAATGCAAAAGAGACAGAGACCTCTGACACGCGATGTCGATCTTCTACGGGACATAGTCGCTGCTTTGAATGACAAAGCGCACTTGATGTAAGTATAAAGCTATCTGTTGGGCGCCTGTCATCTAACAGTCACGGACCAGGTTCCTATGGGTCAGCTTACAGATAGACTGTCTATGGCAGTGCAGGACCGATGCTGAAATACGTACGACGATCGAAAACCTACCACCTGATCTCGATTCGCTTTACGCTAGTTGCCTGAAAAAGTTGACAAAGCCATATGGTCTTCAAATACTTCGTTACACCTTCGCAGCGATCGAACCTTTCCGGGTCGAAGAACTTGGCGAAGCCCTCGCAATCAATCCAGATAGTGGCAGACTTCATGAAAGCAACACAGTCCAAGGGCACGTCATCGTTGAGGCATGTGCAAATCTAGTGCATGTTGATGTGAATGAGAAGGTTGTTCTCGTACATCATTCGCTGCTTCGATTCCTAACTTCGTCATCCAAAGGTCCGGAATGGCAGCTGAAAAACGAGCAGTCACAGCTGGGAACACTATGTTTAAAATACTTGACTGGCCCAGACTTCATCCTTGCAATTGATAATCGATCCTCTCGAAGAGAACAACATATCAGTCTACCATTCAGCGCTACTTCGCTCATAAGCCAAATTCTACCAAACTTACCTATACGGTCAAAAACCCCTTCCAAACCAGCTCACCAAGCTAAACTTAAGCTGCAATTTCAACAGACGAACGACCAACACGCGTCCAAAGTGTCGAAGGTATTCAGATACGCTCGGCGTAGCTGGCTCCCACTAACCCAATACTTATTGGACACCTCAGATTATTGGGACGCCTTTGTACAACTAGCATTGCAGCCCAGTCCTAGTTTCAACCTCCATCCATGGAGGTGTCTTGATCTGTCAGTTCAAGCGCATTATAGTAAGCTGCTGGGTTGGGCTATTGCGCACAGCCACGCACCTTTACTTTACGCACTTGAAAGTGCAAAAACACCGAAGCCCAACAAGGAAATATTTGATCTCCCCCTTTATGAATATGGTGGGGTCCTTCCCTTACACTTAGCCGCTCGTATACGGTCTGATGGACTTCTCCGAGGCGAATTCGGTTCACCTTACCTAGGATTCGAACGGCTATCTGATGATGTGTTCCTTGTCGCCGAGCGCCTCTGTTTGCACACAAAGACAGACAGCAAAAACCGTACTGTACTTCATCATGCGGCAAGAACTGAAAATCCATGGCTAGTGGACCGGATCATCCACTGGGGCGACATTAAGCTTGAGAGCAAAGATGCAGAAGGCCGAACAGCACTCGCGGTGGCGGCGATGAAGGGAAATGTCGAGAATCTAAGGGTCCTCACCATGAGGGGTGCGGCTTGTGATACAACCTACAGTGTCAAAGGTGATGCTCGCATGGTGCGGCCTTTGATGGGTGCCGTACGGTCGGGATCCGCCGCCTGTGTCCGCATGCTACTCGCCCTGGTCTGGATATCGAAACGAAACGATGCGGTCGATTCATTAAAAAGAAGCGCGTTACATTACGCCGCTCAGTATCCCTCAAAAGATTCGGGAGACATCACGAAGATGCTATTAGGAGCCGGATCAAATATCAGCCATCGAGACCAAGAAGGAAGAACTCCGCTTGAGGTTGCCTGTCGATCGGGGAATGTTGCATCTGCAAAAGTTCTGTTGGTAGAGCTTCAGATAGCGGAAGTTGAAATGTATCGTGGTCCACCAGATTGGTTCTGGACTTATCTGGAGAGAAGAGATATTGACACCACCAGTGCCTTCATATCCGCGGCAAGACGATTTGGATTTCGGCACCCGCTGCTAAGCATTGACTCCTGCGTAAATTTAGAGACGCGCGCAAGTTACGGTCCTGAGCTGTCTTCCTTTCTCCAATGGCTTCAAGATTCGGGTATGGATCTCAACACCAGGGATGAATCGGGAAATACTCCGCTCATATGGGCTGTAAGAGCTGGTTGCAGCTCTCTTGTAGAAACATTGTGCCTGCTACCGAATGTCGACAAGACCTTCCAGAATCTTGCAGGGAGTACAGCATTACATCATGCTCTTGAAGGCCACACTGGGACGCTGTCTGAGACTGTTGAGCTTAGGACCTTTCGAATCCTCAATGCTCTTCTCGTCCGGGAACATATTCCGGAATTTGACTTCGCCGACCGTCTAGGATTCACACCACTATCAATGATGCTTCATAGCAGTCAGACGGAGTCATTGCTAAAGATTCCGCATTGGCAATGCATGCTGACTCAGGAAAGAATGCAGGTTGCTATTGATGCACTTGATTGCCAGGCTCTTACCCGAGGTATGGACGATATGGAACTGGCACAATTGCTCATCACACTACAGTTGAATGGCGGTCTTGTGCAGTCACGTATAGCCAGTACACTAGCTGTGCACATACATCTCACCGTGGCCCACTCGTTCCCGGGCGATGTCTCCTATTCGCCAACCAGGAGGATCCGAGATCTCGTCGAAATTGGACAAGGTCCTCTAGACCACAGACACTGGACCACAGGTCATCAAGTGCTCTCAAGCTCCGAACTATCTGACGACTCTACCATCATATCCCCAGTACACTGTTCCTGTCCAAACCATAAATCGGAATACACCATATCGCATCGATCCCAACAAGACGGGCCTAAGGTTCTGACCTGTCTCGAATTTCAAGGTCCACATAGGCATTCCTGGTTAACCGGGCGGAATCGGATCGTTGAGCTTGCTTAATATCAAGCGGGCGCGACCTGCCCTTCTCCGAATACAATCATCAAGTCAAAGGCAGACGTAAGCATCAAAAGGCTAGATTCCAATAACCTTGTTGAAGACACATTTCGAAGACAACATGAACGTCTGCACCTTTGCGACTAGACATGGTAGCGTCAGGAAACATGGCCGAAGCAGCTCAAGTCTAGTTGCCTCATTGCGTATAGCTGAGGCCAAATGCGCTGGAGTTTGCTGCACCGGAAAGGCATTTAAATTCAGATGTCAGCTCAGAATAGTACCTACACATGGGTTCAGCCGCCACGAGTTCAATCACTTATATTGGACACAGCCGTGTAACATGTCTTCGGCGGAGCAAACATTCGTGTAGTCAAAGATCCGTTCGCAATTTAAGCGGCACTCCCAATGCAGCAGTGACATAGCAGTCTGTCTCACGCCGCTGTGCATGAAACGAGGTTGAACGGCACGGAATCCCTGATTTCCGCGACAGCCCTACGTCCTTTGCGGCACTCCACGTTGCAGATCAGGATGTTGAGCAGACTAGTAGCCCTAAGGCCCACTGACGGCTCGATTGGGTCCGGGCAGAGATTCCCTGTGTTCTGGTGTTTGGGTCAAGTTCGAGTCAGTGAATCGGTGAAAGTCGGTCTGAATCATGAAGAGGAGAGGACTGAAAGAGGTCAATATTGACATGAGCCTGCGTTGAAAAGAGAAGAAATAGTCAGAAAAGCAGTACATGTCATTAGGGTATAATCTCTCAGCCAATCAATCCAATTCTTCAACTCACACACGCTCACATATACATCCCTCCTGCTCTTTCATGCTCTGCAATTACAAATGTTCGCCTCCGTTTTGCCTACGTGTTGCGCTTCTATCTAAGAACCTCTCAGTATTAGCCGATAGCATGTGCCAGACAGGCCATCGTTTTGTCCTTGATCAGGTGCGGCCGTCGAGTGTCCATGCTTAGGGTTAAGGATGTGTCGTTGGCTCATGTTACTGATATTTTATTTCTCTTTCCATCTCTTAATGTGATGTGATGAAGCATAAGCGTCTATGGGGACGAAGTCTTACTAGACATCTCGGCGTCGACGTATCTTGGCCATGTGTTGGTGAAGACGAGGTACTTAATACTCTCATACGCGGCGTCGAAAATATCATCGGTGAATTCGCTAGGGATGATACTCGTAGTCGATGATGTAGATGAAGCGGTGACATCCGATTGAATACTAGCCGGCCGGCTCAGCGTCTCCTCCCAAGGACAGATGACGTTCTCGCGGAGGACAGGAGATGAGATGTCATCAGGCGTTGTGCTGCGCGGCATGTAGGGATCGTATTCCATGCCAGCAAAGAGGTTTTGCAGATCCTTGAAAACCTTGTACTCGATATTTATGGGCGTCTCCGCGGTGGTAGGGTTGATCAGGGTGAAGTAAATGAGAGAGGCTTCGTTGAACATTTGGCGGCGTTGGGCGGTCGACACGACTTTGAGTGAGGACCACTTTTTCCGCCAGTTTCGGACTTCGCGAAGGAAGATGGCATTTTCGGCTGTAAACTCTTTCGTTGCGGCCCAGACGATGAGAGGCTCGATGTTCTGTTCGATGCTGAGCTCAAGGGCTTGCATGGAGGCTTTCGGCTTCAGGTCACGGAACAACTCTTGGGCTGATTTCTTCGATGTTGCTGAGATTGTTGATGTCAGTGATGCAGTCTCGGTTGCTGTTGACATAGATCGTTGGCGAGGCTTCGACTTGAAGGCGTCTGCGAGCGGAATCAGAATAAGAACCTGTTGGCACACGATGAGAGATGGTAGGAACCATCCAGCCGGCGCAAAGTAGTTCCTGATCTGAACGACCTCAGGCATATTTGAGTATGTAAAAGCGATCCACAGCGGTGTGCCAGGTAGTCTAAAGATCAAATTAGTGTTTGCTTTGGCAGGACGTCAACCTAACATACCCTGCAATAATGGCCAGCCGAGTCTGCCACGCCCATGAGTGAACATCCTGAATGTGGCGAATCTTCCAGAGAATCCACGGTCCAACCATCGCTGTCCAGAAAAGCTGCACAAAGATAGATGGGATCCTGATTGATTCGTCAGTAAACGGACAGCACTAGGAGGTAGTATTTGTACGCACCATTCCAATCCTTTGCGACATTCCATAAACCCAGCCGCAACCCCGAAGAAGCCGTACGAGGCATGGAACCGACGAGAGCCAAAGTAAAGGATAATGGCGGGTACAAACTGTAGAAAATTAGCGTCTAGTTGTCAGGGAGAGCAAATGTAGTGCATTACCGTGATAATCAAACCCACAAGAGTGAGCACATAGACTTTCCATGCTGCACTAAGATTGATCCAGGCTCTACACAGCCCTGAAGGTGTGTATGACATCCGCTCCTTTCGAGCGCCGGCAAGGAAGTTGCGCGTCATCCGTGTTTGGCTCTCGTACGCTGTAAGAACTCTGGCATTGCAGGCTTGGCCAGTTAGCACAAACATGAGGTTTCCACTGGGCAACTACTCTTACCTTGGAAGAAAGCCATTCCTAACGGGAGGAAAAGGGACATGACCCAGAACTCTGCCGAGCACGGGTAGAGTCCGTTCCACGGGTACGCGAGCAGGACGAGTGTGAGGTAGACATGTAGCATCGACACTGCAGCGAAGACGACCTTGATATTCCTGATTCGTATACAAAACGCTTCTCGTTGTCGGTAAAGAAGTGTGAGTTCAGATGCCAAGATGATAGTGTATATTATGGCGATGACAACGTATGTGATACCCAGAGCGTCAGTGTTGCTTGCCTCGCCATTGAGTATTCGTGGGGCGAGAATGGGCGCCATATTGCCCATGGTGCGATAGTTGTAACGGTGTTGGTGTACCCAAGCCTAGGAAAGTGGACGAGCTAGTCAATTGATGTGTTCGACCCCCTCGGGCTGTGACTGATGTTCCTGATGTCGATAATGGGAGTGGAGGTTTCCTCGGCAGATTCAAGCCACAGTCGATGGGCAATCAGGTGTGGGAGGATATGTCTATCAGGATCCACCTCTTTCTTAATACAATGAGAGTGTGGGGAAGGATGATAGAAGGAGTTGGAAACAGCTGGTTACCGGGAGAGTGGAACAGGTCAAGCAGATGTCACATAAGCGAAAGGAGAGGAGCACACCTGCCAGGGAGTGATTTAATTCCAGGACCTGATGAAGCAGGATGGAAACTTGCACATGGACTGGGGCCTCTGAGAAAGAGAGTAGGCAAGAATCAGATCAAGCGCAACCCAAGATGATTTGCGGCAAGGGAGGGTAAATAGCAAATCGGCAGCATCCGACCCCCCGTATCACCCATTTTTGGGAGGGGTGAACCCTGTGCAACGCGAAGGGAGCACTCAGCCCAGGGAGGGCGACGTGTGAACTGCAGCGCCATGGCGGAGAGCCGTGTCACAGGCGCCGCCACCGGTACACAGACTGCAACCTTGCGATACCCATAGCAGGCACGGTTATGCTGCTTAGATGGAGGGATGATCTGGTCGCCTCGAAACTTGACGGCCAGCAGGTAGTCATTGGAAGGATCGATGTAAGAGAGAAGTTGGGATGGAAGCTTGGGAAACTATGGTTGAAGTGGATGCGCGGACCGTTGAGTGGTCTGCGCCTTCCACTCAGACAACCCGAGTTTCCATCGGCGCGTCAGAGCAACATCACCGAACACGACACACCGCGTTAGGCTGCATACCAGGCGCTACCTCACCCAGATGGGAGCGCTTGCATCTTCTTCGCCGCATCCTCCCCCCAATGGCGTCGGGTCAGGATGCAGGTACGGCCCTCAGCTCTGCTGGCTTACTCGCTCTTCACCCGCCAGACCATCGTGCGCCAGCGCGCACCCTCAGCCACCGTCTGAACGCTGCTTGGGTCCACCAGCGACCGGCACGCACATGCACTGCCGTCGTTTCAGTTCTGTGTAGGACCGTATCTTGCCGTCCGGCAGCGATCCTGCGTTCATGCAGCCTGTGCATCTCTCACTCTCAAGTTCGGCTGACGGGGAACGTTGCCTTGCGTTTCGCCCTGCTGTCACTTTTGAGAGGTTTCACGTCAAGTCTTCCAGAAGCTGGTTGCTTCGCCTCGTTCCTGTCGAGGAAGCATCAACGTGGATGTCAAAGCTTAACAGTGCGGATACTACGTCCGCTTTTAGCATCGTGCGCGGCTTTCAGACATTGACCAAGAATGCACTACGCCTCTTCCTTTCTATACGAGAAGACTCTGATCCGGCGAGAACAGGTGATGCGGGGAATTGATGCGGTGAGACAACTTTCGATGTGGCTGTATCAGGCCAGTAGGGAGTTCGACACTTTCCAGCTGTGGCAGGTTGCATCACTTTCGCGATATCGAGGGTTTTCAACGGCCGTTCAGGAGGTCAGCAGTATGTCGTGGAGGTGAGGATGCCACCTTCTGGTCGAATCGGCAAACATCCGAGTGAGCAACTATCATCTCAATGAGACATCGTACAAGCCGCACACAAATATCGACGGCATTGGTAACCCATCGGGACATCTACTGCTTAGTCTGCTGTGATTGGGTCCAGCTCCTTACCCCTGTGTCGAGCATCTAGCGCGAAAGAACGTATTGCTGCCCTCAACACAGGCGACCAATAACTGTGCCAACAGCATCACCCTCAGCGAATGTTGATGGTAGGACACCCCGCTCTACATGTACCGAGCCGCAGTTCCGGGTTTCTGACCTTTGTGTGTGACGAACTTCACGAGTAGAGCAAGGTGACGCGGTGTAGCACTCTCACAATGACGCTACGGTCTACTCATAGTGTCATGCGATTTGTATTGGCATGAGAGATCGATCCGAGGCCGAGAGAATGGTCATTCGATCCTTCGGTACTAACCTCATAACAGGAGTCAAACCACAGCCACGGTACTGGACCTTGAGTTGATCATCCACGGTGGACAGCAGGGTACCATCTATCTTGACAGCTACCACACCATCATCAGACAAGCCCATGATCGGCCATCAAACTCGATATGGACGACTTTGCGATGCTCGGCCCTTTGTCACGTTCTGTCAGATACTGTAACGCACACCCCGCCGTTGGTGCGACACGCGAAATGTATCACCCCCCCATCCACCCATCCAAGGCAGTCTAGGAACCTTGACACACGTTTGGATAACGGCAGCAACATATGCCGTGTATGGAGTCAAATGTCATGCCTCGCTCCTTCCACGCGCGTCATTCTCTCAAAGAGCATCCGGCTTTACTACGGACCCACTCGATGCACCTGTCACATCTGGTGATAAGGAACAATAGGCCTGACAGCGTAGTCGCGACTGTTTGACTGTTTCGTAACACCAGTATACTTGAGTTGAGGTGGGCTAGACTGCTAGCGAAATGCCGGCCTGAACTACCTTTTCAGGCCGAAAGATTCATGTATCGATGACCCGTTCCCTCATGCCATGCAATTGAGATCCATGATCCTTCTGACAGCTTGTGACAGATCTAATTGTCATCACTGTCGTTTGTAAACAATATGCACACTCATAGGCGACCTTCGGGCCCTGCTCACTCTGACACGAACCCATCACCATTCAAGTCCTTCACACCGCGTTGTGTGCGTGGCCGGTACCTTTTAACCTCTCAAATCAACTCTAGCAGCGATGTTTACCACCTATCGTTTTCACCCTGCGTATTATAGCATTGATACCTGCCGTGTCACTCTTCTACCGCATTATGCGTAGGTAGACACGTTTTAGGCCTCCATACCTTCGCATCCACAGTTTCGCGATAGTCGACCTCAATCGATGACACTATAGAAACAGTTGGGTTGAGCATATCATAGGCTTTCTACCTTGTTTGCATTGAAATGGGTTGTATACTCGAAGTTTTACCAAACAATCTCCAGAGGCCGTAGTTCTAGTTCCATATGCAAGCTGTTCAAATTTCAAGCTTTGCCATTCCAGCAATCACAGAAAAAAAAATATTCGTAACACATCCTCCACCATCCCCATTTCCTTTACAGATCCGCGTCATCTTCGTCCGGCAGCAGCATGGGAAGCATCGCCGCTCCCAGCGGTTGTGCGTATGGGAACGGATCAAAGCCGAAATCAGGAACACTGATCTGCATTTGATCGACCTTCCCCTCCAGCCCATCAACCTCACACACTACTGTCCCAGGCGTCTGCCAATACCCCTGCCCGCTCGCCACCGGCAGCGCTTTCTTCGTACCCGGTACGGCACTCGCTGCAGTGTCCCAATTGAAATACTTCTTACAGCTGGGACAGTACATGGACGGACAGCCACCGTCCTTCTCGATTACGAGCTGGCAGTTCGGACACCGTTTACCGTCTTTAGACTGCATGAGTGTCAGGGTTTCTTTCTCGGGGTCGCTCATTTGGGCATTAATCGCGGCGGCGCTGACTTCGGCGCACGTCTGGTCTGAGTGCCAAGGCGTTACGCAGGAGGCGCAGGAGCGGAAGGTACACATCGTGCATTGAACTTGCGGATAACCTGGCGCGGAGCGGTCGAGTAGCCCGGTGGAGTCGCATGTGGGCGAGAGGCAGGTGAATAGTTCGGCATCGGCGCGCCAGTGCTCGAAAGAAGCGAGGTTGTAGGCTTCGAGTTTGTGTAGGGGGAAGTATCTAATTACCATTTCCCACGGCCAGGGAGCCTCGCATCCGGGCTCAAGACACCCTACGCTGACGCGACGGGCGCCGAGTGTGTCTAGCCGCGCTGCCATGAAGGATCCTACGCAGGATTTACAGACAGGGTCAGTGTTCCGACGGTAGGGGTTGCGGGCGAGATGAGGGATGCAGGGCGATGGCGCGTCCAGTCCTATCCCAAACTCTGCTCGTTTTGAAGGTACCCAGCGGATGAAGTCTGCACTGGGTAGGTGCGAGATGCAAATCCGGCATGTGAAGTGTGTTGGCGGCGGAGCGCGAGGTTTTGGATTATTGTTGACCTTGCGCTTTGGGTACCAAGGGTCCAGGCGCTTACGACGCTTTGTTTTCTTTACTCCTTTGAGATCCTCGGTTTTTGAGGGTGTCTGAATGAAATCCTTGGTTTGAGAACGCAGAACTCTGGTGGGCGTCGGGACGTTGACCCCGGACCGTGGTGGTAAGACACGAGGGTGATGCCAGCTAGACTTGCTTCCACATATACGCCTTGTGTTGGTAATGGTGCGAGCCATAGTGTCAATGGTAGCGGTGAGATTGTTCACCTAGAACGGAGCGGAAGTGCAAGGTGGGATCACAAGCACGTGAAGGGTCACCAGGCCAAGCGGACGTCGAGAACCAGGGGACAGCGACGACCTGAACGAAAGAACCCGTACTTAACTTGTGCAGATCCCGATAGATGATGAGTCGAAGCGAATATGGTTTTTTAAATACGGCTGAAAGAGGCCTCTAATTGTCGATATCGATCAGGCTGAGCCACTCATATCGCTTCATTTATGCAAGTAGGCGATCAGGCAGAAGCGTAGGCTGCAAGTAAGTTCAATCTGAGGCTACAGCGCGTGGCTTGCCACTACCACGATGGATGCAGTACTGTAAACTTCATTGGATAGGTTTCATCAGTTCGTAATGCATATGTTGAGATCGTCCTCACTGCCGCTGTTGCTGGTACTCTTTGTGCAGACATCCTGCGGAATGGAACCGCAGATATGTGGTCGCCATTGCGGAATTTCTGAAGCCTACAAAACAATCTGCTAATCTCCAAGTCATAACAGAACATCATTGGAGACCCCCAGAATTCATGGTATGTACCAAGGAACGGTAATGCTCTCGTCGTGATGTTGTCTGTACACTAGACAAGGGTGCCGCTTCACCGCCAACGCTAGCGGCCGCCCGAACTTTTTTCTGCCACGAATTTCATAGATTGGGAACTTTTGCGCAGCTTCACCAACCTCGATATCCCCAGCCTTACGTACACCATGGCGCCCAAAGACGACGACTTTGTGTTCACGATCGACGATGACGATATCGTATCCGACGATGGCGGCGCTGAAGATCTCCAGGAAGTCGCAAAATTGGCCGGAAAAGGCCAAAAACGTAAATACACAGAGGACCCCGATTTGCATGTCCTGCCGAAGGGTGTAACGTCCAAGAAGGCCAAGAAGGAGAAGAAGAAGGGCAAGAAGGCGAATCAGGCGACGCCAGAGCTTGAAGATGAGGAACCGGAGATGATCAAGCCGGGAGAGGATGTAGACGACAACGACGATATTGCTTCAGACTTCGAGTTCGCGGTCGGCGATATTGATACCGGCGTTGTGGAAGATTTCGACGGCTGGGGTCTGAGCGCAGAGAAGCAGGAAGCTGCTGCAAGGACCTCTACGGCTGTGGATGTGGATGAGATCATCGAGAGACGGAGGAGTAAGAAGGATAATGCTGCCAAGAGGGCGAAGGAGGAGGCTGGCGAGTCCGATAATGAAGAGGAGGGAGACTTCACAGGCTTTGGAGACGACGACGAACTACTCGCCGACGACGGCTTCGGCATGGGCGCTGGGAGTGAGTCCGAGGACGAAGAGGAGGATGAGGAGGAGGGCTCAGACAACGATGCCAGCGCTGCTGAAGACGACGAAGCAGATCAAGAGTCCGATGCCGAGTCTGTCGCGTCAGATGTAGCACATCCCGACGACGTAGCACAATCAGAAGACGAGGACGTGAGCGACAAAGAAGACGCCGAAGAAGCCAAGAAGGCTGCAGCTTTCTTTGCGCCCGAAGAGAACGAACCTGTCAAGAAGGGAAAGAAGGGCGCCAAGCTCACAGGTTCTTTCCAGTCTATGTCGCTATCCAGGCCTATTCTGAGAGGTCTGGCTGCTATCGGCTTCACAGAGCCAACACCGATTCAGTTGAAGACCATCCCTATCGCTGTAGCCGGCAAAGATTTGGTCGGAGGAGCAGAGACCGGTTCCGGTAAAACTGCCGCCTTCCTCATCCCCATCCTCGAGCGTCTCCTCTACCGACCGAAGAAGGTACCGACAACCCGCGTTGCCATCCTCATGCCCACTCGTGAACTGGCTGTTCAATGTTTCAACGTCGCAACCAAGCTGGCATCGTTCACCGATATCACCTTTGCGCAGATGGTCGGTGGTTTCTCCATGCGCGATCAGGAAGCTGTCCTCAAGACAAGGCCAGATGTAGTTATTGCGACACCAGGTCGTTTCATTGACCACATGACGAACTCGGCCTCGTTCCAGGTCGAGCATCTTGAGATCCTTGTCCTCGATGAGGCTGATCGCATGCTTGAAGAGGGATTCGAGACCCAGTTAAACGAGATTCTTACAACCATCCCCAAGTCGAGGCAGACCATGTTGTTCTCCGCTACCATGACCAGCTCGGTTGATAAGCTGGTGCGTGTTGGTATGGACAAGCCTGTACGACTGATGGTCGACGCGAAAAAGCAGACTGTTGCAGGTCTGACACAAGAATTCATCCGTCTGAGGTTAGGCAAGGAGGATAGGCGTCTGGCGTACCTCATGTACCTTTGCGACAAGGTTTACACCGAGCGTGTCATCATTTTCTTCAGGCAAAAGAAGGAAGCGCATAGGGTCCGAGTAGTGTTCGCGCTATGCGGCAAGAAGGCCAGTGAGTTGCACGGTAACATGAGCCAGGAACAGGTAAAGTCTGCATTCAAGTCTTGATGAACAACCACTGACAATCATATAGCGTATTCAAGCTGTGGAGGCTTTCCGTTCAGGCACATCGTCTTATCTGCTCGCCACCGATGTTGCCTCCCGTGGTCTCGATATCCAAAACGTCGCAACAGTCATCAACTACGAAGCACCCCAAAGCCACGAGATCTATCTTCATCGTGTCGGTCGTACCGCTCGTGCTGGACGAAGTGGTCGCGCATGTACACTTGCTGCAGAGCCTGACCGAAAGGTCGTCAAGCAGGCTGTCAAGGCCAGCCGCGATCAAGGCGCCAAGGTTGTTAGTCGACAGGTTCCCGCTGAAGAGGCGGACAAGTGGATCACGAAGATCAAGGACCTTGAAGATGAGATTGAGGAGGTCCTCAAGGAAGAGAAGGAGGAGCGCGTGCTGAGCATCACTGAGCGCGATCTCAAGCGTGGTGAGAACCTGATCATGCACGAAGACGAGATCAAGTCAAGACCAAGACGCACATGGTTCGAGACAGAGAAGGAGAAGGCGGCAGAGAGAGAAAAGGGTGCGCAAGCGCTCAACAATACCACTGGAGGCTCGGTCAAGAGCAAACCGAAGAAGCTCAGTCACAAGGATAAGAAGAAGCTGGAGGCTAAGGACGATCGTCTGGAAGGCAAGCAGTGGAAGAAGGGCAAGGCAGACCGTGGTATGACAACAGCGAAGTCGAAGGAGAAGAATGCGCATATCAAGGCGAAGACGAAGAAGGCAGTCCACGGCAAGCGGAAGGTCTGAGCCAGCCAGCGTTGCGGACGCTAAGCAACGGCTAGAGAGTACGACGCGGTTATAGTTGCACTATCTTAGGCACGACAGTGCTCAACATTCAATGGGACAAAGTTCACATCTCATTTCGTACATGCAAATTTTGCGAGTGTCTCCAGGCCGTCGTCAGCATTGCCAGCAAGATACGTAATGTAGCAGAGGATGAAATTGCCAAGATCAGCCCCTTTCGAGCCTAGCCGCGTAGCCGGAGGGTCGCGGGCGGACGAAAAGCTATTGAAGTTTCTCGAATCCAGCTCCGCAGGCACCACTTCCTCCTTCTTGCTGCTCACGCCTGCTTCACATATTGCTCCTTCTCCCATTTCACCACCCTTGCCCCGCGCGTCTACCTCCCTACGTGACCCCGCGGATACGACCGAGCCCCCTGCCGAGTACCCTTGCGGAGCTAGAGCTTCGTTATCGCTTATCGGTGCTCCGACGTGGACAACTTTCTGTCTCACCCGACAGTCGCAAGCAAGCAGCACAAGTCGCGTGTCGTCTCTGCGCGAGTGAGATAGCCAGCACGCGACCACACCCCACAATGGCTGCTACACAACAACCCCTCAACGGCAATGGCGCGCCTGTGCGCCCCGCGCAGGAGGACGAGGACGAGGAGAACATCTTCCTGTTCGTCCCGAACTTGATCGGTGGGTCTCTCGAACAGCAGAATCACATGGAGTTGTATGCTGACAGACTCCAGGCTATGGTCGTGTTGTTCTCGCCATCACCTCGCTCTACTACATGCCCCTCCACCCACGCACATGCACAGCGCTCTACAGCGTCTCGTGTCTGCTCGACGCACTCGACGGCTACGCAGCCCGCGCCTACGAGCAGAGCACCAAGTTCGGCGCCGTGCTGGACATGGTCACCGACCGCTGCACAACGTCCTGCCTGCTTGTGTTCCTTGCGCAGGCGTTTCCCCGCTGGAGCATCATCTTCCAGGGCCTGATCTCTCTGGACCTTGCCAGTCACTACATGCACATGTACGCCACGCTGAGCATGGGTGGAAGCTCCAAGAGCCACAAGGATGTGTCTGCGAGCCGCAGCTGGATTCTGAGGCAGTACTACTCGAACAAGGTACGTTCACTTTGGAATCTTTAGCAATCGATCTGAGCACCACGCTGACTGAATACAGTGGGTTCTCTTCACCTTCTGCCTCATGAACGAGACCTTCTTCATTGCGCTCTACCTTCTCTCCTTCTCCTCGCCTTACCTCAGCCCCACGCTTCTCGCCGACCCCTCCAACCCCTCCTCGCTCTCCCCCGGATCGCCGGCTGCGCCCAAGCCCAGCCTGCTCTTCGCCTCTCCGTTCTCTGCAGGCGCCATGGAGGCGGCACGCGCAAACAAGATGGATTCGACCGTGCCGTGGATCTGCATGTTCATCTCTGCGCCGATCATGCTCGCGAAGCAGATCATCAATGTGGTGCAGATGAAGAAGGCTGCATCGTGGCTTGCTGAGGGTGACAGGGCGGCGAGGAGAGCCGCAGGCCTACCGAGGAAGAAGTCGAAGAAGACGCAGTAAATTCACAATCCTCGAGCAAGCCAATTGCGCACCTACCTTCGCAAACACGGAAGAGCCACACCAAGCCCACGCACACCAGGCAGTGCGACTCTCCGCCCAAAGAGCCTTTCAAGCTGCCAACTTTCCGCAGCCCTTCGCTCGCCTCAGCCACATACTTAGACCATCGGCATTTCCACCATCGACATTTCCTTGTCGATATTTCCACCCTCCAATTCTGCATTTTCTCGTACTTAATTTCCGTTGTTCCCCGGCCATATGCGACATTTCCTTTGGTCTCCCGCCGCCATGTTTGCAGCCACTTCTTTCGCTTTTTCGTTTTACCCAAAGACTAGGGATGGGCTTGTCATATTAGCCAGAGGGGTGGGGATATGGGAAGGCATGACATGGCATGGCATGGCAAGGCACCATACTGTGTCAGTGCTTTATATCAATATAAGATAGTAATACAATTCTTAAATGATAAGGTCGTGTGCCGTGGTTTTTGATGAGTGTTGTGAGAATGTATGCGGGCGATTGTGTGAAGAGAGACATCACATCTGATGGTTGATGTGTAAGAACACGCAACTCGGCTTTGCGGAGCCCCAAGGCTCCAAATAGTAGTGGATTATTGTGTCTGGTGTTTCGAAATTATATACACAATCCCAGTACAAACTACGAGTAGCCATCCTACCCTGGGAATATCCTTTTCATCCCCACCCATTCGCAAGTGTCAAAGCCAAGTCGGCGGGCTGTTGCAGCTGTCCGCTGTCCGCTGTCCGCTATCCCCACCCCTCCTTTTCGCCGGAAGATGCATGATGCTGAAAAGGGAACGCCCCCCTGAAACTGAAGTTGAAGTCTGAAGCCGAACGGAGAATCTGAAGTGACGGGGTAATGCATTACAGAAGAGAAGCGAAGTGAATACGTCGTGGGTTGACGCGTTTTGTACAAACCTTTTTGTATTTCGAAGGTGGCGCGATGGTGCTGCCGTTTTTACCTTTTTTTTTTGTGCTGGTTTTGCTATGCGAACATTGTGTGGTGTCGTGGCGTCGAGCCTGGCCGGTCTTTGCGGCGTCGGGTTACGACCGTGTTCGTGGTTGGTTGACGGTTATGAGTATCCGCTTACTGTTGTCGTGGAGGTGCTATGGATGTGGTCTGAGTGTTCGTATCCTAAGATGCGCGTTGTGGTACAACCGTAGCTGGACGAAACGTAGTGTCAGATGTCCCATACCCTCAACGAGCAAGCAAGACGGGGGAGGAAATATATCGAACATGTGCAAGCTTAGCTGAAAGGGAGCTTATGCCGCCGTCGGGGTGGATACTCCGTTGGTAGCATGCTCGGACTGTTGGCGCTTTGCTGCTGCGTGTTCGCTGTCCTGTATTAGCACGGTTGTCAGCATGAGAGCGTAAATTACTCCTCAGCCGTGAAGGCACGTCTTGGAGTTTTGATGTTTCGTGTATTACGCACGTCGAGCCCTGTCTCGGCAAAGTGGCGCTTAGCAGCCTTGTTCGCGTCCCTCTTCTTCTCCTTCTTAGGGGGTTTCTGAGGCCGCGTCTCGCCTTCGCTGAACAGATCATCCGGGAGTTGGGTGCTGATCTGTTAGTGAAGTTCTTTAGCAGGGTAATGGCGCTTCTTACTTGCGGGTGTGGACCACACGAACGGACATATTCTCTTCGTCATACCCGTTATTGCTTGTGACGATATTCCGGAAGTCGCTCACAGGGTAAGAAATGTCGAGCGATTTGGTACCATCTGCGTTCAAGTCAGTTGAGTTTTCTGAGTGGGGAGAAAGGTGCACATACCAGGCTTCAATTTCAGGCCCACGTAGAAAGTCGTCGTGTACATGATGCCTTTCGGTGGTTCTTCGCCAGCCGCAGTAGTGGGGACCTCCGACGCCGGGATCTGGAAATCAGTGCTTCCTACAATGATCTTGTCTGCCTGCTCTTCGGTCTCAAACCGATGGAACCGGTTGATCCCCTTCATCCAAGGTCGCGCAATCTCGATACCACATTGACCATCCTCGATGTTCTTGCATAGCAGACGGAACTTGGATTGAACCAGTCCAGAGAATGTAGAGTGCGCCTTCTCAGTACGGCTTGCTGCAACAACACTCAAGTAGTATTTGTGATCCTTGGTGAAGAAGGTATGCTTCTGGAACAGATCTTTCCATTGCTTCTTGCCCTCAAGTATACCGTTGGCGCTGTTGATGAGCTGATCAGCCCGTTCGAACTCTTCCCGCATGACGTCCAAAGTCGAGTGCATGATCGTATGAGTAGCGCACATGGAAGGGAACGCAGGGGTGATGATGGGCATCAAGTGGGCTCGGTCGCCAGGATACTGCGTTGGATTCCACACACGAAGATTCAGTGTGCCTTCTTCGATGTTCTTCAGCATGACGGGTCGTGGAAAGGGCCACTTGCCCATTAATCTGAAGAACTTGGTAAGGATAGTAGCACCGCACGCCATGGGGTAAAGCTGGCAGATGCGAGCGACCATGATAGCCCAGGCGATGCCTCCTGGAAAGCCGAACACAGCGCCGTATATGCCTCGCTGGTTACTCCAAAGCTTGATTGCTCGCAAGGCATGTCGAAAGCTCTTGATCTGAGGGATTGATTGCATAAGCTCCAGTGTGACACGAGTTCCGTTCACGCTGCGCATGGCTGTGTCGTCAAGACCGCGCAACATGTTCTTATCCACACCCTCGAGATCTTTTGGTATTTGCGTCATGGAGGGGAGCGAGACAAAGAGAAGATCGATGCTGACTCCAGAGTACTCCATCTTGATAAGCGGGACGAAAGCGTCGGGTACGGGGTTCATCTCGGTGATGTCTTTCTCGTTGGACATTTCGCGAAAGATGCCTTCGAAGTGATCGAAGTAGTCGTTGAGGGAGACTGACTTGGGTGCGACGATCAGCGTGTCGATATCAGAGGCTGTTTGAGGAGGTTAATCAGGAGACAGGTACGTAAGGGGAGTAGATGCACTCACAAGGCCCGTGGACACCAAGCGCATAACTACCAAAGCAGAAGATCTTGCCGCTCATGGTGTCGATGGTCGACTGCGGCAGGCCCTTGAGCTTGCCCACGTGCTGGCAGAACCTGTTGACGACTTCCTGCAGATGCTTGAGGACGCGCACTCTATGCTGGGTCAGCTGACGGCTATACAGACACTCTGCAGTGCGTCATACCTCATGTCCGAGCCCTCGGGGCTCTCGAAGACATTCTGGCGCTTGAGCTCTTCAACAAGCTCGTCGTTCAGCTTCAGGTCGGCCGGCGAGGGCTGCTGCGTCGAGATGGGTGCCGTGACGCCCCATTGTTTGGGCTGTGTCTCCGCCATGTTGGCGGCTGGGTGGTGCGGCGAGCAAAGGACGTTCTTGGGCTGCGCTCTCGCTCGATGCAGCTGCGGCGGGCTGGGCGCGGAGGGAACGGCAGCGGGCAAGGGCTGCGTGTAGACGGGGGCGGTCGCTGACAGCGGAGTCCTGCGATGTTAGTACTGGCGATAAGAGCGCTCCCACATGGCGGCGCGACCTCGAGGTCTATGTGCAGCGAATGGATGACCGAGAGCTTCAGTGCTGTTTCCGTCTTTGGCGCATCCGTCAAAGTGCCAAGATTGCACGCGCCACAACGCCTCACCATGATACTGGACGCGCCAACAACCACTGATGCTGTGGAAGACAGCATTGCCATGGCTGGACAAATGGCGGCACGCAAGCTTCCGGCGCATCTCACCTACAAGGTTGCACTTGCATTGCTGCCACCTGCCAGTATCACGCCGCCAATTGAAGCCGTGCGTCATGTCCGCGACAAGAACTACCACAGATGGCCGCCACACATCAACCTGATCTATCCCTTTCTTGCTTCGCCGCTGGACACTTCTGACAGCAATGCTCCTCGATTGAGTCACGCCATACAGGCACGTCTTGAGAAGGCCACCGCTGGCATTCGAGCGTTTCAGGTCTCACTCAATGCCGACCAACCTGGCAGCTTCACGCATAACAAGGCCAGCAAGACTGTATGGCTGGGACTTGTGCCTGATGAGAATGCCAAGCAACTACAGGCTGCTTTGCAAGCTGAGTTTGCTGAGTGCGACAGCGATCAGCGACCTTTCACGCCTCATCTATCTGTCGGCCAGGCGAAGAATGACGAAGCCGCAGAGCAGCTTAGCAAGGAAATCAGCCACAACATCACTGCATTCCACCAACTTGAAGATGCTGCTCCTAAGACTATGGACTGGTTTGTTGACAAGGTCTATGTGATTGAACGGAAAGGCTTCCATGGCCGATTTCAAGTCGTTGGCTCAGTCAATTTAATAACGGAACAGCAGCCAAGCTGAACACTTCAAGGACTATCGAATAGCTAGCTTGATCTCTCTCGGTTCTCCGCCAAAAAACTCTTTCAGGTTGTCGTCAAGCCACTTGAAGTCTTCAACACTTTGGCCGGGACCTAGACAAGTTAGCTTCCAACCTCATATACAGCCCACAATCAGCAGCACTTACCGCCAGCCCAGTGACCCCATATGCTTGGGAAGACCTTCAAAGTTCCGACACCAGGCCTCATAGCCTTGACTTCGATCTCCGAGTCCTCCGGTGGGAAGTAGAGGTCCGTCTTCGCCGGCAACACCAGAGCCTTGGCCTTGATGCCCTGCATCGCTTTGTTGAAGTCGCCATTGTACGGCTCTTGCTGTGAGCAGTCACCAGCCTGCCACGTATGCGCCATGACGAGCATATTCTCCGGATCTTTCTGCAAAGCCCACGCCTCCCAGAAGTTCACAAGGAAGTCGTCCAAATCCTTGTATCCGAGCAACGGCGCCGTCTCGTACAATTTCTCACGATAAAACGCCTGCGAGAATCCCCACCCAGCATACACACGACCTAATGCCTTCAAACCAATCTTTGTGCTTTCGTCGGAGAACCCAGTATAGGACTTCAATCGTGCCTCCTGCACGTCCGCCGTGTCAACATCCGGCTTCGCCACACCCGCTGAGCTCGTTCCTTTTGCAGCGTACAGTGCGCTCTTGACTCCTTCGAGGAATACCTGGTTATGCAAACTTGTCTTCGCGCTCCCACAAAACGGTACGCCAAGGTCCATGAAGTCTGGGTACTGCGTCATCCATTGATACGTTTGGCCCGCACCCATGCTCCACCCAAGAACGGCACGTGCGTGCTTGACACCAAGGTGTTTCGTAACGAGCTCATATTGCGCACGCACGTTGTCGTAGAAGAGGACATCCGGGAAGGGTCGTAGAGAGGGTGTATTGGAAGGCGACGAGGACTGGGAGTTACCGAAAAGCGCAGGGATGATGATGTAGTATTTGGAGGGATTGAGGGTCTTGTCTGAGCCAGTGAGCCAGAGGTTGTCTGAGATCACTAAACTTGTGGTTAGTTGCGAGTTCGAATGGCATGGGTGAGGTGGGACACGAACAGCCGGAGTACCAGGTGGGGTAGATAATAGCTGGGAGAGAAGGGTCGCCCAGCGTCTTGTATGCGATGAAGGCATCCGGGATCTCTCCACCAGACTTCAACTTGAAGTTTCCAAGCTTGTATGTCTCGTAGTCAGCCATGGTTGCAGTGGCCTCAATTGAAACAGTTCCTCAGGCAGCTTTATACGCAGTCAGCTTCTCAGTCTGATCTGAACGCGTTGCTAAGCTTTTGCATACGATCGCAGCGATTTCCAAGCTGCTTCAGGTACCTCACGAGAAGACCGAGCAATGTCCGGATGTCAAAGGAGTTGCACAGTATGGAGTAGTATGACAAAGCAGTGAAGTGGTGAAGAATGGAGAGGTTTCGGAGTAGATTCCTATTTATGCCAGCCTACCATACATATCAAATACCTGCTTCTACTGTCTTGGTACGGCATGCTGCTCCTCCCGACCCTCAAGCTGATAGCTAATGTACCGGTAGCTGTGGCGGGGTAGCTTAAGCTATGGTGGGGTACAGAACGACGCTCCGATCCGCACACGCGTAGCTTCGGCTACATGATAGTACCGGATGTAAGCGGGCTACAGTGTTTGGGTTCAGAGAGGGTAAGAGTGACAGGTGACTTGCGATTGTGTAATGTGAAGTTTTTGAGGCTGCTTCTCACGGCCAGTAGTCAATTGTTACATCTCACGATGATCTTCCGCACGGCTTTGCAGCCCAGAATGATCAACAATAAGCGGGTGTTCCGCACTCAACTGCACGTCATGATGCTCCCGGAATTATATCCGCCGTCGTTTTCCGCTCATCTCTACCATCGATGAACCTCCTCTAATGCCGTAGTGCCGCTCATGTATTCCCGGCTTTATCGTATAAGAGCCTCAATCGCCATACAACAACCCCTGACTTACCGTACCCTCCGCCCCAGCTCGCGCACAATGGCTTTCAAAGACACCCCCGCTGCAACCCAAAAGTACGACGCAGAGAAGGAAATCAAGCGCAACCCCCACGGCGACTTCAAAGCAGTCGAAGCCTCGCGCCCACCCTTCGACGCAGCAACAACTTTCCACTACACGCAAACCCCAAAGCCAGACTGGAAAACCGGCTCAGGACCCAACAATGCCTCCCACCTGTCTAAACAACACCGCTCTATTGACCCCTACGAAGAAGGCCGCCCCGTAGTCCACAACTACAAACTCCTCATCTCGGCCATCATCCCCCGCCCCGTCGGCTTCACCAGCACCATCAGCGGCGACGGGAAATCAACTAACCTCGCGCCCTTCAGCTACTTCAACATGGTGAACCACGACCCGCCCATCTTCGTGCTGGGTTTCGCAGGGGGCATGGACCGGGCCAAAGACACGCTCAAGAACCTGCTCGAGACCAAGGAAGCCGTCATCAACATCATCAGCGAGGAGTACGTCGAAGCCGCAAACTTCGCATCCATCAATGCGCCCGAGGGCATCAGCGAGTGGAGTTTCGCGGGCCTGCATCCGGAGAAGAGTAAGGTCGTGCGGCCGGATAGAGTCAAGGAGGCGGTGTTCTCGATTGAGGCGAAGTTGGTTGAGACGCGGGAGTGGACGAGCAAGAATGAGGCTACGCCCGGGAAGAAGACGGGTGTTACGGCGTTCCTTGAGGGCGTGAATTTCTGGGTTAGAGAGGATGCGGTGGATGAGCAGGGTGTGCTGATTGATCCGGCGGTTATGAAGCCGATTAGTAGATTGGGGGGGATTACGTATGGGAGGACGACGCAGGCGTTTGAGCTGCCGCGGCCGGATTATAATGAGGTTACGAAGGATCCTGAGGTTGAGAGGTTGGCGAGACCGAAGGGGGAGGGACAGGAGTAGGTGGCTGATCGATGCTTTTGGTCACGTTGTTTTCTGACTTGTGGAAGGTCGAGAGGTAAACTGTGAGTTGGGAGATCGCGCTGGGCGCTGCATATATAGATGAAGATATCCTGTAGATTGGTAGATGGAAGAACATGTATTGTCTCAACCGGGCTCGCCTGTCTCAAGCGATACCAACACTAGGTTCCTTGAATTATCAAAGCAGAGCAAAGATTTGCGATCGTAGGCGAGCAGAGAGGTATACGAGGGAGCTCGTTTTCAATGGTCGAACACTTTTATCACAACACAGCAACACTCAGATTTACGGAAACTATTTGTAGATATAGAGTCGAGCCTAAGAGTATTGAAATTAATTGTTGGGTTGCAGCGTAGGTATTCTGTCTTGCTAAGTACGATAGTGTTGTGTAGACGTTCCATGAAAAGCAATGAGCTTATTCGTACAAAAAGTGAACAATAGCATGGACCTCAACAGCAATTGGACGTCCCGTCACACAGAAACACCCCAATTGCTCACGGCTGCAGCAATACGAGTAACCGTACGAATCATCGAAGACAAAAGCAACCTGCAGACTAAGGCTGACCATGACTGCAGCTAACACTGTACGCGCAGCGCGATCACGGACATGTGCGGAGATGCAGCAAAACTGCGCAAACCGCATGGACGACCAATTCACATCACCAATCGGACAAGGGCCGGTCTGCACAAGTCAGCAATCACGCAACATGGCTCGAGAGCTCCAAGGGTTGGCAAGCGCAACGGGCATCATCGTTGCTGCATTTTCAGATAAGAACCCTGCGAAGTTTGTTCGCAAGCGGCTGGTCCACATCCGGAGATGAAGGGTCCCCATCCACGGAAACTGCTTTGAACAAGCTCATCCTTCTGCTGGACCCTTCGCCTGCTTCAGGGAAAACAACAACAGCTCCAGCAGACGGGCGGAGATATGGGCGTTCGCTAACCCACCACGCTTTACTGCTTCGCTCCTAGCTGTGCTGTCGCCATGCGCCGAGGTGCGGGACAATGCCCACCGCTCACTGGCTGCGATGCGCCTAGAGCCCGATCCTCACCACCATCACCAGATTCGCGGCCCGCCTCCGACGTCGAGGCTGATCTTAAGCACGAGGCTTTTTGGAATGAGTATTACACCGACATCTCCAGCTTAGCACTCAACTTTGTGCCCTGTCCTTTCGTCTCCAGCTGCCCAAGCATTGGCAAGAGCAAGACGAAAAAGAGGAAGATGGATGCGAACGCCGGACCGAGGCGGTTCTCCACTAGCGGCGAAGAAAGAGTTGGGTTGTTGTCCGAGGCCAGGAAGTCCAGCCATCAGTATGGCACATTGCCGGATGCGAGTGAGTTAGAGAGACTGGTGAGCCCGAATGGAACAGTCGAATTGCATACGACTGCAGGTGCGGAAGCGAGGATCTTGTTCAAGAGCAGTATACCGCTGATGCTCACGTATCTGCTGCAGTACAACTTCAGCCTCGTGACCATCTTTGTGGTGGGACACATTGGGACGGATGAGCTGGGCGCGGTGAGCCTTGCGAGTATGACGGCGAATATTACGGGATTGGCCGTGTACGAAGGGTTGGCGACGAGTCTGGATACGCTGTGTGCGCAGGCGTATGGGAGTGGGAAGAAGACGTTGGTTGGTCTGCACTTGCAGCGCATGTGCCTGTTCATGCTGCTGGTGACCATCCCCATCGGAGCTCTCTGGTTGACGTCAGGATGGATCCTCGCAGCTCTGGTTCCAGAGAAGGAGCTGGCTCACCTTGCCGGAAAGTACCTATCGCTCCTCCTCGCAGGCGCCCCAGGTTATGCCATCTTCGAAGCTGGCAAACGCTTCACGCAAGCCCAAGGTCTCTTCAACGCCTCCCTCTTCGTCCTTCTCATCGCCACACCCATCAACATCGTTCTCAACTACATATTTGTCTTCGTCTTGGACTGGGACCTTACCGGCGCAGCGTTGGCAACCGTCGTTTCCAACAACCTCCTTCCCCTTCTCTTGTGGGTGTACGTCTACTTCGTCAACCCTTCCTCGCTCGAATGCTGGGGCGGCTTTTCGAAGTCTGCCTTCACCAATTGGGCACCCATGGCCAAACTCGCTGTCCCTGGCATCATCATGGTCGAAACTGAATGGCTCGCATTCGATATCCTGACCTTCTCATCTTCATACCTCTCTACCGCCCACCTGGCAGCCCAGAGCATTGTCATGACTATGGCCGTCGCAATCTACCATGTCCCCTTCTCCGTCGGCGTCGCCGTCTCCACCCGCTTGGGCAACCTCATCGGTGCAGGCAGCCTCAAAGCAGCGCGCATAGCGACAAAATGCTACATCCTGACGTTCCTCGCTATCGGCCTCGTCGATTTCGTGGTGCTCGCAGCTTGCAAGAACATCCTGCCCAAGGCATTCACTACGGATCCCGTTGTGCAGGACATCGTCTCCACCGTCCTACCGCTCCTCGCAGTCTTCCAGTTCTGCGACTCCACCACCGCGCTCGTCAATGCGCTGCTCCGCGGACTAGGTAAGCAGGCGATTGGCGGCTGGTGCAACTTATTCGTGTATTACGTTATTGCGGTGCCCGTGGCGCTGGCGCTGTGCTTTAAGGCGGATTGGAAGTTGATGGGTTTGTGGGCGGGGTGTGCAGTGGGGAGTAGCTGTATTAGTGTTACAGAGGGCGTGTACATGAAATTTTATAACTGGGAGAACGCTATCGAGGAGGCGAGGGAGAGGGAGGAGTAAAGCGGTGAAGTATTTCTCAGGATGGGAGGCATTTTTTGCGTGGTCTCGGGTTAGGGAAGGAAAAGGTGGTATATACAGGTATTGGTAATGGGCGTTCAGATTGCATAGCGTGTAGCGTTTTATACGGACTTGGAATGATATCACAAGATGTGTACAGGAATTCTTCATCGTCGTTCTTACTGCGCTTCACGTGTGACTTCAGTCGTAAAAAAATTGCTGTCCGTCAGCATAGCTTCTATGCGTGTTTGCGAGTTGTTGCGAAGTATGGCAAAAGGAGAGGGCAAGAGAAGGAAGAGGGGGATGGAGGAGTTGAGAGGGTTGCAGTAGAAACTATGAGATATTCGACATAGAGTCTATAGTTCTAGGGTACTTACGAGCAGATGCGACTTAGGTGGTGAGAATTTTAGTTGTCCACGGTTTCAAACTGCCAAAGGTGGCTTTCGTATGTTCAAGAGCGGTAGCGATTTGAAAGAACAGGGAATTTGGAACATGTTTGGAGAGAGAAAGACGAAGGTAGAGGGGCTAGAGAATATATATCTAGATGAGGCTGATATGGTTATTGCAGTCGAGGATTGTCTCAGATTGTTGTTGTCATCACAACAGGCGACAATATACTGATAGGTCTCAGGATTTGTCACCTTGTTGTTTCCGAACGGTGACATGAGAGGATAACTTGTGAACGATCTTCAGAGGTTATTGTGTTTTCATCAGAGCTGTTGTTGGAGACCTGTTCTAGAAATGTTTGTGGTTAGAGGCGGCGAGAACATGGAGCAGTGGCAGACGGAAGTGTATGTGTTGGCATTACGAATAGCAACCACACAGAAAGCCCGGGTAAGAAGGCGAGAGGAAATGATGAGTTAAGGAGTTCAGAGAGCGAATATTGAGCATTGCGCGAGCTCTGAAACCATTGGTGATAAGCCGGTTCGCCATTTATGGCTAATTGAAGAACGGTTGACGGACGAGCTTAGAAGATGTTCAGATCTTCTCTAGTGCTTTCAAACATACTTACTTGGATGCTGCAAGTGTCGCAGCTTGAGGCAGAGCATGGGGTGTCAAGGCAAGCTGATCCTCTCCTGAGGCTTACAGCATCATACGTCAGAGGTGAGGTGAATCATGTTTCGTTTTTCTCGCGATGGTGGTCTGGATCATCTACAAACGGATGTTCGGCCCTGCGGTACCTGACTGGAATCGATGTTTCTGTGAAACGTGACAGCCGCCGATATGTGTGGTTAAACCAGATGACGCGGTAGGTACGTAGCCAGCGTTAGTTCTTGCAGCTGATGCTGCTGTGTCGGAACTGGAGGATGAGGAGGCGTTGAGCGCAAGGCTAATACAGTGGAGCAGACATGAAGTGGCATAGCCGACATTTTGAGAGGCCGAGTACAATGCAAGTGAGTGGAGAAGACTGGGGGAAAGGATGGCTGGGGTGTAGTTGCCACGGCGCTTTCGAACAACAAGGCTTCAGTCCTGCATGAGTATGCAAAGTAGAGTCGAGATGTTGGAGCTTGAGTGGACGGGATATCTGCGAGCTCTGACCTGCCCAGCGATGCTGCATCGTCCCGTTCCTGCAGTGACTCATGATCGTGGCGCTAGCACATACGCGGTTTAGTGGATGTAACCGCTCTTCAACGTCAGTCCCTCACTCACGTTCCACGACCTCAGCGTCTGCAACTTCACGCACGTCCCCATCTCCATCTCAATAACGTACGCTACTGGGGAATGCTGAAACGAGGACCGAAGACCGATAAGGGTGTCAAACGGTGAAGATGATCGGTTACGCAGATCAGGTGCCAGGGCAAGTGGAGTTTGGATTCAATCAGCGTCAATCGTTAATCATTACCTCATACATTACGTGCATACATGCAAACAAACTAAAGTACATGAAAAACGAGAGACTGATGGATTGCCTAGGCAAATGCAGTGCAATCGGAAAATGCAAGCCAAAGAACCCCCGACAAACCGAAATGCTAGTTTTTGTACAACAGCGGCGGGGCGATCAGTCACTGGCGTAGCGAACTATCAACTCCAAGCCCTGAGGTGATCGGCTATGGGCCGTTCAAAGACGGCAGCGAATCTTGCGGTCCTTGCGACTGACGATCGCGCCCTCGTCTTCACTCTCCAAAGAGTAATCATCTCCGCATGCTTTCCTGTACGCCTTCTCCAGAAACTCAATATGCTTCGCATCGTCGGCGTACTTGATCATCTCTGAGAAGGGTAACCTTGGGTTGCGGCCATCCTTCTTACCGGGGATGCGGATGTGAGTTGTTCCGTGCTGCCAGTAATTGTCCCGACGATCGAAGACCTTGGGACAACCTTCTACCCGGCATTCGTGCTCCTTGACGCCGAGGTGGATCCTTTGGTGTCGCTTAAGGTGCTCTGGTCGCTTGAACCTGCTGGTGCAGTCTTCCCAGTCGCAGTACTTCCACTCAACAGTAGGGCCATCGATTGGCTCCCGCTTACCAGTAACAGGATTAAGCTCATAGCCCTCGACATCGATTCGACCATCCTGCGAACGCCTGAAGACTAGTTGAGACTTGGATTTCGAGCTCCTCCTCTTGGACACGCCATTCAGACGCTGGCGCTCCTTCTTGACAGTCTTACCGCCCTTAGGTGAGACATGGATTGACCGTGTGAACTTCTCTTCACCTTCAGATGCCTCAAGTTCCTGTTTCACATGGACGCCCTCAGAATCTCCCTTGTAGTGGACTTCTTGTGGCGAAGGGGGGAGTGTCATTGGTGCGTTGTCGTGTGGAGATGCTGCGAAGGACATTGGAGCGTTGTCAAAAGCTTCTGCTTCCATGAAAGAGCTCGAGTCATTGTCCTCGACGAAGCCGTAGTCTCCATCGCCGACCATAGCATCGGTCGGAGCCATGGTCTGGCCGACCATGGTGTGACTGCTTGGTACCTGTGGTTGCCAGAACGACTGTTGCCCAGCAATCTCATAGTCGAGGTCTGCGTGCTCAGGGGCAGTAGAGAAACTCCAGTTCGAGCCGGTCGACGAGGGAGTGAGGTTGTCGGACTCTGTGAAGGAGCTCAACTGAGTTGGAATATAGCCTGTACCTGATGGCAATGTGTCCTGCATTCTGATGGGCAGATTATGTTCGATGCTGTTGGCAGGCAAAGACCAGTCGCCGCAGAAGGACTCTGCCGTTGAGGATTTCATGGGGATCCCCACGGTTCCTAACGGTAGAGCATGGCGAAGTCCAGACATAGACTGCGTCTGGAAGCCGTTGAAAGGAGTAACATGTTGCCAATTTGCCTCCGAGAATGGACTTCGTTCCGATGTGGGCGTTGGTACTGAGTACTCGGACGCTGACAGCGATACGATCGAACCTCTACGCTCCTCAATACCGCTGTAAGGCGACGGAGGCGTCAAGAAGCCCGTGTAAGGACCAAATCCAGGCGACATTTGAGGTGTATCTCTTGATACTCCTCGGCGGTACCTTGCAGGTGCAGAGTTCATCATACTTCTAAAGGTGCGATACTTCGTTAGTGAAAGCTTTGGATAGCAAGCATGGTCACTTACTCTTGATGCGAGGTTGCTACGAAGAGAAAGGTGGATGGAATCTTGTGGTCTCGGTAGATGACTGCTCTGATAAGAAGATGCGACGTAGGGTGGGCTTATGAATCAGGGTCCACGGTGGAAAGACTGAGATCATACGGCCGCGGCGGATATGCGGGATCCTCTCACTAACGTCTGTGGCACATTCACACAAGACTAGAGGCGCGGTCGCGAACGCGGTGGAGGCAGGGCTTTGGAATGGCGTGTAGTCTTGCCTCAACCGTACCGATGGAATTTTAGGTGAACAACACGGAAGAAGCTCTGGACTGGATTGTGGTACGACTGCAAGGGGTCCGGGCGCGAATCCAGGTACTCTTAGCCGCAAAACAGTCAAACTCAGATCGGCTGGTGTGAGAGCACAACAGACTTGCGACGACAACGGTAGAAGCGGAGTATACAAGTACACAGACAGGCAGCCTTGCAGACAGCTAAACGTGTTGGTGGGCATTGTGATGGGCTTCTGACTTGGGGCGGGCTTGTTGCGCACTGTAACCTGACAGACTGGCAAACGCCTCCTCGTTGGGATGGAACCTCAGGACCCTACCATGGGGAATGCGCCATGCCAGTAGCCACTCGAGCCGGACTGTCAGCTCGCTTCGACTTTCATTATTCCCAGTGCACCTAAACTCAGCCGCCCATCATATCCTCATTGGACCCGGGTAAAACTACGCTCTCGAACCTCAACACTGCCTCATGGGCTCTACGTCTCCTGTTACGCGAATCGTCTGGCGGAAGCTGCAATCGCATCCGCAGAGGAATGTCTCTAGTGGTTGGTAGTGGCCAGATCAGGACTAGCTGGTGGTGAAACGACTACATTGTGCAACCAAACCCGCCCCGATCAAGACGATCTTTTGGGAGATTTTCTCGCCGCAATGCCAGTCTGCTGCAAGCTATACGAATTATACCAAAATCCCGCTGATGGCACCACAGTACCCTCTTATCGGTACATATCCTGCTGAACATGGTAAGACCTCTGCCGGCTGATCGCTGTTGTGCGAGACCTCATCATCACGCTGCCCACATGCCCACAGAACCAGACCTCAGCTCAGTCGATGTTTGTCGCATTAAAACGAGTGAGACTGTTTGACCAGCTATTGTTGTTTGCTTTCTGCAAAGAAAGCGATGGGCATGCTTATGCTGGGATCTCATGTTACACGGCATCAGAGACGGCAGAGCAACCAGGCTCACAATATCGTTGAAATCTCCGGGCTGAACAAGCCACTTGCCGCAGGAGTGTCCCAGGCTGCTCCAGAATCTGCAACTTCTACTGCACCTCGCAGAGAATGTGGAATCCTAATAGGTAAACGCTGGTCAACTTCATCCGCGGACCGATAGACTCCACGGCAACGTCACAAAGGCATCGAGCGGTTCATAGTCTCGGCAGCAGCAAGGCTGACCGTTTCTCAGAGGAGAAATTGTTTGAGAGGTTGTTTCTCTACTAAAGACATAACCCAGAAAGTCGGTTTTTATTGGCTTGCGGTCGCTCTCTCGGTGCCATCGTGCCATTCATTAAGGTCAACTCGGGTGGCTCACGGCAAGCTACAGCATTTCACAAGGCCTTGCATTTTCCCCAGAAAGTGCCCTCATAATACTGTGGATAGTCGCTGTTAGGCCAATACAATTGTGTTGAGAAGGTCCATCAAACACGTCTGAGCCTTCCAAGTAAGCTCTAGGCTATGGAGGAACGATGGACTCCAGCGATACGCTCAACATCCGCTGATATGGATCATCAATATTGGTGCCTGTGCGACGAACGTTGGCCATCTCCACAGGCCCTGCTCATCGCACTACCTTAAACGGCAAAACCGGCCCCACACTCAAAATGACGTGCATGACAACGCATGGAAAGCACTGGTCAACCTGACGGTAGCACCGCGTCGACTTGTAAGCCAAGGTTTGACATTGGCCAAATGTCTCCGTATGCGAGCCTGTGCCACCTATTCCCATGCCAAAAGAGGCGCGCTTGCGCAAAAAAGCAGACTTATCAGACAATTCTTACCGGTTTGGACCAGGGGCAGACAGATGGCCTGGATCTGTGAGGCTTCAGTTCTCGGTCTACGGACTAAGATCCTGCGGGTTCGAACGCATTAGATGTACACAGTTACGCTCGTGGTCAAACTCAGCTTCAGCAATGGCGTACCTTGGATTGGTGAAGAGACATGTGTTCTGGCATTCTTTGTCTAAAGATCGATTCAAGCTTTGATTGTGCATTGTGTATGTCCGAACCTCATCCCGAGTTTCCTAGAGAAACGTTGAGCAGTACGCAAGTGGAAGGTTACGGGAGAATGGACGGAATCCCCCGGCACCTGCAGGCTGTATTCGCCTCCGAACTTAGTGTGTCTGTCAGGGTTGTCTCCAGATCCATTTCGTCGCGTCGATTTCGCGCCTCTCAAACGAAGGGCGCCTCTTCAAACACTCGCGCGGTTACTGGAGGGGATAGGTCATTTCATTATGCATCTCCTGGACATAACACAGCATGAAAGAATTGAACGATTGGATCTGCCTTCATGAACCTCACTTGGAACTACTTTCCATTCCGGACTTCCCATGCGAGGCGTGGCCAAGTTGACAGCTTGCCCACTGTCATAGTTTCGGCGTATTGGCACGCGCATGACAAGCCAGATCGACGGGATGATGTAGGAGTTATTACCCAAATATTTTTAATCTTCAGAAGACATGACGATATCTGCGTCAAGATGGCATGATGCTCTTCAGGCGGCATACTCCATGACTTGCATTGCGGTTGTACTCACCTAGACACGCCGTCTTCGTGAATAGGAAAGATCGTCAGTCAACGCAACGCAATTGCTCCCCATTGTTCATGGCTGCACAAAGAATATGCGCGACATAGTCTGCATACATAACAGCAAGGGCAACTGGTGAACAGTGAGTTCGCATCAACGGCTTCACACGCCGGCCAAGGTACCATGTACTTCCGCTGCTTAGCCCATTACCGATGTTTTTGTGCGAGGACCGGATGCAATGTTGAGGAAACTAATGGATCTCGGCTTTGGAGCGGGTATCATTGGGGCATCTCAACGTCCCGCAGTCCAAGGTGGTATGTGCGTCTTGTGAAGCTACCGCAGGTACCAAACACAGCAACTCCTAGCCTCGTTTCTGACATTTGGTGGAGATGTTCCGCAACCACTGTGCTTCGAGCCGCCATTTTTTGCAGGTACTCTGAGTGTGCTCGGTCCTCACATCCCATACAGTGTGGCAGAGCTATTTTACCAGTCCGCCTCAGAATCCCAAGTATTTCCACATCTTCCACAACTACACCATTCAGGGCCTGGTGCCTGAGCGTGTTTCATGCTTGATTCGTCGGGAGGCTGAGCCATGCTCCACCCAGCATTCTTCTAGCGACGATGGCAAGCACATGAGCATGTAAAGCCCACGTCATACACGATATAGACCGATCAGGATTCAGTTAAGTAGGTAGGCCGACGGCGGCCGCCGACAACAAAGTGTTAATTCGGTTTGCCACATTGTCACTCATTACCATGTGAATCTATAGAGTGTCTCTCTTCTTAGCACCTGCAGCATCAATGAGACGATTCAGCTGAGAGGTGACGAAGAGTCATGTCTTTGATCATCTGTGTGCTGATCCTATTTCAGCATTAATGGCGCAGGACCCTACAGACCTTGCGAAACAACCACGAGGAGCTCGAGCCCAGATTCCAGACTAGGACTGTGAGCATGGCATTTGGCATTTAGATACAATTCCCATGTTGCCCGTTTAAAGGACCGGAGTCATCTCCGCATATGCATAAGGAAAGCCGTTGACTGTGCAACCGTATGGATGAAAGGCCCGATACCATCCTGGTGAGTGGCTCGTGATGGGCAAGTCACTGCGGCCATCTACTTTGGGATCTTCATACGAACGCCTATCAGATTATCGACCTATCATTGCTGATTTCACATCTCCGTGGACCCTCTGTGCTTCTTTTCAAGCCATGTGACGTGGCAAACTTCACGGTTATGCGCGACATACTTGCTTTGTACTCCGGGGTAAAAGGGGTACACGCTGAGATGCTGTCACTAAGCACCCCAGCTGACACCACCATGACTTTTCTGGTATAGCACAAGTGGAAAGACACTGACTGTGGTTGACCGGTGAAGTTGTCATGGTCGGTCCTTCGACTTCAGCTATTTTCCTACATGTCCACCAGCCAACCCAACAGCCACCTCCGAGATTCTCCCCATTTGATAACCTTGGCGGTTCTTTTCGCCGTGTCCAACCATCTACCCATCATCTAGCCCTCTGCGGGCCGACTCTCCTTCCACTACTCCACTTAATTCGCCGCTCACACATTCTAATAATGCAGTGCAACAACATCGAGATCCACTATACATACAGCAACGAGCTCTGGAGCGGAAGGCTTCTCCGACCATTCACAACCCCGGTGAAGCCCGGTTTTTAAGATCTGGTTTACGGGGGGGAGAACTTTTTTTTCAACTTGGTCAAACAACCAAAAATGTCCGAGGTGCATATCCACACTTGGACACTGAGCTGACCATTACGAGATCCCGGAACCTGTCGGCACTTTACCCACGGACGGCGAGGCTGTTGAGATAGGGATGGCTGCACCGTTGGCATGTTCGGGTGTTAGTACCTTGCGCCTCAACATGGACTGACTGCCATTTGCCACAACTTGTGCAGCATTATTCGAATAACTGCTCGTACCAAAGCTATAGAGAGGGAAATTTGATTGATATCTCTCAATAACCTGGAGTGAACTCTGTGCTTCACCACTTCGTTGCGTGTTGTCGTCAAAGGAGCACATAGCGCACTGGCTTACCCAGGATTCTACTATCTCCACAATTTCCTCACCCTTCACCTGACAATGCATACCCGCGTCGTACCTTTCGCAATAGTGTGGTGACCTTCCTCAATCCGTCGTAGCTAGTATGCTCGGCATTGATTACGGAGGATAAATTGTACACATCCACATCAGCGTTTCCACTGCACTGTGGTCAGTATGATCTGCATGGATTGCGTACTTCAGCACACCGATCACGAACAGTCGGTTGTCCTATCCGCCACTTCGCGACATGTCGTGCATGACAACCCCCGCTTTCTAAATTGTCCGCCGATTTCACATGCTTGCATGCCACATGTCGACCGATCATACCCTGGGGGATCTTGTTGCAAACCCGACACACCGATGATGGTAGTAATGATGATGAGAAAACTGCAGAGTTCACCAGTATGAGCTATTACCACCATCATCAGGAGATACGGAGATGGGCGGTCAATCATTGTGATGGAGAAGTGTGCCACAGTATGCTGTGTTTATCAAACAACACCCTAAAGTTTATTGAAAATTGGTGATTCATACAATTCATTCGTCACAGCTTATCGTTGTTTGTGTACATAGTGTTAGCAAATTTGTGTAAACTGGAAGCACATGTCAAATCATTGACTGCAGCTGGACCGTTGTATCGAGATCTTTTGGCCATGGGCTGGCAGGTTACGAGCAGCAAGTCGTAGCCAGGAGGTGTCGGCCAAGGCCTTGATGAATGAAGCCGACTCATCGATATGCTTCACAGTCATTTATCTTGGAACTTAGACACTGCCAAGCTTACCAATAGGGAAAACAAGAACCAAAAGTAAAATTCACAAGTACGACATGGCCCATGGAGATGACCAACTCCAGAAATCATTTTGAACAACTGCTTCTTGACTAGATCTTCCTTGCAGTCCAGCGCACCGGATGATATGTGTTTTGCAGCATACTCCTCGGGTTCGAAATGTAGCCTGTCTCTACTGTGCCTGACTCTTGCTTCTCGATCTTGAATCCTAGATGCTCTACCAAAGCCAACACTTCATCGTTTGTGAGCTCGACCGAACCTGGGTCACTGATCCCTGCCTCATGGCCGTGACTATGATTGTGTTTTCCCTCATTATCTGTATCTTGGCTCGGCCCTCGAGGCGCTTGATGCCACAGTAGAGGCCCAAGGTTGATCCATACTCCACCAGACTTGAGACAGCTGCGCACAGCTTCAATATACCGGATGATGTTCGGCGCAGTGTCGATGAAAAAAACAGTAGCAACCGCATCGAAGGTTTCGTTGTACTCTGGTGAGCTGTATAAGACACAGAAATCGCCTGTTGACATGCTCATTCGATCATGTGCTGGAGTCTTAGAGTCCTGTTCCATTGCCAATGCAGTGCCGGGATGTATGTCAGGAACTGCAAAAGTCTGGAATTGGTCGGCACGAGAGAGATGATTTGAGCAGCTGAGAGCGAAAGGAGCAATATTGAATTGCCCTGCTTTCTTAGTATGGTTCAGCACCAATGAGCTGGCCATTAGCTCGTGATAAGATATCTCGTTGCCTTCAACACTGAAGCCAGCTCGACAGATGTCGAAAACGGAACGTCCCAATCCAGCGCCCGGTACCAAGACCCTGAGTTCTGATCTGTCCAGCTCAGGCGTGGACTGTAATCTGCGGGTATACTCTGAGCTCAGAGCTTCCAAAACGGGAGCAAAACATTTCTCTCGCTCGACCTTGCCCTCGGTACTCCAGTCTCGGTAGAACTGATTTATACAGCTCCTCGCTTTGTCCATATCATTTTGAGTCGTTTGCACATTCAAATGGTCCATGACAATCGAGTATATTTGATACTCGTCATGGGCATATTTCTCTGGTACGATAGATGCCACCCATTCACTATCAATGGTTGGGGCGATGAAGCCTTTGAAGCCAGCCATGAAGATAGCCTCAGCAAGTTCGGAATTGCTGTCAATGAGATCGTCCAATTTATTCAACGAGTCCAAAATTGAGAATGGCGGCTTCGATAACATCATCCAGTGTTGTTGAGGTAGGGAGTAAAATGCTTGTCGGCGGACGTGGGTGCCATTGAAGTGGGCTAAGCGGCGGTACGACCTGACACGAGTCAAATCACAGTTCTGAAATATTGAATCACAGAACTCACCGAAATGAGTCAAGGACTGACAAAAGATGCCGTTTTTCATCCGGATCTGATAATGGGTCAAAGTCCCCTTCCCATTCTTGTGTGTCCATATTGGAGTCGTCCATGGCAAACAGCAAGGGATACCACGATGATTCCTAGATAGTTTAAGACAGCAGAAAGAACAGTGAACGTGATTTGAGGTTTGTTCAACATCAGATGTCAGATGTCAAGGGTAGGATGAAAGATGAATAGCGTGGGGTACGTCCGTGCGCCAATGAGCTCTGGTGGGGTGGAATTAACCTCATCTGCACCAACACAGCGCATTACACGACACAATGGTTATCGCAAGCATGAATGGTGACGCGTCGCACGCGCCTATTGAGGTGTCCTTTCCCTTGCCCAAGGCTCCACGAACGGATGTCAACCTCCGGCTTCACGACAATGGTCCAAACATCACCCTATTCCTTACTACATCCGCGTCTGATTCCTCATCTTCGGTACCTCTAGGTTCCTTGGTGTACGCTATGCCGAATGTATGGATATATCCTTCCATTGGAACCGCAAAGGAGAATAAGCTAATGCGGGCCATAGAGAACTGCACCTAGCCAACCTCTCAGCACACCTCTCTTCACGCACAGTGCAACGCTCGACTTCACGACACGATTATCGAAGGTACTCGCACGCAGGACTGGCAAGCCCATCTATGTTAGTAGCTCAATGAGCTTTGTCAACACTGGTATGGGTGGCACAGTCGAGGAAGAGATGGAAGGCTTCAAACGTGTCGTGGAGGTGGTGACAGGGTTGCTGAACAAGGAAAGCGAGACAACTAAGTGAGAGGAAGATTCAAGCCTATGAAAATGAACAGCTGGTGCCGGAGACACTATGCATGTTCATCATCCACGACAACCTACGCTGGGTAGACATACCAGCGATACGCTCCTCTTCGGCGCAGAGATGAACCACCGAATTGGGACATGCTCATCGACTGCAAACAAAGAGAGGGACTGTGAGGGAAAAGTCATTACAGCTAAATCACACATCACATCACAGAAGCAAAGGCATCGGGAAAATTCTCGAGACGCATGTTGTTGGACGATTACCCATCCATTCTCCACCACGCTCGGCCCAAAACTACGACCTCTACGACTAGCTACGACCGCTACTTGCACAAGAATGGATTCATATCCCAGCACGTACTTCTTACATTCCCTCGAGACGCTCCTTGGCAGACTGCTTAGCCTCTTCAGAGCTATTGGGGTTGTTGATGGTGGCCTTCAGACCGCCAGCGACGTTGTTGGGGTTCTTGTCGCCCTCAGACTTGCCGATAGGCTCAAAGTTACCAGAATCAAGCACCTTGCACGTTTTCCATCAGCAACCGTGGGATCAGATGATCAGATTCATTTGACGTACCTCCTTGCTGTGCTGCTTAGACTCCTCAGAGGTGTTAGGATTGTTGATGTTGGCCTTGTGGCCACCGGCGATTTGAGCGTCTGTCGGCATGTTTTCTGTGTGGGTAGTAGACCGGCAGTGAAAAGCTCGAAGTGCTGCTGTAGGGTGTGTTGGGATACGATGAACTGGTGAATTTGATGGCATGACACAGAGGAGGGACCAGGCATACTTATACACATATGGACACCTCCAGCTATCATATCCTCTACTCACCGTACTCTGGCTACTACGTCAACGATCGAGGTTTCTCGGCAATCGGTAACACATCGGCAGGCGCAATCCAGTGATCATGTTGCCGTACCGCCTTGTGATCCTTTGGAGGTCTGCTCCATTTAAACAAGTGACTTTCCTAACCCATTGAAGCTGATGAAATTATCACTGCAGGTCGATTGTGTCCTAGCTACCGAGGATTATTGGAACAACTAAACTGACAACAACCAATTGGGATGACCGTAGATATGGAACATGGGAAAGCGAAATGCCGCTAGAGTGGGCCTGGCAAACGCCTTTGCCCATGAGACGTCAGACTGCACTGTACCTGACAGATCGGTACGCTGAGTGGACCCAGCCAGATGTTCAGATCGCGCTAAAATCTGGATATCTGGCTGGACCTTGTGACATCTACTCGTATATGACAGTTTGCATAGCGCTCGAACGTTCACCGGATGTGATTATATGCGCAGCTCACATGCTTTCAAGCTTGGTGTCCTCCGTTACCACCGTTGTCATGGCACGCTACGGCGGAATTTATGAGAAGTGGTGGGCATAAATGGACGTTGGTGGTGAATGGATGATGTCACGCGGTTAAAGAAATCGTGACTTCGTGATGGCGTGTTACGCGACTAGCGCGATCAACCCATCAATGCACTACGGTCCTCCGGCGATCGATGCAATTGTGTTCCAATAAGCGGCCGTGCTTCATTCCGGAGACGATATTAGAATTGCTGAAAACGTCATGATATCTTGCGATCAAACATCCGTTTGTGTACTTGCGCGATCAGCAACCCCGATGAATCACAACCTGAAACACATGAAGGGCTTTGGTGGACAGGCACTGCACGACTCCAGCATTCGAGTCGTCATCGAATAGTCTTCTAGGGCGAGGACACACGACCTTTGTCTAACAAGCGACGAACAGGCCGTGCTATCGCAAAAAGCTCTCACCAAAATTCCACCATCCATCTGGCGACTGGCAAAGTATCAAGTCGCAACACATCACAACCACAAACAGATCCGTAATCAGCAAAGAGTTATTTGTTTTGTCTAAGAGTAGCTCCCGAGAGCTGAATGTATTGGTCTTCTAAGTTGACTGGGTATCTTCATGTCCAATTGTTCCTCCGAGCAAGTGCTCTCGCCAGGCACGAACTGCCCGAGCCGTGTTAACACTGCTCTATCTTACTCAGACGTGATGACTCCTCCACCAAGCACGCATCCTTGTTCCCCATATATCTAGGCAGCGACGCTCGAACCGAGGTCTTCCACATGCGAGCCAAGAGCTCAAGCATGTCGAAGGACCTAAGTGTGCATCGAGCCGCCTCGAGCCGCCCTTCCGCCCTTTCCTTAATTCTGCGCGTAAACCAGAGTCCTAGGGTTGAGCTCTATTGGACCGATCCAGCACCGCCGTCAAGAGGCCCCGGTTGGGTAACTCAGAGGTGCCTTCACTGTTACGAGTCCTAGCTCACTGTATCCCACGCCTCCAACTGGCTGCCAGAGTCATCGTCGTCTGAGTGTCATCGATTCCGTGTATGTTTGCTACAATCGAAGTGGATTTTCATATATGCGCTGGTCGCGCGCAAGGTATTGAGTAGAATATTGGTTGCAGGGAGCAAACACAAAAGCAGCAGGCTATGGCCTAGCTGCAATGGTGGTCATAATGCGATACTTCGTGATTGTTTCAAGCTCATGAGACTGCATGATTGAAAAGAGAGAAGAGAGCATATGATGGAGTGGAGATGTGCTTTGAAGGCATGAAAGGAAAACCATCATGAATATCCAAAGTCATCATAACCGTCGAAGAGGTCGGTGACCACCTTCATCATGGGCTCGAAGAGGCTTACTTCGTCGCCTGGCTCGCCACCAAACACGCGAAGCTGGTGAGACTCCACTGCTTTGGCTCTCTCCTGTTCATGCCGAAGTCGATTTTGCCATGCGAAATATGTATTGTGCCAGTGGTTTGTGGAAACGTTTGCGATGGGCGCATACGATGGCTGATATGAGGAAATGATTGTCGACAATGAAGAATCTGTGTCGACCGAACTACTCCGAAAATGCTGAATGTTTGAATTGCTACTGTCTCGATGGCGAGGCCGGCTCCTCGTCCGCTTCCTGTTGTGGCGTTTCCCCATAATGTAATATGTTGATGTTTTTGATGTTTTGATGTTTCAAAGATGCAAGCAGACGAGAGGCGATTAAAGGCAACGAAAAGTTGCCTCGCAAAGCGAAGGCTCCTGATAGTGGAGTGATGGAAAGAGACAGCCCTACCTTATATATACGGGTGGAGACGGAAGACGCAATTACTCCGCGATGCCAGATCATGCCTACAACAGTCAGGAGGCTGCAGTGACTCAGACACCATAATGGTGCAAGACAGGAAATGCTGGCGTGACAGATCCGCTTGCGGTCCGTGTCGACGCGTGATTCGTCAGTGATGAGTGATGTGGCGAAGCCGATACCGCTTCTCAGGGAGTCATGAACATCAACACCAGCCCAACTTCGCTTTCAACAAAAAATTGTCTCTGTTTCGACTCACAAAGATGGAAATATTGCGCTTTGCGACGGAAGGGCGCACTCAAGATGGCTATGCAGCGATTCTACCTTTCATTCCGAGCTCCTTCGGTGCAGCCTCAGAGCTTTCTCGCATGTTCCAAGGTTTTGCACGGTCCAACGATGCGAGCCTGATGTCAACCAAGTACCTCTGGAACACGTCAACTTAGGCTTCACCTCGTATCCCGAGCCTCTACAACGTTCTGTGGCGACTGCATCTCTCACGGGTTGTTTCAAGGTACTCACAGAAGAGACGGAAAGCTGCCTGATAGGGTCACGAAGTGTTGTCAAGCTGTCGCACGGCTCTCCTTGGTACCCAGATGGGCTGCTCAGCCAACACAGTCAATGACCACGCCCAGGGCACTCCTAGTTCTCCCAGTGACTGCCTCTGGATGCTCCACTATGGTCACAACCCTGGCCACGATGAGTTGAGGTTCACGAAGGCACGTGGCCACTGCCGCCTGGAAAGGGTGTTCAGGCGACCAAACAGCAGTTCATGCAGGCATCAAATATCGTGATCTAAACAACTTTGGTGTGTCGTCCGAGTCTACACAAGGCTGCCGTTCCGTCGACACACTAGCAAGAGTCATTGCAGGTGTCATCGCGTCTACGCGCCCACACGTGCTCACGTGTAAATCCTTGGAGCCCCGCAACTGTACCGTGCAGCTGCCTATGATTCCATTGAAGTCATGTCTATTGCCGTATTATCCAAGCTTACAGCGCGAGGCAAAGATAGGCCGAAATCATTACAGAAGTCGGAGGTTGAGCATACTGTTTCGCCGACATGAAGATGTCGGCTCTCCACCATGTGTATCCGGACCCTAGATTGGCAACGAACGACGACTCTCATCGGTCGGAAACAGGTCGAAACGCGTAAGCTGGATCATCTTTTGCTACGCAAAGCGTCATTTGCGTCAGAAACAACCCGCTTTCGACTTTAGATCGCCTTCGCCATCACTTGGCGGGAATTGATGCAAGGTGCTATATACTGACGTCTGCCAGACGTGGCTGGTTAAGTCTGAAATGTCCTTTTGTTCCTTATTTCTATAAATTCATCCTCGCCTCTTGCTTCTGCTATCCGATTTTATCTCAGTCGGCTCACGATGACTTTAGGTGTAAGCGCAGCCTTGCTGGCTTTAGGTGATTAACCACCACCGCACAACGAAAGATCTGCACACCGGCTCACAATCTTCATAGCAGTAACAACGGTTTCCGCTCAATATGGTCCTGGTGGCCGATTTGGACCTGGTGGATCGAACAATAATGGCGACGGCACGGGGTTCAACAACAACGGAGGGTTCGGCAGCGGTCGAGGCGGTCCACCACAATCCTTCATCGATGGCCGGCAAAAAGTCCTCATCGCACACGGCGTTCTAGCATCACTGGCATTCGTTATCCTCTTTCCTGTTGGTAGCATCCTTATCCGTCTGGGCTCCTTCCGCGGCGCATGGCTCATCCATGGCTTGTTCCAGCTATTTGCATACTTGGTGTACACAGTGGCAGTTGGCATTGGTATCTGGTTGGCCAAACAGGCACCTGCTCAAGTCGGCCTGCTTCACAGCTACCATCCCATCATTGGCCTGACACTCTTCGCATTGTTGTTCTTTCAACCCATCATGGGCTACATCCATCATCTAAGGTACAAGAAGTATCTGTGTCGCACACTCTGGTCCTATGGACATCTCTGGCTTGGCCGGATCGCTGTCACGCTGGGCATGATCAACGGTGGACTGGGTCTGCTTCTTGCATACGACGCCCCTTTGGGGTTCGCGCCTAGTCAAGGGCAGGTTATTGCCTACGGCATTGTTGCTGCTATCATGTGGCTGCTCTATGTGATTGCGGCTATCATAGGGGAGCGGAGGAGATCTATTGTTAGGAAGAATATCAACGATGAAGTGGAAGCCTCTTCAACGAATTCAATGGCTCACCACAAGGAGCGTTATGCGTAAGTTGTCCATGATGACAAATGAGTTGTTCTATCATACTGACTCTACGGTAGATACCGCCATGACTAGAAAGTAACGTGTTCATATATAGTTAATCCCAGGACGGGAATAACCAGTAACACCGTTAGCAATAGCGCCAGATTGGATATTCACAGTTCAAGCTATACCTCTAATCGCGTCTAAACATGCTCCGTATCACTGTGGTGGAAATGACGGCTGACGAATATGATGCAAATTTTCTTCCTCCAGGTACAAGTTCAGCCATGCACGTTCGCACATGATATGCTCAGATCACGCACAATGAAAACATGCAGAACTGAATTGTGCTCGCCCAATCATGCATGGCCTCGGTCCCTGACGCTAGCCCCCGCACAGCATGGAGTGAGTCTTGGCTTCCTTTTTTGTAAATGGTCTGTGCGCAAATGTACCATCGATGCATCACGAACGGTTCTGGACGCATCGCGTGGGGAGGAAGGCCGATCTCGCTAGAACGTCCTTTTTCTCAAAGCCTTGAATGTGCATCCCTCCTGAACAATCTACCAGACTCTGGGACAATTTGTGATGGGGAAGGCCAAACTTTCTTTGCAAGTACCGGCTAATCACACCATTACAATCGACACCGCGGAACGCGGATTAAACTCACTCCTTCTTGGACAACTATCGTTCAACAACGTACCGCCACAATGCGACATTCAAATCACACTTGCAAGAGTTGGACGACTAAGGCGAGGCAAAGAAACGGTGGATGGGACTGCTTCGAAGAACATGATGAGTGAGCTTGGTTTCATGGGATCTCAGAAAGAGCAGAAACGAGAGCAGTTCGACTACAAGAGTGCAGAGAAACTGTGTGGATGCTTGATAAGACCATCTCAGGCAACAGCTGGATCGAAGACTGTCAAGTATGACTTCCAATTGCCGATTCCTTCTTACCTTCCTGCAACAGCGGCTCTTCCAACGGTCGATATCACCTACGCCATTTTTGCAATTTGCGTCTTACCAAATGGTAAAATTACACAGACCAGCCAGGATCTGCACATCATTCGCGAATATGCCTCACCTTTACGCCTGGAACCCTGTCGAACGGTGTCTTTCCCCGAGACATCGTTCACTGTCCGAGCCAGCTTCGATTCGCCAGATCTCGGATCCAAGAACATCACCATCCCAACCACTCTGCAACTCAACGGACTCAGCCTGCCAAGCACAAACTCGATGCGCATAAACGAGACACGGTGGCTAGTTCCCCGTGAGATCAAATGGGAGTTTGAGGAGTCTGCCGTCCTCGTTACCGGGTTTCCAGATGCCACAGGCCACCTCCCAATGTCAACTGCCCAACGCGTTATCAAGAAGCGCAAACTCGCAATCGGAAGAGAGAAGTTTAAGCTGAGATACCCATTCACACGATCCGGAAACACGTACATCCGCATGCTCTCAGACAACACAGGCATGGAGATTCCTTTCCACGTCACAGTCCCAAAGGACACTCCGCTCGGAGATAGCACCGCGCTTTCCGTTGCGGGCGGACACATTCTGCACACCGTTCTCTCCTCCGAAGCACCAATCGACCCCAACTTGCCGCAAAAGAGGTTTGCAGTGTATCTCGAGTACAAACTGCACATCTGGCTGCGTATTGGAGAAGACGTGTTCGATGAGGCGTCTGGGGATCTGGTGAACCGTAAAATGGATGAGATGGCGTATACGGTGCTGTGTCCGCTGACAGTGCAAAGCGCACAAGCTCAACAGGACGACCAGGATGAGGAGCCGGTGCCGATGATTCCACCCAGCTACGACGGTGTGTGGGAACAGCCTCCTCCGGATTACACCACATATAGCTGAAGGCTTCATGGCGCTATCACGCTTGCTGGAGGATCCACAGAGACCTGAAGGCTGGCCTGACAAGGATTGATCATAGTTGAACCCGATTTGACAACCCAATTACGAGAGGGAGTCAAATCCATACTGAAGCACATCCGCTACGGGAGCAACCTTGCAAGGTACTCCCGGCGACTGCTGATCACACGGAGATTCGAAAGTGGCACAGGGAAAAACAAAGATGAGTCGGTGAGCTGAACTGTCCAACTTGCCTTGCGCGGGACCGAGCATCAAAGCCATCCCCACGACGCAGGAGAATACAGTGACGCACGAGGAGGATATCTTGAGCAGAAGTAGAGGCAAAAGTCAAGACAGAAAAGTATATATTCCGTATGGAAAAAACGAACATCGCTAAAACCAAACTTCCATCATTCGTCGTCTCCATATATGTTCAGTTCATTACCTCGTCTTCGAGCCCACGGGTTTCATTCCATACCATCCAATCACCGCCATACCCAAGAATGCACTCACGCAACTGAACACTAGCGCTACAATGCCCTTCGCCGTGAAGCCGGCTGGCAGGAAACCTGGGCTCTTAGTCTGGCCCGACAAATCCAGCAGGTTCACCGTGTTACCAGCTGCATTACCAGCAGTAGGCACATTACCCGCCTTGCACACATCCAAGTGATCTTGTGGAATCTTGCCGTTAAGCTGTGACTGAAGGGCCAGAGGAGCTTCGACGAACGTGATGGCGAGGCCGGAGGTCATGTGCCATTCGAGATGGCAATGCTATGAGGTTGTTAGCATTGATCAATGGTCATCAGCTTCGCGGCTGGGAGAGGGAGCTTACGAAGAGCCAGATACCAGGGTTGTCAGACTGGAAGCGCAGTACAATGTGGCCGTTGGGACGGACGAGGGCGGTGTCACGGCGCATCGGCGTGGCAGCGTAGGTGGTGTGCGTGCTATTGTTGGGATCGAACGCGCCTGCCTCTTCTTCGGAGCGGGCGACGACCTGGAAGGCGTGACCGTGCAGATGGAAAGGGTGCTTTCCGGGGTCATCGTTGTTAAGGATGATCTCTACGACTTGGTTTTGCTCGAGCACGAAGGGGTTGGTGTTGTATCCGTAGATTACGGGGTCGGTTGCGTTGGCACCTGTGGAGAGGGCTGTGAAGAGTGTCTGTGGGAAGAGTCAGAAGGGAGGTTGGCCTGAAGATCGTTTGGATACGTACAGGCACCTTAGGAGCTACGTAGGTGATGTCGTTGAAAAACGCATAGTTGGCTCCGTCGTTCAGGTTGTCCATCTTCATATCCAGGGTGATCGACCTATCAACCTTGGAGTATAGGGCCTCCTTGTCGTAGGGGACAAGTGCGAAGTCATCGAACTGGGCATCGAAAGAGTCAACAGGCTTGGCTTCAGGCTTCGCCTTGCTGTCGTCGTATACGAGCCATCCCGTAACATTTTGGTTAAGACCGTCTGGGACAACATCGAAGAGATCCTGCAAAGTTATGATTAGCGCATTGATAAAGGTGGTGGGCATAGTAAACATACCTCGTCCATAGAACCAACGAATGCAAAGTTCGAGCTCGTGTCGTTCTTTGCAGTAACCAAGACACTGTACCTCTGAGCTGCGGTCATATACAGCATCTCTGCATCCATGGGCTCTGTGTAGATACCATCGACTTCTACAACGCGCATAGTGTGATCCTCGAACCATACATATTGTGCTGCAAAGGCACCAATGTTGATCATGCGGAACATGTACGTCTTGCCCGGTTGGATCTTGACAGAAAGGTTCTGCGTATCGTTGACCAAGGCAGCCTGAGGTACGGGCTCTGCCCCAGAGGGATTTGCCACGCTGATGAAGAAGTCATTCAACTTGGGCATCGACTCATGGTACCAGTCGGAGAAGGTCAAGACAACCTCCTCGTCGTACTGGTCCTTGAAGGGGTTCTCGGGGTCATGGACAATGAAAGCACCGCGGAGGCCATCTGGGTACTGACCGCGCACGTGGCTGTGATACCAATATGTACCTGGCTGGTCGACAGTGAAGTTGTATGTGAAGGATGACCCGGGGACAATTGCGCATTGAGTAACGGCGGCGGGTCCATCCATGTGTGTCGTGCCGTTCATGTACAGACCGTGAAAGTGCAGACTTGTGCTCTCATTGCCCAGTGAGTTCTTGACGTTGACAATGACTTGATCGCCCTTGTTTGCGACAATGGGAGGAATTGGCCATTGTCCATTGATGCCAATGACTGGACGGTTGTACTGACCGTCCGGATTGGCATATGTCCACGCTACATCAAAGTCATATGTAACGGTAGCGGACCTGGCTGCTGAGATGAGGAGACCTATAGGCAGAAGGAAGCTCGACAGAGAGATGGCCATGATCAGTCTGGGAAGACCTCAACCGCGGTAGGGTGAGGAAGTGAAACTTGAGAGTGAGAAGTAGAACAGCGACCGGCGATTGATCGTGCTGTCAAGATCACAACTGATCAGATGAAAAAGATTAGATTCCGAGGCCGCAGAAGGCGCGATCAGATAAGCCGGTGCCGTGGAAAAAGCCTTTGCTCGCTACACAAAAAAACTCGTCCCGTCAGTATGATCAATCTTATTGTAAGGTTATCAGATCATCGGTAGATTAAACTAGTTCAAGTGCAGCCATGAAGTGGAGTTAAACCTCGCGATTCGTGCGCCGTATTTCGCTCAGCCGGGATCTGGCACTGGAAATGTAGCACTATCATAGTACACTTTTCACGCTATAGCGAACCATTCGTATTGTGGCGAATGGCGATGAGCGCTGTACAACCGAGGGTGGGGAAGCCATCATCTGGAGTGTGGTTATCGGCCCATCTGATAATCTGGACCCCAATCGCCTTGGGGTCAGGGTAAAAGCCAGCTGCTTGTTTGCGTCTTAAAGCCGCACTTACGCGGACTAGCGCCGCCACGGAGGCTTGATTGGTATTGGCCTGCTTAGTAGGCCGCAGATCGTGAATTACATTTGCCCGAGCAAGTGGCAGGAAGCGGGTGTTAGACCATTTTGCGATAGCAGTGCTCCATGTCCGACTCGAGTTTGCTGCCCATGGTGAAGCTTAGCGAAGTACGTTAGCGAAATACGGTCGGGCTGGCTTTAGAGTAGGACCGCCTCGGAAGGCGTAAATTGATGGTGTCGCTTGAGGCTTTTTGCGTTTCTCTCGCTACGCTCATCAGATTAGATTTTCCCCTCTCGAAATCTTTTCCTCTTATCTGATCATCTTCAGTCAGTTGCGCAAGCAAGCAGTTTGTAGCACCAAGATGCCTAACGTCTTTGCTGTACCAGGTACGCTATGATAGACGCATCTCTTACAGTTGCCTCTACGAATGACTGTACTGCGATTGCTGACGTTTGAGAACAGTCTTCTTCATCTGCTTCCGAGAGTGTTTGGAGTGCAGCATCATTGTCTCTGTGCTCCTCTCTTTTCTCAAGCAAACACTTGGCCCTGAGCATGATGCCGCAATCCATAAGAGACTCGTTCGCCAGGTTTGGGCTGGGGTAGGTGCCGGAGTCTTGATCTGTTTGATCATTTGCGCTGGTGTGATTGGAACCTGTTAGTATCTCATGTCTTTGGTCCGACGTTTATTGACAAAGTCGCAGTCTACACTGCAGGCCAGAACTCTTTCGAGAAGGCCGAGAACATCTGGGAAGGTGTTTTTGGGCTGTTGGCTAGTATCATTATTACCATTATGGGTGCTGCGCTGCTCCGCGTTAGTAAACTTCAGAACAAGTGGAGAAACAAGATCCGCAAGGTACTTGACGACAAGGACACCAAGCCAATCGGAGGCCGTTTCAAGAGGTGGTCTGAGAAGTACGCCATGTTCATCCTGCCCTTCATCACTGTTCTCCGAGAAGGCATCGAGGCTGTCCTCTTCATCGCTGGCGTGGTCATCGGTCTGCCAGCGACGTCTATTCCCCTCGCTGCCATCACTGGCCTCGCCGCTGGAGCAGTCATCGGCTACGTGATCTACAAGGGCGGCAACAAGTCGTCGCTACAGATCTTCCTTGTCGTTTCAACATGCTTCTTGTACCTCGTAGCTGCTGGCCTTTTCTCCAAGGGAGTCTGGAACCTCGAGCAGGATGCGTGGGTCAGGATTGCAGGAGAGGGAGCTGCAGAGGCTGGTAGCGGCCCCGGAAGTTACGATATCAGGAACAGTGTTTGGCACGTCAACGTAAGTATTGTCCCATCTAATACAATGCATTCGTTGCTAACAACACGATAGTTCGGCTCACCTCTTGAGAATGGCGATGGCGGTTGGGGTATCTTCAACTCTCTGTTCGGATGGCAGAACAGTGCCACATACGGCTCCGTCATTTCGTATAACCTTTACTGGGTCGCTGTCATTGCGGGCTTCATCTACCTCGCATGGAAGGAGCGCAAGGAGGTCGTCTCTGATGAGCCAGAGGAGATGAGCGAGACATCCAGCGGCCACGCAGAAGTTGCGGGGAAGAAGGCCAGCGGCGAGGGGCACGCATTGGAGTCGAACGTTAGGGAGATCCGTGCATAAGTATTGAGGTACTTGCTCAGGACTGTATAAAACATATGGGGAGGACGCGCAGGTTCGGGCGTTGGTGTTGCATCTACACCCTCCTTCTAGACTCTTTCTAGAGTCTACGAATTGCATTCATTCAGTACCTTACCAACAGTCTTGTGGTTTGCATATCGCATATCATAGTGTTCTATCTTTGCACACTGCGCCCGCAACTCAGCCGCAGTCAGATCCTCACACTAGCGTCCAAAAAGTGGAGCCTCATCCCTTGTGAGGGAAAGCCGAAACATCACAACATGTCAGGGGAACCGTGATCACCGCACTTCATAATCTCCAGAGCTCCACAATCTCCGCTTGCAACGACCACGAGGTGGAGGAATCAAGCCTCAACGATCGTCTCCACTCAATGGTAGGGCTCAATGGCAAGACGCACTCTTTGTCAGACTTTCTGCGTCGAAAAGCAGCGTCGTGAGCACTAACTTTAGAACGGACATGATGTGCCCAGGCACCCGGCACTACTCGCCAATGATACGGTAGGGTATGTCGTAAGCCGTGAGATGAGCTGTGGCTGTGACAAGAATTGTGCAATGTTGAGTTTATAAGATGTGGGTGCGCTGTTTGCGATTTCGCACTTCGCGTTTGCTATCGATACCTTACGCGTTTGACATCACAGCTCTCCTTCTATCACTCTCACCTCTACTTCTCTTTACAATCGAGTCCTCATCCACATCACCCTCTCTCAAACAAATACACCACCGCAAATCATGAAGTTCACACTCATCGCCGCGGCCCTCGCCGCCACGACCGCAGCCGACTTCGTCGTCGTCACTGCCCTCCCCACTCCCACCGATCTCTCCCAGCTCCTCAACGTACGTTGTGCCTCCCCACTTACCTCCACATCCCCGCTTAACACTCCCTAGCTCAAATCCTACGCCTCCTCGCTCGCTGGCTACGTAACCGCAGAGCTTGCATCCTTCACCGCCGCCGCAAACCCCAGCGCCGTCTCCGAAAAGGCCAAGATCCAAAAGGAGCTTGCTTCCTTCGCCGCAACCGCCAGCTTCTCCATCCCCTCTGGCGTCACTGCTCTGACTGGCCTCGAGACATTCACTACTGTGCCTGCGTGGTACAGCGCGCTGCCCAGCGACGTCAAGAGCTACTACGACAAGAACAACGCTGTCGTTGAGAGCATCTTGTTCCGCGCGGCGGGCGCGAACCAGACTGGAAGTGCGAGCGGAAGCGGAAGCCCGACGAGGTCTGGCACTGGTGCTACTGCGTCGCAAACTGGTGCCGCCAACAAGGTTGCTGTTATGGGCGCTGGTATGGCGGCGGCGTTCCTTGGTGTTGTTGCTCTGTAAGGGGTATTCTTGTGTTGAGGACGAAGGGGCAAGTCGGTGATAGAGGATGCCTTGTGATGTTCACTTTAGTTCATGATACCATAGACATTGATTGATGCGCAACTTACCTCACGTTTCCCTCTTGCTCGATTAGCCTGATGTGACATGTCGTTGCCGCATCTCATGCTGTACAAGACTCGACCAACCTCACTCCTTGTAAAAGACCCACAATCGTATGCAACATATAACACATGGACAAACACATTCAAGCTTGTACCTTTATATTCAACTCAACTCTCACAATTTCTCCCCCTCCCCCTCATCCCAATAATAACTCCACATATCCAAGCCCCGGAAATCATCCGCATACTTCCTCCCCTTGGTCTCGCCTCCCGCCCCCGCACACACAATCAGCGGCAGGAAATGCTCCGCGCCACCCCTGGGATGCATCGTATACGCGCTGGGCCAATTCCTCCAGCCCTCGAACTTGGTCTCCCGCGCCGCAACATCGTCCGTCGTAGCCGCATCCGAGACGGCATTACTCCACTCGATGTTCTTCTGCTTGAAGTCCGGGGTCGAGCTCACGCCCGAGAACATAAGGCGTAGATTGTGGAAAGTAGCGAAGCCGGAGCCGATGATCGCTATGTTCTGAGCGCGCAGGGAGGCCAGCGCGCGCCCGATGGCGTAGGACTGGGATGCGGATTCGGAAGCGAGAACGCTGACTTGCACGATCGGCACGCTGGCTTTGGGGTCGATGAGCATCATGGGGATGAAGACGCCGTGGTCCCATTCTAACATGATATCAGCGATTGGAGGTCATGGTGAAAGAGGGTAGAGGGGAATGTACCGCGCTCAGAATCCTTTTCGCAGTCTATGCCTGCTTCTTTCAGGACTCTTTCTACTTCCCCGGCGACTTCGGGGCTCCCGGGCGCATTGTGCTTGAGCTTGTATGCTTCGTCTGGGAAACCGTAGTAGTCGTACAACAGCTCGTGTCTTGCGCCGCTCGAGATGTGCACCTTGTTTGTTGACCAATGCGCGGTGACCAGGACAATCGCCTTGGGTTGCTCGGGTGTGCCCAGCTTGAGGATCTTGGGGACTTTGGTTTGTAGCGACTTTGTGATTTCGGCGTGCGAGGGGTCTCCAAGGACGGGCATCGGGCCACCGCCATGGGAGATGGAGAGGACGGGTGCGAGGCGCGTCATGTTGCCGCTGTAGGAGGATATGGGAAACTGTTGGATACCTGCGAGCGGATTGAATGTTGTGTTTTCTGCGGCGACTGCTTTTGGTCGTTGTACAATGCCGAAGGTTGCTAATGAGAGCAGCTTGCGGCTGAGGTTCATGTTCCGAGGGCCTGCGACTGGGATTCCTGATATGGGTTTGTACGAGCTTTTAGCTGTCGCGGAAGAAGGGAAGGTATCATGGTTGCTGACAATTACTATGTACCGTACTCGAAGCCGCCAGATGGTCGTTGTGATTTAGTCAGGATGGTTTGGCAGCGCGGAAACCCTCCGCTGCAGCTGCTCGGATGTCTGATCGTGCGACATCCGATCACATGAGCACGCGACGCGATTGTAAAGCCTCGGTGAGGGCATCGCAGCTTCAGGCAGACCAAAAGCGATAAGGTTTCGACTTATTACACTACGATCGCCATTGCCATGTACGTCATTCGAGGCCAGGTGACTGTTAACTACCAAGAGGTTAGGTGTAGTTGGATAAGGCGTCCAGGGCGGTGCTTGACAACACAGCCTTGCCGAGCCAGCGAGGCTGTTGCATGCATCCACAGCCCTTTCACTAACAGAGCCACAGCACGCTTCGGCGATCACGCTTAAACGGCAAGCTTCCTGGGGTGTCTTTGAACCTGCATCCAATAAGCAGCTTTCCTGCAACTCACAGCCAAGAAGCGTATGATGGGCGCCTCAAACTTCAGTAAGCTAGGGCACACCATGCGGAGCAAACCCTGTTTGCAGGACTGATCGAGGCATAAGCTATGAGCATTCAGTGGTGCCATGACCACCGGTGACTACACAGACTCTAGCCTGGGGACTGCAACGGGTAAATTGCAGCCAAAGATGTACTAGCGAGGTCAATTTTGCACTGGATGCCTTACTGAGGCCTGGAGATAACACGGGAAGGGCGGGTCTAAGTATAGACGGCGGTGACTGGTAGTGTGTATATAATGACAGTGATTGTGCGGTCTGATGTGTAGTATCCACAGCCAGCTCAAAGCACAGTTGCCCAGCTTCAACTTGAAATATACACTTCAGCAACAGCCAAAACACCACCAACTCCTTCCACCATGCAGTTGACAACCCTCCTCACAGTGGCCTTTGCCTCCGTCGCAGCAGCAGTACCTGACTTCGCCATTGGAACGGGAACCTTGATCACTGCCAAAAACGCCGGCGAACTTGCTTCCTTGACCAAAGCACTCGGGCAAGCCGCGTCGTCGTACCAGGCCTCCCTGACAGCTCAACCAGAATGGACCTCCGCCTACTCGGCGCTGGTAGAGTTCCAGGAAACGGGCAAGAACGTTCCTGAGGGTGTCACAGCCACCGATAGGATTCTGACCTTCGCTACCACACCAGACTGGTAAGTCAACTTCCCTACTTCTTAAGGTAGTCAGAGTAAGCTGCTAATAACGCGACAGGTACAATGCCATGCCTACCGACCTGAAAAACTATATTGAGAAGAACCGAAAGGAGCAGGAGGAGCTCATCCAGCGCGTCATAAAGGGCGACGCGGCGAGACCCGTTGGTATGGGCGTATACGTGAGCGGAGCAATTGCTGCTCTAGTAGCAGGTGTTGCGATCGCGTTGTAAACAACGAGTGCGTTGGAGAGTCTGTTTGTGATACGATGAAATGCGTTTGAAAGAGATGATACCCTGCTTTAGCTGTATACCGCAATACAAATTTTTGAATTTTGAACATGTCCGCGCATGATTCCAGTTTGCAGGATAAATAGTTTTCTTGATTTGTTATGTCTTCGGTCCCTTATGCCAGTGACGCCAAGTGGAATCGTTTGTATGTCCAGAAATCTGACCAAATAGTGCGCCGCCCAATGCAGTGTAAGTTATGGGTATACCAAACATTACGCCCTTTCATGCTTCGTGATGCTTCAGTCTAGGAGCTGACATGTCGAAGATACTCGTCGTGTCCCTGACCGATGGTGTTTCATGGGAACCTATTGGCCCTGTCCAATCCTCTCCTCGTAAGCCTGCCATCCTGCAACCCTGTATCGCTGGGCCTCAGCCTTGCGGTCCGAGGCGCGGTAGATACCGCGGCCAACAATGATGACGTCGCAGCCAGACTCGAAGATCAACTTTCGCGGTGTGTTGTACTGCTGGCCAAGACTGTCACCCAGCTTCGTGCCCTCCTGACCCGGCGGTGGCAGCTGGCAGCCAGGGGTCATGGTAATGAAGTTGTCATCTGGCTCGGTGTTCAGGCTTCGCTGCGCAATGAAGCCCATAACGAATTCGCGGTGAGCCCGTGCGATTTTGACGCTGGTTTGTTGGTACTCCGGTGTCATGAGATGCCCGGCAGAGCTCATCTCGGCGAGCAAAAGGAGCGAGCGCAGGAAGGGTGGTTCGCCTAGACGGACGAGCTGCTTGACTGTGTCAAGGTCGAAGGTTTCGCCAGAAGCATTGAGTGCCTCTGGTTTCGGCGAGATGCTCTCGGTTCGCGTGGAGATGGTGGTGCTGACACTGACAACGCTCTGCTTCCTATCCATGGGCTTTATGCTGAGCCGCCTGTCGCTGTCGTCCATCAGCATGGGCGACTCGAGAGCGCCATCCATCGGCGGGACCTCGTCGTCTTCATCGTCATCCTCGTCTGCTCCGTTGAGCGTGGTGCGGTGTGAGGCGGATATCTCGGTGTGTACGCCAGTATTGTACTTTGCAATCGTCGACTCAGCGGCTTTTTCGAGGGCGGTGACGATGGCGGGGCCGGGGAGAACGTGAGCATTGGTGATTTCTGCCCACAGCGCGATACGGTGGTGTCCTGAAGTGTACTGCTTCTGCACGGTTTCTGCCAGCGACATTAGACATGCTCAGACGTGTTCCAGGGTTGAGCGAGATGTGTGTTCAGCAATGGGGAGAGAAATGATATGGTCTGCATGGGGGAATTTGGTATGCTCTGCATGGGGAAGAGACATACCACCAATATCGGCGAACTTGCGGTCCTCGAAGATGAGGAAGGATTTCCTCTTTGCAATCTCCCTCAGAGCTGTAGCTGTTCGGTCGGTCCAGTCGACGACAATGTCGCAGTGGGTTTTGAGCAGGCAGATCGAGTCACCAACGTCTTCGGCGAGCTGGATGAGTTCGGCGGAAGTCTCGACATCTGCAGAGAGACACAGATTGGTTTGCTTGATAGAGATCAATCGCAGCAAGTACGAAGCCAGAGGACCGGTCGTGGGAAGTCCGGCTCGCGCGCCGTAAGTGCTGGTGAGGGTGGGATGGGTGGGTTGAGCGGCCATGGTGTATGAAGTGTGCGTAGAGGAGACAGGAAGATTGGTCCGCTATTGACAGTCGACAGGTGTTTGTTGTCGTGCCGGAAGATGGGGCGGCGCTGTCACTCGGCGGATGACGCGCACGGAACGGAAGGATAATTTGCTAGTTGACGTGTGCTGTCCACAGATGTTATACGACTTGGGATCCTTGCGGGGATCAGAGGGGCTGTGAGGAAGGTGCGAGCGAGGACGAGACCACAGGATCGGCAGTCGCGACTCTGGTTTGAGATGTGAGGTGGGAGAAGGAAGGAGGGACAGAGCAGCGACTGCCTCTTGCGTTGCAGGAGCGGCTGAGAGGACAAATGACAGTGAGCCAGAGTTCGCAAGCGCGTGAGGCACAGAAAATTGCCGCAAGAAGGCTGCGCCGCTTGTGCCTGGCGCACTGGCGGGCCGCAGATCGCTGCGTCTGCGTTCAGCCGCCGTTTTCGGCCCTGTCTGGGCTTGCAGCACCCATCGCCAAGTGCCCGCCAATTGCACAGTGCCAACGCGCGCAGCTAGCAGTCCATCTGCACTCTTTTTGATCTTTGCTGCCGCCTGCCGTATGCAACGCAGCTGATGCAGCGACGGTGCGACTGGGGTCTGTCTCCCGGTTGAAATGATGCTGCGGCATTGGATGCCGCGAGCTAACGACCTCCCCCTCAGCTTCTCGAGCCTGTCAGCTGAACTCTGTCATCTGCCCTGCATGTCCGTTCTATTAAAGGTCCGATTCTACTGGGAGGAGCACCGATGCATCGCCGCTACTCATCTCATTCCGCGACTCATCGCCCGTTTGATCCTCGAGACGATACTGTTGTGCCGCACACCTCTGGCGCCACAATAATGCCGTGAGGCACTCTGCAGCCCTTCGTCACATACCCACTTGCCTTTTCTTCCCCGCTGTTATCGATTCGTCCTGGAGAATGCCGCTGGGTCTTGGATATGCTGCCCACTAAGATTCGCTAAGCTGGAGAAGGATCCAACGGCGTTTGCGGAGCCTCTCCATCCGTGACAAATGCCTTGTAGGGGTCGCAAGGAATCGTACCACTTCCACGTACGCCTCGCTGGCACCGACGTTAATCTATAGTCAAAGTCGAGATGCAGATCGATACCGTTGCGCTGGGATTAGTGGGTACGTACCGCGGTCGGTTAAGATGCCGTTGCCGCCAGTTGACTGTCTCGACAAGGCACCTGGCCTGCAATCGATCGCTAGTCGGTTAGAGATACCGAGACTACTGGTGTGATCTTCATTGACACCGACTCGCTTTTGTCTTGTGACATTCATTGCTGTTTAAGAAAGCGATAGCTAGAGTTGACGGTATCACAAATGTTCTCGGTGTTTGTTTTTGCCGTCATGCAATTCTCACACTCGCTCTCTCAACGAGACATGTCTCTCAGTATCAATACTTATGATACTGCGATCGGTACACATCAGTCCACTTAACAGAGTCTACACCGCCAGGGACCGGAATTGACCGATGGCTATGACCTATCTCTACTATGACCATTGTAGATCTAGGAGCATGTCAATGTAACTCGTAAGTCGAACAATCATCAGGCCGATTTTAGGCAGAGCAAGACTGCAATCAAGGTAGTCTACAATCAACTGCATCTACAACCACTCGAGCACATGTAGCTTTGCAGGGTTGGTGAGTTACAAACAGCTCCCGTGGAAATGGTCAGTTCTTTACGATATGATGAGTTTTGAGCAAGTGTCTCGACGGAAACGAATTTGCGATTGCAATCTCCAGTCACCTAGTATCGCTGCCTGGACGATGGTTCCGTTGGTTAGCTGCCAGCTTCACCTTCACGTCGAGTTCGTTCGCAGACAAGCTGTCTAATTTCGTTCTCATCAGCCCTTTCCTCTCTCCCACTTCATCTTGCAGCCCTACATTACTGCCACAATCGCAACCGACTACCACCAACATGCCTCCTAAGAAGGATGGGCCTGCGCCTAACACCTGCATTGAGGGCTACGACAACAAAGAAACCAGGATCCTGGCCGCGGCCTTCGTCTCCTCCATCGGCATCGACAAGGTTCGTATATCTCCCGTGTCCACTTCCTCACACCACGCATGGTAGATCAGGTAGTTTAAGAACCACATTGACCGCTTACAGTACAACTATCCCCTCTTCGCCAAGCTCTCCGGATTCACAGAGGGCACCCTCAAGAAGTTCTGGCCTCCCGTCAAGAAGAAGGTGATCGAGCAGCATGAGGACTTCGCCACCTTCCTCAACGGCAGTGTTGCTACTGCGTCCACCTCCAAGGCAACTGCTGGTAAGAAGCGCAAGGCTCCTGACGCTGACGCTGACGCTGAGCTCAATCCTGAGGCCACCTCCACTGCCACTCCTGACAACAAGGCTGCTAATGGCAAGGCCAAGAAGGTTCCTGCTAAGGGCAAGCGCGGCAAGAAGGTCAAGACCGAGCAAGTCGATGACGAGGAGGTCAAAGACGAGAACTCCGCTGATGGTGGAGATGGCCTGGGTGAGTTTGTTTACAAGAGAAATGTGATGGATTGGCTGGAGAGTACTGACGGACATGCAGATGCTGCCTAGGTGCTGATCTGGAGGGTATCATTCATGATCATCTCTCGGGCTAAGAAAGCGCGTTCGCTTTACCGTGGTATTGCACTTTCTAGGCGTAAAGACTTCGTCGCTTTTACCCCTACCCTCGACATTGCAAATCATCGCTATAGGCCTTAGTGACCGCTTGATTGGCCAACACCATGGGTTACAGAGGAATGTTTCTAGTCGAAGATTCGTAGGCGTTCGTTGCACCTGGATGGAGGCTTTGTACTTAGCTAACCACAATCAATGAACAGTGTCTTGTCAAGTTTCAGTTCATATTCCTGGCCATGAAGTCGTGATTGACTACCCAGTCCGAAGCCTTACTGTACATAGACGTGCAGCCAACCCCAGGGCTGCAGACACTAGTGCCAGGCTAGCAATGGGCCGCCAGCTGATCTTCATCCTTCGGCCTTCTCTCGTCAGAATGTCAAGCTTCGGCAAGAAAGTCATAGGTATCGCGGCATCTACGAGCCGACGCAAGTGCACACATCCGCATCGGTGACTTAGAGTACTGACTAATGCTCATCGCCAACCACACTACGCCAGTTCGCTAACATCCAGTACCAGCCTCACCACCAACGCCTATCGTCGCATCGCCAAGGCTGCACTGATATCCGAGCTTCCACTTTCGAGATGGTTTTTGCATTTGAATGCTTGCCCCCAAAGGACCCAGAGCAGTGACTCATTCTCCTGCACTTGCAACATCCGCATTCTGGATTCACGACCTCATCTTGCCTTGGTGTGGACATCGTTACAATCACGCTAGGAAGCTGTCTACACACTCTCGTCTTGTACAAACAGCAACAGCTTTCGGCAGATAATTTCGTTATCCAGCAAAGCCGAAGCACCGCAGATAAACTGTGGGGGTGGTAACCTGGGCATTCTGGGCATCGTCATCATATCCTAGAGAAATATTCCGACCTTCCTAATCGAGCATGAAGCTCTACACGGCACAAACCCAAGAGAACAAGCTCTATCAGCAAATTTTGAGGTACTCAAGGTATAAGTGCTCAGGATAGCTCAATTGATTGTACTCGCGTTGCACGGCCTTACTTCGCTGCCCATCATTGTTTTCCACACGCAAACATGCAGCTCCTCACCTCAGTCGCCGCGACTGCTGCAGTCCTTGCAAGCAGCGTCTCCGCCGCAAACTTCACAGGTGATGTTCTGAATGGTGTCCCGGTCATCCACGACTTGAACCTTGCGGACGTTCCCGCGCAGAAGGTTTCCAGGTACTACTTGTGTGTCGGTGAGCTCAATGGAGGTCACCCCGTACACATTCCCGTCATGGTCGCACGCGGTACACCCGAAAGTCTCGAAACTGGTCAGAAGCTGTCGCTTTCTGCTGCTATCCACGGCGATGAGTTGAATCCTGTTCGTGTTGTACAGCGTATCTTTGAGCAATTGGAGGGTGAGGTCGCAACACTGAATGGCACTGGTATGTATATGGTTCAGACCATGAAAGCGTAAACAAGTGATCTGACAGACATAGTAATTGGTATTCCCACCGTCAACCCAATGGGAATCTACCTCAACCAGCGCAACTACTTCACCGCCTCAGCCTCTGGCTCCCTTACAAACGTGAACCGCGTGTTCCCCGGCGTGTCTGCAGAGCTCGGTGGCAGCGGACCCAATATCCTCGCCTACAACATCTGGAACTACCTCTGGGGCAACACATCCCAAGTCGACGTCGGAATCGACCTGCACACACCCTCTTCTGGCGGCGAGACGAGCCTGTGGTGCTACTCCGACTGGCGAGCACCGTACGTCGAGCGCCTGAGCAAGCTCTTGCAGCCCGACACGCTGAAGATCGACGTCGGCGAGCCAGGCAGTATCGAGACGACGTTCGTAGATTATGGCATCCCGAGTTTGACAGTCGAGATGGGACAGGCCAAGATCTGGAACAACTCGCTCATCGACCGCACCGTCGACTTCGTCAACAGAGTCATGGTCGATCTGCGTATCACCCCCAGCAACACCACCGTCGAACCGGACCTCACACACGTATACATCGCCAACACTTTCCACGATACATACTCCAAGTATGGCGGCTTCGTTGAGCGCCTCGTCCAGGTCGACGAGCCAGTGACAAAGGGCCAGCCCATTGCACATGTGCGCAATACTTTTGGCGATATTCTAGAAACGCTCGTAGCTCCAGCAGATGGACGCATGTTTCAGAGCCCCAGAGATCCGTCGGTTGAGCCGGGCAGCAGCGTTGGGCAGATTGCGTATAACTCGACGGATCCTGAGTGCGCTGATGGATGTATCCTCAAGGGTCCCACCGGCGGAAGGAGGTGATGATAATATATACTTAATAAACAGTAAATCTTCCCTTTGGTATTGAAACTCTATCTCCAACCCTTGTCTACACATCATACACTCCCTCGCACCACGCCATGTTCTTTCTATTACCGGCACATGCATACCATCATATCTTACACACGTTCCTCCATTTCACACCCCATCCTGCCACGACCTCCAGCTCTCCTCCCTCCACACCCCACTCTTCCCCCCTTCCTTCAGCACAACGCGCACATCCCCAATGCGCTGGAACTTATCAACTGCCTTGCACATATCCACCACACTCAGCGCGGTCCCCATCACCGCAGTCAGCGCCTCCATTTCCACACCCGTGGCACCCGTGCACGCGACTTTACACTCGATCTGCACGCCGCCGTGCGCCATGTCGTCGGGCGCCGGTGCTGTCTTGCCCGCGGGTTCGTCCGCAGCGAAGGTGCGCAGTTCGACGCCGACGTGTGTTAGCGGGATGGGGTGGCATAGCGGAACGATGTCTGGGCACTTTTTCGCGGCCATGATGCCTGCGATGCGGGATACGCTGAGGACGTCGCCTTTTTTGAGGGCGTTGGAGATTATGAGGGAGAGAGGGGTGGGGTTGGAGAAGTAGACTGTGCCGACTGCGATGGCGGTGCGTGTTGTGTGTGCTTTTGAGGAGATGGAGACCATGTGCGCGGAGCCTGAGGAGGTGAGGTGAGGGAGGGAGGGTTGTGATGGTGCGGTAGGAGCAGCGGGTTTTGAGTTGTTTTCGAGCGACTCCTGTTCCTTGGATGCTAGACTTGTGTTGAGCGGGTCCTCCGACCGACGTGCACTGGTCGAATACTCGCGCCTCTGCTTCTGCGTTATCTTCCGCACTCGGAAAGCGTTGCCGGATGCATGTAAGGAGGAGGCGCCCTCTGAATTGGACATATCCTTGGTAGTTCCCTCTTCAACTAGGACAGCACCACCGGTCGCGGGCTGTGTAGAAGGTACTTGCACCGGCTCCTCCTGTGCAGCAAGCAACTCCTCCTCAGTCGCATAATCGTCCTCCAGGAACCCCATCTCATTATAATCCTCCTCCTCAGCTGTCTCGAGAATCTGCTTCGCCTCTTCATCCCGATCTCGCCGTGTCTGCTGAACAGGCATCGTATACCCTCTCTTCTCTGCAAAAGCCTCATTCCACCTCTTCGCCGCCCGTTCCGCAGCCTCCTCATCTCGATCAAGATCGACGATCCACGTCTCCTTCGCATTCTTTCCTTCCTCATCTGCTTCCTCCAGCACTCCGTAAATGCCGGTCTTAGCCTGGTACCGGCTAAGAAGGACCTTGAGCCATATCTTCATCAAGACCATGCTATGGGGTACACCGGCTCTGCCTCTGCTTCTCTTGACGCGCAGATTGATGGGGAGATGGTGGAGAGGCGGGTGGAATGCTGCGAGCCGGCGTCGGAGTGCGATGATTTGCCGGTGGAGAGATTTGACAGGCTTGTTGATATCGATGGTTAGGTTGTCGTCGAGTTTCACTCTGCCGTCGGGCAGGTATGCACGAAGAGATTCCATGTAGAGAGGAGCTTCTCGACTGCGGTTGATGGCTAAGCAATCTGGAGGCGGCGAAGAGGTTTGTGGTTCTTGTGTTTGAATACGCGCTGTGGACTTTGTCTCTTTGGCTGCACCTTCTTTTTGTGCCTTTGGATCGAGCTTGTCTGCTTGAGACGGGGTGGGTTCCTGTTTTCCAGCCTTTAGTCTGAGCAGACGTACCACAAGCTCATCCTTCTTCCTCAACAGCTCCACCTTCCTGTTTTTGAGCTCCTCCAGCGTGTTTCTCTGCACGCTACTTATAGCCTTGTCTGCTTCAGTAGCAGTGTCTAATTTCCGTTCTCTCGCTGTTGCTGCGAGATATGACCTCAAACCCGCTATGGCTTTTTCCAGATCCTCCATGTCTGCCTCATGTTCGATTCTCTCGTTCCTGATGTCCTGAACTGCGGCGGAGAGGTTCGCTTCGGCTTTCTTGACAAAAGCCGGTCGTTTATTGTCTGAAAGACCCTTGGCATCCTTCACAAGGTCTTTGTATGAGTGTTGCTCCTGCGCTATCCTAAACCTTTCATTCCAGTTGTACTGCTTGGCAGACGCAAGGCGTTCTTCGAGGGTGGCCAGTCGAGCGATAAGGAGGGGGCGTATGTCAGCATCGAAGGCCTCGGAGCCTCCCTCTGGCGAGTCTGTGGATTGTGTCCGATCGGGTAGCAGCTCTCGGAGTAGTAGAGGCTTCTGCTTATCTTGTATTGCTCGGTGTGAATGGGGATTCGATCGGTCCGTCCTTCCGTCCTTCTTTTGCTGAGGTTTTCGATGTTCCATAGCCGACTGCGTGCTCGCAAGAATTGAGTCCAGACCCCGCTCAGCGTGATCAGCATCGGACGTCGTCTGTTCAGCGCGGTGGGTAGGACCTGTAGAGTACACCCTGACCGAGCTAAGAGTTGTTGCAAGGAGAGGATTCAGAAAGGGATTGGAGGTCAGGATACTCGAAGCCGATGACCCTGAATATGATAGTGGCATGGTGCGTTTGATTGCAGAGCCCGTACGCAGGCGTGGTCGCTGATCTGCACACTGTCAGCGCTGCACATCACAGGTTTGGTACGATAGCTTAATATAGACAAAACGGGGTATATGATTTCGTATATAGCCGAAGATTTTCTACATCGCCAGCAAAGCGAAGGTAAAATGATATGCCTCAGAACGCCAGTCATGCAACATCAACGTACCGCCGTGGTATCATGAGGATCTCAATTTCTTCCAGGCCGTGACCAAAAATAACAGGGAAAGCGTTCACCCACCAATCAATATCATTGGCCTGTTTTGCATATTTGCAAGATCGCCCATGTCAGCGTGCTTCTCTGCTTTGCGTTTCACGGCTTGACCGATCACGCTAAGGAGCTCGCGTTCGCGCTGCCCCCAGCCGAGGATTGTGTCGTCGCTGAGGCGTCCTTCGTGCCGGTCCATTTCAACCTGCTTGATGCGTTCGAAGGCCTCTTGGTCGATAGGCTCGTTGTTGTTGTCTTGCCGTAGGAGGTCGCGGAGAGAGACCTCATCGTTGCCGTGAAGACAGACTTTCAGATTGCCATCGCTCGTGATGCGGAGCCGGTTGCAGGTGCCACAGAAGTCATTTGTCATGCTTGTAATGAAACCAACTTTGCCGACAAAGCCAGGGACTTTGAATGTTTTGCTGGTGTCGTTCTTATGCCCTGGTATCCGTTCCAGACCGGGGTACTTTGTGCGGATAATGTCGACCATTTCTTGGAAACTAATCATCTTGTTTTCGCTCCATTTATTCCCGCCAAATGGCATGTATTCAATGAAGCGCACTTCGAGGTCCTTCTCGCGGCCCATCTCGACGAAAGGCAAGATCTCGCGCTCGTTCAGCCCGCGCATGACTACGCAGTTGACCTTGAGCTTGATATTCGCACTCAGCTTCTTCATTTCGAGTATACGGTCGATCGACTTCATGACGGCATCGAAGCCCTTCCGCCTAGTCATGATCTGAAACTGGAAGGGGTCTAATGTGTCTAAGCTAAGGTTGACGCCCGTGAGCCCGGCTTCCACCATGGCGTCCAGCTTGCGGTGCAGTGATATGCCGTTCGTAGTCAGGGCTAGTTCGCGAAGGCCTTTCGGTCGGAGACTGCCGATTTGCTGCATCAGAGGGACAATGTCACGGCGCACAGTGGGCTCGCCACCGGTCAGTCGGATTTTGGTGACGCCCTGCGAGACGAAGAGCGAGGAGAGGTAGAAGATTTCGGGCGTGGTAAGCATTGTAGCGGGCGGCGATAGCGGAATGCCCTCTGTTGATTGTCAGCCAGTTGCCTTTCCTCCATAATGGTTTTGCGTAGTCATGGCGGGCTGCGTACCTTCGGGCATGCAGTAGAGACATCGCAAATTACAGCGCTCAGTAATGCTGATGCGCAGATAGTCGTGCTGGCGGTGGAAAGTATCCGTCAGGAATTCCGAAAAGGGCTTCGCATTCTCAATCGCCTGGATGCGCTCTCTTGCCGTTTGTCGGGACGGCGGTGGCACAGGCGGAGCATTTCCAGGGAACTCAACGCCAGGCTCTCGCACGGCAGCATTTGTCGCGATGTGTCGCGACTGCAGCGCGCGTATCGACGGCCGTCTCGAGCATTCGCCACGGCGTGCTGCAGCGCGCAGCACGGGCGGGCCCGGCCGTATACACCTAACCATGGGCGCCATCAACGAGGAGAGTCGAGAGTTGGAACACGTCGCCCAACATCTGGAGGGGCGGGCGTAGGAAGCTATATAAACTAACAAGGTGGAGGTGGATGACTGCGAGTTGACATGCCTCCGCACATTAGCGAGCCAGGCCGAGCTACCAATTCACGCACGAGCAGCCCACTTGGCGGTTTAGTAAGAATAGGTAAGTGGGGGATCGCACTTCAGCTAGTCCGCTGACAGCCGTTGAGACGGGACTGGCTTTGAAGTCCTCTCGTAAGCTGCCACTCGCAGATTGACTTTGGGAGTCTTTGTGGTACGTCACCCTAGTGGTCGGAGAAGTCTGTTTTGCATTGGAGAGCCTGCAGGGGAGAATTAGACCATTCATCATTGGTGCGCATGGTAGGCGCAGATGTATTGATTCCGAATCCGCCGGCGATCGTTCAACACTCGCCGTTGAAGTTGTTTGAATTAAAGTAGCACCTGCAGCAGTCTTTTACTTTAATGGTGCTGATTTTCGTCCCACGTCTGCGTCGTGCTCAAGGCTGTCCACCAGCGTTAGATTGATCCTAGTCTTATCTGTACTTTCCTAATCGGGTAACTTTCACATGCTACTATTGAACGCTGTGAACTTCCGGGCGGCCTCCGCTCGCCCTCCGCTCGCTCCTTCCGTCTACCGCAGATACGTCTTCACGAGCCTCCTATAATTTCGCATTCCTGCATTACTGTTAAACACCAATTTTAACCGATGCCTTCTCCTCCCTGTCATCTCAGCAGTTCCTTCCTGTCCCGTTTCCAACGTTTCCCTCACGATCTGCTTGGTTGCTCGTCTAAGTCGGTCGTGCTCTCTCCCGAGCTCCTCCTTCGCCCGTTCGTGCAACAAGGTTTTAAACTTTGCCTTACCTTTTTCAGTAGAGAATGCAAGTTTAGTGGTAAACCGCTGTCGTGATGTCGGACATGGTGTTGAAACTCCTGATACCTTGCTGGTGTTTGGAGCGAGATGACCTTGGATTAGGTGTGCATGCCACTCCCAGCAGTTTCCACATGTTGGTTGAAGACAGGGTGACAGCAGTGTGACTATGTTCTGATATTGACCGCTGACTTTTGCACCGGGACCGCCGTATTGAAAACGTGTTACCTTGACTTTGCACTGCTTTGGTCGATTTGGCGATCCTTTCCCGTCCTTGACTTGATGTTCGTTCTTTATCTTCACAGGAGTAGGTTTACGCTTCCGCTTATGTATTGCTTTCGGTTCTGGTGTTGATATTGTGGCTTCTTGTGTATGCGGCTCGTAGTCATTCCATATCGCTGCGGGAAATCTAAGCCAGACTTTCTCTTCCTCGGACTCTGTAAGAGCAGGCAGTGGCTGCGCGATCATGGCGTCCATTTTCTTCATAGCCTTGATCTTGCTCTCGCGTTCTGGTCGTTGCTGCAGCATGTTGGTGAGCTTCCTGTCTTTTCGATGAGGTGTTAGTTTGCGTTTGCTGCTTGTTAGCTGCCAGGTTGATGGCTTGAATGCAGTGGTATAATCGTGTCTGTGCGACATTTGAGACCTCTGCCAGTGTGTCCTAGCTCATGTGGCATGAAAGAGTCTTGTTGCAAGAACTTAAACATTATGAACTACATTGACTTTCCCTTTGTCTGGGTCCAATTTGGTCTTTGTGCAAACAACACAGCTCCACGTTAGTAGAAGTCGGTGGACACAATGTAGGTTGAGAAAACGATGATCTATTTGAGTCTCAGTGAGATTTGTCTGGTCGATGTAGAAGTCCGGTCTATAAACTCCTATGAATGCAATATGTTGTGTTGGTGTCTAGTCGTAGCACTGATTCCACAGGCCCCCACTCCTAGCGAAGCTCTGGCTCTCCACAAACTTGCTCAACGTGCATCTGCCGTGTCTATCTGCATTGCAAAATTCCAATGGCTGGACGCGGTCGTTGACGATGATGCGTACGAATTCCTCCTTCTCACCGCTGCACTGGAGCTTCTCAACGTACATTCTTGATGCAAAGGGAACGGTCCACGCGGCGGAGTAACCGTAAGTCTCCTCGGTGCCCTGTACGGTTGTGTTCGACAGCGGCTTCGTCTGGTTGTAGAGGCCCAGGGCAGCGAGAACACCGCTGATATCGTTGTCGTGACTAAAGTCGGCGTACACTTTGCGATCCAACGGGAAGGTTGTGGGGTCCGCGTCGAGGGTGCGATTCGTGTTTGTATTGTCTTCGACAGGCTTGTTCTGGAGCCTGGCCAGGAGTTCGTTCACATAACCCACACCCTGGGTGGCGCCGAGAGGGTTGCCAATACCGTACCCATAGTATTTGCCGAGGGTCTGGAAATAGTCGTACTCATGCCACTCCTTCTCGGTGAACAGGTGACAAAACTGCGAAACCTTCGCAGTTGGGTGGGTTAGTGTGTCAAATGGGCACATGTCCATCAAATAGACGATAAAGGTTGCGCTCAAGTCAGTGCCCAGCTTCGAATTCACACGTTTCTGAATGGGAAGGACGAATTTGGACGCCCACAGTCGTTGCGCCCTTTCGCCTAGGCCATGGCTGGGGCCACCTTCGAATGCAGGGCAGACATCGTGGGACAGCGTGTTGTTCCACTGCGTGCCTTCTGGAATCGTGACATCAACCTCCCTCGGCTTTGTACTCAGTGATTGTGCAATGCCTGCGAGCCATTCTTCGGCCGACTGGACTACGCGGTGCTGACCTCCAGCGCGCACAAACGGTGTGTGCTGTTTGACGAGCTTGTGGTAGCGGCGAAAGAAATGGGCGCCTGAGTTCACCATCTCCTGCCTTCCAGCAGCAGTCAATTCATCTGCACCTAGCGTGTATTCGTAGTCCTTTAAGAAAGCGAACTCGTCGGGGAACGCGGTGCTCGTGTTTTGGATCTCGGCGACCAACAAGGCGTAGGCCAGAGATTTGCCCGCCGTGGGGTCACGGCCACCGTGGCGAGAGAGGACATTCGCAAAAGTGACCTCGCAGCCTTTTGGTGGTTTAACTGAGATTTCCGACGGCACCGAGTACCACAGGGAGTACTGGCCCCAGAAGTGTGTTGTCTTAGGGCTGCAGCGGTAGCCGTCGTCGATAGTGTCGCAAGATCTCTTCGTCGAGGCGGCTAAGGAGCTGCTCATGTTAGGCTAGACCAAATACCAGGACCAAGATGAACGTACCTGACGAGACCGTAGAGCGCAAACAAGCATCCAGCTATGCACAGGACCAGCCCAAGAACTGTGAAGCGCGAACGCTCCTGATACCGCTGCTTGAGTTCCGGATAGGACTCCTTCTCACTGAGCGGTAGAGGGGTGTACTCGTGTGGTCGAGTGCCTCTCACTCTGTTCCATGCGCGCGTCATCATGCTGGTTGTGTACAGGATGAGGCTGGTGGTGCGCCCGAATGCTGCCAGCTCCGACCGGTGACGTAGGTTGGTGGGGAGCCTCAATGTACTAAGGTTGATGTGTAGAGGGACGTGCGCGCCGAATCCGAGATATTAGTCTGGGTGCAGAATGCGATCGAGATGGTAGTCTCCAAGAAAGCCCTTCTCCAATACCCCGACGTCGATGGCCATCACGGTGTTGGGGTCAAGAGGTTCAGCGCGGCCCGCTTTTGCGGGACTTGGCGGGTCGCATCAGAAGCTTGGCTTTGGCGGTTTGTGGGGTTGACCCTGGATTCGTCATTTCATCAGTCATGTATCGTTCAGATACGCTCTTGACGCCCGGGTCCGGGGTCAAGTTACCTTTTGTACGTGTGCTACGAAACCTCCCGATATCCGGATCCTGCACGCCGGCATGCCGCTCCATGCAGCCGCCTCGTGCGCTTCCAGATCCTCAGCCCGTGTCCAGTAGGCCATGCGCCAAAGCATCGTCCAGCCTCCTCGTTGGTCGCCTAATCATCGTCGGCGATAACGGCGCTGCCTATCACTGGAGCATAGCCGACCCAAATCATAAGCTTTGACAAGCCTTTATCGCTCACGTTTCCTGTTGGACATACTGAATGTGGCTCTGATGTGGGGAGGGCACGTCAGCCACTGAGCAAGTGACGGAATCGGGCCTCTTCCGCGCACCTCCTCATAATGTTCGACCTCTGTCGGGGCATTGATCGTGACCCTTGTTGCTCCTACCTTCTGCTTGCACCTACATAAGAGTGCTGTGCCTCACCACTGTTGGAGAGCACCATCAGCATCGACTTCACGATGGGATCCAATTACCGCACTGATGATGAGCTTCAGCTCCAAGCCCTCGGCCACAAGGGTGAGCTGAAGCGAAACTTCTCTCTTCTGTCCATGCTGGGTCTCGCCTTTGCTATCCTCAATTCCTGGACTGCTCTTTCATCTTCGCTTTCACTGGCTCTTCCTAGCGGTGGCTCCACTTCAGTCATCTGGGGCCTGTTGACTGCTGGTATCTGCAATTTGGCTCTCGCTGCATCACTCGCAGAGTTTCTCTCGGCCTACCCTACAGCTGGTGGACAGTAAGTGTTCTGAGACTTTCAATCAACGTTAACATCCATTGACGAATGCAGGTACCACTGGGTCGCCGTCATTACACCCAAGAAATGGGTTCCACTTGCATCCTGGATTACGGGTTGGATCAATGTCTCAGGTTGGATTGCTTTGACAACGTCAGGAGGTCTTCTGGCTTCTCAGCTCATTGCTGGCCTTATCTCGCTGTTCCACCCCGACTTCACCATCAAGCCTTGGCAACAGTACCTGATCTATGCTGCCTGGACCCTCATTGCCTTCGTCATCAATGCTTTTTTGAATAGGCTTCTTCCATACGTCAACCGAGGTGCTTTCATCTGGTCTATCGGCGGATTCGCCATCATCTGTATCACAGTACTGGCCTGCGCAGCACCAAAATATGCTTCTGCCAAATACGTCTTCACGGAGTTCATTAATGAAACGGGTTGGCCTGATGGCATCTCATGGCTCTTGGGCCTGTTACAAGGTGGCTTTGGAATTACTGGATACGATGCGGTTGCACATATGATCGAGGAAATCCCCAATGCCAGCGTTGAAGGACCCAAAATCATGATCTATTGCGTCTGTATTGGAACGGTCACTGGCTTCATCTTCCTGATGATCCTGCTTTTCGTTTCGGGCGGCGACACAGCTGGCATTATTGAGTCATCGTCCGGCCCCTTGATACACATCATCTACACCGCAACAAGCAGTCGCGCTGGAGCTGTGTGTTTGCTGATGTTCCCCCTAATTTGCATTCTCTTTGCGGAGATCGCGATCATGACGACTTCTTCCCGAATGTCGTATGCCTTTGCCAGAGATGGCGGACTTCCAGCCTCAAAGATCTTTGCGAAAGTGGACAAGCGACTCGATGTGCCGCTCAATTCACTGATTCTCGCCGCTGGTTTGACACTCCTGTTTGGACTGATTATGATTGGGTCTAGCAGTGCATTCAACGCCCTGATCGCTGCGTCCGTCGTTGCCCTTGGAGTGAGCTATGCCATCCCTGTGGCCATCAATGTCTGCCGTGGAAGGAAGATGCTGCCTCCCCGAGCGTTCACTCTGCCAAACTGGCTTGGTTGGGCGGCGAATTTGCTTGGCTTGGCATACGCGATTGTTACCACCGTCCTGTTCGTCTTCCCTCCTGAGCTTCCTGTGACTGGCAGCAATATGAGTAAGTTAATATCATCATCATGTGCTGATGACCTTAAACTAACAGCTACAGATTACTGCATCGTCGCTTTTGGTATCATTCTCTTGATCAGCACAATCCAGTGGTTCGTGGATGGACGTAAGAACTTCACTGGCCCAAGAGCAGATATGAGCCTGGAGGTACTCGAAGCCATGAAGACCAATGAGACGCAAGCACCTGCAGCTCATACCGACCCTAAGCAGGCCGAGTTTGATAAATAGGCGGCAGGGTTCCGATGGCATATTGACTTTCACTTAATTGTACTTTCACTCGACCTTCACTCAACGCAGCGCCCGTGCCTATGCCAAGGTTGTGTCTCCATTCAATACCAAGATCTGTCAACTCACTCCAGATTCTTAACTTCGACGTCCCAACCCAACGCGACTCTACCGTAACCTTATCCCGCCACGTTTGCAGTCGATTAACCATACCATGTCGTTCAATCCTTTGCGCCTTGTCAGAGGGCTGTGGAACCGAATCCAGCCTGTCTCCAATCCCACAGGCTCAGCCAAACAGGCGCCGCCGCAAGATGCGTCACATCCCAGTGCTAACCAGGAAAGCGGCGGTGACAACGGACAAAAGCAGGGAACATATCCAATCTCTGCTCCATCGTCGCCCACTACGTCCGTGAACGAGACCAAAGCGTCGACATCTGTATGGTCGTCTCCTGAAATTTCACACACAGCTTTCAAGGATCCGTTTTTGGTTGATACCGACATGTACACACGGCACGCTCACATTCGTGCGCATCACGCATCCGTTCCTTCTGCTGCTACTTTGCATCACGAAGGCACGGCCGAAGATGATTTGGCGGATGATGTATACCAAGATGATGGCTTTCAAGACGACAACAAGATCCAAGGAACGAACTTCGGCCAAGATAAACATTCAAAGAACGGCACGTCTCAAACACAATCATCCAATCGTCCCGATGAGCGGCGCAAGCTCACTCCCAAGCACCGAAAAGATCGCCAGCTCAAGCCAGCATCCTCACAGTCAAAACATGACTATGCCTCAGAGATTGCCATCGAACACTCCACAGCCCTTGACCCACTACCCGAAGGCTACCTGGGAACCTGGCGTGGCATGCGATTTGTCAGGCCATGTTTGAAGCTCACCGGCGATTGCAGCGCGGAGGAAGGTTTACACAAACTCAGCTGCGGTCACTGGGTGAAGTACTCCGACCCCTGTGGCATCAACTGTGCCTCTTCCAAGTATACAAACGAAGCTTTCGTCTGCGGACAATGCTGTGACACTGTCCACGAGGTGCTTAGTAACAAGCTGAGTGCTGTTGATCGTTCGAAATTACATTACGCGAAGGGAGGCCACCACGTGTTCTACATCGGCCTTGCTGTAGAGCTCGTTGCGAAGCATTCGGAAATGAAGACAAACATCGTCGAGACAATCCTCACCGTGCTGGGCGGTGGATGCGGCCGTATGACTGAGCGCTCTGATGGGCCGAAAGAGCCAGAAATCTCTCTCGAGAAAACAATTCGTGAATACCAACAACTTCACGAATGGAAGGAGTTCGAAGCGATGAACCCACTTGTTCGCCACGACAAGCGTGGACGTTCCGAGACTCAGCTCGTTGATACTCTTCCACAGACACCGCAACCTCACAAGAAGCGCAAGACTCGTCCTGACGAATACAAAACGCCTACCAACCAAACGTCCTATCGCAACAAGCGTAAGGCTAATGAAGCCAATGTCGACACATCACACCGTGGCGCAAAGAGGTCTGGTACCCCTACGTCTGTGCTCCATGGCGGGGCTACACGTTCACCGTACTTTTCGAAAACGATTAATCCTCAAGTGGGGAAGCGTAGTAATGACGATGAGCAGGAGAAGGGTATAAAACGCCGCCGTATTTTCAAGGGGCCGACATGGACTATTGAGTCGTTGTAAGAGCTGAGGAGAGCAGTCCGAAGGAAGTGTGTTACAGTCAGCCCTCAAAACCGGTGACCGGCGTACTAGATCTTATCATATTCCATTGCGCACGATACTGCCTATCCTGGAACTTGATGCATGCACCTCTAATTTAAGTTTGAAGCCTCGGTGAGACCAAGATGTCAGACATCCTAGTCCTGCCAATGACGCCGCCGCAGCTTCGCCTGTCACACGTTGTACGTACATACTCTATAAGCAGCAAGACCTGCAATTTGAAATGTCAAAGGGTGGCAAGTCGATATGGCGAGTCGGAAGTCTCGCTGAATAACTCGATCTTTCAATGCACAATTCCAATATGTATCTCGACAGCTCTGGAGTTAAGGTTGATGATCAACGCGGCAGCGCCTGCCCCAAGCCACAAGCGAGCTGCAGCTGCAGCAGGCATCACCTCAACCACGGATGGAACCCGACCACGAATCCAGCCTCTCAGGCACACGTATCGTGCTGGCCCACTATGGGTTCTCACGGTGCCGCTGCTGCACTTCTTGCGCCAGCACCTTTCGTTGCTGCCACCACCGAGTGCAGCCGCTCGTCTCATTCCCCCGAACAGCTGCACCACCAACGACGGATCCGGCGCGGTGTGACAAGCACCGTAGCTCTGCATATACAACACAACAGCACTGTGATTCAATCCTAGATTTTGGGTTATCGATTTGATGCTTACCGACTGACTTGGATATCGCGGCGTGTACAGTAAAATTAGTAGCGCATTGCAGGAGTCAATCGTTCATTATGGAGGTTAGTACCACTTGAACCGCAACAAAGCTCCGATCGCAGTACTGACCCAATGATACAGAACAGAACCCAAGACTCAGATTTCGACTCGCCGAGCTCAAGGCAAGAGCTTTTCCACGACTCACAAACACAACGCGCAAAATCACCAACGTCAACATGTTCACAACTTACAACCAAGCCGCACCAAATCGAGACTCCTGCATACACAAACACGCCATACCTTGATAGTCCACCACCACAACACCGCGATGGCCAGTCCACAAGTCCAAACTCTCCAATATATCTACCACAGCAGCAACCACTCACCTTCCAACTCTACTCCCCAGCTGACCACTTTGGTCCCACAACATGCTCAAGTCATTCCGTGTATTCAGATGACGAAGACGACGAAGACGACGAAGACGATGAAAATGTTCCACTCGCACAACTTGTCGTCTATCCTCGAGACGAGCCGCCAGCATACTCAACAATTGTGCGGCAATCGTACTGCGAGGCGTTACTACAACACATGCCGCGAAATCCTGTCGTCGTGGATATAGACGAAGAGGCTGCGCTTGAGAGGTTACGAGCGGACGATGTGAGCTTCACGGTCGAGCGAGTAGTAGCAACTGCTGTAGTGATGGGGCTGATAGTGCTCGCTGGGTTGCTACTGGGGCTGTCGTATATTAGGAAGTAACGGTTTGCCTATCAGGCAAGCTATGCACCATAGGATATTATAGGATACGGGTAATTGAAGTGGAAGGCTTCGCAATGTTTAACAGAATGTGGGGTAGTTGATAGAATGTGGGAGATAATTGTTAGCTACGGCGGGAGAAGGAAAGGTTTGGATAGATGTGTATTCACAAGGATACCTCAATAGCGACAATCTACATTAACGCTCTTCACAACCGACACTACGGTATCTTCATTACTGCGATCCTAGTCCTTCAATTCGGAGGCCCCAGCACTTGCACACAACATCGAGTTCCCTGCAACCTGGTTCATTCCACGCTAAAACCCCGCACGCGTAGATCCCGCCTTCGTCTCCATTCCTCGCTCCAGCCTCATCATACCTCGCTTCAGCCCAGCCCACGCGTCAATTCCTCCGCTAGCATGGCTGTCTACCAATATCAGCCTGTTTTCACAAATAATCAATTTTCCAATTCCAGATTCGGCGCCTTCGGAAGTTCTCCGACATATCCGCGGAGAAGAATTGCAGTGACAAACAAGCTCCAACAAGGCCGGACCCAGCGCCTAGCGGCCGCTCCCAGACTGGAATCCAACCACTGATGGCGCCGATACGCTGCGCTGACGTTCCCGCTCGTGGAGTCCGGAACGGTGTCGAGCAACCAATGTCAAACATGCAAACTATGACGACACATGGCAAGACGGTCACGGTGGTGACGGCACGGCGATGAACCGCCTCAAGGCGCCGAAGTCATTAATGGAGACACACCCCTGACGTCGGTAAAAAAACTGCTTCTAAGAATTGTGACATTTTACTGTTGATTCCTGTGTGTTGCTTTGTAACCTGAAATCCCCAAAATGCCACACCAGGTCCCCTGGCGCGTCCAGGTCACCGACCACCCCGGCTCAACTGCCGAAGACATTGCCAACGAGCCCGATTGGAAGAATCTGCACGGTCACGACCACCGTGTGGGCTTCAGAAATAAGCAAGGTGATCGCCGGCCCGGTATCACGCACCGCGATGATGAGCGCATTGAGGAAGCAGAGGAGCTTGGGGAGGAGGCGAAGGCCGAGTATGAGAAGCTGATGGCGAGGGTAAAGAAGGGCGATTTGGTCAACTTTAGAGATCTCATTGAAGGGGAGAAGGATTTGCATCTGAGGCATCCGGAGAATAGGTCCTTGGGGTGGAGGTATGTGCTTGAATTTACAGAGGATTGGGTTAAGAACGAGGAGGAGTGGCCTGCAAATGTGAAGAGGAGACAGCAGGAGGAAGAGAAGAAGAAACAAGAACAGCAAGAGAAGGGTCAAGATGGTGGTGATAAGGGCGCGAAGGGGGATAAAAGTAAAGAAAGTTCTGGTTCGAAGGAATCAAAGGATGTAAAAGGCTCAAAAGGTTCGAAGAGCAGTCAAGATCAAGATCAGAAGAACCAAGATGAAGAGAAGTGGAAACGTGACACAGGCCAGGGCAACAAGCACCACGATGCCTACGCAGACAAAGGCGAGTCAGATTCTGGGTACTCTAGCGATGAATCCGAGAAACAGAAAAGCGAGTACGAAAAGCTGCGGGAACGGTACTCGCCTCAAGAGATTGCCCTGCTGCGAGCTTTACAGCACGAGAAGGATTACATTACCAAGCTTGAGCAGAATGATGGAAAGCGCAAGAGCCCACAACACAACAACTGCACCACCATTTCGATCGATGAAGCCGATCAGTTCTCTCCTGACAATTGGCTCCCTCGCTCGTCAGATCTGATTCGTCTGACTGGCAAGCACCCATTGAACGCGGAGGCGCATCTCACACATCTATTCGAGGCAGGTCTGATAACACCGAACGAGCTGCATTATGTCCGTAACCACGGCGCCGTTCCTCGATTGTTATGGGAGTTTCACCAGTTGGACATCGAAAATGGGAAGCTCACCCTTTCGATGGACGACCTGAAGAATAACTTCGATTCGATCAATATTCCTGTTGCGCTGGCTTGTGACGGCAACCGTCGGAAAGAACTCAACCTCATCAAAAAGTCCAAAGGCTTCAACTGGGGTGCTGGAGGTGTCAGCTGTGCATACTGGAAGGGGCCACTATTGAGGGATGTTCTGCTCGAAGCCGGCATTCAAGAGAAGATGCCAGACGGCAAGCGCTACTGGGTCAACTTCGAGGGTGCGGATGAGCCAAGTGAGGGCAAGTATGCAACCAGCATACCTTTCGACTACGCCATGGATCCTACAAACGACGTGATTCTCGCCTACGAGATGAACGACACGCCTTTGCCGCCAGATCACGGATATCCTGTGCGTTTGATGATTCCAGGATATGTCGGCGGTCGTTGCATCAAGTGGCTCAAGCGTATCTGGATCTCGGAGAAGGAAAACGACTCATACTATCACATCTGGGACAACCGCGTACTGCCATCGTTTGTCACAGAGAAAGATGGTGAATTTGCAGAGACCCTATTCAAGCATCCCGACACAGCATGCAATGAGCAGAACCTCAACTCGGTTATCGTTAAGCCAGCACAAGGTGAGAAGATCCCCCTGACATCAGCGAAGAAAGGGGAAACATACCGCATTGAGGGATACGCATACGACGGCGGAGGCCATGAAGTACAAAGAGTGGAGGTCTCGCTTGATGATGGAGACACATGGCTGTACTGCATAAGAAAATTCCCCGAGGCGCCAATCCGCCACGGTAAGAAGTTCTGGACATGGCTGCACTGGCACGTTGACGTCGACTTCACACACCTCCTTCGAGCGAAGAGCATTGTTGTACGCTGCTTCAATGTATTCAAAAACACCCAGCCTCAGCACGGCAACTGGAACGTTATGGGTATGATGAACAACGGCTGGTACATTGTTAAGCCCTTTATTATCCAGGATGACGACTCCGAGACGCCCTCCATTGTGTACAAGCATCCTGTTGAGCCGGGAACGGGCGATGGCGGCTGGATGAAGCCAAGCACTGAAAACCAGATTGCGACTGCGAAGCAAGAGGCTGGCGCTCCGTCAAAGCAGTTCACTAGAGAAGAGATTGAGAAGCACGACAAGGACACCGATTGCTGGATCGTTGTCGATAACAAGGTGTATGATGCGACTAGCGTGTTGGAATGGCATCCGGGCGGCAAGGCAGCGGTTATGAGCCATGCTGGAAAGGTCCATGCCGAGACGAGTAGTGAGTTTGAGAGCATCCATGACGGGTATGCGTATCAGAAACTCAAGGGTGAGTCATTAAGCCGCATTTTCATCTACTGTGTACTAACCATATCAGAATGCATTCTCGGCACAGTTACCGATAAGGCTGCTGAGTTCATCAAGCAGAGTGCTGAAGCCGCTGCAAAGGAGCAGGCCCAGGCATCACAAGGCTCAGACAAGATCACGCTACAGAAACACAGATGGGTACCAGTCAAGTTGCTGGATCGCAAGTCGATCTCAGAAGACACACGAGCCTACACCTTCCAGCTCCCAGACGGCAAGCCCGACCTTGGCCTAGGGACATGCCAGCATGTCCAACTTGGCTTCCATATGAAAGATCGCATGTTGATCCGCTCATACACGCCCACGAAGCCTCTACTTCCTGACAGGGACGATCAGAACAAAGACTTCCGCGATGGCAACAGCACCTTCGAGCTTACCGTCAAAACCTACTTCCCCACCGACGAGCAGCCCGGTGGCGCCATGTCCAATATCCTAGACTGCATGCCGATTGGCGAGGAGATCGAGATCCGTGGTCCCACTGGAGAGATTGAGTACAGCGGTAACGGCTCCTTCACAATATCGAACAAAGAGTACACCTTCAGCCGCATTAACCTGGTTCTTGGAGGAAGTGGTATCACGCCTGGTTACGCGCTGCTCGCCCGTGCCATGCTCTCCTCTGATGACAAGACGGAGATCTGTGTAGTCGATGCAAACAAGAGCGAGAAGGACATCCTGCTGAAGGAGGCGCTTGATCAGTTTGAGAAGAACAGCAATGGCAGGCTGAAGATCACTCATGTCTTGAGCCACCCGAGCGATGACTGGAAGGGTAAGAAAGGCCATATTGATGCGGATATCATCAGGGAAGCACTGTTTGCGCCCGGTGAGAAGACGGGTGTGTTCTTGTGTGGGCCTCCTGCTATGATCCAGAAGGCGGCGCTGCCGGCGTTGAAGGATTGGGGGTTCAAGGAGGATGAGAACGTATTCGGATTCTAGATGTTTAGAACTAATAGGTAATGTTAACGCTTGGACGTCGATACTGTTCTAAGGGTTCAATGTCCATCCTTCTTGCTGCACATGTCATGCCACGCGGTTCACTGCCTAGTCAAGAAACGACGATTACTTGTTCTCACCATCCCTTCAACACCAACATTGGACACAGTGTACCTCTATCGCCAGCCATCACTAACAAAGGCGCGCTGCGCATCGCAATATCACCACACATAATGTCCACATCCATGGCTTCACCGCAAATAGGGCTTGACCTCCACCGCCGTTCCTGCTCGCCTTTAACCTCCTCACCATCTCTTGACGGCGCGATCGACTCAATCAACACACCGCTCCCACTCACCTCAATACACATCCCATCCCTCAGCGACATCCTCGAAGAACACACTCCGCCCACCACCGGCTCCTCTCACTCGCGTATCATATCCCTCGACGGTGCGCAATCAGACCTCGAGGCCAACGCCGAAAAGCCACGCCACCGCTCACACTTCATCCCCGGATTTCTCAACGACCCTCCATTCATGGTGTGGCTGCGACATAGCTGGCTCGACATCCTCACCCAACTTTCGTGCTTGCTTATCGCAGAACTCATCTACCTGTTTGCGAAGCCACTTATGCCGCGCTACTTTCCCTTGCACCACGGTGTATGGATCAGTGCGTGGGGTTTGGAGTATGGAAAACCATATTTGGAGGAGTATATCAGCACCCTGACCAGTGCGGTTGTTTCGTTTGCGGTTCCTTTGGTGGTTATGGGGGCGATTGGACTGTGGGGGGTGAGGGATTTCTGGGAGTCAAATGCTGCGGTGCGTTCCCATTCCTTTCCGTCCCGTTTCAATACGCTCCTACTCCTTTCGGTTTCTTAGTCGAAATGTCAAGGATGCTGATGTGCCCAGATCATGGGACTCGGTTACGCCCTCGCAACAGCAACACTCTTCCAATCCTCCATCAAATGGTTCATCGGTGGTCTCCGCCCACACTTCCTCTCCGTCTGCCTCCCCTCTATCCCACAACCAACTCTCGGTCTCGGGGCTCCAGATCATGCTATCTAGTACACGGCGGCAGTGTGCACAGGAGACCCGAACAAAGTCAAAGAAGCGCAGGTGTCTTTTCCCTCAGGTCACTCGAGCGCGGCATTCGCAGGCTTCGGATTTCTAGCGTTGTATCTCAATTCGAAACTTAAAGTCATCGGGAGGAAACCGTATACCAAACACGCTGCAGAGGGACAACCTGGGCGTGACGAAACCGGTGCAGAAAAAAGTCATGCGAGGCGGACGGGACACTGGAAACTCATGCTGTGGGTGCTACCATGGTTAGTCGCGGTGATGATTGCCGCAAGCAAGATTAGAGACGGCTGGCATCATCCAGTTGATGTCATCTTTGGTGGTCTCGTTGGCACCCTTTTTGCGCATACGGCGTACTGGTGTGTGTTTAGAAGTGTCTACGATGGGAGGGTCAATCACCTTCCACGGGATTGAGGGTATTGTTATCGATGCGATAGCATTGCCTGAAATGGATGTCGGTGTGTTTGGCACTGGAGGTTGAACTAGGCACTGTGGCGTGATTCTTCGTATCGAAACTTACTCTACCTGCTGAAAATTGGTTATTTTGATTCCAGTTGTGTGAGTGAGGGATCATCGTAGGTTGATGTCTTACACTTCCGCCATTATGCAAAGGTGTACCTTGGAACACACATCACCTCTAACGACATCGGCTTGACTAATATACTGGAATGAAGGCTATACGACCTCTTGTACTATCTCATAATCTACGCATCCATCCTGGATGACTACATCACCTAGCATTTCAACGCTCCCTGTATTAACGTAGGCTGTTTGCGTCCAAACGGAAGCTACTCTACCAACTCGACAACCCTGCAAGGCAACACACCATGTCACAAGGCACGAAAGGGCACCGAGAGTCTTATTGAAGCGAGATAAATCTCCATTTGACCTGTTTTCCATATTACTAACGTCCCACCATTTCTGTATCCTTTATTGTCCGTTCTCAAATGCTGGCATGAACGCTATTACGCTATGCTGGTGTTAGCGGCGATCCGCCTTTCGACGTTCCCGGTTCTGTGTTCCTTCTGATAGTTCCGCTATTCCTTCCTCCCCCTTCCAATAGTCCCGCTATTCCTCCCTCCTCCATCCTTCCTTCCATACCAAAGATCCGCGGTTTTTTTATGCTAGATGAATGCCGTTACGCCATGCTAAGTTCAATGCTAATTCCTATCCCAATACCAATCCAAATCCCAGTCCTTACCATGTCCATTCCGAGTCCTTCCTTACCTCCCAACCCTTCCTAACCTCCCCATCCCAAACCCCTCTTACCTCCCACTCCACCTTTCCTCTATCCCCATCTACAACCCCTAAGCCCAATACCGCTCCCTCGGCCCCTTAACCTCATCATCCGAATCCGAAGACGAATCATAATACACAGGCTCAGCCTTCGTCGTTGTCTTAATAAAGATCCTAGTCACAGTCGTAGGCGGAGCAGTCTTGGTCTTCGTGATGGTGATGTGAGGCAGACCGGGCTTTGTCAGGATCTGTGTTATGATGGAGGGGAGACCGCATTTGTGCTTTGTCGTTGTTGCTGTCTTTGTGACGGTTACTGCGGTGCCGGGCGCTGTTGTTGTGACGGTATGGGTTATGGTCTTGGGTCCGTGGTGGATGCAGGTGGTGGGGGAAGCTGTTGTTGTTACGGTTTCAGTGTGCGGAGGCCCGTAGACTGTGCAGTCCGCAGTAATGGTCCTGGTGTACGGAGTACCGTGGACTGTGTGGACTGAAGTCACCGTGTAGGTAGATGCAGGCTCTGGGACTGTGACAGTGGTGGTGCCGACGGAGGTTACAGTGTTGTAAACAGTGGCCGTGGAAACTGCGCCAAATACGGTTGAAGTGACAGTGCGGGTCCTGTACACGCGCGATATAGCAGCTGGTTCGCTCTCGCGAATGGTGACGGTCCGTGTGGCAGTAACAGTAACGGTAGATGCCCGGCCTAGCTTGTTGTATCCGTTCGAAGCGCGAATAGCTCGTGTAAACTTCTTGCCGCGTATGTACCCGAGTCCGCCGTCATCAGTAGAAATCTGGCGGCTCAGGGGTGTGTTGTAAAGCTCGCACATATTCAGCATAGTGCTCTTGGGGTTCGAGCAATTCACACATGTTGGCTGGCGCTGGATGTAGATTGCGAAAGACCTGCAATCCCTGTGGCTACTGCAACTTGCGGCGCAATCCTGGGCATTGTACTCCTCACTGCGATATGTCACAATTGGCTGGTGGATAGGAGCGGCATTCAGGTCCTCGTAAACTCGCTCGTACGGATAGGGAGCGACCTCTTCCCGAGCAGTGCGGGAGTAAATTCCAAGGTTCCTGAAGTCCTCCAGATCAGCATCGAAAGATTCGCCCGTCGGGCTCGAAGGGCCACCAGGAGTAACAGAGGATGTCGGGACGGCCTTCGACGCTGTCTCCAAGGAAGTAACGACTGCAGTTTGAGTAGCAGTGAGTACGGGAACTACTTCAGTCTGGGTCTTGACTGTCGTAGAAACTGAAGTCTTCGTAGTGACATGTCCATGCAGCGTCAGGGTCTTTGTGAGTGTAACAACATAAGTGCGGATGGATGTAATTGTTCTCTCCAAGGTCTGCTCCTCTAGGACGAAAGTGGCAGAATCCTCACCCTCTTCCTCGGCACGGCGCTGGATGTGGAGAAGACACCTCATATCACCAGGGCTAGGACAACCCTTGGGCCAGGTAACCGGGATCAAAGACGGCTTAGTTGGTGCCTGAGTGACGATCAAAGTTGGCTGTTCATCATGGGCGATTGAGACCTGAGTGACAGCGGGCGCCGCAGCACCGAGACACGCAAGCGCGAGGACGAGGAACCCCTTCATGGCGGCAGGTGAAAGGTGGGAAGTTAAAAACGAAAAGAAAAAATGAATCAACGAAAGCGAATGTGAATATGCGAAAACAGGTGGAAACGTTGGAGAGGAGCGGAGGCATCGATATAGGCATCTTGGGACCCTGAGGTACACCCTGAGTACAGAATGCACGAAAAATCTGATACTGCAGTACCCTTGATCAAGATAGTGAGGCGAGGAGAAGCTGAAGTGATAGACGTCAACGAGTGCTGTGGTAGCTCAGTGGTTGGCAGCACGATAGTGGTCGTTAAGTCGAACTATTTACGACCCTCAAGGGTCCTTCAGAACGATGGTACGATCATTAGCCGTAGATCCACGAATGAATGTCGCTTTTTTCTGAAGACTTATATGTCTGACCTTCCAGAGCCTCGCTGCAGGGCGGGGTGTTGACCAACACATGGTTCAGGGACAGTCGAAGCGGAGAACCTGCACCCCAAACACTAATGTTCTAGTCCAATGGGGGTCTCACGTTGGTTGTTCAGGGCACGACGTGACGTCTCTATGAGGAGGCTCGAGTCAGAGTCCCAAGGTTTAGAAAGCGCTCATGCTGTCAACCGCGCCTGCTGCTGGTACACACTACGAGTGGAAGCATGAACTTCACACACTTCACCACTTTGCTGTCATCACCTGCAGCTTCATGTAGAATGTGCGAGATGTTGTGGTGTTTTCTTAAACCTGTAAAGGCACTATGTATAGACCATTTAGGGCGATTTGTAACCCCTTGAGAAGATTTATATCACTCTCAAATCAGCGACTACGGTCAACAATGCTCTGTTGTCAGGCGGCAAACAATATTAGGTCGCCGTTTAATATACACATTATCACAACTTGCAACCCATACATTCGACCCGTAGAAAACTGCACGATGCAAGCATATCACATCAGTCTCCAGCCCAGACACCGTCAAATCACCACACTCCAGAAGACGCAGCCACACAAACATTCCGCAGCGCCCCTCCCCACCGTCAAACACTTCACACACACGCACGCACTATATCGACCATAAGAATTGATGCTTTCATTGTCATTGAACGTTTGGGGGGTATGCTGTAGCTGCGTCTTTCAGCGCAACAAAAAATGCCAAAAGAGAGTATCAAAATCCACACATCCACACAGACATCACTTCGCCGAATACCTCCCAAACTAACTGCCCACCCTCTACCTGGCCACCAGCTACCTGGCCACCAGCTAGGTAGCCGCTGACCAGCTCAACCTCTCCAGATCAGGCTCTACATCCTCACCGCCTATCCGTATATCATCATATATATTATTTGGCCAAAACGAACTTTTCCAAGACACTGCGCGTGCGGAGAGAGAGATAAATAAAGATGCGATTATCTGAATCTCGAAGTGCAGCGGCCCATGACTTCGCCCTGGCAGACGAGCTCGGCGTTGAATTCGGATCCGTCGAGGGTGAGGTAGATGTCGAAGTAGACGCGGTAGAAGGTGCCTTGTGGGGTGTCCATGCGCTCAAAGTCCTTTTCGAGGTTCTTCCGCGAGAGGTCGGAGGTCAGGGTGACGACTTCCTTGATGCCTGGTGCGTGTTAGTAGTGGATGAGGGGGCCTGGGAGGGGGGTGACTTACGAGGGTCTTTGGTGTACTCGGGGCAGACGTCGTCGTCGCATGCGTAGAGGATGTCCTCGTACATGAGGGTTGCGCCGGGGGCGACTTGTCTGAAGAACGAGACCTTGACGGGCTCGCCAATCTTGACTCTTTGGCCCTTTTGTACGAAGATCTGGCGTGTGTACTTGCAGCGATCCTTGCCGTCGAGGGACGGTACACGGTACTGCTCGGGGTGGTGCCCCTCCTTGAACGGCTGAAGCGTAGCCATGAGGTAGTGGCGACGAGCGACACGGTGTGTAACGATGCGTTCTGTGATACCGGCGGTGACGGCGCCCTTGACGATTGCAGCGACGGAATCCATAGGGCGGACGACCTTGGACTGGAACTGAGGAGGTACGTGAAGCTTGATCTGCTGGAAGAGGTACTCGGATGCACCGAAACCACCAACAACGAGGACGTTTTGTAATGACCTGTTCTGTGCCTGAATGGCAATGATCTGGTTCCTGACGAGCTCCAAGATGCGGTTGACTACAGGCTCGAAGCACTGCAAGATTTCCTCGTTGGTGAATGTCATGTATCCTTCCTCGATACCAGCCTCTGGGAATTCGGCCTCGATACCGACATCCACCGCCCATTTCTGGCCGTTGTTTCGGAAGTCGGCCTTTATCCTGTTCTCGAAATCCATGATGCACTTGGCGTAGACCTTGCCTGCTGTCTTGGAGCCATCAGGCAGTTTCATCTTCCGGATCTTTGCACGCAGAATGTTGCTGAAATTGCGGTTGAGCGCTGTAGAACCGCAAGAGTCACCCGATCCAGCTGTGCACTCGGCGACGGAGAACGGCTGCTCCTCTTCGACCTCGTAGGCGATCAAATCGACGGTACCACCACCACAATCGACGATCAATACAGCGTCGTGCATCTTGAGGTTGAGCAGACCGGTCTTCGAACAGAACATGGCGGCGGCTTCGGGCTCGGTGATGAGGGTCAACCTGTTGTCGTTCTCATCGCGCAGGAAGCCGGCCTGGATGGCGGCAGCACGGGTCGCGGCCTTTCCAGCATCGTTCCAGATGGCAGGGACGGTCAGGTAGTAGCGGATGTTGCGCTCCTCGCGGTTGAAGACCTCACCCAGCGTCTTCTGCAGCTGGTTGCGCATCGCCTGGCGCAGGTGGAAGAGGTAGTCGGCGGCGACATCGATCTCGGACTTGCCTGGTGGTAGCGGGGGCAGGTTGATGGGGTCGATGTATGTGTTGCCGGACAGCATGAGCTGCAGCTTGAACCACTCGACCTTTTGCACGCCAGGCTTGGGATAGCCTGTGGGGGCGAGTGCATCGGCAATGTCTGGGCCCCAGCCGACGACCTTCTGGTACTGGTCGTAGTAGAGCACGGTGGGAATCTGCGGGCGTTAGTGAGGACGTGCGGCGGGCGGTACCTCGGGCGCACTCACCTTCTGCTTGGTCTGGTTTCCTGCGCCGGGCCATTCGGTGATGATGTCCTCCTTGGCCTCGGTGTTGGTTGCGAAAGCGAAAGCGACGCCTGAGAAGGTGGTGCCCTGTGTCGAGTCAGCCGCGGTGCCCCACGCAGTGCATGCACGCTGGGCTTACAAAGTCAATGCCGACAATCAGCTGCGCCTTGGAGCGTCCCTCGCCGGCGACCTCTGCCATGCCCGGGCGGTTGTAGGCGGCGGGCGGGCCATGGGCGGCGGGCACTGGCGGCGGCGGCGCGCCGTAGCCTCCAGCGCCGTACTGGCCGGGCGGGGGCTGCGGCGGATATCCTGGCGGGCCTCCTTGCGGCGGGTAGCCCACGGGCTGCTGAGGGTGTGCTGGGTAGCCAGGCGCGCCCGTGTTGATGGGCGGCAGCGGGCTCGTGGGGCGGCCATGCTGCTGCTGCTGCTGGGGCGCGAGGCCGCCCTGCTGCGGCGCGAAGGTGTACGAGGGCGGGCGGCCCAGGCTGTTTTGCGGGTTCATGGGGAGCGACGAGCTGCTCGAGTTGCTGGCCTGCGGCGACAGCGACGTCGGTCGGTTGGAGCCGGTGGGGGTGCTGCCACCGGTGCTGCTCTGGGTGGGCTGGTGGGAAGAACTCTTGCGTTTCGAACCAACTAGGTTCTTGAAACGGGCATTCATGGAGTTCATCAGTCAGAGAGGGAGGAGAGAGCTGAGAGAGTGGTGGGGGGTCGACCAGGTAAATTGGCAGAGAGCTGACGGCCGCAGCGCTGGGCGCCTCTAAACAGACAAGGCTGAGAGCGTCGCCAACAGCTACCAGCTAACAGCTCGCTACTCGGGGCGCAGTCCTCGAGGAATTGGCTGCGCTTGCTCGATCTGCACCAGCGCACGCCCGGGTCTTGACGAGAATACGCTGCTGGCCACGCTCGAGCTGGAGATGGTACCTGAGCGGGCGCGAGTCTTGTCCGTCCCTGAGGACCGCACAGCGGAGGGGCAGCCGGGTCATTCTTTCACCGGTTCACAGCGCCAGCCCCTCCAACCCAGCACTATAACCAGTGCTGCAGCCCCAAGCCATTGATCAACCACACCGCGCCGGGGTGCTGCCGTCCCGTGCAGTCACTCTAGATTCATATCTATAGTAGCTGCAGCACTGCGAGATGGTTGCTCAACTGACTGCTCGACTGCCTGCTCGACTGCTCGACTGCTCGACTGACTACTCAACTGACTACTCAACTGACTACTCCACTACTGCATGCAGCAAGTACTTCCCCCAGGACAAAGCAGTGTGGCACTGCACCACAAAGCCCCAGCCCATCCGCGCCTTATTGGGCGCCGATGCTCACATCAGCTCCACTAGACACGAAGGGATCCCTCGCCAGATTCCTCGCCAAACACGTCGTTGCTCCCAGCACGGCTCCCTGCACGTGGCCGACAATTTAACTCTGCTGTGTTGTTTCGTACAATTTACAATTTCTTTGTCTTTGGCCTGGCAACATGCTCCACTGACGTTTGGGTCATGCTCAGTCCTGGTAGGGCTGAGTGTTGCTATATTCAGACACAGCCAATCGCGGGCTGCGACGGTGTGCTAGCGTGCTCAACTTCGTGATGCTGTACGCGGCTCGTGTCCTGGAGACAAACACGGCAAGATGGTCACTGTGGTAATGGTGCCATGGCACGGTGGCGTGGAACGACGCATTTTTGTTGATTGACGACGATGCATTCTGTGATGATTACAAGTTCAGTGCCTATAACACCCCCAATCAAATAATAGGTACAAAACTTGGTCTAGCGATTAAGCTTATTGATTCAGTGTTACTCGTGTTACTCGGCTACTCACATAGCCTTCACGGCCATGTGCTTTTATACAGATCGTCAGAAATAATGCAAGTTGATCCCAGCCCTTGGGATACAAAGCCACCAAGAAACCACCCTCTTCCTTCCTGTAAACGCCATCGCTGATGTAAATTTTGAGCGGGTTCCTTGTCAACCCATTGACCCCCGAGCCGGAGCAGAGGAGATTACGACCCTTTCAGGCGCCTCTGCCTAACTATGCCCTGTGGATCTAGGCCACCGCGCGATTGAAGGTGGCCGCAATCCTGAATATTTCACTCTCTATTCTCCGGGTATTAGCAGCGAGAGATCTCATCGCACTCCGGCTGCAGCTACCGGTAGCCTCTTGTCGTACTCCACGCTCCTCCCCTCGTCCTTCTCTGTATTCTTGAGACGGGCTAAAATCAGGGTAAGGGTCTTCTTCTCCCTGCCGTCGTTCTCCAGAACGTGTATGAGGTCTCGGACCTGGATCTTCTCGCCAATCTCCGTGTTCTCGATGTTGGCTCCGTAGTTTCTCTTCTTCGCCCTCAGGCCTACTTCGGTGGTTACGGCTGCAGGTGTCGCTGAACCACTACCACCAGTACCGCTGGCCTGTCGAGCAGGCGTTGAAGCGCCAGAAGCGCCACCGCCGCCACCTCCACCGCCACCGCCACCGCCTCCCGTCATCCATGAGTACTTCTTCTTCCTTCCACCACCCAGCGCCAGGGCAGCTGTCTCATTGGCTTTGCGATGCAGCACGTCCTCGGTCTGGCCAGCCTTGTTCATCGCATCTCGCTGCTTCTTGGTAATCTTCTCGGGGATAGGCAAAGGCGCTGTATCTGCTGTATCTGCTGCAGCCGCGGACTTGCCGAGCAGACGCTGCTGGCGCTTGCGCAGTCGCTCCTTCTCGAACAGCTCATCCTCACGAACGCGCTTCTTCAAGGCATTGGCGATGTGATTGACATTCTGGAACGTAGGCTGTGGTGTAAGGGGTGCTTCGCTTGGTGGCGTAGGAAGACGTGCGGCGTTTGGCAATCCTGATTTTGTCAGTATAGAGGCTTACAGATGACATGGCTGATGTAAGCTCACCTTTGTTGGCGGTCGTCGTGGGGCTAGTAGCACTCTCAGGTGCCTCCCACGGCGTCCTCAGAACATTCGTAGGCGCTGCCATCTTCTGCTCAGCATCTGGTTCCTGAACAGCAATGTCGAGCATCTGTGGCGGAATGATCCCGTGTGATGTATTTTGTCGGCCCTGGCTCAGGGCGAATGAATCCTCGACAATCGTCCGTATGCGCTCCTCAGCAGCCAGGGACAGAAGTGACAGGATTTCGACAAGTGGGGCGTTCTGGTTGAGAAGACTGGCGGCTTCGAGACCTACGATTTGCTCGCCGTTCGCACCGGCTTGCGTTGTCCTGGTGACATCGCGAGGGGTCTTGTCGGGGATCTTGTCAAACAGGCCATCAACATTGACTTGAATGCCATTCTCATAAGCACGTCTAGCCATGCGATGCCTGAGAACATTGGCATCGCAGAAGGGATCTGTGAGACACTGCTGAGCGGACTCGTTGAGAATCCGGGCAGCCTGTTCGTGTTTCCTTAGGAACTCGGCCTCCTGCTGCTCTTGCGACATGGACTGGCTCAACTGCCCCGAACCTTGGAACGCGCCATGGCTGCCTTGCTGGCTCCAGTTGTTGAAGCTCGAGTGAGGAGAGAGGGTGGATCCGGTGGCCTGGGAGTTGAACGATGACCCATATCCGCGGTTTCCGTAGCTGTGAAGCAGGTTGTCTTCTTCGGCACGCAGATCAATACCAGAGCCCGTGAGAACGTCGCTGATATTATTAACATCCAGATCACGCGCATTTGCCTTCTCCAACTCGGCGTTGTCCGTAGCCTTGCTGTAGGGCACCTTGGGCGGCGGCATAGAGCTTGGAGGTGGCTGCTGATACTGCTGCTGCTGTTGCTGCGCCATGTTGTTTGGGTGCTGATAGGGCTGCGGCTGGTGGAACGGCGGCGGCTGCGTGTTGGCGGGCGACTGGGGCAGGGACAGATAGCCGGTGTTCTGCGGCGACGAAGCGTAGGGCGACATGGGATACGACGGCGCCGCAAAGGGCGACTGGTATGGTGCGGGCGATGGCGGGTTCGGCGACAGGCGCTGGCGCTTTGCGGGGGGGATGCCGCTGCCCATGGTCGGGGACATGGCATTAGGCGACTGGCTGTACGAGGGCGGCGAGAAGGGCCGTGGCGGCTGCGGGTTCTGGTTCTGCAGGTTCTGCGTCTGCACAGGCGGCGGGTGCTGCCCGTACTGCTGCGGGTACTGGTTGTAGTTCTGCGCCATGTTGGGCGGCTCGTCCCCGGCGGGAGGTGCGCGGGCGGACGCTGGTTAGCGGCGTGTCATCAACGGAAGCGGCGGATTGCGCTGGGAAGGAGCGATGTGGAGGGCGATGCGTGGGAAGGAGCGGTAGGCGCGGGCGCGTCGCTGCAACAATGTCTCGGTGGTGGATGGGCGCGCAAGCAAAGGCACGCAGAGGAGTGACGCCTGCGCACGGGCCTCTTGGCAGACGCGCCAACAAAGCGCACCCGCGACAGCATGCCCTCGACAACCACCTCGCCATTCACTTGCATCTCGCTCGCCCATCGCTGTCCGCCTCGACATCGAGGGCCTGCAATTGCGCTTGCGAAAACTGTCACCTGACTAATGGCCCTAGACTAAACAGCTGCCTTCACTGGCCAACGCGCCCTTCTTCGACCGAGCTCGCGCACCCTTCACCTGTAGCTGGAATTAGCTCACCGCAAGAAGCCGTCGCTGATCGAATCGGCGCGTGATTTTCTACCTGTAATCCAACCACAACCGAGCACGCACGTAGACATGGCATCCAAAAGGAAGCACGCGGCCATGGAGCCAGAGGACATAGAGCCCATAGACCCGGCCGATGAGCTAATGTTCTTGTGCTTGGGCGGCGGTAATGAGGTCGGCCGGTCCTGCCATATCCTCCAGTACAAGGGCAAGACGGTCATGGTGCGCTTCCTCACTTTCAGAACGACTCGCAAGGTGCTGACTGAACTAGCTCGATGCCGGCATGCACCCTGCGTACGAGGGCCTTTCAGCTATGCCTTTCTACGATGACTTTGATCTCAGCACAGTAGATGTGCTTCTAATCTCACAGTATGTATACACACTTGCCCTTAGATCTAGCGTCGACATGGGTGGGCCAGGCGTATCACTGCAGTCGTACATGCATGGAGGACTATCTTGGGGCCAACGTCTTGTATATCAGAAACAATGGAATATCATTTGCACCTTCCAGTTCGACTCCGGTGATGTGCCTCCTCACCCTGGCCCGCATGTATATAGCAGTCGAGCACCTCCGTTCTTCCTCTTGCCGCGTATAGCACCAAAGTATTTCATGGGCTAATCCACCATCAGTTTCCACGTCGACCATGCAGCCTCACTGCCCTACGTGCTGGCAAAGACGAACTTCAAGGGCCGAGTCTTCATGACACATCCTACCAAGGCCATCTACAAATGGCTCATCCAGGACTCTGTACGTGTTGGCAACATGTCAAGCTCGTCAGAAACCAAGATCCAGATGTACACCGAACAGGACCATCTCAACACCTTTCCTATGATCGAATCCATCGACTTCTACACCACACATACGGTTTCCGGGATACGAATCACGCCTTATCCTGCAGGTCACGTTCTTGGGGCAGCCATGTTTTTGATTGAAATTGCTGGCCTTAAGATTCTCTTCACAGGTGACTATTCACGAGAAGACGATCGACATCTGGTCTCTGCTTCGGTCCCAAAGGAAGTTAAAATCGACGTCCTCATCACCGAGTCAACATTTGGTATTTCTACACATACACCGCGCGTTGAGCGCGAGACACAATTGATGAAGGCTATCACCGACATCTTGAACCGCGGTGGTAGAGCCTTGCTCCCCGTGTTCGCCCTTGGACGAGCTCAAGAGCTGTTGCTTATCCTGGACGAATACTGGGGTAAGCACCCGCAGTACCAGAAGGTACCAATCTACTACAACTCCAGTCTGGCTCGAAGATGTATGCAGGTTTATCAAACGTATGTCGGTGCCATGAACGACAATATCAAACGCCTCACAAAGCAACGATTTGCCGAGGCTGAAGCAGAGGGTGATGTGGGACGCCGTGGAGCTTGGGACCTCCGTTTCGTACGTTCGTTGAAGAACCTTGAGAGGTTCGACGATATGAGTGGCTGTGTCATGTTGGCCTCGCCTGGTATGATGCAGTCTGGTACTTCTCGCGAACTTCTCGAGCGATGGGCCCCAGATCCACGGAATGGCGTCATCATCACTGGTTATTCGGTTGAAGGCACCATGGCAAAGCAAATCGTCCATGAACCTGAGCAGATCCCAGCGATCATGACACGAGCCGCGAACAACAGTCGCCGTGTAGGCCAGAGGGAAAACGAGCAGATCATGATCCCCAGACGCTGTACAGTACAAGAGTACAGTTTCGCGGCCCACGTCGACGGTAAGGAGAACATGGAATTTGTACAAGAAGTTGCCGCACCCGTAGTCGTAAGTTTGACGCCCATTCACTTACATCAGGTGAGATCACCATTAACAATCGTCCAGATCCTCGTCCACGGTGAAAAGGGTAACATGACACGTCTCAAGTCGAAACTCCTCGGCTTCAACGCGCACAAAACAGTACCTACCAAGATCTACTCGCCTGCTAACTGCGAAGAACTCCGGATTCCCTTCAAGACCGACAAGATCGCCAAGGTCGTTGGCTCACTCGCCTCAATCCAGCCACCTTTACCTCGCTCCCTCAGAGCGCCTGGGGAAGAAGGTGAACCCGAAGACAACGAAGAAAACGATAACCCGGCTCTTATAAGTGGCGTCTTGATTCAAAACGACTTCAAGATCTCACTCATGGCGCCCGAGGACCTGAAAGAATATGCCGGCCTTACCACAACCACGATTGTGTGCCGTCAGCACCTCACACTGTCAGCTGCAGGCACCGAACTCATCCGCTGGGCGCTCGAGGGCACCTTCGGCGCCATCAAAGAGTCCGATATTACCGACGAGGCAGTCGACGGCAAAGAAACCAACGTCAACGGCACGAAAGAGGACGCGGACGAAGACATCAGCCGCACAAGCACACAATTCACAGTCATGGACTGCGTCGCCGTGCTCGTCAAGCCTGGTGGCCACGTCGAAGTGTCCTGGGAAGGCAATGTAATCAACGACGGCATTGCTGATGCTGTGCTCGCTGTCCTGTTCACTGTGGAGAGCTCTCCTGCTGCTGTTCGCCGTAAGCCCACCCCACAATCCCGAGCCCTCTTCTCCAAAGGAACACAACTAATGAAACTGTTATAGAATCCTCCCGTCAACACTCCCACTCGCATGCCCACCCCGAGAAAGAGGAGACAAAACACCACCCTCACGCCACATCTGATCCATCCACGCGCCTTGCACGCCTCCTCCTCTTCCTCGAAGCGCAGTTCGGCGAGGACGCCGTCTCACCAATCCCATACCCGCGCTCTTCGCTCGCCAACCCATCGAACACAACTGCCACGAACGGGGCAGCAGAATCCGGCGAATCAGACCCCATGGACGTATCCGGCGAGATCAGTGCAGAAGACAAGGCGGAATTGAAGCGTTTGCACAACCTTGGCATACCCGTTCCAGGTATCGAGATCAAATTCGACCGCTTCGTGGCACGAGTCTGGCTCGAGGATCTGGATGTCGAGTGCAGCAACAACGCGTTACGAGCGAGAGTGAAGGCTGTCGTAGAGAGGGGCGTGGAGACAGTCAGTGGACTGTGGCGGTAGCTGCGAAGAGATTGTGCGGCACGAAACGTAGTAACATTTAGGAAAAGGGAAATTAACGGTAGAGACTGCCATAGGAAGAGAACACATGTATCTATATCAGTAGTCACCCTGCATCTCATTCCCTCACCACATTCTACATATCGATCAATCTAGGAAGTAACCATATATTTCAATTCGTATTGTGTTTTAAGTCATTATTACTATCAATCTACAAAACAAACAAACAAACAATCAATCAATCATGCTAGTCTCGCGAAAGTCGCTCACTCGCTCGTACACACGCAGCGCTGGAATGATGCCCAAAGGTCGCGCTAGCAATACCAGAATGAAGAGTTTTGAGAACATAACGCTCGAGGAATATGCAGTACAGAGTAATAGTAAACGCGTGAAGATGATACAGCAATGCTTTTTGGACTTTTTGAAATCAAATGGAACGGAATGGGGAATGCAATGAACTTGACAAAACGTTTCAACTCCATCGCTGAACCGTGATAACTCGTAAAAAACAATGATGAATGGAGTGTGTCACCGTCGATCGTCGAAATGCCTGGCCAAGCTTCCGCATTGCCAGCGTTGCTCAGACGTACTCCCTTGACGGACGACCCGGTGTCTCGACGTCCCTAGGCGCACGAACAGGCACGATACTGCCGTAGTCCCTAGGCTCGTCTTCTTCCAGCAGACTCTCCATAATACTGCCGACATCCGTGTTGGTAACGGTCATAGCGTCGTCTTCCTCATCCAGCTTCTTGCGCATGCGGTATACCTGCACAGTGACGTATATGACGAGCGCAGTGCCGACGATGAAAGTCAGGCCTGCGAGCGCGGTGTTGACGGGGACAGGGTTGCCGTTGAAGGTTTTCTTGGTGAGGGCGTCGATGCCGGTTTGTGAGAGGTTTATCAAGCCGGAGAAACAGATTATGGTGCCGTAGACGCGGCCGAAGGTTGCGAAGCCGAAGACTTTGGTCGCGTAGTCGGACATTGCGGAGTAGTATAGCGGACGCATGAAGACGAAGAGGAGGACGTTGATGTAGCCTGCCCAGAGGGTAGCAATGGATCCGATGATGCCGATGGCTGTGGCGATGATGACGATTATGAGGAGTACGCCGGGCGTGCTGACGTTGTCGAGGAGCATGCCGAGGAAGGGTGTGCTGAGGACGCCTCCGAGAGGAAGGGCCCAGTCGAAGAAGTCGTTGACGCGGGCAGCTAGGTCGATGGAGCCGAGCATGTACGCGTACTGCTCGCGAATGGATGCGATGAAGTAGTTCATGCGCACCATCTGCATGACGGTGAGCAGAGTCAATAGTATGAACCAGGGCGTGAGCATCTGCTCGATGGCAGTCTTGTTGTGCAGCGCACCCCATACTCCAGAAGCCTCGAGACTCTGTTCGTGCTGCTCTTCCTGCTTCTTGCGTGCGACTTCGTCGCCGACGAGCTGGTCGAGCTTGTTCAGACGCTTGCGGCGACGGACGCTGCGGTTTTTCCTACGTCTCCAGACTTCGTCATCAGGAAGGTCCTCATCTGAAGTGTGAACGTCTCGCTCAGTCTCTACAGCACGCTGGATCTTCATCTCCAGCTGAGGGACAGTCTTGTAGTTCTCAGTTGGTAAGAAAGTCAACTGAGCAATGACAATCGCTGCTGGAACAATGAGATAGAAGAGGAAAAACGTTTGCGGCTTGAAGGCCCCATCAGTACCCTCATATGCAAGTCTGTAGAAGAGAAAGACAGCTGCAGAGGCATCAAAGGCACCAGTAACGAGCGCCACAATAGTGCCACCGTACTTTGGGAACGCGTTAGCAATCTGAAACGATGGCAAGAACACGAATGTGCCTCCAAGCGCAAGGAAGAAATTTCCGATTGTATAGCCGTCGAACTCGTCGATCTGAAAAGCGAGGCTCATTATAATGCTGCCAGCAGCAAGGCACGCCGAGCCAATAAGATAACAAACTTTTGGTCCATAGCGGTCCAGCATCGTTCCAACAACAAGCGCAGAGACATTGGCTGTAGTAGACGCGAGTGAAAAGAAAAAGTTGAGGCGCAGGTCCTGTTCGTAGCAGACTTCGATGTCCTCATCCAGCTCTTCTTGCGTGCAGAGATCTCTGTAGACGCCTTCTTTGATTAGAATGGGTTTGAGCGCTGCAAAACCAAAGACTATTCCGCTGGCAAACCAGCAGGCAAGGACGACAGCCAGGACTTGCGCTGTGTAGATCTTAGTGAAGTGGTCTTGTGACTCGGTCTGGGCGGGAATGCTTACCAGCACGTTTGAAGGTCGACACATGATATTGTGTTATACCGCCGTCAACGTCGCCTGCAACTGGTTCCTCTGGCTTATGGAGCGCATCGTAGCTGATTACACGTTTCACCGACTTGCCTGCCTGGAAAAAGCCTGCGTGCGAGTGTTGACTTAACAGAGAGAGCCGACGTTCCGAAGCTTGCTCTCGGCTTTCGAGCCGGTCTATCGGCGATAAGAACAAGTCGACGAGCGCCTCCTCTCGGTCAGTACCCTCTTGCTGCGTGACATGCTGGATCAGAGACATGAAAAGCAGGAACAGAGAGCTTCGGGGCGCAGATGCAGGGCAAGAAAGGAGTTGTGTTTGGGGTCTGGCGGAAGAGTTCTCAATGGGAACTTAAGAAAGCGGGCGCCCGGGAAATTTGCCTTAGACCCTGCTGGTGCACGCGACAGCCGCAAGTCTGGATCGTGAGGTCACGCGTCAAGATACGGTGTGCTAACGCGAGAATCTTCGGCATTGTTCGAAGCAGGCACTGTTGCCCTGCATGGCATGTGTCAACGATGCTGCTGCTGTTGCGGCAATGCGTCGTGCAGTAAGTTGGTCGATATCGTATGTTGCAATAGTCGTGATTGGACGGCGGTTCTATTGTGGTTTTGCCGAAGACGCCACACCATTGACGATCCACCGCACAACCCCAGCTTGTGCAAGTACCGACAGCGGCAGCATGGTTACTAAAGAACCCCCGCTGATAAGGCCGCGTACCAGCAGGCCGCGTGGATTGATAGGAGCTCGAGAGCTTGTGACGGCTCTTTGTAACAGCTGTGAATACTCGTACGATGAAGATGGACGATAGGTGCACAACCCCTGTTACTCAAGTAACCCTGGTCGAACAGCATGATCGCGAACCGTTCGTATGGATCCGCGGCATGGATGTGGATATCAGACAAATGCTGGGGATCGCAATGTGAAAAACCTGCTGGGAAATATCACATTTCGATAAGACTTTTTTAACAATGATATCGACAATGACCCAGGTCCCGGAGTCAAATGCTGAAAATCAATGTCAAACGTGAATTGCATTGGTCAATGTCCTGTACCTTGTTACTCGACGCTGATATCACACTTTTACACTGCTTTGAAGGTCCTCTGCTATGTGACATGTGAACACAATGGCTGCATAAAGGCAGCACTCTTTTGACCAATTGCTCTACACATATGCATAGACACAGACAGATGACCAAGCCTACCGTGTTTAAAAGGCGTGTACAACACATAAGCAAAACGCTCATTCGAGAGCGCCTGGGATATGAGTATTCCTTAGAAGATACTGAATACGATGTTACCAGTCCTGAATTACCACGTGATGCTAAAGCTGTACCAAAGCGCGCATACGCAGAAAATCTACTGAGCTACAGGTCCTGGCTCGATGAGCTCTGCGAACAAGAGCAGGCTCGAATCAACGATGTCTTAGATACCGACCACAAGGGTTCTGTAGGATCGAACGACAGAGTTTCGCCTGACGCAGGTGGCAGGCATGAAGGTATTACTGACGCTATCCCAATGGATACGACGGTGCTGCAGCGCATTCGTGAAGGGCGTGGACCGCGAGATGTAATACCTGAAGACCTTCTCGCACCCTTGCGTGCGACTGACCCTCCGGACCACGGTACAGAAACATACAACGACATGCGAAACGTCCTCCTGTCGTGGAACGAGCGTATCCTTGGAGGTATAAGTGACGATGAGGATGCCAGAGAAATGTTAAGAGCTGCTATCGAGAGGCGAGGTGACCTGCTGAAGGGGTATTGTCATGGCCTTGACAGTGAACAGTCCCTTGCTGAATCTTCGAATGAGCTGCGATACGCTCTGAAAGCTTTGAAACCAGAGATTGCTAGGTTCAATACGCAGGAGAATTTCGACATCTTAGTAATCATGTGGGCGAATGTTCACGTCGCAGCACCAGACATGGACGATAACCTGAAGCTACTGACAATGAAGGCGCTGATAAATGAAATCGAATCGAAATTGAACCTGTCGAATGCTGGAAAGTTATCTGATTTGGCGCGGTCGTTAAGCTTAGCTGAACTCGAGCACGATACGGTTGCAATTGAGCATATAGTGTCGAAAACGGAGGCGTTCGAACGGAAAATGCGCCAGACAGTTGTCAAGAAGGTGGTTGAGAGGATCAAATTCACACGTCAAAGGCTGACGCAAGTCAAGTTGGGCGAGCTGCAGGAATTGGCTGAGCTGCAAGCAGCGCAGAAGTGTGCTGCTCACGAGAAACTGGGAGGGGATCGACTGTGGCAGGTTCAGAGCAGCGCCTATGATGAGGCAGAAGGTAACCTACAGCGAATTCTGCACCGACAAGTGCCCGAATTGGACGCGCACATTGATGTCGTACAAAGCAACGCGAATGCGCTGGCTGGTATGAGTGCCAGTTTGTTGTCTCGCGCCAAGGAAGCTGGTTTCTCCCTTGAAGATGAAAACTCATCGGAAATGTTCGAACTGGCGAACTCTGACGCGAGGACATACATAGCTGGAACAGTCACTGACATTCTCTATGCGCGAAATGAGGCTGCCAAGATGCTCGACCGGATGGACACCGTCGAGACCCATCTTGATGCAATGCTGGAGGCTGCAAAGAGCCAGTATCGAGAGTGTGAGGGACTATTGCGCTTGCTTGACGCAGAAGAAACTCGCAGCACGAGTGGTGGTGTAGACGATGAGTATGCTGACAAGTACGGGCCTCGGCGAGAGAGTATATTGCTGATGGCGAGAAACATGCAGAGGTCCAAGAATGTATAGAGGGAGTGGTCGCGACTATGCTAGCTCTTTCTCGTATGTAGTCCATAGTAACTGGTGGCTTGCCCCGCTACAATAACAGCTCCTACTTGCCATTGATACGAAGGGCACATAGCTGTCAGGGCGCAGTGATGCTGGGTTGGTGTGCCGTGGTTGGTGTCTGCATGATGCTCGCGACGGGCAGGTGCTACGGAGGAATGGAAATGGTTTGCAGTCCGAAGACCTGGCGACAGGACGCCTTCATATCCAGCTGCGCGATTATGGGCGTTGTTGAGCGTGCACGCTCCGTGCACGCTGAATGCGCAGTGACGTGATAGGTCCATGGCCCACACAGGGTGACGGGATTCGATAAGACTAATCCCGTTGGCTGGCCGGAAGAGATCGGGCCATACAGCTGGCGCCAAGCAAGTGCGGCTTCCGTTCTCCAGAAAACCTTTTGAGCCTTGAACTCACCCATCAACACCACCAATCTCTCCACTCAACCCTCTGTCGTCCGTTCATCGTCGTTCAACATGTCCACCGCTCCTCCCCCAACTGCCACCGGCTCTGTCAAGGTCGACGCCGCCAAGGCCAAGCTCGCTGCCATGCCTGCGCCTGACGCGCCCACTGGTGTCGGTCTGTACTCGCGCTTCGCTTTCGCTGGTGCCGTCTGCTGCTCCGTCACTCACGGTGCTCTCACCCCCGTCGATGTGTATGTCTCTACGCCCTCCAATGGCATTGTTGTGCGCCAATGGCTGCGTCGCAGTTTTTCCGGCGCAGCGCTGCAGCTTCGGCCGATGACGTGCGCGAACCCTGCTAACAGCCTCACAGCGTCAAGACCCGCATCCAGCTTGACCCCGTCACCTACAACTCCGGTCTGATCGGTGGCTTCCGCAAGGTCATCGCCAACGAGGGCGCTGGCGCCGTCTGGACTGGTTTCGGTCCCACCGCCGCTGGTTACTTCCTCCAGGGTGCCTTCAAGTTCGGAGGATACGAGTTCTTCAAGCAGCAGGCCATCAACAACCTGGGCTACGAGACCGCCTCCAACAACCGCACCGCCGTCTACCTCGCTTCCGCTGCCTGCGCCGAGTTCATTGCTGACATCGCCCTCTGCCCTCTTGAGGCCACCCGTATCCGTCTCGTCTCCGACCCCAAGTTCGCCAACGGTCTGATCGGTGGTTTCGGCAAGATTCTCTCCACTGAGGGTGTTGGTGCTTTCTACTCTGGCTTCGGTCCCATCCTGTTCAAGCAGTAAGTTCTTTAACCCTGCGCCGGGCCAAACCAAGCTGACACGTGAAAAGGATCCCCTACACTTGCGCCAAGTTCGTCGTCTTCGAGAAGGTCAACGAGGCCGTCTACACCGTCGTCGACAAGAGCAAGACCTCCAACGGCATGCAGACCGTCTACAACCTCGGCTCCGGTCTCATTGCCGGTTTCGCCGCCGCCATCATCTCCCAGCCCGCTGACACCATGCTGTCCAAGATCAACAAGACCAAGGGTGAGCCCGGTGAGGGCACCACCAGCCGTCTGATCAAGATCGCCAAGGAGCTCGGTCTCCGTGGCTCTTACAGCGGTATCGGTGCCCGTCTCTTCATGGTCGGTACCCTGACCGCTGGTCAGTTCGCCATCTACGGTAAGTCTTCAACTATATCCTCAACTCTGCCAGTAGCGCTAACAGCTTCAAGGTGACATCAAGAAGGCCCTCGGCGCCACAGGAGGTGTTGAGATTGCCAAGACCAGCTAAGCGGTCGAGCGAGAAGAGGTGGTAGAGCGATGATACCAAGACAGCCACGACATTGGGTCTTTAGAGGAAGACTTTGTAGTGCACGGAAAAGGTCTTTCTTTTTTGCATATGGCTGGCATGGATATATTCCCATTTTCTGTTCATGTGTTTGCGTTTTATTTGCCGCTTAGCTACTTGTACGTTCGGCCAGCCAGAAGTGGCACTTGTAACAGTACGGTTTTATGAGATTAGCTGCACAATAGACGGAGCTCTTAATGACGTCATCAGGGTCCTTGGCGTGATATGAACATCGTTACAACTCTCAATTGTCGACATTGCTGGATTGTGGGAGGCAGCTAACGTGGGCCGGCCTGACATTTGAAAGCTTACAATCGCGTAGGGGACTACAGTTGGTTTTAGAGTATCTGGTATCACTGACCAATTAACACTGAACACTTTCAGCGCTAGCGATCGTGCCTGCGTCGAGAGACGGAGGACCCAATTCCTAAGTCCCAAATCCCAGATTCTCTAATTTGTGGGAAGCAGTCAACAGTTGCTTGCATGTGTTCAAGACCTAACAAGCAGTCTAGAGAATACAAATAGTTTCGATTTGTTCATAATCTTTCACCTGCACCCCAGCGCGCTAACAGCGAGGCGACCATAAATGGAGGTTCTTTTGTGCGTCTTCTGTGCTTTCCATTCCCCTTCACTTATTCACTTCAATGTACAATACGACGACGTCCGGAGCATATGGCCGCGGCACTCAAGATTGGACAACCTTTGCGGGGCCAATTGGGAACGTACACCATTTTAAAGAGTCTACATAAGAATGTTTAAGGTGCCAGGTAAGAACATGCTTCGCAGCTCTTCAATTATACTCACCTTGATAGCGGCACGGACATGAGAACAGTCATTGTCAAGACGGCGCCAATGAACCGCCTTAACAACGAACGAGAAATGTTAAGCATGCTGAAGGGCCACCCACACATTCGACCATTGCTTGATCAGATCGAAGAACCTTCAGCTCTGGTGTTGAAGTTCCTACAGGATAGTTTGCTGAAGGCGTCGAACACGAGAAGGTTGGAGAGGTCGGAGATTAAGTTCGTTGCCAGAGGAGTCCTTGAGGCATTGAACAGCATCCACGAAGCAGGTTATGTACATACAGGTCAGATTCAAGGATTGCATCTTCGAGGGAGGATAAAGTGTAGCTGACTTATTTGCAGATGTTAAACCTGATAACATCCTCATCAACTATGGCGACGGAACGAATCGATTCAGCGAAGTACAGCTGGGTGATTGTGCAGACGCGTACCGTGTTGACCTAAATGCCGATCCATTCGAGGAGGGTCACATCATCGGTGCAGCCATTTTCCGCAGCCCTGAAGCAAACCTGCAACTCAGATGGGGACCAGCTACAGACATCTGGTCGTTTGGCGCTACAGTGAGTCCCCTCAACAACCCACAGAGCTCGACCGCCACTTGTAAGCCTGGCTAACTTTCATTACAGCTCATAAGTCTTATATGGGGCGAAGACTGGCATATCTTCATACCCAAGGGCTACTCAGTCGACGACCCGGATTTCCCCGCCAGGGTATTTCTCAAGCAAGCAACTATATTCGGCCCTTTCCCTCACAGTTATATGGACATTGCGGATGAAGAGAGGCTGGGCATCATTGCAGCTGTTGACAATTATATTCACGAGAATGGATTGCGGAAACCTTTCTCGAGGGCTGAAGATCCGGAACTTAGTGTAGAGGATAGGACCTTCATCTGTAAGATCCTGAGGATGGATCCAAGGGACCGGCCCACGGCGAAAGAGCTGTTGGAAGATCCGTGGTTTGATTGAACTTTTGGCGTGTTTGTTGAAGCTGCGTCAAGAATGCACCCTCCCGGAGTGTTGTGCTTGGTCAACCTGAGAATGGGCATCTCGATCAACCGGAAGGCTACATGTAATTTTGGTCATGTTAGATGATTGCCTGATCAATACTGATGGGTTCCAGACGTGACTTTTCATAGTGAAGATTGGTAGCAGTGCGCAAAAAGTAAAGCTCGCATTCCACATTATTAGTTATCGTACTTCGTTCGTTCATAGTCTTCATACCACCCGTAGCGCCAAAAGCCTCTTTACAGATCGGCCCTCCTAGCAACTCCAAACTCAAGTCTCAGAGAAAGGCACAAACTTGACTCCACTCGCTTTCTCAACACTCTGTCCCGCACGCTTGTAAGAGTCCGACTCCTGCAGTCTGCGCACGTACTTGTACAGCGTGGGATATGTCGTCTCGGTACAAGCCTTCTTCTTGACCGCAGCCTCAAGCGCAAAGTGCAACATGATATCTGCACCAGTCAAGCTATCAGAGCAGAAAAACTGACCCTGGCTCGGGCTGGACTTCAAGTAGCCCTCGAGGAAATCCAGATGGTTAGTCAACTCCGGGTTCGTGAAGCTCCCGTCGACCTTGTTAGCGATGCCATTCGTGATCGGGCGCAGGAAGAAGGGGACGGGTGCAGAGCGGATAGACGCTGTGATCAGGCTGACAATCAAGGGCGTGAGGAGCGATCCTTCGGTGTAGTCCATGAGGAACTTGTGGCGCATCCATTCCTCTGTTTCGGCGCCGAGCTGGCCTTCCTTGCCCTCTGGGTAGCGCCTTGGGATCAGATGCGGGCCGAAGTGGTCGCTGATGTAGTCGACGATTGTCTCGCTTTCGGTGACAATAATCTGTGTGGCGGGGTCAGCTGACATGCTTTTCATCCTTCGTACTATTTGGGTAAACCCCAGACACGGGGCCTACATACCTCCTTCTCAGATCCAGCAGGTGTGATTCCAATTGTGGGTGAGCGGCCGAGTGGATGGAACTTCTTCAGTTCTGGGCCAGCGCGACCGTCCTTGTCGCGCTTGAAGACCTGGATGTCGTACGTGAGCTTGAGCTCTTCGAGGAGCCAGATGACTCGCTGGGCGCGAGACTTCTCGAGCCTGGTCAGACATGGTCAGTTCACGTACTTGATTGCCATTCAGTGGTAACCATTGCAGCTGGTACAAGCTCGTGTGGAGCGTTCACATGCAACATACCAGTAGACTGTAATCTTTGCACCTTGTTGGTTCGACATCTTGGATGTGGACTATTGGTAGCAATGGGTAGATTTTGATTAAAGGAGGTGCTTGCAGTGAGCACCGAGGTGTTGTGGTGCTTTATCTATCTTTTCTTTAAAAGCCGGCGCGGTCGGCGGTGCTGCGGAGAGATTCACAGACCGAGGCACCCGTCAACACCGACCTGATCGCACCACATGTGCGGAAGTGCAGCAATTGGCATGCTGGTGGCGCCATGATTCAGAATCCAGCCTTGCGGAGACATAATTGATGCATGCTTACTCTTCAGAAGTATGCAATGATCGTATAGCTGACGTCTGCCACGATTGAAAAGTCACCGGAAGAGTCACAATGTCAAGCATGCGAAAGAAGATAGCGCTGCAAAGTCAAGATGCACTCATATTACAAGACTTTGCTTAAGCGCTTCATGTAATTTTGTACAGTGCTAGCTTGAAGTTGTATGCATATTGTGGTGTTGCGCGCACCACATCAGCGAGCGCAAGGCTGACAACGTCCGTGGATGCCAAGCCCAGCACCTCCGCCCGCCGACATCACAGCTTCAACCTCACGTCCTTGCGGCCACCACACCCCCGTCACACCCCGCAAGCCGCGCTGTACACCCCCCACAACCTTCAAAATGGCCGGCGGACACGAAGGCACGCTTCTCCCTCCCTCGAATCCCCGCGGCCACGGCGCAATGGCGAGCAATGGCTAACAAAAGAACAGCCCTCCACAAGGATCCCGCGATCATAAAATGGAACAGTACGTCTCCCCGACACCCGCGTACCCCGCACGTACTCGCAGCGACGCATACATCGAATAGCAGCGGAGAGGCGGACTCGGAGCTCGAACGGGAAGCTGGAGGGATGGAGTAGGACAGGGCTAACGAGCGCAAGACATGACCGTGAACCGTCACAAGTACTTCCGCTGGACGAAGCGCACCGCCCTGCTCAACATCGCATACGTCATTGTTGTCCCTGCAACATTGGGCTACTTCGGATACATTACTGAGGTGAGTGGGAGGGATGCATGGGAATTGAGACGTGGGCTAATGCTGGACAGGGCAAGTGGGATATGCGCGGTAAGAGGAGGGGAGATATGATCTCTGAGTTTTAGACATGTTTTGAGTGGAGAGAGGTAGGGCAGAAGATTGCTCATGTGTAGATATCACAGGGAATGCAGTGCTGTTAAGCTACCGCTGCGAGATCAGGAGAATGAACTTTCCTTACGTTTCAACTTCGACTTGGGGGACGAATTGTGTGATGTTGGCGTGAATATGATTCATATTGCTCTACCGCATCATGCGCTATATGCCGAAACTAAGAGACGAGCGCTTATGCTTGACAAACATCGATACATACCTGAGCCATGCCCTCGTATAATCAGCCCTGTGTGTGCCTACCGATTGCACTAGAATCAGCACCCCAGCAAACCAGTTCCTCCTACTTCTGCTCCGCCTCCCATGTCTTCAGCCACCCGACCTCGTCATCGTCCGGCGCAATGTACAGAGGGCGCTCCACCGCACGCATCCAGAACATCATCGTCTGGTTGCTGATTCGGATAGCTGGATCGTCGAAGACGTCCTCCAAGGCAGCAAAGAACGCATCACACTCGGGCTGCAGACCTAGAACTCGTAAACAGCGCAGGATACGGGTGATGCGCAAATGGTTGTGGTCGAAGCGGGCGCACCAGTTGCGGGAGGCTTTCGCCCAGTTTGGACCGCGGATTACGTTGAATTCGATGGGAGATGCTTGGGAATGTGATGATCGGGGGCTGGTGGGTTCGGTTTCGGCTGGTGCTGGCTCTGTAGTTCGTGATGCCTGTGCATCCTCTGCGGTGACATCTCCAGTTGACGGAGCTGGTACGTCTTCGACGCTATCCTTTGGCTCTGTCGTAGCGGTTTGAGTTACAGACGTATCATCTGCTTGCTCGTGACCGTTTGATTCAATGACCTCGTCCTCTTGCTTCTGCTCCTCAGCTTCATGTTGGATCGAAATTGTGAAGCCGTAGAAGGTAAGCATTCGCTCAAAGCTTTTGCGTAACTGCTGCCTCAGTTCAGACCTCGCCCGAAACGCCTTCATAGTGTGGAGATCTATAACTGGTGCCGACCAGTTGTAGGGTGAGCCCTCAGGAAGTGGAAAGAGCATCTGAATATAGTTGTGGCTATGCTCAAGCTGGCTGTTACTCCATGCTAGAATCTGCTCTTGCGTGCGGCCATGGGCGTCTTTAGCCTGGACATCTGGGTCGTAGAAGCGGACGATAGCTGAGCCGGTGGATTGTCTTGAAGGAGCCATGCTGGACAGCTTCAGTCGTTTGCTTGCGGACATGTGTTTGGTGGAAGTTGTGGATGGTGAAGTTCGAGAAGAGAAGGTGAAGAGGAGTTTGCTCGCCTTCATGTAGTAAGGCAATATTGTCACGCGCTGCGCTCTTGACAATCCCTTTGGGTGGATGGACGTGGTACAAATGAGTGAAATTGAGTACTATGATTTCGAAATCCACCTCGAAGCTATTGGTGGTGACCGAGTCATATAGAGCAAGACTGTATTTTCCAACTGCTGAGAAGGGCGATCTCTTGGTTTTGCTCAAAGCTTGGGCGTGTTAAGTGACTTTGAGGTTGTCGTGACTGGCTGCCTGTTGTTACAGCCTCACCTTCGTGACCGGCGATTGCCCTAACCTCATCGAGACTAGTCTACAATAACCCCAAATAACGCAGGGACGAGTCACGTCTCTTCCCACATTACCTGATGTTGTGTAACCTGTAGACAGTTATTTTATCACGTCTCTTATCTCTCTTCATGCATACTTCGGCGTATCCCTCCGTGAGCCTTCTCTCATGAGCTCCTGCGGCCTGACGTCAGAGGGCGCTTTTTGTTGAGCCGCGCGTAAACAACCGGGCTTCCAGACCGTGAAATCTCACGCAACAGCACCGTTTTGTATGGAGGGCTTGCTTTGGCGGCTCTGCCTACAGGGAAACGGGTAGAGAAACCTGTTGCACCCGCAGGGGTCAAACAGACTACTGTTGGAGCTATCGAACTACGTAACCATGAACCAAGGTACTCGCAGCCATGTGGTTTGTTCAAATAGTGGCGGCGATCGCATCCTTTGCATCTGACTATTACATCTGCTTCTTGTGAATTCTTGAGAGTACTGACGCCTGACCGTCTTATATTAAACATGGGTTCCGACGGTAAGACTGCTCATTCCACCTTTCTGTCTGCACCTAACGAAAAGGCCAGAACAGCAACCTACGCCAGACAACCACACCCTCTTCCAGGGGTTCGAATGGAATGTCCCCGCCGACCAGAAGCACTGGAAGCGCCTCGCCGCCGAGGTTCCTAGGCTGAAAGCAGTCGGCGTCGACAACATCTGGCTACCTCCTGGCTGCAAAGCGGCTTCGCCAGAAGGCAACGGCTACGACATCTACGACCTGTACGATCTGGGCGAGTTCGACCAAAAGGGCCAAAAGAGCACGAAATGGGGTACAAAAGAAGATTTGCTGGAGCTTTGCAAGGTTGCAAAAGAGCATGGCATCGGCCTGTTCTGGGATGCTGTCCTCAACCACAAGGCCGGGGCTGACAACACCGAGAAATGCCGCGTCGTGGAAGTTGAAAACGACGACCGCACAAAAGATGCATCTGAGCCCTATGAGATTGAGGGTTGGTTGGGCTTTGACTTCCCTGGACGTGGCGACAAGTACTCTTCGCAAAAGTACCACTGGGAGCACTTCAGCGGCACAGACTACAACCAAGCCAATGAGAAGAAGGCCATCTACAAGATTCTCGGAGACAACAAGGGCTGGTCAGCTTCCGTCGACTCGGAAGGCGGCAACGCCGACTACATGATGTTTGCTGACATCGACTACTCGCATCCCGAGGTCCAGGCGGATGTGAAGAACTGGGGTGTTTGGATCACCAAGGAGCTCGGCCTCAAGGGATTCCGTCTCGACGCCGTTCAGCATTTCTCTGAACGCTTCACCAATGAGTGGGTTGATAACCTCCGCGACGAGTGCGGGCGCGACATCTTCGTCGTTGGCGAATTCTGGTCCGGCGACGCAAAGCTGATGTGCGACTGGCTCGACGATATGGATCACAAGTTCTCACTCTACGACTCACCACTCCTCAACAACTTCTCCCAACTTTCCAAGACGCCTGACGCTGACTTACGGAAAGTCTTTGACAAGACACTCGTCTCGATGAACCCCATCAGTGCCGTCACAGTGGTAACAAACCACGACACCCAGCCCGGTCAGACAGTCGAAACACCCGTCGAGGGATTCTTCAAGCCCCTGGCCTACTCTCTCATCTTGCTCAGGAAGGAAGGCTACCCCTGCCCCTTCTACGGAGACCTCTACGGACTCAAGGGCGAACACGCCGCGGACCCTGCGTGCGGCGGAAAACTAGCCGACCTGATCCTCGCACGCAAGCTCTTCGCATACGGCGACCAGGAAGACTACCTCGACGACGCCAACTGCATCGGCTTCGTGCGCAGGGGTACCTGGGACAAGCCAGCCGGACTGGCCTGCGTGATGAGCAACACGGGACCCGGCGAGATCAAGATGGCTGTCGGCGAGATGCACGCCGGCGAGAAGTGGACGGATATCCTGGGCTGGGAGCAGGGTGAGGTTGAAATTGATCAGGACGGGTATGGACTGTTCAAGTGCCCTGGCACCAGCGTTGCAGTGTGGGTGAAGGCGGATGCAGAGGGCAGGGAGAGGTTCCCGACTGAGTTCGATGCTGATATCTACAGCAAGGCTTGAAGGGAGATTACGAATTGCATAGATAGACGGACGGATTAGAAATATACCCAAATGATATTGTCGAATTTGCTTAGGAATAACTTCATTCAGTAGGCGTTTGTGAACGTGCTACAAGGTCTTTGATGATTGGCGTCGCTGTTCGAATCATACAAGACGTCTCTAAGATAGTGGCAAAACGCTCCGTGGCAATCAGGTGGATGTCAGAACCTCACACTCTGTCAGCATTGTATTCTCCAAAGGTCCAGTAGCAGACTTGTAGGCTTTGCGGATTCTGCAGAATGCCACCCATCATTGCCAGCGTAACATCAGAGCAAGCGAGCTGCTTGGTGATAGTGTCAAGGTAACATTTGTCACGGAGGTTGGAAAAGTATCCGGATGGTGACGGACAAGTCCAGTCGATCAGAGCGTATGCTGCGTTTAACATATCTCTCCCATCACCCCGACACCGTTCGGCGTTTGGCGTTCGGCCGATGAAGCGTTATTCGCGCGGCAGCGGTGTCTCGTGAGTCCGACATGTTATGTCGATCCCACGATGTTAGCGGCGTTAGCACAGGCGAGGAGCCTCACGTCAGCGAATACCCAATGCCAACGTAGGCCAAGCCCAGACACTTTCCCATTTCCAACAACGCGAAATGTGTCAGCATCAGCCTCAGCCCTCGTCGCGTCTAGCAGGATACGGAGCACGATACGGTTCCGCCTTGTCGCGTCCGGCGCGGCGCATTCAGAGCCCTTTTCTGGACTGTTCCATGTTCGTGCGATCGCTAGGCCCGAGATGACTGCGGTCACGAGAAATCGTGGACGTGAGGGCTTGGAGGCAAGAGTATATTACTGATGTGTGGCCACGCGTTGAGGAGGCACACAGAAGGAATACTGAAGCCATCGAACTACCTCGCCCATTGACGCTTGACATCGCCGTTACGCTTGACAAGGATCCCGAGCGAGAACGCGCTATCCCGCATTCCGTAACAAGCTGCCCTTACTCAGCTCTCCCTCAGCAATTGCAAAGGCTCCCTTCCAAAGTACGTGGAGCTTCGGCGTTCCGGTGAGCGGACGGTTGAGATTGTGGAGAGGGTTATCGCGTGATCATTGGGTCTTATGCCAGATCCACCTGAAGCATCAAATCCGCGCGACTTTGCATCTCAGAGCTCTGACCAAGCTTCATATCCACCGCAAGCATACGGCCGCTACGATGCGCCCGAGGGCAACGCATATGCACCAACAGGCTATGCGACCCCAAGCCAGGCATTTGTACAAGGCTCACCACTGATCTACCCGGATCAAAGCCCTCAGCAACCACAGCAACTGCAGCAGCCGCAACAATTAGGCCCCGCGCAGTATCCAAACTACTACAGCTTCGACCCGTACGCGCAGGCGTCCTGGCACTGGACACATTCGGCCGACACCACGCCCTTGCGCACGCCCTACGAGCCTCAGGGTGAGCTCATACAAGAGCTACAAGACCGCAGCAATCCTGCCGGCACCTTCGACAGCCCGCTCCTGGTGAATCCACTGTCTCCCCCGCCGCGACCGCTCCCGCAAAGACCAGCGGCGCCCGCGCAGATGAAGCGCAAGTCAGACGCAGAGCTGCAGGCCATGCTCAAGCAGGGTGTGACCGAGCAGCAGAATCCCTCCAAGCGCCGCGCCGTGTCGCGCGCATCGTCGACCACTTCGCATAACTCGCCCGCACCGACAGTCCTCGCCGATGCAAGCACGCAAGACAATAGCGAGGCGCAGCGGCGCATGAATGCGACCAAGGGGACTGGGCCACAGGGCAAAGAGACGGATGTGTCCGAACCACGGAGAATCGTGGAGTCGACTGCCAGCAGTGATATGCTGCCCGCGGGGAGAGTGTTTCCCATACAGATTGGGTCAGCGCTGTTCAGACTCTCTGGCGCATCACTGTGCTCTGATGGTACGCATACGGATAATTAACCCTAGACACGCACTGGGCTGACACTTCAAGAGCACCCTCGTACTTCTCGCACTTTTTCAGCGAACAGCTGCACAGCCATGGCAGTCGTGCCACCGACGTGAGAACGCTTTATATCGACCGCGACCCCGACACGTTTCGCGATATTGCACTCCACCTCCAGGGTTACCATGTTGTCCCCCGCGACGGCGAGCACTTTGTCAAGCTGTTCGCAGACGCCCAGTTCTACTCTCGTGCGTCCGTTGTCTTCCTAGTGACTATACTCTCGCTAACAATTTACAGTCCCCCGCCTAACGAAGCAACTCTTCAAATCCGACATCTTCATATCCATAGGTGGCACCCCCTTCCGCATCCCCCGCGACTCCTTCTCCGCCCCCGGCGACAGCCCCAACTACTTCTCCCTCGGCTTCGCCCAATGGTTCAGCACGCCGTCCGAAGTCTTCCCCGGCCTTGACCGCAACGCCCTCCTGCGCCCCCCATCCATCAGCCCGCCCAGCGTGCCCAACAGAAGCGGCGAGACATTCGGCGAACTGATGAAGATGCTGCAAGGCTACGAGGTGGAAATAAGGAGTGAATCGCATCGCGCCAACTTACTTCGAGACGCGCGGTACTACCACCTTAAAGGCCTGGAACAGCGATTAGTCCCGTGTTCGATAAGTTTTAACCTGCAGCGAGGCCAGAGCGAAATCCTCATGCGGTTGGAAGATATACGACAGTCGGGGATATCAATCACCCCCTCCTCCTCCCCCTCTGCAGACGTGGACGTAGAAGATGTAGGTGTAGACACAGGACGCTACGTATCCTACGCCCGCCCCTACACAGACGACGCATCAACACATCCCATCCTCATCCTCGAAACCAGCTCCGGCGAGTCCACGACTTTACACCTCCCCTCTTCATCCTCATCTTCGTCGTCAAGTACAAACGCACTAGACGCACACGTAACATTCCACGCCGATACCCTACGACGCATGACGTCCCTCTTCAGCGTGATATCAAGTAAACTCGGCCTCCCATCTACCCAGCCTCTGGGCCTGCTTCACGCAGGGACGCAGACGGTGACGCAGACGGTGACGCAGTCAGCGGCGGGCGCGAGTAAAATCCCCGTGAAAATAGACGAAGAGTGCAGTCTCACTCTCGATGGAACCGACGCCGCGATCTCACCTGCAAAAGGGAATCTCGGTATACGCGCCGCAAACGACTGGGTATACACCGCCGACACGGATGAAGCGAAGCAGTGGATTGTCGGACGTGCGCATTGGCGCGTGCATCTCGGTGTGCCCAGTGCAGACGAGGAGGAGGTCAGGATTACACTCCAGGCGGTGCGGATTGAGGCATATACGGGGGAGAAGGTGAGGAACGGTGGGAGGGGATTTTTGAATAAGGGGTGAGATGAAGATGAGTTGATGGGTATTTCTGCATGGAGGTGAGGAGTTTGTTGAGTTTATGAGGGTGGGCACTTTGCATTTAGCATGGGCGCTGGCGGTGGATTCTTGTTAGTTTGACGATTTGATGTTTTGTTGGTTGGTTGAGTGTATATAGTTTAAGTATGTATGCAGATTGGTTGTTTTGATGTCGTGTTTCGTATGTACTTTATTCGCTGCAAGTCTATGTATTACGAACTAACGCTATGATTTGGTAGAGTATTAGTTTCCAATTACCCATATTCTACATCACAAGAACCTTGGCTTCATCACGTCTCTCCTACTTCTTCATTTCTTCCCGAGCTCACGACCCGGCCCCAGGCCCCCAGCCCACCACCCCGAATCCACCCAGAACCGATTCTCCGCCGCTGCCACCTCCACACTGCGCACCAGTTTCCGGCGGTCGAGATGCAAATCAGCGTGTCCATTCGTCAGCTCGCCCGGCGTCGTGAGGCCCGACTTGGCCCCGCGAGACACGGGGCTGGTGCCGGTGGATTCGCTCTTGCCGTCTGACGCTGGGCTTGCGGAGCGCGGTGTCGAGCTGGCGCGACTCGGTGTGGTCGGGCATGTAGGTGAGGCAGGGCAGAAGGTGGGTGGGATAACGGATAAGATGCGGCCGGCGGCGAATACGCAGCCGCCTACTGCGTGGCGGATGAGGGAGTCGCCGGTTAGACTGCCGGTGATGAAGACATTTTCTGCTACTTCGAGCGAGGTTTCTGCTTTTGCGCGGAGTGTGCGGCCGGATATCTGCGTTGGGGTTGATGGGTCAATGGGCGTGGGTGAGAGGATTTCAGCCTGGAGAGCAGGGGAGACAAAGTCGATGGTGCCGCGGCGGCCGACGGCGTATTCAAGCCCGCCAACCTCGTACATTTTGGATTCGCCGGATGTAAGGCGGATGGTCACTGTTGCTGTGCCTGTGGAAGCCGCGGAGACGGCGGTGACTTCAGCATTCGGGAGACCATCGTACAAGGTCCAGTCACGTTGACTAAAGAATGGATTGCTGGTTGATTTGCGGCGTGGAAGGGGTGTTCGCGCGGAGCGGGTTTTTGCGGATGCAATGGCAGCAAGTTTCATTTGGCGGTATACGGTGGCGTATTCTGGGTATGCGGAGTGGTGACAGCCACGCAGTGGAGATGGCCGCTTATCTGGGGCCCACTGATAGATGTGGATGATCCTGCGGTTTGGTGCTGAGATGATGATGTCTGCGGCGGAGAATCCAGATCCAACGACTAGTAGAGGTGCTTCTCGTGCGTCCAGCTCGGCGATGGGGGCTAGTAGGGGAGGTGGGGGGATGTTGACTGTGAAGGTACCAGAGGCAAGCACCAGGTGCTTACAGCGTATGCCTAGCGACCCGATGATGAATCCGCCTGGGATACGATACACACCGCTGACCTTGATGCCGGTGAAAACTGAGTCTGAGATGCCCACTGCGTCCGGGTAGTTTCGCAAGTAATCGGCAAACTCGGTTCTTGACGGGCGCACAAAGTCGCATTCATCCTTCTCCTCAGCCTTGTCCAGGTGGTCGGCATAGGAGTAGCCCGGGAGCGACAGCTGTTCGGCGTAGCTCAAAGCACCAATATCAGCGCTCGCAGAGACGGGCTTGTCTGCCCATTGCCCACCCACTTGCTCCGTGTCGCCAATGGCAACGTGCGATACGGCCTTCTCCGGGTCGTAGCGCCATTCTACACACGACTTTGGGTTGATCTCGGTGTCTGCGTTCGGGCGGATGAGCGTGTCGAGGAGCGTGTTGACCGGTAGTGCCTGTGTCGAGTAGCGCAGTGAAGAGAGGAAGTGTGCGTGCAGGTCCGACGTCAGGTGCAGTAGATTGGGCTGCTTGGACAGTTTTGCATCGAGAATGTTGTCATAGTGACCACCGATGTAGTAGGGAATGTGGCCGTGCAGAATGTAGGACAGGATGAGCGCCGAGGGGCCATTGCCTGTATTAATCAGCGGCCGGCCTGCAGAAATGCTCGCAGCTGGACAGTCTCGTACCGATGATCACCGTGTCGACGCATTGTGGGAGCGAGCGAGCCATGGACTGTTGCGGCAGGCAGTAGAGGCCATGAGGGAGTCTTGGGATCTGGACGCGGGCGGACGGGTAGGATCACGTAGTGTATATACCTAGTCAAAGACTCGAGCATGACGGCTCTATAATTCTTCGGCGCTAATCGTGCGGTCGATTCCGCCTCAGTTTAGTGGTTTAGTGGGGTCCATCCCGGTCTCGCTTTCCACATTGGTGCAGCGCCTTGCGAGGCTCAACATGTCAGACATGAGGACAGGCAAAAGCGGGCCTAGGGCGCCTTGTCTTGTGAGATTTTGCCGTGATTGACGCGCATGTTGCGTGTTGCTAACGTGAAGAAGTGCAGTTGCTTAGGAATACTCGTGGGGTTGATGGTCAGAGCTTTGGTCATGCAACATGTGGGGTACTGCAGCTGCAAGAGGAACATGCAACTGAACATGAAAGTCGACTATGGTATCTACACTTGCCAAATTCAAGCGTCTGATCATCATGACCAGCCGTCTGGAGAATAAAAGGTGAAAACACACGCCCAAATTATATCAAAATCACACCTGCCGGCTACAAGCTAGCCGGACCAGGCTCCCCCACATCACGTCCGCATCTGGTCCGTGTTGCAGGACCTGATTGGTAACCCATCGCATTACTCAACACCACCCTAGTATCTGTACGTGACCGTGTTGCGCTCTGCAATCGGAGAAACGTCGTGCTGCTGCGGCTGAGTCGCATTCTGGTCTGGTGTGCGCGGACGCTGACCGCCCTCCTCCGGGATGGCTGCGCCATGCATCGTCAAGTTGTTTGCTGAGCTCGCCTGTCGCTGCATGTATGACGGCGTGGATTGGTAACCGGGATGATAAGAGTCTGGCGGTCCTCCGTAGCCGTCTGATCGGGGATTTGTGGGTGGCGTGTAGGTTGATGTGTAGTGGTCAGCAAAGGGATTCTCCTCTTGCAGCTGAGGAGCAGTGCCTTGCCGGCTGGGTGCCGTCTGCAGAGATGCAGGAAGGCTGCCGTTAGTACTCTGAACTGCCGGTGCTTGTGATTTTGGCGCGCCGTAAGGAGCGGTATTTGGCAACGGATCATACGGGTCTCTTGGCAGAGTCTCCATAGGCGATGGTGCCGGCACATCATTGCGCTGAGGCAACGCCGGCTGTTCATATGAGTTTGCCGGAACCCCGGATGGAGCATTGCTGACTGGAGGTAGTGTCGGGGGTGTTTGTGCGGGAGGTGATGGCGAGGCTCCGATGAGGCGACGAGCCTGGAGCAGAGCGCGCTGATGCTTCGACGCAGCAAGGGAGAGCTGCTCGTTCGTCTCGATGAGCGTCAGCATCGTGTCGTCGTCCGGAGATGGATTGTCGCAAGCAATGTAGCCCTGAATACTGCGCTGAGCCGATATACACCGCTCTGCAAATTCCTTGACCAGCTCATTGCCGATCAGTTCGTTGGGCGGCGTGGACTGGACAAGCTGTAGGAGTAGCTTTGCAGACGTGCGGGCTTCTTCAACACGGCCTGCCAGCTCAGCTGGCGGAGGCAACCCTCTTGAGCGAGATCGACTCCCGCCTGAACTGAAGCCTCCCTGGAACTGCTGGCCAGCGCTCCAACTTGGCGCATTGAGGCTGCGAGGCCCAAATTTCTTCGCTGCATTCTCCATGAGCCCCTTCTCTTTTCTCCACATGGCGAAGACAGTGTTCAGGTTGGTGTCAAATGCCTTGTCCCGCTCCAGCGCGTCCAGCGTCTCCTTGAGAATCTGCGCAACACTATGGTCGGTTCCATTTCGCAGCAGGTACTTCACCGTGTCGGCGAACTGCTTGTCGAGGTTCTTGGTGAAGGATGGGCCCGGGTTGTCGGCCAGGATGCGAATGAGCATAATCGCATTGTACTGGACATGTGGACGGGTGTAGTTCTCCTTGGAGAGAAACCTGCGGATCTGAGAGGCAGCCGCGGCGGCGGCAGAAGGACTGGACTCGGCGGCATCGACAATGGTCGGGAGATGGAGGACTTCCTCGCCCTGGCGACAGTCAGCATGCGATGGCAGCAAGACCCAAGACAGCTGCTTACCGAGTTGGCAGCGCTCGATTCGCAAAACAGCCTCTGTTTCCCTATCAGCTCCGGCAACCGAGGCGCATCACGGCGCAACTCACCACTCCACGAGCGGCGTTCGCGTCAGGTGTGTCCGCGTCGCTGTCTGCGGGAACATCTTGTGCTACGAGCGCCCAGTCAGCACCAAGTCGCGCACGAGTGAAGCCGGCCTGACTCACAAGACCTCTTGCGCATCAAGCTGCCCAGGCCGAGGCGCTTTTTGAGGACCATGGCAGCGAGGTCCTGAGATGGTGGGGTACTCGAGACGCCGTGATGTTTGTTGACGAGGACAACAAACAGAACGCAGGAGGATACGCTGAGATACCGGGGTTAAGTGAGAGGCGATGTGCTGCGCGCGAACCGTGACCAGCAGGGAGGTTTAATTTCGTGAGACTCGAGTGCACGGCGGTAAGGCGGCCAACGACTCAACGGTGCTCCCATGCTTATGCTTGCACGGACGCATATGTATAGCTGCTGCGCCTCCTCCGGCCAAGAACGAGAGCGTCGGCAAAGACGTCAACCGCCGCGTACTACCTGTGGCGTGCAGCCTCTTTGCCCTTCTTCCACGCGGCTATCTTGTCACGGGAGGCCTTGAACGTGCACTGGGCCGTGGGCCAAGAGGCTTAGAGGACCATGACGACTGCACTCAGTAAAAGGCAAGTAGTCCAGCGATCGATCCCAGGTCGTCTTCTCTACAGCCGCACCAAGTTGCAAGATTGTTCCCCACCTTACACATGGATGCACCCGCACTTCCGTTGATGTGATGCAGGGACGTTTTAGTCACCCAAGATTGCGGAGCTCGAAACTGGGAACACATGACAGACATAGCGTCCAGGTGACTCTGTACCTCGACGATGCCTCATTTCAAACGGCAGCCAAATAAATGGTAGCTATCCACGCTACTGATCACATCTTGTCAAAGAAGTGATGAAGCCTTGGCTGCGTCAGTGCAACGAGAGGCAATGGACCCTCAACGCAGCATCACGCTTGACAGCCTACATAGTACCACCAAGCTGTGTCGTCTGTGGTGAGTAGGACGCATGAAGTACTCCAGGCGGTACAGGTTTCATTTAGTCTCGAATTCCATCCCCAGGCTTTGTTCGGTCCATGGTACTCGGTTCATCCAACAAAGAAAATCATCGCAAGTACAGATCGAAAAGAAACATAGTCACTCCAACCAGGCGCGAGCAACAGCTGTATCTTGAGATGATGAAATGCTGCCTCTGAATGCTGGGCAACTGGCTTTTGTAGCGATCTCGCTTCTCGGCAATGGTGATCATTGATCGTCCCCGCCTGCAGCCCCACAGCCCACCCAGACGTCACACGCATGCACCTGCCACCAAGCGTGACGAGCTGAGAAGGCTGCAGCAAGTAGTATCTTATTACCATGGCGTCCCTCAGTGCGCCCTCGTCTCGTGCAAAACATTTACCCTCTGACCTCGCCTCTTCTCAGGCACCCGCCATTTTCACCAGCCTAACAGTACCTCAGACCCATCATCAGCACCCTTCACCATGGCACATGAACCAGCAAAAGCCATGGCAGGCCAAGCCAGGCAGCGCTTTCAAGAGAGTGAAGAGGACCGCATTACTCGCAAAGCTGGACACTTTTCAGAATTCGAAGCCGACATGCCAAGACTCGCGAACCGATTCCAGTTCTCCTTGAAGGACAATCTCTCCTCCTATCTTGGGCGCAACAACCCATTCTTTTCCGAAGCCAACGATGACACCGACTATGTATGGCTCCTCGACAACACGGCCTACCAGAACCGCTTAGGCAGATGGAAGGCCGAGTTTGTTGCAGCCTACTTTGTCAGGCACAGCGGCAAAGACCTGTCTGAAGTCGTGGCCTGGGTCAGCGAGAAGATTGGCTTGGCCGATGATGAAGAGGCGAAGAAGACCATCGCCCTCAGGCTGGAGCCATTCCTGGACGCAATCCTGCCTGCACACGCTGTCAATATTGACTTGCAAGGCATGAAAGTCAGACTCGGGCCTAGTGGGCGAGACGGCATCAGCACAGACGAACTCGCCATTCCTGGCTCAGGCTACAAGGACGGCGAGACAATCACGTCAAAGGCAATTGGCGCAACCGCAACGCCGCTCAAGACTACATTTGCCAAGACGAAAGGATGGGCTGTCCTCTCAGACATCGACGACACGATCAAGAAGACCCTAACATCCTCGCCTGTCGGTATCTTAACGACGACATTTGCGGAAGCTCCAGAACCCATCAAGGGCATGCCAGAGCTCTACAAGCACATCGTTCAGAAGCTTGACAATCCACCCTTCTGGTACCTCTCTGCTTCACCCTACAACCTCTACCCCTTCCTCCGCGAGTTCCGCGAGACCTACTATCCTGCAGGGACCATGCTACTCCGCGACGCTTCCTGGATGAATCTAGCGGGCTTCCTAGCCAATCTCACCCAGGGCACCGAGGCCTACAAAGTTGACCGGATAGAGAAGGTTCACGAGTGGTTCCCCAAACGCAAGTTCATCTTGATCGGCGACTCTACGCAATCCGACCCTGAGGCCTATGGAGAAGCATACCGCAAGTTCCCCAAGTGGATTGGCGCCATCTACATCCGCAAGGTCAGTGGTGTTGCAGAGATGGACGAGGGAAAGAAGAACGACCCCGAGCGCTTCGAGAAGGCCTTCAAGCACGTTCCCAAGGAGATTTGGTACGTCTTCGAGGATCCCAATGAGCTGTACGCGAAGGTGGACACTCTAGTGCAGCAGTCGCCGGAGAAGTAGGTGGTTTGCTGTTGTGAACTTGTGTTGTTTTTGGTGCTTTTGGCGTTCGTTTTTTGTTTTGCATGATACCAGACTGCTTCATCTCTGGAGCTGCATCATTCTACTTCCTTGCTTGGATACCTCATGATTACTACGTAGCTTGCATTTGTATTATTCTAAATCCAGCACTATCAATTCCGCCGCTCTGCTCCTCTCTCACTTCGTGATTGTTTGCGGGAGACTTGATCGTTTGACCGTAACCGTCGAGGTGACCTAACATTGCAGGCAGTTTTAGTGCAGTCAGCGAAGACCTCCAAATCTGTCAGTACGTTCTTGTACTCAAATTCCTTGCACGCGCTCTCTCATACTATCACTTGAAGACGTGATCTGAGAGTGCGTGACCACAGCAATACGAGCCGTTCGCGATTGCCCAGTGAAGCGCCCACACCTTCACTTCACCACCACCCACCACTCACCACTCACCGCCTACCATATTCTGCGCTGTTCACCGTGTACACTCGCCATCCACTCGCCGTCCACACGTCAGCTACACAGCGACACCACAGTTACACAACGATACCGCAGCTACACGACAACACCGCAAGCTACACAACGACACCGACATTGACACCAACACCAACAACAACAACATCATCTCCCAACGTCATCCCCGCAATTACACCACACCACCTCCATCCACCCCTCCCAACCCACCCCCACCACGCCCCAGACCCAACGCCAATATACATCCTCCTCATCCTCGCCCTGCTAATCACCGGATACTTCGCCTGGCTCGGCTGCATGGTCGGACGGTTGTGGTTCTACGGGGGAAAGATCGAGGCGGTGCATGAGAGGTTTGTTGTTGTGCCGGGGTATGTGAGGGAGAAGAGGGCGAGGAAGGGGAGTGGGTTTCTTATGAAAGAGGCGGTGGAAGAGGTGGTGGAGGAGGTGGGCGGTGAGGATGGGGATGGGCGGGTTGAGTGATGCGGAAAAGTTTGTTCGCAAAGACTGAGGGTACGGTTGATTTGGGGTGGGAGGTGCGATGGACTAGGGGAGGTGGAGTGGAATATGATGGAGCAGAGCATGGTGAAGCAGAACTCAATGGAGATGACCGATCTGAGCAGAACACTGTCAACCAAATACAAAACGGTGGGCATGAAGAAGATGGAGCAGGAAGCGCAGCATATCATCAAGAATACACAAAAGGACATGCATTCAGCACGCGACTGCCTCCTTAGCCGGGAAAATAATTAATGTTAATGTTAACCAAGCAACCTTGGTTGGGCCTGTACGGGTGTAAATCATGGTCTATGGAATTATAGCATTCTTTGGATTCTTCGATTCTTCGAATTATTGCAACTATTAAAAAGCCATCCAGCCATAGTTCATCCATAAACTTCGGCCAACCCAATTATTCTTCATTCTTAACACCTACTGATGCTATTGTACCCGCCAAACACGCACCCCAACTACAGTCTACTTGTACCTACTATAACTGTAGCCTTCAATACTTACTAAGACAGTTACAATATCTCCTTCTAGTAACACGAATGCTTCCGGCCCTAAGCGTCAACATCCTGACGATTCCAATATTGGGACTGTTGAAATACTGAAAGCCTCCGCAATGAGGTTTCGAAAGTTCAGGCTTCGAATCTTGTTGACGAGGAGAGTGCTGGGGACGTTCAGGGTACGTTCTATTGTTATCATTCTGCAAGTGGAGACGATATTCAACGTGCATGATGCTGATGATGTTGAAGACGCTGAAGACGCTGAAGCCCTCCATGATGAGGTTTTGGAGAGGGATTACGCCGAGTTGGAGGAGCATTATGATGTCCTCGAAGGCGAGAACGAGGCCCTTGTACGTCAAGTAGAGGCACTGAGAGGTCTATTTGAAGACCTCCAGGTCGAATTCAACGGCCTCCAAGACGAGAACGACGAGCTGCTGGCGCTCAACAACCAGCTTGTTCAAGATCGCGACGGCCTCCTGGATACGATTGGAGCCCTCGAGGCCCGTCAGGCGTACGACTCCGCTGTGCTCGGTAACGTGGGTACTGAGCGGGAGTACCTCCGGTGGGACGTCATTGCTGACATACGACGATTCGAGGAACATCGAGCCCAGATGGATGCGTGGACAGATGGGCTAGAGGATCGTGCCTGGGTGCTGTTAAACGAGCGCAACGAGTTACTGGACGAGTGTGAGGACCTTCGGTGCGAGTTTGAGTGAGTCGAGCACGACAGGCTTGAGGCTACCAACCGCGCTGAAGGCTTTCGGGTGGCGTGGTGGAGTCAACAGGGATATATACAGAGACTTGAGCATGCACTTATTGTTGTATCCAGATGGATATTAGGGAACTAGAGGCCGCCATCTTGTATTTTGCTCTTTTCTGTGTATTGTATTAATTTTGTAGACATCTGCGGTTGGTCTAAAGAGGCCACCGGACTGACGAGAGAACGGGAAGGACTCAAGCGTCTGTTAATAAGTTTCGTTAGTGCTTGATACGAGGAGTCTTCAGAGATTCACTTTATATTTATTTTGTACCATACTGGATTGTAGTTCACCTGAATGTCGAATATTCTAGACAGGATGCCTTCTCATGCTACAATGCTATAGCCTAAAACCAGCCTCATTGTAATCAAACTCCATTCCATGACTAAAGAGACTACATCGACTACCTCTAAGCTGCATTCTTATGTCAAGAGCGGTGCCCTCAAGGCTACCGGTCTTTCTCTTCATGATTGTGAATCTTGAACATTGAGCATGTCCAAGTTTCACGCCGTATCGCAAGCGTCGTTTGATGATACCAAGACCGAAGTCAAGTCTTAGACTTCCATCCTGTCCTTGCCTTTGCTGCTGTCCTCGGCTGCCTTGGCTTGCTCGGGCTGTTCACTCTGCTCAGCACGCTCAGCACGATCGGCACCCTCACCCAGGAAGTCCTCTGAGTCTCGGTATAGAATCGGGTCGGCCTCGACATCGAGATACTCCTCGCCACGTAAGAGGCTGTAGCCCTTCTTCATTGTGGTCTGTGTTTCAGGGATGAACTTCGCTTGGCACTTAGGACACTGCTGGCATGCACTGCTTCGCCTACAGCTGAAGACCTTAGAAAAGTACTGCTTCCATGTGATGTGGCTCAGCGTGAAGTAGCCGTGGATAAACCTAGCAGAATTAGTACATACAGTGGCCTCGTTAGACGGGAAGACTTACATGTTCAAGACCATAGGAGCAGTGACATAACCAGTGAGCAGTCCAAAGCCTGCATCGTTGTACTCTCTGAGCTCAAGTGCCCAGCAGGGGACCAAAACACTAAAATATGCCAGAGCCGAGAGAAGATCCAGGGCCTTGAAATGCCAAGCGCGGGGACTCTTGCTATGCTTCTTGATGTACCGCAGACTGATCAAGCAGGTAGCAACGGTCATCGCTAAGGGAATAAAGCCAAAGCAGAATGATGTGACACGGCGACCGCCCCAGTATCCATACTGATGTTCAACAGATAGAACGGTTGCAACAATGTTCAAAGGGAGCGCGATGGCCGCGGTCAGGATCGTGAAGAGGCGGAGTGGTCGCTCAAGGGACGTCGCATTGGCTGGCTCCATTGTTGGTAGAATTTGGGACAGAACCTGGGATGAGATATGATGGTGTATGTGTGAGTTTCGGTGGTTGATAAGCGGTCGAGGATCCCCAAGGCAACAGCAATTCTGCGGCCAAGAGAGCGATGCTGCAGAGGTGCGTCGATACACGGCGCGCCTTACCAAAGTCTCCAACAAGGATTCAACCACCTCCACCTCGGCGGATGTTTTGAGACAATAAGTCCCCTCATTTCGTATCGAGACAGTTGCTCTGCATACCCATGCTCAAATATGAGCCAATGATAGCGCAAAGGAGGTGGCGAAGCATGGTTTGAGGTGACTGAAACGGCATAGCGCACTACGTAGCGCATGGTTGGAGCGTCGTACGCTTGCATGTCGGTAAACCGCGAGGCAGACTTCTGTTGTACGTCAATCATTCCGACTCTGAACACCAGGTTCTTCCAAGTGATAATGCAATGGGAATGAGCTATGTTATTGAGGAAAGTATGCAAATCGTGTCTACACTTTGTTTCGTCATGAGAAGAGGATTATGTGAGCATGATAAACGCAGATATCCATGGTGTTCTTCCGTTCGTGAGGGGCTACCAGCCAGTATCCAAGGTGAGACTCTGCTTTGCGAATACCTCCACGCCTGTGCAAAACCATCGAAAGTTCACGGTCAGTGTTCCCGAATCCTCTCTTGATAGCCGACTTATCTGGAGCCGGCGAATTGTTTCGGCGGAAAGCAACGGCTGCAAGGAACATTATTTCGAAAGCGATCAGGATGGTACATGTTCTGTGGGACCTTCTCGGGGCTCAGAACAGAGCGTGGATACCTCGTCAACTGTCGAGACATGAGTCCGTCAATGAGCGGTGAAGCGCAGTATAGTCAATACTACGGTCTAGACATCTCCTATCAAGTGTGAAATTCGTGTACGTGCTCCGGTTCGCAGCGACTCAGATGTGGTGCGCTCATGCGGCACGCTGGTGATGGAAGGCTGTCAGGCCGGCGCGGAGCGTGACGAGAACCTGCGCGAGCACAGACCACACACTAGTTTTCCGACTTCACCTCTTACAACGTCCGTAGTGCCCGCCTGTCCTCATCTGCTTGCATCCAAGCTCCACCACCAATATCTATTCAGAGACCACTGCCATTGTGATCTGAGTACGTGGCAAGCCCTCGAGGCCAGTTCCATGCGTGTCAGTGCTGCGCCCCAAGCAGCAGAAAGAGCCGGATACAAGCCCGTGATTCTACGGAACCTTGAGAGTTGCGCAGCATCTTGAAGCAGTAGCGCATTGTTGTTGTACTTAACTTGAGCGTATCAAACTGAACTGACGACCTCCAACCATGGCTTTCCAGCCATAGTGGCGTACGCAATCCAAGATGTTGACAACCGGTCGTTTCTACCGGCATCAAATAACATCTGCCATGTCTATGCTGTTGGACGCTATCTACATTGAAGGATTTTCATCCATCTTGAGGTCACAGATGCGACATGTGATATGTCAGAACGGGAAGTCTTCTGCGACACCCGTCCATCGTGCTACGCCCGCGTGTGATTGTGAACTCTCCGGAGTATATTCGTTGAGAGTTGCAGGTGCTTTCTGAGAATGCATTTGAGACCTCATCTCCCGTGCGGGAATACTGAATCATTTCCATGACATGAGGACGCTTTCACTTCCGCTCGTACTGAAACCCCTTCGTGCCAAGGACTACTTCACCTTCCAGGTACTCCAAATTGTATTAGCTTTGACCTCGAGCACACTCGCTTACCATTAAAAATCAACAGCCTTCAACTGAGCGGTCGACTTCTCGACAAAACACCCCCACCACGGCGCTCAACCTCAACATTCACAGACGCCACGTCGCGCAACTTGCCATCATGGGCGTCCTCATTACCATCCTTGCAGTTTGCATCTCGCTGGTCGCACTCTTTGAGCCTATCCAAGCTGTCTACATCCCAAGCGCCAACGACGCGCATGCGTACAAGGTCGCAGTCACCAACTTCCCTCTGACCAACGCCGCGCAACAAGATCTTGCAGTTAGCCTCTTCATGCCAGTGAAGAAGGGAGACTGCACCGCAGAATGCGACAAGCTATACATGCCAGCCGATACTGCACGCACGTCAGATGCGCAGTTCTTTATCAACGCCAGCAGCGGTGTCTTCGAGAAGATGAAGTATAAGGCCTGCTGCGGAAGCGGCAAGGTCATCAACGCCTCCAAGTACCCGCTTGTGTTCTTGGAACCTCAAGTTGGAACCAGTAGGTTCTTGTACAGCACACTAGCCCGTTTCATGAGCGCAAACGGTATGGCTGTAGCCATCATAGATCACCCACACGACGCCACCATCAACGGCCTAGCTAGTCTGGAGCCGTTCACAGACCTAAAGAGCTGGAATGAGACGGTCACAAAGACAATCGACACACGCATTCAGGGCATCAACTTTGTGTTGCAAGAACTAAGCAACATCGCTCTTCTGAACCGCCAGTTTCCCTCTCTTCAGTTTAACACCACCTTCGACACAAGCTCTTACACTGTCATTGGCCATGGGATTGGTGGAACGACAGCAACAACACTCAGTACGGTTGATCCACGCGTCAGATTCTCGATCAACCTCTCTGGCAGCGCGCCCCTTCTGCAACACCCCACTTATGCCAGCATATACTTCTTCGGACGCTCAGATTTCCGCCGTGAGAATGACATCCACTGGCCCGCCACCTGGAAGTATCTTGCTGGTAGAGCGACGGAGTGGGACCTCAAGAACGCTGGCATGTTCGACTTTTCAGACCTGCCTTGGATCGCTGACCTCGCACGTCAGGATGAGAAGATAACTATCGATGAGGTCAAAGGTCTGCGAAACTCATTGGGTCCTTGGGGGTTTCACGTTACGGCATGCTACTTGGAGGCATACCTCAAGGCGGAGCTGACGGAACCGAAATATGGTTATGTTGGCGACTGCTTTCGTTTGTTCGACCAGATGGTGCCGTACCCGGGAGGTGTTCATTAGGTGGCATGTGACACTGGTATTGACGAAGGACCTGCTGTCTATAGACACGGCTGCGTTGCACTCAGGTCTTGAGTTGGTTCTACGTACAAATGAAGGAGATCGAAAGAAACCCACGTAGTACATAAATACATTAGACAAATGTACCTATCAATAATGTTGATGCCCATCCCTTAATACTTTGCATGGCCATGAAGTACCTCCTCACCCAGTTCATAGAGCTCCTTCTCCAAATGAGATAATATCTCAGCTTAAAATAGAACCAAGATATAACTATGTCCTATTAGCCATTTGGTGGTACGGGCATAGCATGATTTATTTTTGTTTTCACAGACTTTCCACAAACAGCCAGCAGAACGAACTCGTAGTCTTCACTGTAACCATGAAACCGACAAGGATAGGTCAGATGCTTTGAACACCTCCCATAAACAAGGTCCCTAATAATCAGGCTCAAGCTTCCTTGGTGATAGAAGCGCTGTATCGAGGACCAAAAGTTCGACCACACAGTCGTATTATGGGTTCCGCGATCTCTGGTATGTATTTGTGCTTCTGAACCATTGCAGCGGCTGGGTGTTGTGAATTGCTGACCATAGCGGGATGGTCTGGAAGTCTCTGTGTGTTGGTGTCGTGGAGAGGTAGCGGCAGCGCCGAGGCTACGACGACAGTTATCGTAGCAACAAGGAGGGATCTGAGAAGCATTTTGATACAGTTTGGGCTATTCGTGGTCTTCTGAGTTCAGCGGGTGTTTCAAGGTAATTTGATAAGGGTAGTGGCGAAGCACATTGTGAAAAAGATGAGTGTGTGGCCGAAATGTCACCGAAGAATGTGACCTGCCTCGCAAGGGTGCCAAGGGGGAGAGTGTAATGATATGTCGAACTCCGAGCACAGGTCTGATAGCCAATGGTGGTGCCGACATGCGTGACGAGGTCTCCGTAATGTAAATTGCAAATGCAAACCCTGTGGGTAACCTCAATGACATAGTCTACCCTCTCCATCTAATCTAATCTCAAGGTGATGCAGCTGTGAAGTACATTTAAACCATGTGGTAAGTGTCAATACTGCCAGCAGCCTTGAAAGCGGGGTTGTTTCCAGGAGCGTTCACAGACACAACCCCAAGAAGGTGTTGACAGGTCGTTCAAGTGTCGTGTCAGTCCACGGGTGTCGGCAGACGTCGGGAACAAACGAAGGTTGATTGGAATGTACGACGTCAACCAGGGACAAAATGACCGCTGTGTGTAACTATATAGAATTTGCATCGGCAAATGACAATATACAGCCCTAATCTTGCAATATGTGGGGTTCGGACTTAGTATTGACGTTGGATTTTCCGTACTTGGCGTTTGTAGAGTGACGAGACCGCGGCTGCATTTGTTTATGAGATATTGCCGAGCGAAATTGAGACGTATGAGCAAAATGGAGATGAAATTGGGCTTCATCACGGACCTGGGAGATCATTTGAGACGTAAAAGGAACTGAAGATCGTGGTCGTGATCAAGCTGACATTCCGTGGAGACCAGGGAACCCCCCTAATGAACAGGGAGACAGATATCTCGGCTCGCGAGGATACACCACGTTGATCCGAAGCTGGAATTATGTCAGTGATTGTCTGGCCTAGGAAAGGAAACATACTGCAACCGGCACGATGCGCCGCTTCCATCTTCCATCCATGCTGCGTCGTCCGTTGCGATCCAGCTCTTCAAGCTCGATGTTGATCGAATGCACATCTGCAGAGATATCCTCGAGTGGATTTGCAAGTCCAGCCCAGAACATTTTGGTCAATGTATCAAAAGGGCCCATGGTGACGAAGCATAGGATGTACGTCAGAGGTAACTGCATTGTTCGCAAGGAACCACTCAACCTCATATACTGCGCTATACCGTCCCATATGTATCCCTACATTCCTGCGTGATTGGGACCACGAGTCTCTGCCCTTGGAAAGACGTTTAGTCTGGTGGACAACGTCATGTAGTAGACAGACTGAGTGGGCAGTTGCAGTGAGGCTCGTCACACGGACTATGACAGCAGTTTTTCATGTAGCACGATCGAGAGACCAGTAGTTCAGGAGCAGGGTAATGGTGTTGCACTCTCAAGGCTTTGATGTTTACCCTGATCAATCGCTACACTCAATGCGGTGTAGTGCATCGCTTATGGAACAGTCGATATCGGCGTCGTCTAAATCTATCCGGACGGTCTGCATGCTGATATGTATCGTACAGCTGGCAGGAGTATTTCCAACAAATCCCCAGTCGGTGCGCAGGTAAAAGAAAAGGTCTATGCGATGGTGGAAGGAGTCAACCGGGCCCTCTTATAGTCGAACACGCAAAACCTAGCACTAAGACCACGACCAAACCTTTTCCAGACAGTGCATCTATGCATGTACGCTGCCGCAATGCGGGGCAAAGTTCTCTCCTCCGGATGATCCATGAAGTCACTGTTTGTGAAATGCAAGGCGAACAATCGTGGAGAGAGCAGAATCTGATTCTCGACCAGTAGATTTAAAGTGAGTGACACTCACTTCGGAGGTGAAAGCACCGCTAAAGATGTAAAGGGTAGCTTACGATGTGCGGAGCCGAGCTACGGTGCCCCTGATGTCAATCTAGGTCCCCCTTTACTTCCATTTGAGGTTGCTCAAACTGCACTTGTTAATCAGAATGATTGTTATGAAATGACTGTGTAGAAGGTTCCTACAATCTTCTGATGTCGTCATGGTTCATCTCGGGATGATGTAGTGTAACGCCTCATGCAATAGTGTCGCATTCCCCTATGATGTTCTGCACATTCTTGTGGGTCGTGGCTGGAGAAACTTGTGCTTGTCGTTTTGGGGATCGTCCAGTTGGTTCCGTGGTTCTATTGTCCGGAGTGCCTGAACCCGGCCGTAGCGGATAGTCGCTCCCGAACATAGTTAGCTAACCAGATGAGACACTGCAGTTAAAGCTTGACCAGACCCAGCAGCATCGGCTTCGCGACATATCAACCTGAAATCTTTGTATGAGCATTCGTAGAGGTTGCCAACAAATGAGCGCCAACTCGATCTTGTTGTGAATCCAACACCGCTAGTATCGCTTCGACTCCTTTATGACGGGGACAAAGCAAACACTGCCACGGTTACGGTACGCTTTTGCCCGTTCAGTGCTGCTTTTCTCTGATGTTACACAGTGCTGAGACTGGTCCACAGTACGCCCCATTGTTGTCAATACGAGCGCCTGCGAGACATCAGGCAGTTCCATGCCGGTGATTCCCAAGATCTGGTTGACAGCTCACATCAGATGTCTGCGGTGTTTAATACTGCAGCCTCATCAGCAACTCGACCCGACATAGAGTTTCCGCGCTAGGAGTTTGGCAGAAGCTACATGATGGTACGCCCTGCGTTGAGCTGAGAGTCCCGAAGCCGATGCACGGAAACTCCGAAGACTCCACGCAGATATAACTACAGAGCATCCGAAGGTCAGTGATTTTGAATAATCACTTCACCTATGCCCAGCCGACCTCGATCCACGATTTCAGATGCGGACCGTTCCACGCCCAGCGAAAGGCGGAGAATTATACCACGTGAGCCGTAGCTCGTGGGAAAGCATCGACAAGACCGAAGAAAGCCGTCTGCCATTGTCCTGGTGGTGTGGTATGAAGACCACATGAGGTCCTCATGGCGACTTGGATCCGAAAACAAAGCTGCATCTCCTCTGCTCGTCACCCAGAGCTGAATTGAAACGTGTAAGCGAGAAACAACTGTCTTGCATCTCCATGCACGTAAGAGAAGTCATGCCTTCCTTCCAATATTGTGGCGTATTCACCGCCTGTCAGTACGTACCTACGGCACGTCAGAGCTTGCAGCCTACCCTAATGTTCTGCGCGTAGATCGTTCGTACGGCTGATTCTGCCAGATGTCACTGCAAATTGAGGTGCATAAGCCGTCGCCTGCAGCATGCCCTACACCGAGCACGCTTCGGCCATTGTTGGGCTGACAGGTAGCCGCGATGTGGCGCGAGCATCTTCATCCTGTTGAGCCTTCCTGCAGACCGATCAGCTGCGATTGATGCGCATGCTAACTCCCCAACGTCATACCCAGGCAACGGTTATCGCGCACACGCCTTGTCAGAGAGTTTTCGTATACTTCTTGCTCGAAGTTCCGACTATCCGGAGATTGTCAACCCTATTCGAAGGTGGTCGGCCTGATCTTTTGGATACGCTGAACTCAAGTTCGCGGGACAGATCATCACGACGCCACACCGAAACAACGGCTCGCACTGAGTTTCTGTGGCGTCTTTCCCCAGACCGCTGTACCAGTGGATTGGATTGGCTCGTTATCAGGTGGTGATGCTGTGTCCCGCGCTGACAATCGGCTCCCCTCAAAAGCTCCGGCACGCCACCTCCCAATAGCAGGGATCTACAAGCGAGACTTAGCCTAATTCTGCCTAGATGAAGAGATCGACCCGTCCTTGGATGAGCTTTCTTAGACGACCTTCGCTGACTGACAGCGGTGTGCTCACCAAACCATCGGGCAAAGTTCTTTGACGTATTCGAGAGCTCGGGCTACTATGTGTAACCCACCAACAGCATCAATCCTCGCAGGTGGCTGCATGCGCATTCCCCACTTTTTGCACGCATAACACGCATCTACTAGTCACGGCATATCCCAGAGACAGCTGCAACGACCGCCCGCCATCTCAGCACTACGTCCCGTCTAGTTTTCTCATACCGTACTTGCATGCCGGATAGCCCTGCTATCGCGGCTTGAAGTGCCTAGCTCGACATCTAAAATCCAGTTGGGTGCCGAAAGTCTAAGGAGATACAACCACTTACAGACCACGAATTTTAGTAGAGGCCGTTCTATGGCTTAATGTAGCATCGGAGCTGCACAGAATAGATACCCATGTGCCGTACTCCTGCGGCACATCGTACGCATGACGAGATGGAAGCTTGGTGTATGTGCGGCCGCCTTGTCGACAGGGTGGTTTGGAACAGGCACGGCTGCCATTGGTGTCAGCTCTCCACACCATCTAGCGACGCCATGATAGCCCATTGATCATCGCGGCGTTTTTACGAGGGAATCAGGGCAGGCGACCGCGGGATGATATAGTCCCCTGGTCTCACCCACACCACGAGGTTCAGGGCGTTTCACAATTTACCTTCTCATATATGAGATCGTAACGTTCTTCTCAGGCTCATTAGGCACTGTTGGCTGTACTCATATTTTCCTTCGGTATATTCAGTAATCTTATAATGCTTTCAATAATCGCCAAAGCCACAGCGCTCCTGGCACTTGTGCCCACAGCAGCCTCTTGGACACTACCCGGCGCATCAGGCAATGGCATACCATCTGGCCTTGAAGTGCCTTGGAAAAGGAGAGGTCTCTTTGCTAGCTCTGTAGCGAAGAGTGTTGCCAAAAGAGATGAAGGTTACCCGACCGGCTGCAACCATGGGCCGGCAACAAGATCTTGCTGGAAAGATAACTATAATGTCGACACTGACATGGATCTCGAATGGCCCACAACCGGAGTTGTCAGGAAAGTGAGTTGCGAAGCCAATAGACTTTCAAGCTGTGGATTCTGATCCTGCTAGTACTACCTTGAGATTACGAATGTCACGATGGCCCCGGATGGTTTTGAGCGACCGATGTCAGTTTTCAATGGTCAGTATCCAGGACCAGTACGTGAAAAAAAGAACCTATCAAAATGGCAACATTGTACTTATTAGAAACAGACCATCGAGGCTGATTGGGGTGATGAGATTGAAATCACAGTCACAAACTACTTAGAAAATAACGGAACTGGTGTCCACTGGCACGGTCTACGTCAACTTGGCTCGAACGAAATGGACGGCACCAACGGCTTGACTGAATGCCCAATTGTTCCTGGGGGTACCAAAGTCTACCGGTTCAAAGCCACGCAATACGGCACCTCGGTGAGTCGAATGCTTTACAAAATTTGTGATCCACACCTAATTAGTACAGTGGTACCATTCACATTATTCAGTCCAGTACGGTGATGGTTTGGTTGGTCCACTTATTATTCACGGTCCTGCGACAGGCGATTACGATCTCGATCTTGGGGTTCTGCCATTCAGTGACTGGTTCCATGCAACAATATTCACAGTCAACCATGCAACTCTGCATGCAAAGGGACCGCCGACTGCAAACAATCTGTTGATTAACGGGTCTATGACGTCAACTGCTGGAGGTCAGTACGCAGTCACGACTTTGACCCCAGGAAAGACACACCGACTTCGCCTCGTGAACATGGGCATCAACGACTGGGTTCATGTTGGAATCGACGGGCATCCATTCACGGTCATTGCAGCAGATTTTGTTCCTATTGAGCCTTTCCAAGCAACCTCACTCAGCATTGCAGTTGGTAAGTATACCCGAGCTCATTTCCCACGCGCATGCGCACGCGGCGCATGCAGCAAACCCCAACTGTAAAGTTCGAGACACACTAGTAACGTTTCACTGAACCGGTTAACAGGACAACGGTACGACGTCATTATCAACGCAACCCAACCCATCGGTAACTATTGGCTTCGCGTTGGCACAGGTGGACGTTGTGACGGCCCGAACGCAAACGCTGCCAACATCGGGAGCATTATTCGTTATGCAGGCGCCGAAAATGTCAACCCCAACTCAACGGCTGCTGCACCACTACCCGCTGGGTGCTACGACGAGGTCATTGTCCCTCACGTCAAGTCCACTGTTCCTCAAGATGTCCCCGAGGAGCTGAAGCTCACATTCACTGATACGGGAGGGTTCAACAGCAGCGACCTTGTTCAATGGAAGGTCAATGATGTACCCATGCTCATTGACTTCGATAAGCCCACTTTACAGACCGTGTTTGAAGGTTTCACCGGTAACCGGACTTGGGGCAGAACCGAAAACGTAATTCAGGTTGGTGACAAAGGTCACGCAGTAAGTCACGTTCCCATCACTGGGGAGATAATCGGATCTAATGTTGTACAGTGGCAATACTGGGTCATTCAACAAGATAATGCCACAGCACCCCCTGTCCCTCACCCAATTCATTTGCACGGCCACGACTTCTTCGTCTTGGCCCAGCAGGCAAATGCGGTCTGGAATGGTGACATCTCAACCCTGAACATGAACAACCCGATTCGACGCGATACCGCTACGCTTCCTGCGCAAGGATACCTTGTGCTTGCATTTGAGTCGGATAATCCCGGTGCATGGCTAGTAAGTTCTAGACCACCATTGCACAGAGAGCTGTGTTAACTTTTCAACCCAGATGCACTGCCACATCCCATTCCACGTGTCTGGGGGTCTTGGTGTTCAGTTTGTTGAGAGGAAAGCCGAAATCCTGAAGAGCAACGGCAACCTTGGTGCTATGCAGCAGGGTTGTAAGGACTGGCGAAAGTTCCATGCTGAGCATTACCCCAACGGTATTCTGATTGAGGGTGACTCAGGGTTATAGTTTGCATAATGGATGCAAAACTGTCTTGCGACCGAGACGTGTCTTCACATTGTAAAGCAACCGTTCCCGGAAATTTAATGTTAATAAAGATATCCTTAGCATGCTGTTGCTTGCATTTATAAGTCAGCTTTCGGTGCCCTGCTCATTCTCACAGCTTGCTTGAAATCTATACTTCTTGGTTGGCTGTAGCTTTTGGTCGTTAGAACTCTGCAGCATCTACTGTGTAAGCGCCTTGCGTGTCTGGATAGTTCATAAGTACCATCTTTTGGCATGTCTCTTTGATTAGAGCTGCTGTAGCATAGTAGTAACAGCTAAGATTAAATGGTGGTCCGCCATTGTTGGCTCTACAAGCATACGGTCCTTCGCAATTTGTATTCGGTTTGTAAACAGGTCTATTTTGATTTAGCAAGGAACATGTAGCCAGAATTGTCACAACAACAGCGTGAAGGAAATCCAAACACTGGGCTGGATTAAAAGCTCGTCTTGTAGCTTGCTCCGTTACAAGAAGAAGAGTTAAGACATGTGTTACCCTGTGCAATTGAACCTCAGTATGACAGCTCTCATTACAAAGAGCATCATATCCCGCATCGCAGATACTGTTCGTCCGTTGGTCAGTTGACAGATGACATCGAGATAAAGGCCTACCCTCCACCGTGCCTTCCCATGCTAAACTCTTGCTTTTGACCTATCAATTTGCCTTTCGCTTCTTGCTAAATCGAAATCTCTCCTGTTCTTCCCCACTGGTCTCTAAATTCGCGAAGAGACTGTCGATCAACGCAGGTAAACGCTGCGGATTGTCGTAGGTCGGTCCGGACTTTCGCTTGTGACTCCTTGCCCTCTGTGCTTTGATCTCTAGGTCGACCGCTTCGACGGTGATGAGGACAACATCTTTGAGGATATCTCTCCTTTTTGCTCCTCGAATCCGCATGACCTCGAGTATGAACTTTTCGGCTGCTTCGGCCTCCTGATGCTGGCAAGCAACATCATCCATAATGTGATCGTAATCCTTCTCTGCCGCGCCGCGCCCTGCTTCATCATCTCCCTGCGGACGGTGCTCGTTTGCACGATGCCATCCTTCTCGATCCAGCTCCTCTGTAGTCTGTTTCTCATAACGTTGTTGGTCAAGTGTCTTTTCAGTCCGCTTTCGCTCGTCTTCTGCCAGTGCGCGTTGTATGGCTATGAGCCATTGTTCTTCAGCGTCGCGCTCGTCTTGTTGGCGTTTTTGCTTTTGAACCTCTGCTTCGGTACGTGCTAACTTCGCGGCCACTCGCATCATCGCGTCAGCCTCCTTCTCGTCTGATCGACGAATACGTTCCTGGGCAGCCTGCTGCTGCATTGCATTAGCTCGTTCCGCAACCTTTCGTTCTCGAGCTGCAATTTCGTCCTCCTTTTGCTGGCGGAGGCGCTGCCTTGCAACAAATTCCTCTGCCCAGATTTGCTCTGCTGCACGCTTTTGTGCCTCTTCCTCTCGCTTCCACTTCTCATGCTCCTCAGCCGCCTCTCTTTCACTCTTTCGGTTTGATTCTGCCCGCTCTCGCTCTGCGTGTTCTCTATTGGCTCTTTTATAGGCTGTTTCGCGTAGTAGACGTGCGTACTCTTCGGCTTTTGCTTGTGCTGCGTCTTGTTGCTCCTTCTTTTCACGCCACTTTCGATCCTGTTCAGCTTTGTTGCGCGGCCGCTCCTCTTCTGAAAGGCGCCTTTTTCTCTGGCTTTCTTGAGCCTTCCGCTTTTCTTCTGAGCGTTGGCATTGTTGTTGCCAAACTTTGTAATCATGGTCGTAGCGGATCCATTGGTTCCTGATAGTGACACAAGTAGCATCGTATTTTGCTTTGGCGAGCTTATTTCGGAGCACTTCGTTAGCTGCAACAACCTGTTTACTTTGGTCAGCTATGCTTTCGAAGCTTGTGTAGAAATAGGCAAACCTTCTTGAAAGTTGTATCACTGGCGCCTGCAGGCAACTTATCCGGATGATGTTCACGTGACAGTCTCAGAAATGCTTGTCGAATCTGAGTATCGGTAGCGGTGTTTGGATTCCCGATCTCAAGGTCATAATAGTAATCGGGCTCAGCCGGCTCCACCGGCTTTTGTGGAGTCATAACGGCAGTTCTGTCGCTTGTACTGGTGCGTGTGAACGCCTGAGGCTAGTTGTGCGTGGAGAAAGTTAATTTGCGGTCTGAAGCGACCTTGAGATCTGTTCGTTTCTCTATCTGTATTATTCTCTGTTAGGATATGACTAGATATACTGCTGACCAGATGGATTTGTGATAGTGGATGGTTAGGTTTTGAGAAGGTGCAGATGAGCAGAGCTACGGAGGTCTAAGGATCTCGTAGATCCTAAAGCGACGTTGAGGTAGAGGCCAGGTAAAGTTAAAGTAAAGGCAAAGGAAGGTAAAGGTAAGGTGAAGATAGGGTGAGAGTGAGATCCACGAACAGTTTGTACAGAATACTTGTGTGGCCTTGAGGGTACTTGGAAGAGCAGTTCCAAGCATGCACAAGGACCTTGGACACTGTATAACGGTACCCCAAAAGCGGAGTTATGCAATATTGACCATAGTTACCTACCGCCAGATACCTGCTTCTGCTAGATTGGGGTACTCAAGGACACCCTCTTTCTTGCTCTTCAACATTATATATCTGTCTGGGCAGTCAAATAGATTCTCTACGGCATGTAAGAGTTTCATATCATGAATGACGCCTGGTTCGTGCTGGCTGTAGTGTATGATCGAAAGCTCACAGTGCATTCCCAATCAGCAGCACACCGCTAGCACTTGGCAATGCTGCGCCAGAGCCCACTTTACCAGTGATAGCTTGCAAAAACAATCCATAGATCTTGTTGACTGACTCACTAAAATGAAGTGGGCAGCACATGTCTTGCTGTTCTTTCTGTCGCTTCCAAATTAAGTTCTTCCAGGTGGCAACGTGACGTGCTTCGTCTTACCGCCTCTATCTACCATAAATTCAATATCATTGGGGGCCCTTTTTAAGTATTTAACATACCAAGCCCAGTTCAGTTGTCTTTCGTCTGACTCCATAGTACCGTGTGGCCCCAGTATCGTAAATTCAAGAATTTGAACGCCTTCAATGTGCATGAAGTGAAACGTCTCCACAGACACTGATATAGCTGACTTCAAAAGTTGATCTTCCGATACTGTGCCTCTCCATGTTACGTAGCCGGAATATCTCTTTCTCGCCGCGGGGCCAAAGTACTTGCGGATTAAGTGGGTCCATCTGCCTAATAAGGATATTTGCGTCGACTGTAGCAATATTTCCTTTTGAGATCGTAAAGCAATGGCGGAGTGTTTCACCCGAGGACTCGAGTTGGATCCTTCTTAGAATCCTTCATGCCACATAAGTAGATAGTTGACTGCGATGGCGGTGATCTTATGCTGTGGAGTCACTTTGGTGTTGTCAAGAGTTGAGCCGGTATGGAACATGTGCGTAGCAATGACACATTGAGCATCTCATATTTTCGAACGGGATTCACGTTTGTTACCATATTTCATTCAGGACGAGAAGGGTCAATGGCTGTGGTGATGGAACTTCGAAATAGTATTCTTGATGTCACAGGGCGCGATCATGCTGGAAGCATCAACGCGCTCTTCCCTCAACAAAGCATTTCTGATACTCCTTGTTATAGATACTCATCGCCTAGGATGGACTGAGCTTTCGAAACCAGATCAACTCATCCTTCATCTCATCGCACAACGATATGCCCAAACTCTGTACCACCCCATCTTCGGTAATATCAAATTCAGCCTTTCGCTTTCGTGTACTTCTGTCCAGCAAATCATAGTACTCCACTGCAAATTTGTTCCCAGAAAGATGATCAAATCTGAGTTTGAAAGGCATACCCCTATCGGTGCAGTCGGCCTCCAACTTGTCTTTGTTCTGACAGAGCAGCAAAGTGCGATACCCAGCGTTGAAGTACTCGCCAGCAAGCCCTTCCAAGGTTACTGGTAGCATCTCTGGCGATCCGGGCGGTCCTGGCTGCGAATCATCCTCTGCCTCCTCTTTCTCACCATCGACCAGACACTTTCGCCAATACCCAGGCCAATCAGTGCGCTCTGTTTCTGGGATGTTGAGTACCTCGTCCATCAATTGATGAAACAGGATCTGCAAGACATAAAATGCGTTGTTCGAGTTGCCGAACATGACAATGCCCCAATCCTGATCTGGCAGGAATCGCATCAAGGCCTTGAACCCATGGAAAGATCCATCATGGCCAACCAACACATGCCCACGGTACGATTCAACGATCACTCCCAGCGCGTACAATGAGTGTCCATAAAGCGGGAGCACATCATTACCCTCGTAAGGAATGACAATCCGCCCTTTGACTAGTTCCTCATGAGCAGCTTTTGACAAGGGACCAGAGCGCTGAATCAGCGCGCGCACCCACTTCGAATAGTCACTGACACTGCTAAACACGCACCCGGCACCGTGTCCCTCGGGTTGTGCATACGATGGAATCGAAAAGTATCTCTGATTTTCCTTGTCCCAACCGTATCCCATGGCTAATCGGGTCTTTGCATTCCCAGCTTCGACACCTGTAACGTCGTGGTACGTATTCGACATGCCGAGCGGCTCCCAGATCCTCTTCTTTACAAAGTCACTGTACGAGTTGCCGGTCACTGTCTCAATGAGATGTGTTGCAACAGTATACATAAGGTTGCTATACTGATAATCGGTCCGTAGCGGCTTGTTGAATGGTAGATTGATCAGGTTCCGCGTTATGGATTTTGCATTATCTGGCTGTGCTGCTTTCTGGCCGTGCAACGCATCGTCGTGGCCTGGATCCCCGGTCCGATGGCTGAGAATATCTTCAACGGTGATGTTGGCTGTGAGATACGGATCTGAGAGAACGAAGTCGTCAGGCAGCAGCTTGGAGACGGGTGCTCGCCATTGCACATCCGGATATGCTTCGTCGTCGACAAGCAACGCGACACATGCTGCAGTGAAAGACTTCGAAGTGCTTGCACAGTCAAAGAGCGTATCGTCCGAGCAGCATTCGCCGTCAAGATGAGCGACACCGTAACCCTACAGAATATTAGCGTGTTTCAAAGCTTTATCAAGAGTAGTAAGCGCCTTTGCGTCAATTTGGTTGCCCTTTACGATCGCAATCCCAAGGCCTGGCACATTCCATTCATCGATGATTTTGCGAACGGATTCGCCGAAAGCAGCAGTTGCATGTGCCATGGCTTCCCAACCAACTTTTTTTTTCTTCAAGTGAGCACTTTATGTGCAGTAGAGGGGATATGAGATGCGCAGATACAACGATACAACTTATAATTTTGTTGAAGTCATGCACCATTGTCTAGCAGCTCGTATATATACAACGGCGGCTGCACGTCTTACTAAGATACCTAAGTAGGCTAATACGTGCATCGGCGAATCAACAATTGGGATATAACGCTAAAGTAATACTACAGAACAGTCATTCCAGATTTGACTCATCATGGTAGTCAATCAGGCTCCAATAGTGACACCGTTGGGCATCTCGAGGCCAATTGGCAGTCCAGCAACGAAAGGCGCAAGGAACTTCTCGCCCCTTACCCGAGTCAACTTTTCCTCAATGTCTTTGTACATATCATATGCGTTCATCTCTTCAATCGTCAGCTTTTCCTTCTCATTTGCAACCTTGTATGTTGAGCACTTGTCCTTATTCGCCGAAAAGCCGATACGTTCGTTGATGTTGTACGCCGCTTTCGCCGCAGCGGACTGCACGCGCGTAGCACGCGGTAAGCGGACTTTCTCGTAGACTTCGAGGGCTTCGTGTACGTCGCCTTGAAAATAGGACTTGTTGAAGATGATACCGACGGCTGCAGCATCTTCGATGGCCATGCATGCGCCTTGGCTCTGGTGTGGCATCATCTGCGCTTGTTAGTTCAGATGTCACCTTGAATGCTCAATATACATACTGGGTGGCCTGCATCACCGAGCAGGCAGACATTGCCCTTCTGAATGTACGGGTAGGGATCATGTACCCACAGCCTCCAGGGTTGTACCTCGACTCCGATGGCAAGATGTGCTTTGACCTGTGCGTCCAACTCCGGGTAAGGAGCGAGCAACTCTTCAACTGGCCGACTTTCGGCTCCCCAAGCCTGCGATGTGTAATCGCCCTTTTCTCGGGGAAAGAAGCAGTAGTATGAGAGTAGCTTGCCGCCGTTACAAGGCGAGAGGACAATCTTGTCCCACTTGCCCTCTTGGCCACCCCAGTACTCCAGGGCAGCATGTTGCGAATAGTCTACAAGGCCGAGCTTGACGGCTTGCTCAGTGCTGACGTTGGCGTGAAGACAGCTAGACTCAGCGGGACGCTTTGCTGGGTGTATTCCGAGAATGCCTCGCACGACTGAGCCAATGCCGTCTGCTCCAACGAGCAGGTCGTGTTTCGCACGTACGCCATTCTTGAATGTGACCACGCCAGCCTTGGAATCGATATTTTCACACTGAGTATTTGTTAGCACTGAGACAAACCGTAATACGTAAAGCACTTACGGCGTGGTTAACGAGCAACTTAGCTGGAATGCCCTCCCCTTCTTCTTGCATCGCGCAATCTTTCAGCATCTTGTGCATGTACTGACGATGAAACATGTTGTACACATATCCCCATTTTGCCTCATAATCGTCAAGGTCGAATGTAGACACCGGTTCGCCAGTCTTCCAGTCGCGGTTGATGAGCTTCTTTAAGACAACAGGATCGCCTTTTGCTACATCAACTCCCCACTCGTGCAGCCACCTTGTGCCATTTGCTGCGCAAGAAACTGATGCGCCGACTTCACCAGCAAAGTCGTGCTTTTCGTATATTGTGACCTTGTGTCCGGCCCGGCGCAGGGCAATCGCAACTGAGAACCCGCCAATTCCGCCACCAACTACACCAACATCGAGTTGTCGCCAGCCTTGTGCCATGGTTCCCGTTCCTGAGTACTATCAACAAACAGTGAGTTTGAGCGTTGGACAATTGCCGTGTCGGTTGCAGTCCGTCAGCGTCCGAGTGAGGTTCAGATGAGTGATGGTTTACGACCAAACCACCAAAGCGACGGGCCTTCTTCAAATACTTCGCAAACCGGCATGACTATTGCACTGATCCGCGTTATCATGAGAGAGGCCGTCGGTGGTACGCGACGTATCGGAAGACGACGCCACTGACCCATGATCGCGGCAATAGGGACCCATACGAGCATTTTACGTCTGTCTGCACGCTGATTGGGATGCTAGGCAACATGACGCATGGTCTGGCGTCCCGAATGGCGGGGTGGAGGATTGACGGAAGGAACGGAAGGAACGGAAGGACGGGGCATAAAGTTCGCTAGGCACATTTGGCGTGAGGGGCCTTCCGTCGGAACTTGAGAGATACATCACCAGCATGCTATCGTTGAGCGTCCATCTTCATGACCTCTGGTCTACTTTTCTAGTACTCTTGTATTTGTGGAGCTCCGATCTAAAGCTGTTCACAAGCAAATAACACCATATCCGCTCTCGTCACTCAGAAAGTGCTTCCTCCTATGTTCATATCGGAAGAGTGGCATTCGCTGGGAGGCAAGGACCTCTTGATTGCTCAATACGTGCAGTTGCATTCACAACCAGGTTCGCGAGGGGACTCGTTCCACACTTCAGGCCTAAAACAAAAGCCTGGCTGTGCTGTTAAGATATTAGCTAACTGGCAGCGCAGAGTAGACTATTCACATACCACATCTGCTAAGAATGGCGCCGTGTGAGTGTGATCCATGGGATAGTTCGCGTCAACTATAGCCTTTCCAAGCAACTTTTGTGCCTGAGCTGCGTAGCCTCCGTGCTGCACGAAGTACACACTGGAAGCCGGACCTCCGAGATCGAGCGTAGCCACTCTGCTTCTATTAGTACCAAGGTAATCCACGGAGCATCGATACTCACTGGCTGTAGTAAGCGAATACTGGAGATCTGTATGAGTAGTTTCCCGACTCCCAGACGTTTGTTGGAAGCTGCTCGGCAATAATTACGCCTGCGGCGCCCAAGTCAAGAAAGTTGCGAGCCGCTGTTTCGACGTATGTTGGAAAAGTTTGAACTATTTCCGTAACATTACTGCGGGATCAGTCGCAGAATCAAAGGTGGTGGATTCAAGAAGTGCTTACTTGAAGACTACAGTGCACGTCTCGTTTCCTACACCGGGACAATCTGCCCGTCCTTTATCTCCAGTCGTACTGGTAGACCCATTTGTCGGTGCACCGGCATCATTGATTCCAAACTCGATAACTACCCAATCTCCCGGCTGCAAGGCCTGAGCGATACGGTCGAACCTGCCTTCGCGAGTAAACTGCACGTGTTCAGTATTTTGAAAGGCCTTGATGGTACAAGTGAGGTCACATACCGATCGCGCTGACCTTCCAGCATACGCCGAGTTGTTCACAGATGCCCGGTCCCCGAAGGAGTACTTGAGATACTGTCCCCAGCCCTCTGTTCCATTGTGTCCGCCATCGGGCGCTGTGGTGGAATCCCCTGCAAGCCAAATCGTCGGTACCTTCGCCGCAATCACAAGGGATGTGCTAAGGAAGCACGCGAGCACTGACTGAAGTTTCATTATGCTGGTCAAGAGAATGGAACAGACAAACGAAAATCCAGGATCGCGTGGACCTGGTTAGTGAGAATGATGCAGCGCCGAAATTCACCCTGCCAAGAGTGGAATACTACTTATAGCAATGAATGCTACCGCTCAACCGGAAATGGTTCAAATTTACCCGTGACGCAAGATGGTGATGCGGAGCCCCGCAAAATCCGGGGTAGATATATCTTCGCTCGTCGGGTGAGCAAGCACCGAAGCAGCCAAGATCTTCCGCGTCAACGTTTGGGCAAACTTGATAACATCAGAATCCTATTCGTTGTGGTGATTTGTTTGCTAAGCTGACAGAGTATCATACTACATACGGGAAATACTTATAAGAAATGAAACCGTGCCCCAACAGGAAGAAAGGAGGCAGAGTAATAGGTCTTTGCTGGAGACTTGTCACCACCAAGTGTAAGATCAAGAGAGGGAGGAATTCTAGCACTATCTAGTATCACGACCGCGCATGTGTCCAACAGAAAGCCGTCTCATAAGCGTCTCTGTCTATATCGAGCCGCGTTCCAGGTATCTTCATCGCTCGTAAAGCTCTAGTAGCGATGCCACGTCTGTGGAACGTTTTGTGCAGACCTCTGTTAAGCTTGAGGCCTCATCCTATCCTCGCATCCCAAACTCGATATCGGTCTTGCGTCCAGGCTTGATGTTTGGGTCGTACCAGGTGATACAGACAGCAAGGGTGGCTATCATCATCAGGCAGTCATAAATGTAAAGCGGCCACTCATTCTGGAGAAGATAGCCCTCCTGATTCATGGTTAGCCTCGAAAAACGGATGAAAATGTCTGAAAATGCTTACTTTGCCCATCGCGTATTCAATTACACGACACATGTTACGGATGGTGATGAAGATGCTCGCAGCGTAGAGGAAGCGCACCATCTTCTGCCATGGGATATCTGCAGAGGCCGATGTAGGCCTAGATTCCAGCCTGCGATGCCATGTTCCGGCAACGATAACGAAAAATAGGAAAATCAGGATCTGGAGGATAAGACCGCCCAGGATGATATTCTCACCCCTCTTGACACCGTCCTGGTCCTTAGCCTGTACCAGCATACCAGCACCGCCACTCTGGATGAAGAAACAGAAAATATCTCCAGTCACGAATATCTTTGTAACCCAGTTGGCGCGTAGGATCGAGTAAGATGCGGAGTCGGTGCGCATGATCAAGCGCCCGAGAATCATGTATATGGAAGCAGCAAACAGAATAGGTGCGATTAGAATAAGGACGGATTGAATGATGTAAGGAGTCTTGGAGACAGTATCATTGTGTGCCGCTGCTCGTGCGGCATATCCAATGGTCTCGAACTGCGAAGGAAATCAGTGGAGTTGTTCTGTAGTTTATGATGTGACATACCAAAGCACCGATGACGAATGGTATACAGAACCAAGTTCGGTTCTTAATGAGCCGGAAGATATGGGCGCATGTCAGGAGAGCGAAAACAACAGCAGCGATCGCTCCGCCGGCGATAGAAGGTGTGTATGGCCACAGGACGTACTCCTGCTTCGTTGTGTCCGCCATGGTTGAAGTTTGCTCAGGGTTGATGGCTTGGTAAGATAAGCTTTGGCTCGGCCTTGATGGTCAACACTGTGCGTCTTTGTTGTGGAGATTGTGTTGCTTGATGACCGGAAAGGAGTTCACGTCTTGGTGGTAGTTGTGAAGAGGCACGGATGTAAAGAAAGCCTTTTGAAAAGAAAGGCCTTATGTATAGCAGTGAATAGCACGAGGCCTACGTACGCACTCGTACACCGTATCGCTTAGACCGAGCAACATCTGGACTCTAAATAATGCTTATCCAAATTGCGTGGTGCAACAAGGCCTGGAGTAAAAGCTAAGCAAATACGCGTATTCGCTTGCGGATACGGAAACGACGGTGACAAGGATCTATAGAGAGGTGCAAAAACACTCCAGTCTCACATTGTGGGATGCGCACCCTCTACATTTTAATATGGCGCCAATCTCTCTATCAAGAGACACGCTCATTAAATCCATACATCCTTCAGGTCATGTTGCTGTGGATCGAAGTTGCTACAGCCTGGTGCTTTTGCAAGTCAGCCTGGAAATAACCATAGACCAGACCCAACTTACATTTGCGGGTCACACCGAGCTGCTCCATCACTACAATACTCGCAAGGTATTCCAGAACCGCAATAGCTCCTACGAATTGGACGTCCGTTCCTGGCCATGGATCTCCTCTGCAGGCAGGGTGTTTACTCGCAGGATGTACTGCGCCTCGTCCTCGATCTTAAATTGACGATATTACATTCCCGGGTTTAGTGCTCTTTCAGCCTGGAGTAGGGACATGCTGACTATTTCGAAGCTGCTCTTTCGGCCAGTCCAACCAGCCGCTCCACTCACTGGGTACCAGAGCGTCTGCAACACGGAATATCTGCTCAGCGACCCCGGCCAAGTACCAATATCTACCGCTACTCCTTTGTATTAGTACAGCATAATGTGCATAGATGATCAGTGAGCCCGGCTGTCGCTCTGATAGCAGTTCAACATATCGATCGCTAACGAAGTGGATCCAAATCTTGAGAAGTGCATCAGAGGGTGGTTCGTGTGACTTCTCTGCTGCCGCGAAAGTTAAAACTAGAATGTGAACTGCGTAGCCGTATGCATCAACGATGTCTGGAGGGTAAAGATGATGAACAGCTTCGGCGAATTTGCGTAGTTGAGAAAGTTCAGTTTCGACTGGTGGCTCTTGTGTGAGCCAATCGATGCCTTTGATATCTTTGGGCATTAGTTTCTCCAATATGGATGCTCTCATCGCGTCGTAGAAGTTGGAGACCATTGGTCGAACTCTCCTAGTCAGGAAGATATTGGAAAGGAGTGATTCGAAGGCATGGTCCACATCGTGATTGGGGTCGATGGAACTTGCGCAGGAGTATGGAAACAAGGCTGCTGCAAACATGAGAACAGCTTTGAAGTTGCTGTCATCGATATCGCGTACCGTAACCTGGAAGTTCGCAAGAGCAGCATCATGATGTCTGCCTCCTACCAGAGCGTATTCGACGGCCTCTGAACCAGATTCTTGAAGACGGCTTAGATGGAGTGCAGCGAGAGCGAGGATCACGTGAAGGAGGAAAGGGTATTCGAAGGCAGTCTGGGGTACGATTGTAGCGTAAATCCCATGAGCTTCAAGATCCGCTCCAAGTGTTTGAGCGGTTACAGTCGTGTAGTGGTGCAGAAGACGCAATTGAAGCACGTTGAGAACCGTAGGATCATGGATCGGTGTGATGGGTAGATCAGGCACGGTTGCTTCGAAAACCCCGCCTTCTGTTGATGAAGGTGTATACGTCGAAGTAACAGGTAGAGGTGAGCCTGTTGACCCTTCACGACTCTTAGGTGGTCGATATTCGCACGGCGTGCCTTGCTTCACGCAGTTTGCGCAATTTGGTTGCTGTTCATCGCACTGTAATAATCAATCAGCCTTGCCCGATCCGTGTGGCATGCTTTCCCACCTTGACGTGACGGGCTTTACAAGGAAGACAGCCGTTCCTCGACTTCTTGTGTGGCTTGCGCGTCTTGACCCTCTCCATAGTGGCGTTATCACAGCACAGTCATGTTCATTTCTCACTTTGATGAGTACGATAGAGGATTGGTTGGAGCTTTGCGCGACCAGCGCCTGAAGGAAGGTGCCGGTTCCGGCACTAATCTTGCGCCACTGCCGATCCGGTGTTTCCCCGGATGCGATTAACTTTCTGCTTGCTACAAGAATATTGGGACTGTGAGCATACATTAGTGATGCAAGCACTTATATTGTAGAGCAATCCGGATGCAGCAGCAACTGATTCCTTTACATGTCTAAGACTAGGAGCCTGAGTGATTTATATGTACAAGTATATATGTAAGGGTGCGGTCTTTTATAGTTGGCCATCGTCTCTCAGCCATATTAAAGCTTGATCAAAACGAATACAGGCTTAATCTGACTAACTCCCGTGTTTTAATTATGTAGCCTTTCTGTGGCTGGCTTTCTCGGCAACATGAACAGTCAGGTTTTTGAGGTGCTCTGGTTCGCTTGTGAGTGGCGCAAGGTCCTCAAACATCAACCAATCTTCAACGCCTTGGATTCGCCTGCAAGTGGAAGCAGCTGTAAAACTGTGAACGTACCGTCTGCTGTTGACGGCTTCGTCGAATCTCTTCGTGAGATGGGCCGCTCTTTGACACTCGCTCGGTTCCCTCGGACGGAGAGCGCCGGCTAACAGGGTGCTCAAACATGTCAATATAAAGGCAATCGGCCCTCCCCGAGCATCAAGCGTCTTTTTGGCATTTGCTGGCAACATTTGTTCACGTAAAATTGCGATGAAAATCAATTTGATCATGGTCTTCAATAGACATGGCCTTCATTCCACTTTCGTTACTGCTAACAAATCTATAGCTTCGCCGGTAGCTTTCCGCTCTTCTGGCCCGTATATGTGGCAATAAGATCCATCAACGCCGGGCTCAACACATCGTACGACTCAAGACCCTCTTTCTTGAACTTCTGGCGGACTTCATCCATACCCTTAGGGTGGAACCCCTGCTCGATGATGCTGGAGACGAATGCCGCGAACTGAGGCTCCTGCCACCCCTTGGTGTCGCTCAGCTCTGTATGCACGAAATCCAGTCCCTTGAATGGATGGTCGTTAACAATGCGACCGTACAAATGAACACCGCACTCTTTGCATGCATTGCGCTGGATGGCGGCGGTTTCGTCGACAATGTGGAGCTTGTTGGCGTTGGCGGTTACGTTGACTTTGTCCGCGGGAAGGACGCCAACGACTGAAAAGAGTGCACCGGAAGGTTTCCAGCACTTTGAGCAACCGCAGGCGTGGTTGTGAGCGACGTTGGATCCAAGCGTCACTTCGACTTTGTTACTTGGGCAGTGGCAATACAGCTTTCCGCCGGATTTATTGGCATCGCCCTTGGAAATTCCAGAGTCCACAAAAGGGTGAAGGGAAGGTGCCATGGTGAGTGAGAATGGAAGGTAATTACTGATGTTACTTAGAGTGGTTTTCAATGTGGCAGAGATCGAAGTCATGTTAGCACGTTGATGGCTACAACGCGCAATTTATACACCTGCGGTTCCGCATGCCGAGTCGCATTACGCTCCCTTCAGCCCGAGTACCCACCAGGCTACTACGGGAACCAATGGTAGGTTAGAAGAAGAGAAGGAAGAGCCTGAAGGATGGCGCAATTTCCTGCTTAGATCTGGGGCTTGTAGTCCGAGAAAGATGGGGAACGATAAGTGAGTTTCGATTCCCCATTTGGACAGCGAACCCCGCGGTGTAACTCGGAGCCGCATGGAGAAAACACGGGACTTATTGTGCGATTTGTCAATTCATGAGCGTTCAACATCTCGCAAAAGGCGTTTCTATTTTCTTCTTGTATACTGACGCGCTGATAACAAAGATGACAGTAATGCATTGAAGACACTGTAATCGCGGGACGGAGAGCCGACGGTTCACCCGAGCAAGATGCGAGGCAGGCGCTACGGATGACATTCCGATTTCGGGATCTGCACAGCACCTACGAGTTTGTGGAGGGTGCGAACCTCACTTGGCGTACACGTATTCATTGATGCAAAACTGGAAACAATAGTCTTCTCGGCATTTCTCAATCATACTATCTGCAAGAAACTCAACACCACTGCGACTCAATCGAAGTTATCTCCAAACTCTTAGTATGCGTACGCGACCTGGTGCTCGCTCTCGGTACGTCTCATCTTGCGATTCTGGGCAATGAGCCAGAATCGCATGATCCAAACACACAAAATGCTTCCTGCAGCGAACCCAATCATGGACGAAAAGCCGATATTGTACTTTGGTCCGTCGCTCTTTGGCCACAGGTAGGCGCAGTAGATGTACGCTGCATTCGCTGTAACATTGACGAGACTGTATGCCACAGCCTTCTTCTCAGGAGTTTGAGACAGTGTGGCACTGACCCAGCCTAAGATGACCGATCCTACAGAGTAAGCGCCCGTGGCATACAAGAAGGTAGCTGTATAGCGAACCGCAGTGTTCTCGGTCGCCACGGACATGACGAAGCCAACGACTGCAAGTCCAAGACCACCGGTAATATGCCAGGAGCGCTCATTGAAGTGGCCGGAGCTCCATGCAAAGGGTATACCGAGTATTCCAGATACGAAATACGGCGGCGCGGTGAGGAGCAGTGCTGTAGTGCGAGACTTGAAGCCAAGGCTGGCGGCGACTGTCAGTAAACGTACAGCAGTTAAGCGGGACTAATCCTTACCTTGAAATGATGGTTGGAAAAAAATTGTTGAAAGTGACTGCGGAAATGTGCAGGTTCTGCATAAGGCAGAAAAGCCAAGTCCTCGGGTCGGCACAAGCTTGCTTGAGACCTTCCCAGGTTGTGCCGCGTTCTTTGGCGCCAACCGTGTCACGGCGAATACGGGCAACGGCGAGATCTCTCTCCTCTTGTGTGAGCCAGCGGGTAACAGATGGACTGTCGCAAGGTTAACAAATGGAGTCTTTCGGGGTTCAAAGGAACGAGACATACTCATCAGGAAGTAGCCAGAAGCCGAAGAGAGCAACCCCAAATGTGACAGCGCCCTCGATGATAAAAAGCCATCTCCACTTTAAGACGGTTAGTAAGCTTTATCAACGACTGGTACGGGGGACTTACTCCAGCGATACCATGAGCACCGTCAAGAGTTGCAAAGACTGCCGCTGCGATCAGACCGGAGCAAGCAGTACTCACGACCTGGCCAGTGTATAGCCAAGCAATGCGGGTGGCAAGCTCTTTTCGTGTGTAAAAGATGGAGAGGATGTAAAGAGCACCTGGATAGTAAGGTGCTTCGACAAAGCCAAGCCTGACGAAAGACAGGTTAGCCAAGATCTCCGAAGAGCCGGTAAAAGTGCACCCACATGAATCGTGTAGCTACGAGACCGCCGTAATTTTGGACGAGTGCGGTACAAGCTGATACTGTAGCCCAACCCAACATACAAGCCGACAGATAGATTGAAGGCCTTGTTTTAGTCAAGAACATGTTTGATGGAACTACGTTGCACGTTAGGAGATAAAATGGTTGCCAGGAAGACGGGATTGCATACCCTGCATGAGTAGATAACCAACAAATAGAATACTGATAGCAGTATTGTATTCCACACCCTTCAAGTTCAAGTCTTCTTCAAGCGAGTTGAGTCGGGCTTGAGGCAATGCATTACGATCGAGGTAGTTGAGAAAGTACATCGCCCATAGAATCGGCTGTTATGTTTGAGCTTTGCGCGATTGGAAGTCCTGTTACACTCACCATGATTCGAAGGTCAAGCTTGCGGACAAGCGCAATCTCTGCAGGGTCCGTCTTCTTCGAGGCGCCGGAGTAGTCGCCAGTCTCCATGGCAGCAAGGCCGTGTTCTTTGGACAACGATGCTACTTCGACACGCTCATCGACAGCTCCAGTGTCTTTCATGTCGTGACCCATTGTGGGGTGTAACAAACTCAGAATGACGGTGAGATATAGGAATCGAGCTGCGTAGAAGTCAAGGAGGAAAGATTGTTGTGTGATATGTCTGACAACAATGTGCAGACCGTCGCCTTTTAACTTTGCATTTTGAAGACGGTTGACTGTGGGGTTGCGGAGATAGTAATCCTGGGGTATGGAGTGATGACAGGCGTTGGTACCTTTTCGGCGGAAGCGATTTCGGGCCAGGCCCTTATTCCGGTCCAGCGAACGCCACTCCTACAACTGGCGCCGGGACATGGGCGGGTTGGTTGATTAATCCGACATCGACGGAGGCTTTGACAGCACAGTAATATTCGCGTATGATTATTGCGGGTCTGCTCCGATGGTCGTAGAACATGGAGGCAGATAAGCCTTAAGAAGCAAGCCATCACAAATTGCAGCAAGGAGATCGGAAGCCATAATCAATCGAATGTCGGTATGAAGTTGAAGAGGCTATCGAAATCTCCGAATTGATTGAGACTCTCCAGGGCGGTTGTGCTCCACATATCCACTTGTGCATCTGAAGCAGAAGGCTCCAAACCCATGGTCGGCGTGAGACCAGGCTCTACGCCGATGGTAGTGAAGCCGTACTCGGGCGCTTGACAGTCGTCCAGAGTACCTTGCAGCCTAGCCAGCGTCCCCGCCAAAATCAAAAGTGGCGGGAGGCCCTCGCTCGTAGTGTCTTGGTCATAAGCAGGTGCAAGATCCTCCAGCAGAGTGACACTGTGGTATAACGTGTCCCGGTTCTGACTACTCGTTGAACATGTAGGTTGGCCTTCTGCAGGAGCATGGCACTGATTGAAGATTTGAATTAGACCACACTGGAAGATGATGCTGGGTCCGCATGGTGACAGAACACTGACTCGCTGGTCTAATGCATCGTCATCCAACAGTCCAATAACCGTTACAGATGACAACAGACACCTCTCAAGACTATCTCGAAACTGCGAAGTCGATCCATCGAAAGTTAGACCAGGCAGATGTATCAACATCCTCGTAATGTTGGCCACCAACTCGAGCCATGGGACTATGAGGACGTTCTCATCAAAGACTTTATCTTTCTTTCGCCTATGCATACTATCACCAAGATCGAACCGGCCCACATGCGGATGCTTGTTGAGTTCTGAGGCCCATACTCGTAGATCTAGGTCCAGCTGCTTGATTTTGTCTGCGCCCCCACGGCGGTCGGTTGTTGTGTAAAGCTGTGCAAGCATACGGGACAGAATCCTCGTCAGTTTGACGTAGTGGCAGAAAATCGACACTGGCGTCGGTTCTCCTGGCAATGGGTGCGATAGTTGCGCTGATGCTGTATCTTGCAAGATGCAGTCGACGGGAAGGTCGTTGTCAACGTCGGCATCACCGATCAGTTGCGGCAAACCATGAACGACAGCTGTCAATCTGTGAGGACGTCAGCATTCCCAGGTAGACAGTGAGACAGAAACACGGACTTGTCAAACGCGTAGACAGACCACCAAAGTCTTTTTCTCCATTCTACTTCTCCAGCTGCAAACTTAAAGCGTCGGGCGTGGCGGTGCAAGCCCAGCGATTGAGCCATTTGGACCATCACTCCATTTAGTGGAATCATCCATTGGCGCTTGCCACTCCTCTGAACATAAAGTGAGAACAGTACAAGTGCTTGAAGACTCCAAACATCAACTTTTGTCGATAGTAGGCGGTGAATATGGCAAACGAGCTGTACCATTGGATCTTGGATTCGTAGCGGTGGGTGACTGGCCATGTCTACTTCTGCTTCGGGTGATTTGTTGATCAAGACCGTCAGTAAAATTGTCTGTAAGGTTGCGTAGTCCTCGGTCTGCAGCGTGTACATAGTAGGTAAATCCACGAGCAAATGGCGTGCACGCTCTAGTATCTGTTCTCGTAGTATCGCAGGGCAGAACCCGGACCAGTATGTCTCGAAGAGATGGAGGTGCCGTGCAACGTCTTCTAGAGTCACTCCGAGGGCATTGCGTGCATCTTGCACAGTATGCAGTCTCGTCTCCACATCCATCTGGTACAACATTGATGCATCACGACTGGGCTGTAACAAGTAACTCTTGTAGCACATCTCCGGAAAAGGTTCAATCGTCGGCAACTTGGCACGGCAGATGTCTTCAACTGAAAGTACGAAATGCACACCCGTCGTCGAGCCTGCAAATCGTCCGATGTCTGCATCATCGCGTACCAATCTGCCCATGTGCTTTACCACAAATGCATTACGGTCAAGCGTAGTAGATTCGGAGCCACTTGAAATAGATGTCAGGTGGTTTTCAGTACGTTTTTTCTTGCGTGTTGGTCCGTAGGAAGCGCGATTCAGCTGGTCTTGAAGAACTTGTTTCGCCTGGCTTTCAGCTTGGAGTCGCTTCCTGAGCTCGGTATTCTCGTCTTCCAAACGCTTGACAGCATCAGCTTCTGAGGATGAAAAGCTAGCTTAGGTCAGTTCAAACCCCTTTCAGCCATCACCAGACTCTTTAGCGTACCCTCGAGCTTTCGTTTTGCGACGCAGCTTCGTGGAGGCTATGCATCGGGCGCTTGCTGCAGAGCACTTGTCGCACTGGAGTAAACTCAGCTGAGATCTAGGTGAGCACAGCTATGGGTCTCACAGGGATTGAGCCACTGCATTTAATCTTTTTCCTGCGATCTATATGAGCATCGTGGTGATTAGACGTGTCAAAAAGATGCATACAATCGGCATCTATCACAAACTTGACCCAGTCCAGTGGGTACCTCCCCAGACTCAATCGGTCCGCCTGCAGGAGAATTGGTGTCGCTCATTTCGGGAAGACATCGAGATGATGTGACAGGTCATGTGTCGCGGCATTCGACCTTCGAGAGGTGTGGGCACAGGCGCGCCTCTTGACGCAAGTATGACTAAGCTGGCACTCGCACTCGTTCCTCCAGCTCGATCCCTCTTCCATCGAGGAGAAGCAATAATTGCGCCATCCCGGAAGCTCGGCAGGAAGGCTCTGTCCATCTCTCACTCCACTGACTGGACCGCGGCGCACAACTTGCGACGCGGGGCAAATGTCAGAGCTTCTCGGAATAAGCAGCTATTCCGGCGTACAACTTAGGCCCGCGATACCGTTCAATGGATCGGCAACCGGTGGATAGACAGATAGAAAAGGAACCCGCCTTTGCAAGATGTTCCTTTGCTACTCTAGACTGCATTCGTCCTTTGACACATCGAGATTCTGCCTTCACCAAAGAATCACTTGCAACAGCCTACCATGAATTGCTCAGCCATCGACTCCCGTATCTTCAGGAATCTTTTTGGAACGCAAGAGATACGAGAGGTCTTCAGCGATGAGGCCTATGTTCAATGCATGATCGATGCAGAAGCTGGGCTTGCTCGAGCTGAGTCCAAGACGAAAACCATCCCTGAGAATGTAGGGAACGACCTAACCCGGCATCTTGCAACAGTCAAGATTGAGTATGAGACCCATAGATGTTTGTGGTTAATACGGTAATGCTGACCCATTTCTCAGCTATGAAAGACTCGCAGCTGAGACAGACATCGTTGGATATCCTGTATTTCCCTTGATCTCACAACTCGTGGAGCAAGTTCCGGAAGATCTGGCAAAGTACATTCACTGGGGCGCCACCACACAAGATATAATGGACAATGCGTCGGTTTTGCAGATGCGCAAAGGCCTGGACATTGTCAAGAGACAATTGTATGAACTCATTAGCCATCTTCGCGTACTCTCCGAGAAGTATCGCGACACGTAAGTGGTCGTACCTACACAACGTTGATTCCTATACTAAGCCATACAGACCAATGGCTGGACGTACGCACCTTCAACACGCACTTCCATGCACGTTCGGCTACAAATGCGCAGTCTACCTCTCAGGCCTGGTCCGGCATGCCGAAAGGCTATCAGAGATAGAACAGCGCTGCCTTCTTGTGCAATTTGGTGGCGCTGCCGGGACTCTAGCATCTCTCGGAAACGATGATACCGGGCTGCGCGTACGGGCGCAGCTTGCTGTCGAACTGGGTTTGCAAGACCCACCCATTACCTGGCACGTTATACGCGACAATATTGCCGAAATCCTGAACTTCCTTGCTCTGGTCGGTGGTTCCCTGGGCAAGATTGCATACGATATCATCATTATGTCCTCGAACGAGCTCGGCGAAGTCTCCGAACCCTTTGTGCCTCATCGGGGAGCAAGCTCGACCATGCCGCAGAAGCGTAACCCGATCTCGAGCGAAGTCGTTCTTGCCGCATCAAAGCTACTGAGAGCCAATGCCAGCCTAGGGCTCGACGCAATGGTCGTGGACTTTGAGCGTGCATCTGGGCCCTGGCATCTCGAGTGGGTTGCCATTCCAGAAGCCTTTGTCCTTGCTGTGGGCTCCCTGCACCAGACGAACTTCGCTCTCAGTGGACTCGTTGTCAACACAGATTCAATGTACAAAGTCCTTTGCTCCACAAAAGGACTGATCGTGGGTGAAGCAGTGATGATGGGTCTTGCGCCATACATTGGAAGGCAACCAGCTCATGATGTTGTGTACGAGGCGTGTAAGACCGCCATTGAGGAGTCCAAGCTGTTACTGGATGTGTTGGCAAGCAATAGCGAAGTTACAGCGAAGGTCACCAAAGAGCAGCTTGAACGCCTTTGCGACCCTCTCAACTACCTGGGCGCCAGTCAGGCAATGGTGGATGACATGCTACGGATCTCCGCACTCACTGGAAGAAGCACTAAGAAGCTGGAAGGACTCAATGGTACAATCACTCCACCGGCGGATCACGATAACACAGGAACATTATCTGTGTAGATGTAGATTAGAAAATATTTCAGTAGTATTTACAGCGTAAAATAAAAATTGAAGCCCCTCTGATTCCTCTTCGCCAATCATCTCAATTCCGATCCCTCTTTACTTTCTTCTGGCTCAATTCCTTTGGTGGTTGTGGTTTCTGGACAGTCGTACTCGCCTTTTTGCGGATCAAAGGTACAAGTTGGTGGGTCCGGGCAGACATATTCACCTTTCTTAGGGTCGAAAGTGCAAATCGGCGGCTCCGGTGACGTGGTGCCAGAAGAAGATGCCGCCCCTGTCTTTATTAGTTTCTGGCCGAGGCGCGCAATAGGATATGCTCACCTCCTTTAGGACCCTCGACCTCGACCACACAGTAGCTGAAGCCGGGCTCAAACACGCAATCGTCGGCGTTCAAACTCGGATTCAACTTTAGCAGCTCTCCTATATCTACGCTGAACTTATCAGCGATGGCTTCGCAGTGGTTTTGCATCATCCAGGGTATCGCCACATTGTCGTGTGACTGGTCGATGATTGCAGGACTGAAGTGATTGTAGTAGTGGTAGCAGTTGGGGGCCGTGCCAGAGGCTAGAGGCAGTTGAGGCGCTACTCCAAATGTGCTAGTCATCGAGTAAGAAATCTGTATATTCAGTTTTGTTCAAGTATGGTGTTTGGGTGATGAGATGAGATGGTTAGGGGCAGCTTCATAAAGCCGGTAGCTCCGAGCTCTCGCTCGAACACCGCGCTAACGGCACGGCATCGTCATTCGTGACAATCTTCCTTTCTTCCTTTCTTCCTTTCACGTTTCACATTTCCAAGGCAAATGCATGGCTTCGATTGAATATGCTGTGCTAAGCGCAGGTCGGCACCATCAGCATGGTTGAAGTCAACGTTGTTTCGCCACAAGTAGAATGGACAACTACAGGAAACGCAATCGAGCGAAGAAAGCGCCAAAATCGCATCAACCAGAGAGCGCAACGTAAGTACGATTATACTAGTTAGAGCCAAACTATAACTGATCGTATCGAGGCCAACGTCGTCGTGCCCTTGAAGCGAAGCCCTGCCCGTCAAGCAACCTGAACAATGGCACGGAGCATCAAGGCAACGAAGCATTACTAGCCCGTTTGGCATCCCTCCACTGCTTTAATGGCCTCAACATCATAGGTGACAAAGCAGATTTATCGATTCAACTTCTGTCCATCCTAGAAGCAGCAGCACGCGCAGCCTACGACGCGCGCTCGCCACGTACAGACATCTTGCTAGGCCTTACCCAGCTCAACGTCCGGCGAGCGCTTGTTGCCAACATCGAGGTTCTAGGCCTGACAGCGAGCGAGATGCATGATGATGCGCTCTCGCCCTTTTCTGTATCCTACACGTACCACCCCAGGCTGGACAACTTACCGGTATCATTGGCGCCGACGACGATTCAGCGAACAGTGCCGCACCACCCCTGGCTTGATCTCCTACCGGACGCCGCGTTTCGCAACAATCTGATTCTACTCGATGCCGCTGGGTTGTTGGACGAAGATCAGTGTTGCATTGACATGTGCGGCCGCTCTGGAGTCATTGTGTGGAAAGATCCTTGGGATCCCACTGGATGGGAAGTAACACCTGCGTTTCTGCAGAAGTGGCGGCTAGCGCTGACGGGGTGCTGGGGTTTATTACAGTCGACGAATCTGTGGCGGGAGAAGCGAGGCGAGAAAAGGATTACGAGGGAGATGTGGACTGGGGATGATTGCAAGGCCGGAGATTGACAAAGTGCCACTTACAATCAATCACCCCTACTCGGCCACGCTCACACCGATATCTACAGCAGTGTTCTCGTTATATGGAACCTTCAGGCTACGTCAACGCTTCTCATGCAGTGCAGAGGCAGCCGCCTCGATACACCAGTGCGCCCTGCTCCACACGCACATCGATCTCACGACGAAGCCTTCAGAGAACTGAAAGGGCACCAGGGCACCATTACCGCATCAGTCACTTCAAATCCCATCGTACTGTACGTACCAGAGCCCATAATAGCAGTGCTATACTCGCAAATCCCACCACACGTCCAATATCACGCAGTCAAGTGCCACACCATCCTACCAACACCCTCACACCCCCTCATTCCGCAAAACAAATGACCGCCAAACCCGTCTTTAATATTCCCACGCCACAAGCAACGTCTAGGTTGCTACATTACAGCCACGTACTCTTGACTTGTCAGCAGTCCTTCGAGCGTGTGAGCAGCACTACCTATCTACATCACCCCTAGAAACGGTTCTGCGCGTTGACAGTTGTTATATATAATCCAGATCCGCGAGGGTGCGGAATACAAAGCAGACGCGCAGTTATCAAGGTCTTTGTGAAGCGACTCGATTGGCACCGTATACTGAATCTTACGACGACAACCGCGGCGACTTTTCCGTTGTCTGAGATGGTGAGGAGGAAATCTAATATTTGTATATCGGACACGCGAGGCGGTTGCTGCAGGTAGAAGCGCGTGAGTAGATGTTCTAAGTGGCAACGTTAATGAATCTCTCACTCCATTTCAAGACGCAGTATCCAGAAGCTATTCAGTTATTCGACACACCTTTAAAGTCTAGAGAGAATATAGGATGGCGAGTTGATCTGGATACACGTGTTAATGCCTACTCACATCTAGACATTCTTTTTCATTTTTGAATCTGCTGCAATACAAAGTCATTTGCGTATCCAACTTCTACGGCGCGGCAAAGAAGCTGTTCTGTTTAGGTCCGAGTGCACTGCGTGTATATATCTTCTGTTATCAACTACAAGGAGGAGGGCACTGTCAATCCTATCACCATCATAACGACAGCATGGAAGACGGGGGATGCGGGCGATGTCTAACAGCAGGTGAATGAAGTTTGAAGCGCGTGAGGTAGATACAAGTAATACGATATATTCTGCAACAGATTCATCTTTGGTACACCAAACTCCATTCCATCCTTTGGATTCCAATACAATACAAGTCAAGTCCTGGTATCTCCCGTCCCATCCCATCCCATCCCATCCCATCCCAAACCCCAATCAAAGCAATAAAACACCAATCCAATCTCGCTATCAAAACAAATCCCCACCACTAAGTCGTATCCATCGCCTCCCCCTCCCCCTCTTTCCCACCCCCACTCCCCCTCCCAAGGACCTCAACAATACCCTCCAGCGCCCTCACCTCCTCCGCACGCACCCTCCCCCCCTCAACCGCGCCCTCAACGCCCTCACGCGTATCCACACCGCGCTTCTCAAGGATACGCTTCGACTGGCTTTCAAGATACAGCTTCCTCTCACGCGTGGAGGCGTCTGTGTCCGGGGAAGCGCGGATATTCGGTGGGAGCGCGGTGGTGGCGAGGTGCGGGCGGAGGTTGGAGAGGAGTTGGCGGAGGTAAGGGAGCTGGCTTGTTGTGAAGGATGTGTGTGTTGCTAGGGGTGTGGCGGCTGGTGTTGTTGTTGATGCTGATGTTTGGGGGAGCGGCGCAATGCCGAGATTCTGCGCGGCGGGGGTGTGTGTTAGGAAGGCGAATGGGGCTGCGTTCTGCCCGTCTCCGTTTGTCTTCGAGGGGCTTGTGGATTCGCGCTTCAGCGGCTGCGAGTTGGGCTGCAGCAGTGCTTTCAGCTGCTTGATTTGCGCTTCGTTGCGGGTTTTTTCTGCAAGCAAGGCTGCATGCAGCTTTTGCGTTTCGATGAGTTTCCGCCTCAGCGTGTAGAGCTTCTCTGGCGTCCACTCGCCCTCCCCTTTCCCTCTTGTGTCTGCAATCCCAGCGTAATGTCCCAACCGCACCCAGTTCGCTAGCTCCTCCTCGCCGCGCGGCAAACATAGCACATTGCGCAGCGTCCAGATTTCCAGCTTGTCAAAGTTCTTGTCCACTGCGTTCTCCATCAGCGTCTCCAGCTTGAGCACGCCTTCTTCAATCTCGAGGGCCGCATCGGGGTAAACATCGCTCCCGTCCTCGTCTTTCTCGGGCGCACGCTTCTCAGCCGCATACCGGTCTGCAAAACCGAGGAGGTGCGGTGGGGCGCTCGATATTCCAGTCTCAAAGGTATCGGTGCAGCGGTACAGGACTTCGTTTACGGCGTTGATTATATCGTCGATGAGACTCTACTAGCACGGTTAGCCGTTGCTGTGGAACTGGTGCAGGACTCAGCGCACAATGGGTGGCCACGAGAAGTGCTCTGTGAGCAGCATGTTCTCCTGCTGCTGTGCGTTCGCCATGATGTCGCTGTTGCTGTGTGCTTGCGCTGTTGTGTCGCGTTGTTTGCGACGCGCTCGACATGTTTACCCTGGCGGGGATCTCACTGGTCGACGCACACTAGCGCGGGCCCGCTCGAATCGATCCATCCTGTCGTCGGCAAGTGCAGCCGAGTGTGAAAGATGACGTGCATTCAGCTCTCCAAGTTCGAAATCGTGGCGCTCTGGGAGCGGTTCGAATGGAGTACCTATTTACCTCGTGCCGTTAGCTTGGCGACGGTGCATTTGCTCCAATGCGGCAGGTGAGATCAGTGTCATTCACATGCATGAGAAGCGTTGATTGTTGGTGTGAGGAGATTCGGTCCTTCCATGCGTGATATTGTTCGCAGTATGCATACCAGGCTGCACTCCAAGCAGCAAATAATAATTCGTGCGTTGGAGCTGATTTATACACCACACCAACTGCTGGTCCCTGTCCTCATCCTCATCTTCATCTTCATCACCGTGCGAGCCTTGAAGCTTCTAGCACTGATTCACTCCTCTTCACTTGTAGTCCTCATCGCCTCTCGTCACTCTCATACAGTGCCTTGCACAGCTAGTGGTATACTTTTCATCCTCATGGGATTCAAACAAAGGAAATCTCAACGCCTGAAGAGAGCCATATCCACTGCTCTGCCGTCCATCCACAAGGACCAGTAAAGATGGTTGGATAGCCAAACTCAAGATAACACTGACTCAAACGCCTCCAAGCCTGATAGTAGTAAGACCGAAGCCCACAATGCGTCATGTCGCTGTCGTAAATGCAGTATATGGGAAGTGAAGCCGGGCTGTCTATCGGAAGACGCACGCAGCATAGGACCATGTCGAAGTTGTCCAACGACGTCCACAAGGAGACGTCGGCACGATGGCTACTAGTACGCTCGTGCGTTCTCCTGCCGCTCTCGCTGGTACCGGCGCTCTTCTTCTTGCCGCCTCGCTTTCTTCTCTCGTTCCAACCGAATCTTGTGCGCTTCTGTGCCGTCGTCCATGAGCGACTCCTTGAACCAAGGGTGTTGCAAGGCTTCCTTGGCGGTTATGCGCTTCTTGGGATCGTACACGAATATCCGTCTAAGTAGGTCGAGGAACTGCTTGTTGAAGTCGGTGTGGCCTGGTATTGTTTCCTGCAGATGTCAGTATAAGCAGGCAGCAGTTATGACGAGACATACGTGGAGCTTCTTCATCGCCTTGACATATTTCTTAGACGCCTTGTTAATGTCGTTGTTGGGGTAGTCAAGCTTGTAGTTTTTGAAGTATCTTGCGGCGCTGCGGCTGTCAGTGATGTTCATCTCAATGATTTGCAGGTCCACTTACGAGTTGGCTGAGTTGCGAGAGTTTGTGCGGTCTTGCTTATAGACTGCTCTGACGATGTCTCGATCGATCTTGCCACCACACACAGCCTCCATCATAGCCAGGTGTTCGAGGTTGTCATGCGTCTGGAATAGGGCGTCACCAGTGAAGAATTCCACAAGGATACACCCTATGCTCCAGATGTCACAAGGGAAACTCCATCCAAGGTTGAGGATGATCTCCGGTGCACGGTAATGCCGTGTCGAGACGACTGAAGAGTGGTATTCGTCGTTGAAGGTGGCTGATCCAAAGTCGATGAGTCGAATCTCTGGGTCGAGGAGCACCTTGCGGTGTCTTGCTGTGCGATTGACCGTTGTGGACGATGATGGTACTGTACGGTTGTACGTGAATGTCTGATAGGCATTTTGTACCAGCAGGATATTCTCAGGCTTGAGATCGGTGTGAATGAGGTTGAGGTCGTGCAGGAAGGCGACACTCGTGAAGAGCTGCTTTGCAAACTTTTGGATATGCGAACTCGGGAAGGGCACAAAGCTGTTGCTCTTGAGGAAGTCGAAGACGCTTTGCCCGTACAGGTCGGTGACAATGCAGATGTGGTTGCGGAAGTCGAAGCAGTCACGCAGGTGGATGCAGCGGTTGATGTTGTGCTTATCGTTTGACGCCAGTGTCGAGAGCACCCGCAACTCGATACGACTGGCATCTCGGTATTTCGGTACCGAGCGAATGACCTTGATGGCACACTTGGTGCCCTTCCTCTTGTCCCAGGCTTCGACGACCTTGCCGAAGGTGCCCTGGCCGAGCAGTTTCAGGATTTGGTCTGCACGTGTTAGCATACGAATGAGCAGGGAGTGGCGGTGCATACATCGCTCTGTGAGGTCAGCCTCTGGTACTACTATGTAGTGGCCGTCCTCATCGTCGACCTTCTGGTCCTTGTAGTTGGACTTCTGTTCCCAGTCAGCATGCAATTCATCGTGTGAGCAAGGAACCCTCACATCTGCAACAACCTGCACATAGACATCCTTCGCCTTGATCACCGGGTTGGGCGGTGGCTGGTAGAGGCTGAAGGGGTCGTCGTGGTCAAGGTCGCGTCTCTTCGCCTGCTTGGCCTCGTCCTGGGCGGCTGCACGTGTGCGTTTCCTCTTCTGGCCGACGGCGGTGTTCTCGAGCGGCGAGATGTGGTGGCTGTTGCTTGCCTGCGACCCGAGCGATGTGGCGGCGGTGGTGTTGAGGGCAGAGGTGGTCCTGTCGGTGGATATGGAGTGGTTGGGCGAGTCGTAGTAGGGCGTCTGGGTGGTCGAGTAGGACGTGTGCTGGTTGTAGACGGGGTCGTATGCCGTGGCGCCGGCCGTCGTCTTGCGCTTCTTGTCCGTGTGGCGTGCAGAGCCGTTGGTGGCAGTGCGCTGCAGGGCCGGCTGGCGCGGTGCAGCCGGGTCCTCGTCGTCGTCGTCGTCGATGACAATGACCTCCTTGGGCAGGCCGTTCTTGTAGAAGTCGGCCCAGTCAGGGTGGCGCCGTCGCTGCTCGCTGGCGGCAGAGGGCGCGCCCATGTCGGGGGCGGCGGGCTGGGTGAGCGGGGGCAGCTGCTGGGGGTGTCTGCTGTGGGTGGTGCTGTGGGTGGTGCTCGCGGTTCGGCGGATCTCTGGGCCAGGATTCGAGGCGCCGCTAGTGTAGCCGTTGTACATGGAATTGCCTATTCGAGCCGCGCCGTTCGCGATGGGGTTGGCATTGGGCAGGCCCGGCTGGTATGTCTGGTGGTGAGGATAGAATGGATGATGGGGCGGGAGCGTGGCCGTGGCAGTCGAGGGCGTCGACATGGCGGAGGTGCTGGTCGGGCCTGGCGTCGAAACGCTACTGCGCTCGCCGGGCGCGCGAGACGGGCGGCGCTGGGACGCCGACAGCACGTCTGCGGGCAGGTGAGGGCGCGGGGTGCGGTGTACGCCGTGTGCGCCGTGTCTGCGCGGTAGCAGGCCGGCCGATGCTGCTGGCGGGCGTCGTGCTGGCGTGCAGGCTCGCGGCGAGTGCGGCCGTGGTGAGCGCACGCAGTCCCAGCCCGTCGTCGAGGGCGGCCGGGCGGCAGGGCAGAGGCGAGGGGCGGCAGGCGGGCGCTCGCGGGCAGCGGGCGAGGGGGCAGAGGATACAGGCGACGGGGCAGGCTCTCGCTCAAGAAGGGCGCGCTGTTCTCATGGCAGAGCAGGTGGGCACATCGCAGACAGGGCAGGCGAGGTTTCCACAGACTCCGCAGTGATCACTCAGGCGTGCGGTCAGTGCGCTCTTGGACCGTCCGCGTCATTCGCCCACGCGAACCAGCAGAGGCGCGCCGAAAATCGTGCCCGGCGCTTTTTGCCCACTCTGCTGCTTTTTCCCGTCCTCAGAGACGTGTAGGTCGACGCTACGGCGCCTGGTGGCGAGTGAGGCGGGCAGAAGCAGAGTCCTCAGCCGTCGACTCACTCGTTTGCACGAGGACGACGGTCGTAGCACCCTCATTAACTCGGCCTGGGCGACCGGCGGAGGCCCTGGAGACGCGCTGCAACAAGCCAGCACCACGCCGTTTCCTGACCACTCCGCCGGCTGTTCCCACTCGCTCGCTCTCTCGCTCGCAGCAAACCCCTGGTGAACTGCAGTCCGGCACTGCTGCGCGGAACTACTGCGCGGGAAGTGCTGCGGTGCCCAGTCGTTAGCTGCTCAACCGTTGCCACAGCATCCCCAGCACTATCAACCAGCATCCTCACCACCACACCTCCAAACGTGAGATAATAGCTGACTACAGCGCACTTCAAGGCGTCCGGCAGGCACCCTCCTTCTTATCACAGCACCACCGCCTGCAGGTCCAGCGTCAGCCGGCACCCTCGCTTCCAGCCCTCCATCCGACACCAGCTCTGCATGGACCACCTCCCTCAGCGCTCCTGTCGCAGGTGCACTCCCCCAAAGTCCTTCACACGCCTACTGTCCAGGACTAACGGGGTTGGTCGCACACAGATGAGCACCTGTAACTCTTGCTGCAATGTGTACGAGTCACGTGTGCACTGTGATGCTGCTTTGTTTCAGCGGAGATATGGCAGGGCAAGGCCTGCAATCTACGTTCCCTGTAGTGTAGGTACTTGAAGTGTTTTGCGGAGCCGAATTGCAACGTCTCATGTGCACGGCTTGCCTTCCTGTGAAGCATGCTAGAGCTGCTGCAGGGTTCGAGCACGTTTCTCGGCTGCTGGCTATCTATGTCTTTTGCGAACGCATGCAGTTGGACCAAGGCTGGCAGCATCACCATTCTTGGTGTAGCCGCGCGACCTCGTCTCCGCGGAGCGACTTACCTTTGCACCTCCACCAATAACGCGCTTGTCAGCCTTGATCCCACGACGCTGCACGCTGGACGGTTCGCAACCGAGCTGTTGGATATTTCGTGTCTTGTGAAATAGCAGACTATATAACGGTATTCGAATCGAGCATGACGACCTGCACGCACCAGCTTTCCATGCAGTCCTGCGGATGCCGGTCTACCATCACAATCGCTCTTGGAGGTGCATTGTATTGCTGTACAACTCCACCGCGCGAGGTGTAGGTACCGATCATCCACGTCTTACCCCGCCCAACAATAAGCGAACAGAAAGTTCAGACAGCCGCCCAGGTTCCTTTTCCCACCTTCCCATACCGATGACAGATCCGAAAGTACGAAGATTCATAAGTCATAAGTCGTGTAACGTCGTCGTTTGAGGCGCTTGGTAAACACCTTGGGTCGATTGATAGGGACAGACAAGACTCAGGGAGTCGAGGGCATGTCAAGCGCATCGAAGTAATCCTCTACAAGCCGGCCGACCCGGTCGACGATAGCATCGACTTCCGCATCGGTGACATTATACGAGGGGGAGATCATGATGTGATCGCCGGTCACGCCATCTACAGTGCCCATTCCGGGGTAAACGTGGACCTCGTATGGGGGAGCCAGACCTGTTGGATTGTGAGCCAATTCTTCTGCAGCAGTGATAAATGGGCCTACCTCTTTCAAATATCTTCCAGTGCAGCTTCATATCAGCGGGGAAGGGCTCCATGGTCTGCTTGTCCTTGACGATTTCAATCTGCACTCATATTAACCCAATAGTTCTGGAAGACATTACTGTTGATACTTACACCCCAGAACAGGCCTACACCACGAATATTGCCGACATTCGGATGGTTACCCAGGCGCTTCTTGAGCGATTTTGACAGTCTGGCGCCCTTGTCTCTGACGTTTTGCAGCAAATCTTCCTCCTGGATAATCTTCTGAACCTCAAGACCGGCAGCGCATGCGAGAGGATAGTTCTGGAAGGTGTGGCCGTGACTGAAAGCGCCAGAGCCAGGACCAAACTCAAAGGCGTCATTCACTTTGGCATTAACCATCATCGCAGAGAGCTGCTGGAAACCACCGGCAAGGCCTTTACCAACGGTCTGAATGTCCGGTGCAACGCCATCTTTTTGCCATGCATGGAGATAACCAGTCCGACCCATCCCACACATGACCTCGTCGAAGATGAGGAGGACACCATAGCGGTCACAAACTTCTCTCATCGCGGCAAGATAACCATCTTCGGCTGGAACGCAACCAAGTGCCTGTAATTGGAGTCAGCATCCAATTCTTTGTCTTCAAACGGAGTAGGCATGGCCATTGCTTCAGGGCTTCAAAACTTACAGCGCCGACAACTGGCTCACAAATAAAAGCAGCTACATTCTTAGGACCAAGGTCTTTGATCTTTTGTTCCAACTCGTTCTTCAGACGTCCAACGTACTCTGGCACTGTTTCTCCCGGTCGAAGGCCTCGGTAGGAATAGCACGGTGAGATGTGATGTGTGTTGTGTGGTAGAACGCGTTCATACAGCTCTCGTCGAGATTTGTGTCCGCCCATGTCAAGAGCACCGAGGGAGGTTCCATGGTATGATCGGTCTCGAGCAATGAATAGTGTGCGGGTTGGCTCAGGGTTCGTCTTCTCTGTAGCATGATACTGTAAGGCAACCTTGTACGCTGCCTCACTGGCTTCAGTTCCTTGTGTCGTTGTCAGTAGGAACTATTGAACGCTTTTCTTATAATTACCTGAACAGTAGAAGACGGCTTTGGCCATTTTGCCGTCCGTTGAAGTGACCAGAAAGCGTGCAAAGTCTTCCGTGACATCCGTATCAAACATCGTGGACGAAATGTAGGAAATACCCCTTTTGAGAATCCTGATCATGGCCTGCTCTACGCGCGTATTAAGATGCCCAATGCCGGTCACTGCAGCACCTCCAGAAGCATCAATTACGTTCCAGCCATTTTCAAAATGGAGTGTCTGCGCTGAGGCACTTTTGATACGGTATGGTGTGCTCCTAACACTACGATTAAAGAGATACGGCCTAGTCGGAACCGTGGTGGGTCTTGAACTGCGACGAGTCATGACTCGTTGTGGTTTGCGTATAGCAGAAGGGGACATGGTTGCAGGTGGCATGTGAACGACTGTGAACGAAGAGTGTCTAGTATGCACTGTATGATCTGCAGCTGGTATATGTAATTATCAGTTAACGATGGTGTCTCGAAGTGAAGTAAGATGAATCAAATGAACGGTAAAACGGTCGGGCTTACACTCGCCTTTATACTGCGCTAGGGCCAATAGTAAGGGCGGGAGGTAATGCGATTGAGCAGCTGCCTTGTGAGAAAGCCCCGTTCGGTAATCATGAGAGCACTACCAAACTTTGGCACTCGGCACCCCGAGTGGTCTTGCTCGGGCCGTCCGAAACGTGCAGATCTAGAGCCTCGCTGCCCTAGATCACGATCCTTGCGGAGTCGCGATTCAATACACACGAGAACTGCACATCCGAGCAATTGCGGTGTGGGAGTGAAGCAAGTAGCATAGCCTCACCATTGAAGCTAACTCAGGGTACGGCGAGAGTCCAATCAAAACTGTCACTGCTTTGCACTTTCCAATTTCGACGCCCTTGGTATCCATTTCAAGTCGTTTGGTTGGAATGCACCAAACCCGATTACAGCGGCACAGATGCCGGCTCCACGAAGAATAAGCCACCATGTGGTTTCATGCATGTAATTTTGCTTGCAGTTAGCGGCAACAGCTGCATGCTGTAATCGACCAGGGCTTGATCGGAGTATATCTAACGTTGTCATCCCTGTTATAGCCATCCAATGCGGATCATAGTGGACGAAAATTCGGCCAATGGCCAAGAGCCGACCCCAGCGATCCGGGTACACTGCATACTTGCTACATGGAGGCGTAGGATGTCGAACATGGCCGTTGTTAGGGCTACCGACCTGCGTGCACAGGTTCCTGAATCAACCATGTTATTCTAGCCGAGAGATTTGTGTTGCGAGTTGGACGGCAGTCACAAGCGGGCGACAGTGTGCAGATGACTTGGTAAGAATGATCCGAACTGACCGCTTATTACTTACCCTAGGGAGGCCGAATCGTTACGGCACGGAGTCGACCGTGAGGAGCTAGTGGTGCTTGCGTTGATCCTGGAACGGGGCTACGAGTATGCCTTGACCTCCTTCTCCTTAGTAGCGTACTGGTACTCACTAATGTTGCTCCAGGTGACAAAGAACCGCTAGGGCGGGGGGACGAAAACGGAGTGCTGTCCTTCTAGAATCAAAAGCTCCGAATGTCTTGCGTCACTTCCCTTGAGCCTCTGATCACTTGCAGGGATAACACAAACTGACCAACGTGGTGATACATTCAGCGGGCAAATCAACCAGATAACCGGTCACGGTAGGAGGGGCGTTTTTGGTGGTGTAACAATGGGACGGTGACTGGTTACCGATGAGCGTGCAAGCCTCGTGGGCACCGGTTTGGCGGACTGGATACGAGGGCTCGTCAAGGAACCACTTGAGCTCGTTCGTGGCGCATCCAGTGGTGAAGGACAATCAAGCCAATGAACAGAGTCATGGGCCGCCCGGAACGTGGGTTGGGATGAATGCACGGGTTGATTGCGCGGCGTGGCTGCATGGACCATGGCCGAGGACGTTGAGATAGCCGCGATGCAGGAGGGCAAGGTGATTGGAAGCGGTGAAGAAGCGCGGTCCCAAGTTGGCCGGCAGTGGAGGAGGTTGACGAGAGGCCGTGCCGGCTGTCGATCACTCGGGCCGGGTTTGGGGCTTGGCGCTGCCGTGCCGACGTCCAAACTTCTTTCCCTGGCGAGGTGAGTCCCACGTCGCAACTTCCCCGCCAAGCATCTGAGCTTCCCCACATCAACAAACTAGCATCGGCGCTCGCAACTGCAACGCCAGACGCATTCAGAGCCAACTGCGGCCGAACACCGAGTACGAGTTCTGCTGCTGAAGCAATTGGCCTGTTTTGGCTGACATTGGCAGGGTGAACCTCGCCCACGGCCCACGATGAACCCCCGCATCGAGGAAGTCAGCGAGTCTGACAGCGACCCCTCCGAGATGGATATTGACGACATGAACGAGCTGCTCGCGGCCCGAAAGGTGGACGAGATCATTACCGCGCGCAACGTCCCCGCATCCGCCCTCCACCAGGACCACCAGGAGATGCTGCAGCCGCAAGGGCCGAACGTAAAGACTTCCACGGACCGTGAGAAGTCGAAACACTACCAGTGCCTGTACCCCGTATACTTTGACAAATCGAGAACAAGGGCAGAGGGGCGACGTGTGGGACAAGAGCTGGCCGTGGAGAACCCATTGGCGCGAGAAATGGCCGATGCTGCAGCAAGCCTTGGACTGAGCACTGTCTTCGAACCTGACAAGACTCACCCCAAGGACTGGGCGAACCCTGGACGGGTACGCGTCTTGCTCAAGAAGGATGGCAAATTGACGGACCCAGATATCAACAACAAGCACCACCTCTACATCCTCATTGCACAGTACCTGAAGCAGCACCCCACGCAGAGGAACACACCGTTCAGACTGCCCATCCACGGTATGCCCATACCAAAGGAGATGCCAGAGCCTGCCGTTCCCAACGGTTGGAAGCTTAACAAGATCCTGCCACTTCACTCGCCCGCTATCACCGGAGGTGGCGTGTCTGAGAACTTCCTGCAAGACATGATGGCTGAGATGCAAGGACAGATTGGAGGACCCGAGAGCGGCGCGAGCAGCGGCACCGAGAGCAAGAAAAAGAAGGACAAGAAGAAGAAATGAAGAACTGGGTGGTCCAACCTGAAGCAACACCAGCACACTGCCGACCAGCACGATTGAGTCCTGTAGTCCTCAGGCCATGGTTTACCAGCCGAGCACACGACATAGTGCAATCTGAGGCTGAATTGGCATCTGTCAATACAGCATGTGGTACGACAGTGCCCGCTATAAGAAGGGCGGCGGCACACAGAGATATACGATCCAAACTCAACGCAATACCCCGCCACACAATTCTTCAATCACTATTTCGATCATTCATATAGTTCCCGTGACGCCTTTCATATCTTCAAGACACCTCTCGCTAATCTAAAGATCGCATCCTACAGCCCGCCACAAGGGCGCTCCTTCTACTACGCAGCAGCGTATTCCGTATCGCACCTGCATCCCAGCAGCAGAACGATTGGTACCTCAGGGCGTTTGTTGTGGCGCCTGCATGACCTCTGTGTAAACACCCTTCACCTAGACTTTTAGGGACTGGCAGGATCAGTGAAGGTTACATATGTCTCTGATGGCCAGCCTCAACTGGTTCCCAGCGCAGCGGTACGGCGTTAAACGCGCCTGGTTGCCTGCAAGCCACCAACATCGACCATGCGCCGCAATTGCTTGCCACTGCAGAATGAAATACCACGTGGCACTAGCGTCTCATCCCGAATCCCCGTCATTGCAAAATATGAAGAGCTGGGCCTACGGTTTATCTTCTTCGACATGGTAGAAGTCCCGGCCCGAGTATCACAGTCTACGGCCCCGTTTGCTGGCCGACTCGCCTTCAGAGACATACCCTGGGAACCCGCTAAGCGAGGATCTTCTCGTCAGTGAATCTCATTCGACCGTCACTTCTTCAAACACGACCCGTACTTTGCTCTGATTGACTGGTCACTTTTTCATGATCAATTTCGCCGCTACTGTGCCGCGGAGAACTCTACCCTTATGCACTGGGTAAGGGGGCTGCTTGCGCCTTCAGCAGGGTGCCCTTTGCTAAATTTTAACTCCAAATAATGCATGCCTTGGGTCGGAAAGGATAGAGCAATCCCTGCCAACACGAGCATGGGGCGGCGATGCGAAATCCCCTTTGGGGGCTGCGCATATCCGACAGTGGACCACGTCTCCGGGCCTTGATCTGGACGATGGCATCTCGGGCAGTCCGAAACGATGGTTCCAGCTGATCATAGTACTTTTCAAGCGGTGTACCTGCCAAGCACCCCGGGCGATAGGTGCATTCCGTCGGGTAACAGACGCACTCCAGAACGTACTACAAGGTATCGACATGACAACAATATGCCGGCATTGATACCCATCCATAGGGATACATACTCGAAAGTATTCCGGCACCCTCGCTGGATTTATTTGCCTTTTTTGTGCATCACGCTCCGGTTTCAACTTTGCTTAAGCCTGCACACGAGATACCGAACAGAGGAGCGGCATGTGGACTTGCTAGCACAGCACTACTCTTTCAGGTTTCCACCGATCCACCAAGCTGCACGATCCTTACATGCTCACATCCGCCATACGCGAGCCCTGCGACATCATACTAGCGTCATGAATCACCTGAACGTGCCTCGGTTATGTACTCTTTGCAGCCTCATAGCCTGATATTGCAGAATAACGCTGCCCGGAAGACTTCCGCTTCGTGGTTTGCGAGCGTCGTGGCCTGATACTGCACGTGCAGAATGCTGTGTAACCACGACTTACAAAACCTAGCCAACGGCCTCGACTCTGGTACTGCACGTCAGCAAACACCGCATTGTTACACAACATTAGCAGCATGCGAACAGCACGTTCCAGAATCTTGCTAACCGAAATCGTACTGCATGGTGGAATCGGATCCGGATCGGCCGACCATTGTTAACGGGGAGTGACCCAACAAACCAAAACTGCCGCTTCACGTTACACAGCATGTGGGTATAGCCGAATGGACGGAAGCGTTAGGAATCATGGATTATATCATCGACTGGGATTAGAGACTAAGCTCGAGCGACGCGCTATCAACGGAAAGCATCAGAAGCCATCTTCGGCATGCCGATAAAGTAGGAAGGGAAAGAGTATGTAGTAAGAAGTGAAATCCCGTGAAATGCCTCACAATCGGCCCTTCTTCACCGTCATTGTCGTTATGGCTTGCATGCGCAATCCTTCGGTAGGATCAGCACCCCGACACCTCCAATCCTACACCGGGAAAGAAAATGGTCAGGCTGCGTGTCGACCTTGCGTCCCGTTCCGTTTCTATTCTGCTCATGTCATGCATATCCTTACCGGGACGTTTCTCCGGTTCCAGTGGAACAAGATTTCCTCCGCCGGGATGGCTTCTTAGACGGAAACACCAGCCTGCTGAGCAAAACCGAGACGGGGAGTGCCGGTGGAAACATCGTGGATGACGTACTTGCTCTTGAGGAAGATGTCGCCGAAGATGTTGAAGCCAATGCCCGCGTTGGTCTGGATACCACCGAAGCAGGTGCTGGATCCGGTGGTGAGAGGGGCGTAGTTGATGAACTTTCCGGGTACGGTCTGGGCAACGCCGCCGACGGTGATGGAGAAGTTGGGCAGAGTGGTGGAGCAGGGGAACACGTAACCACCCTGTGTGTTATCGACCTTGGCGCCGGTGACCTTGGACCAGTAGGCCTTAGCGATGGCGGCGTCGATGTAGATCAGAGTTGTGCCGGTATCGACGATGCCGGCAATGCTGGTCTTGACGGCTGCGGCAGAGCCGACCGAGTAGCCGGTTGCGGAGAAGCCCCAGAAGCCCTGGCTGGAGTCGACATTGACGTAGGTGATGGCACCGGTGTACTTGGTGGAGTCGATGAATCCGAAGTCGTAGGTACCAGCAGCGTGGTACTTGAGGTTGACAGCGAAGAGCTGCTTAGCAAGCGAAGACTTGACAGAGTCGAAGAAAGTCTTCTGGGGGGTGGGGGAGACGGTGTTGATCGAGCTGAAAGCAAGACCGAGAAGACCGTCGGTGTCCTGGTCCTGTGAGAACTGGGCAGAGACCGATGTAGCGGCCTCGACAGCCTGGGAGGTGGCAGTCACACCAGCAACGGTGACCTTATCAGCGTAGACCTTGCCAGACGCACCGGAGCCGTCACCGTAGGAGATCTTCCATGAGTAGCCGCTCTTGAGCTTGGAGGCATCGACCTTATAGTAGTCGTGGCCAGCAAGCTGGGAGGAGGCCTGGAGGGAGGAGAAGACCCAGCTAAGTGATTGTTAGCATCAGTCCAAAGCTAAATCGTTACGGTTCTACTTACAGGTCGGCAGATCCAGTATCAAAGTCAAGGTTGACAGTGGTGGTACCGATGGTGACAGGGCTGAGGTAGGACGAGTCGTAGTCGTCGCTGGGGTTGGCGGGCTCAGAGCCGTCAGCGGCAGCAGCAGCACTGACAGTCTTGCAAATGTTAGTATGAGCTCTTCTATTTTATTTGTCTTTAAGTGGTACATACGTTGGCACGTGCGTCGGCAGCAGTCTGGATGTGCTGAGGAACGGCCTTGCCGAACTTGCGCAGGGTCTTTGCAACCTGGCCAGGGCCGTTCTTCAGGTGGATGTTGTGCTTGACCTGCTGAACGGAGAAGGCATCGCGCTTCTGGACGGGTGTCGCAGCAACAGCGCTGGTCAGGGCAAGAGCCGCTGTGAGGAAGGTGAAGGAAGGCATGTTCGATAACCGGTGAAGAAACAGGGTAGATCTAGAGCGAAGGAATGGTAGATCGAAGTGATGCCGATGAAGCCTGCTGGAGGATGAGTTCCAAGACGTGGATTCTGACTTGGCTTTATAACAAGCATTGCCGTGGTCGTGGCATGCAGTGATGCGGTCCCTATACGCACAAGCCTCATCGTCACCGCACACGATACGCCAACACCAGGTGGGGCGATACACCTTCGCAATTAAATTAAGCAACCACTCCCAGCTTGGCAGGTACCTTGGTATCTGGGGGTTGAATGATCGACGGGTCGATATAACCTTCTGTTCTAGGTCGCGCTCCGGACGAGAACAGAAGCCCAATAGTAGCACATGATGTTAGAACTTGATTACTACCCTTGAATTACGGCCTTGCGACAGATGTTGATGGTGTTGCGCGACTGTAGGCCCGAAGACAATCAGTTACATTCCTAAATAGGCGCTGGCTGCTGGACAAATGGGTAGTCGCGACGATCCTCGCGAATGGCGTAGTCGGTAGTGTCCGGCTAATACTTCTCTGTACTGGAACGTACAAACCGGGACGGGAAGGTGTCGAGCTTATCACCCTTCGATTGGTGCGTTGGTAGATGAAAAGGCGCCTGGACATAGTCGTGGTATGATGGAAGAGGCCACATCCGCCATGGTGTTGCAGGAGATAAGCCACGCCAACCAGTCAAGCATCAAATATCGACGAGTGAAGCCTTGCCCCTTCACACCTGGCACGGTGCACCTCGGCATCCAACAGCCACAGCCGCTGGGGACCAGGATGGATCGACGTTGAAACCGCACATGTGCGGAGATGACAGTGGAGTTGACGAAGCCTCTCTGTTTCATTTCGTTTCGACACGGCCCGCGCGGCCTTCTGTGGAGCTGGCTGCAAGCATTGTGTTATGCATATCGTTCAATTGCGACGCAAGAGACGGCATTGACTGTGATGATTACGATGCGCATTGCGAACTGACCTGAAGCCATAGCCCGGTGCGTGCTAGGCTGCTTCAACATGAGTGGTTACGCGCCGTGATAGATCCTGGTCCTTAAGACAGCGCGTACTATGTCACACCGTGACAGCGGGCGTAGCTGTTTCAGGGAGGTGGCAAAGGTGGCAGAAGCATTGTTTCTCGTCTACACGGTTGACGAGGTCATGGGAGTCGAGATGTCGAGATCGCCTCACCAAGCTAGAGTGCAGCAATTAGCCAAGCGGGTCCATGGTATCCACACCAAGCCAATCACATCAAGCAAAAGGGTTCAAAAGCACGGTCGTGCGTTCAACGTTCGGCCACACAGATGCCGTCGATTCGACGGTACTTCTAACCTGCCTCTTCTGGTCGTGGCTTCCATGCAGCCCCAACTTCAGCCCTGTCTTCTGTCCCAAGCTCCGGACTTCTGCACCGGCGCGCATTCTCAAAGAGGAGGGTATCAAGCAATGGCGTCAAGCTTTCTCGAGGCTTGGCTTGGATCGCATTGCAGTCAATGTCACTGACGTTATGGAGGTGGTCAAGCAATGTCGTGCTTATCTTTGAAAGCTTCGCGACTCTTGCCGGACTTTGAGAAGATCACCTTCCTTTCGCGGTACCGAGCCAAGCTTACCTTCTCAACGTTCAGGTGTAAGGGTGCCTAGCCCTGGAGCTACACGAGGATTTGCATATCAAATCTAGCTGGGTTGGCCGACGGCCAATCGAGCTGATTAACATTGGAGAATGATGTGCGCGCTACACTTTATGCATGATTCAGGTCTATCACTGCCAGACGCGGCCGACAAAAACCCTCGTCTTTGGGTATTCCGTTCTTCCTTTTTCTAGTCCCTAACGCCATCTGATCAACGCTGAGGGGATGTGCAAGCTACTCGGCAGTATCCGCACTCCCCTTCACTGCGCCCTCTAGCTGCTTGAGTGCGCTGCGATAAGCCTTCTTTTTCCCGTCGCCCGTAACATCCTTCTCCTTCCAGTCCATGCGAATGACTTTCTTGTCTCCCCTCTTTATGTTCTCACCTGCAGCAACCTGCTTCCAAAACCACGCAGCCTCGGTCTTGGAGAAGAGCGTCAGAGCCTGACCAGACTTGTTCGCTCGTGCTGTTCGCCCCACACGATGCACGTAACTTGTGATGCTTGTCGGCATATCGTAGTTGATGACATGCGTAATGCTGGGAATATCGAGTCCTCGCGATGCTGCATCGGATGCTATAAGTATTTTGACATCGCCGGTGTTGAATGATTTCAACAGCCTGCGAGCAGCATCAGCTGTGGATGCACGCGTCATAGTCTTCATGTACTTCCTGAACGATGGCTCGAGCTCTGAGAGTAGATGTGATAGACGGGACGCGCTCTCGGTACTCTTCGTGAAGATCAACACTCGGCTGTTGTGACTTGCGATCGACACATGCCCCTCTCCCGCGGATTCGTCTTCTGAAGACGAATCGGAACCAGAGGAGTCAGAATCTGGGGAATCCTGGTTCGCGGAGGACTTGATCCCAGTAAACACGTAGTTTAGAAGGGCATGCAACAGGTGCAGAGGCTTGTTCGCACCGTCATTGACAGGGGCTGCGTATTCGTCGAGGGTCGAAGGAAGCTCAAATACGTTCTCTTCGCTCTGTAGCGGCTGATCTTCTGTGCTCTCGTCCTGCACGACTACAAGCTTTGGGCGTCTAAGCTTCAATGTTCCAAGCTTGGTTAGGTCTTTCTCCATCGTGGCACTTAAGACGATCTTGGTTAGCTGCCTGCGAGTGGGCAGGGCGACAGACCATAGGGAACCGTTCTCGCGCTCCCTGAGACGTTCTTGGGCACTCATGAACTCGGGCGATGTGTCGCTATGCAATGCGTTCATCAAAACGCTAGCCCAGCCTTGAAAGTTCTGGTTCAGCAGTTGGTCCGCTTCGTCGATGACGAGCCAGCGCACAGATTTCAGAAGGAAGCCAGTGGTGTGTTCGATGTGCTCCACCAGTCGCCCCGGAGTACAGATGAGTATGTCTACGCCTGAGTCGTAGCGAGGGATATGATCCTGAGGCATGCTCATCAAATCCTCTAGCATGCCGCTCTTCTCAACAAAGCCCGTTGCTAGTTGCTGGGACGCCTGTGCATGGAGCTGCTTGGCCTTTCCTGGGTTGTATTGCGCTCGCAGTTTGACGAGTTCTTTCTGCTCCGTCGCCAAGGGTACGCTGCCCAACGCTGTGCCAACTTTAATCTTTGTCCCGGCACATAGCTCTTCGGCGACCTGCAGAGCTTGATTGACAAGCTGTCGACTAGGAACTACAATCACTGCAGATAACATTGGAGCTGCCTGGTCCTTTAGCGCTTCAATTATTGGCAGAAGATACGCCATAGTCTTTCCTGATCCCGTCTTCGCAGAGACGCAAATGTCGCCCAAGTGTTGCTCGAAACCATTATGCAACATGGGCAGCAAAGCAGTCTGAACGGCAAGGGCATCCTTGAAACCCAGCTTATGCAGCCTCTTAACATAGTATGGCTGTGTTCCGAGTTCTTCAAATGGTGTTGTCTTTGCGGCTTCGACAGTGATGGGCTGGGCAAGCCATGAGGGCAGAGTCGAGAAGGTCGGGGCAAATTCGGGCTCTGGTACGGGTGCAGGCTGTGGCATAGGCTGGAGGTCTTCATCGTTTGATCAGCACTCGTCCTATACAAGGCCAATCCAGTTTTGCTTACCGTGAAGCTCCTCCTCCGGCTGTTGAGCTTGGTCTTCCGTGCCCTCCTGGTCCTTCTTTACTTCCGCTAACCTTGACGCCTTCTCAAATTTCGAGAGCACAGCCTTGTGCTTCTTCGAAACCTCTTCATTTTGCTCGTTTTGCTCATTCTGCTCTTCAATCGCTGCGCTCTTCCGCTTCTTAGACTTCTTGCTCGACTTCGGTGTTTCCGCAGCTACATCTTCCATGACGACGTCTTCCTGAGCTTCTGCTGGTATCACGACTGCCTCCGCGGCGGTCGTCCGCTTAGACTTCTTCTCTTTCTTGGGCGGCGCAGCTTCAGGCGAGACGGCCACTGGTGAAGGCGCGGGCGGTGCCGACTGTTTCTGGGTCGCCGTTGTGGGTGGCGCAAAGCGCTTGAAAAGGGGAGCCGGCATTTTGCAGGCTGAAGGTATTCGGTGGTCTGCGATTTCCAGCTCGTTGCTGAAATTCTGGGCCAAGACAAAAAGATCGCGGAGGTTGCAGCGCCAAACGCCGATCACCAATGACGCGCTTGCACATGCTCTCGCGAACGCGACAGCTTCTGGGGTGATTCGACACCTCGACGCTAATTTATCGAACAAATACCATTGCGAGCTGGGCATGTCTGCGCCATCTGGCTCTTGTAAAGGGATTCGTCCTCACACGTCGCCAACATGCCGTACAACATCGCGTAGGTCCTGCCAACTGGCCGCTGAAGCAGCTTGCTAACAAGCAACAGTATGGTCAGCGACAACTTCTACCCTCAGCCTGGTATGAGATATGTCTGGAGCTCTTGAACTGTCTTCTCATGAAACGTAGGAGGTGTAGAGAGTCACATGTACCAACTATCCACCGTGAGGATCCTGCATTTCTCTCACTACCCCTCGGCTCACCATGCCCAGAAACTCATCGATCGTGGTCATAAAGTCATAGTCATTACCCACGCGTATGCCGGCCGAACAGGTGTCCGATACCTCACCAACGGCCTCAAGGTCTACTACGTGCCCTTCTTCATCATCTACCGCGAGACCGCCTTCCCGACCGTCTTCTCCTTCTTCCCCACGTTTCGCAATATCGTGATACGCGAGCGAATCGAGATTGTCCACGGCCATGCTAGTCTCAGCAGCCTGTGCCATGAAGCTATTCTACATGCCCGCACTATGGGGTTGAGGACCGTCTTTACCGACCACAGTCTCTTTGGCTTTGCTGACGCAGGCACTATTCTTACGAACAAGCTCTTAAAGTTCACATTGAGTGACGTGGACCATGTTATAGGCGTTAGTCATACGTGGTATGCCAACATGACCAGTCAAACTAGTGGCTTGTACTGATATTCGGCAGCAAAGAGAACACCGTCCTCAGAGCGTCCCTAGATCCATCTATGGTCTCAGTCATACCGAACGCGGTTGTCGCAGAAAACTTCCGTCCGCTTGCACAAGACTCTCACGATTCGAAGCATCGAGCTATACCCGGCCCTCGACAGACTCTTGGGCCTGATGATATCATTACTATAGTCGTCATTTCTCGACTGTATTACAACAAGGGCACCGACCTCCTTGTAGCATCCATACCTCGCATTATCGCGGCGAATCCTAATGTCCGTTTCATCATCGCTGGCAACGGGCCTAAGGCCATCGATCTTGAGCAGATGATTGAAAGAAACGTACTGCAAGAGAAAGTTCTCATGATGGGTCCAGTTCGTCATGAAGAAGTACGGGATGTTATGGTCAAGGGTCACATATACCTCCACCCGTCGCTTATGGAGGCATTCGGCACAGTTATCGTCGAAGCCGCATCTTGTGGTCTGTACGTAGTGTGTACTCGAGTTGGTGGTATCCCTGAAGTGCTCCCTACTCACATGACGGAATTTGCAGCACCTGAAGAAGACGAAATTGTTGCTGCGACGGGACGCGCAATTGCGAAACTTCGTCAAGGAAAAGTTAGAACAGACTTGTTTCACAACCAGGTGAAGCAGATGTATTCATGGACAGACGTTGCACAACGAACTGAGAGAGTATACGACGGCATCAGCGGTGTAATACGGCACGACGAATTCTATCAAGGTGCAGGAGCCGCCGGAGTATGGAGTGCGACACGAGGACGATCTGGTGTGCAGAGCTTCGCGCTCATTGAGCGTTTGAAGAGGTACTATGGCTGCGGCATCTGGGCTGGCAAGCTCTTTTGCCTTTGCGTCATTGTCGATTATCTACTTTATGTTCTCCTAGAGCTTTTCGCACCAAGGTCTAGGATTGATATCTGCAAAGACTGGCCAAAGAAGGTGCCCAAGGAGACGAAAGAGAAAGAACTTGATACGACTAGAGAGAATAGCAGCCTCACGAGGAAGAAGAGTAGCCGGTACCGTCGCGAGAAGAGAGATGAGCGAGAAGACATCTGACGGGCACCTATCACCAGCAATGAACAACGAGATGCACCATGACAATGGAGAACAGTTCTTTATTGTGACTTCGACTACCGTTGAAGTATGGGTATAGCGCAAAACTATCTACACCAAGCATGCGCCGAATTAGGAAAATCAGGACCACCTACGCCTCCAACTCCAGAAAATGCTCTGTACAAACTATCAAGCCACCACAGCGCGCTTAAACCATCACCGTTTATGCGTAGAACCAGTACTCAGCAGCGTAGTCGACACTGAAACTGCCTTGGACGCCCTCGCATGTCTTAGGTGCGACACCTCCAGCAGTGTTTATCCGGTAGACCTCCTGGAAGTCGCCATCAAGGTGGACAAGCTTCAACCACGGGACGCTACCAAGACCGTTGGGCCCAGGGCTAGCATCCTTGGGCGCAGGCGTCTTCGAAGTGGCATTGACAAGGACAGAGCCAAAGTTGACTTTGTCGGTCTGCAGCTTGAAAAATGGAATACCCTTTTCGGTGAACTCGTGGTGGCCAGACAGTCTGCCCTCAGCGAGCTTGTTCTTGGGGATGGCGTAGCCAAGGGCGATCCTGGTGACTGATGCAAGCACAGCAGGGGCGCGGACACCATCGCAAGTCGCGTTGAAGAGCGAGGCTACTGCGCCGATTGCCTTTGGTGCATCGGTCGCGGCGGCGGTTGCGCATGTGTAGTTCTGTACACCGCGACCGACGGCGATGTGGGCGAGCTTGAGGCCGGCGCCAACAGCTGGGAGGCCTGATGCCTCTGGGTTGTGTTAGACAGGTTTCAATAGAAGAGTAAGCAGGCGAGCTTACCTGCAGGAAGAGCAGCGTTCGACAGATCGCATGTGGCACTGGATCGATCCATCTGATCAATCATACGAGGAGAGATTGCATTTCTCGGGATGAGCGCTATGGACTCGATAGTGTTCGTAGGTGCCGCGAAGATAGTGGCAGGCGCAAGGGCCAGGACGAGCGAGAGCACGTTTGTGAAGATCATTGTCGAAGTCGTGGATGTGTCTTGGTGTGAAGGATCGTTGCAGTGATATCGTACTACCGTCGACAATGTGGTGGTATTATAGTCGATTCGTCTTTATACTGTCCAGGTGGCTTATGGACGATCGTCTCGAAATAAAAACGCAGGGTAATCCCAACTTTCTCGGCTTGCTTCCACGCGTGGTATGCTGTCGTAAGAAAAGAAGCTGCAAGTGCGCGTTTCTTACTGAGACCAACAGACAACCAGAATAGAACCGAAGAAAATAAGCACAGCGGGGAATCGATCCAACAAGAGAACACTGTTTTGAACTTTGGCAAGGCGAGTGAAGAAGTAGTCACCCCATTCACGACCGCCGCTTTCCTATATAACGAATCTCTTCCTTGCCTGCCACGCACACGACTCTCCAGCGCGTAGACGGTAGCTCTCGACGTTTCCTACAGCCGCCTGTCCCACTCGCCAGTCGAAGCGACGCGCAGGGGTGCTGTTGTTTCGAGCGCTGACGCCCAATCACTGCATTTAGCTATGTTTAGACCCTTGGAGCGGCGGCTCGCTAGATTGGCGAACCATCTTGATACAGCATGGCTCCCGCTGGAGGCCCACTACAGCGCCTGATTGGGCTATTTTGGGGCGTTTAATTGCGAGGTTGACGGTGGGGAAGAGATGCGCATTTAGAGTGCTGATGAGAGGTTGAAGCCGGCAGCGATGTTTCCGGGAGGCTGGGGACGTGCTATGAAAATCACATTGTGAATCGTGCTGATCCTCTCTCTACTGGGCGATGCGATCGCTGACGCAAGACATGCTTTGTAAAGAAAGCTCACCCGCAGATGTGTGCTTGCGCATGTCTTCGGTCTCATCGCACTCGGTCGCATGAACAGCAAACGCAGACGCAGCAGTCTGCAAGCTGCAACCAAGACCTACGCGTCCTTCTGACTACAGTACAGCACACCCTCCAAGACTGACCATATGCGACAAGGCCAGCAACCGCCCTCGGCCCCTCACATGTTTGCGAGTCAAGTGATGTCCTCGCATTCTTTCTCTCTTCCACTCTCCCCGCCATCCCGCAGAGCCGCCCGTCACACCTGCCAACCACCGTTGCGCAACCAAGTTTGCTGGGCGAACCTATCCTTCCTTCCAATCCCGCCCCCCAATACCGGGTAGTCGGCCAGCTGGGACTGTCCTTAATCTCTCTATCTTTAGTAGATTCCACGTTCTGGAAGTGGGCGAAAAGGCAGTAAATTGACCTCGTTTGGGTGGTGGACCAATAGGATGCTCTTCACTGCTGGCGGGGGTACGGCCAATGAGAAGAGAGGAGTTGAGTGCGACTGTAGGCGCCGCGGCGTCGCGATTGGCAGATCTTGGACGGCGTTTGGAAATCCGGCATTGCGTCGAGAGCGCGAGGGAAATTGGTGTGTGTCGCGTGCAAGGTGTGAAGCAGGTTTGTTAGGAAGGCGTGTTGAGGTGGCAAGTCTACGTTCAACTCACATTGGTGGATCGTTAACGATACTGGGGACGACAGCAGCGGTTCGACTATGGAAGATGTTAAGACGCATGTGGAAGGAACAATTGAGTGGCTGAGAGAGTATGAAAGAGTGGCGCGAAGGTGTAGAGAGGTCGACAGCTGGGTGAGTGAACAACAGTTCAGATTGAGCATCTCCGGACACACTACGAGAAACTGGAAGTTCATTGGTAGCTTGACGCTTTTCATTATAGTTTCGCTGATTCGCTCATATGTGCAGATATCGAATCCATTCCCCAGTATCTCTCATTAGCTGTGGCTTGCTCGCCAGCGCTCTGTCAGCAGTCCAATCCCATCTCAGTACGTGGATCTTCTCAGGCCTCTCAATCTCCTTTCGGTCCACGAATATTAGTCTCTTAGCACTTCACCTAGTAGTCCACGATTTTGATCCTCCTCCTCAGCGCCTCCGGCAACTCCTCTTTCTTGACCAATCCCATGCCTACTAGATCTCCCCAGACAAACATGGCCCGGTCCTGAGCATAGGCAAGGTAATCGAACTCCTCATCATCCTGCGATTTGAACAAATCAGTATCCTGGTCCAGTGCGGGTTTGGTCTCCTCTGGCGTTGGCTCCTCCTTGGTACTCACGGCCGGAATCTTCTCCTCTTCTGCTTCTACTTCGACCTTGACGTCGGACGTGGCGCCATCGAGGGCTGCGGCGGTAGGGTTCTCGGTGTTGCCGTTCGCTACGCCTTCTGCTGCGTCGAAGTTAGGCAGGCCAGGGACGTGGGCCTGGACGATTCCCCAGGCTACCCACATAGCTGAGTTGGCGATGCGCCAAAGCTTCGTCTCAGCCATGAGCCTGCGAGCCTCTTCTTCAGTGTTGCGTTCGGCCTGGGCCTCTTGCTCCTGGTAAGATTGTCCTGGTGGGGCACGTGAGTCCAGCATAAACGCAGAAATGGTACTAGGAGCAGCCGTGGCAGCGAGGGCGGTAGTACTAGCAGAGGTGGGAAGGGGGCCAAGGTGAGGTGTGGGGGGGTTAGAGGAGGCTCCGCCGGGGGTCTTTAGGCCTGGAGTATGCATAAGATAGGCGCGGATGAAGCGGTGTTGCTCCTCGAGGGTGGGGTAGTATTTGTCGGCACATGCCCATGGATAATCAGGGTCATGGTAATTGTAACACCACTCGGTCTAAATATATTAGTGGCAAATCATTTGAGAGGGTAAGACTCGGGGAGTAGTAAAAGTATATCTTACAAAGTGGTTTGCAAACTCCATACCAGGGACGTTTGCATTCGAGTACTCGAAGTCGATGACCACCAATTGCTTGTGCTGGTTGGCTGGCAGCAAAAGGGGCGATTCACCCTCGGGCATCATGCGGAGGATGTTACCATATTGTGTCTGTGATGCGGTCAATGATTAGATCTTTCGTGAGCGGTTGTCATAACTTACGTCGTTGTGTGCAAACACCATGCGCTCGTTGATCTTCTCAATCCCGCCGTACTGCTCCTCAAGCCACCTCCTGTACTTTTCAATCATCTGTCTAAAGACTGGCCATTCGACGCCGCAGACCAAGCCCCGCTTCTTCCAGCGATCGGATGCAGATGTGATGGGTGCATCATCACCTTCGAGGATTTGCTGGTCAAGCCAAGTGACAACTTGCTCGCAGCGGTCTACCCACTTATCCCAGTTCTGCCAGACGAACGGCCCGGCTTCGCGCTCTGATTTAAGAAGCTCGATACCCTCGTGGAGTTCTCGCATACGCTTGGCAATCTGTTTGGATGTCTCAGGGACCCGCAACTCCTTGAAGGTGAGTGGTTTTGCATGGAAAAACTCCTCAAACCGACCATTCTTAAAGGTACCAAGCATGCGAGGGCCGATACGTTTGCGCCCAAGGCGTTGCAAGATCTGGAGTTCAGACTCGCGGTCGATGAGGTGCTCTACCTGGGGACCGTAGATGCGAAGAAGAAGCTTCCTACGACAGGTGTTAACTAATGTTTGCCGGGACTTCGTCTTGACTTACGGTGGCGGATTCTTTGGCACAGGCACACCATCTGCGCGCTCTTGCGTAGACTTGACGTTCTTGGGAGGAGATACAACGTAGACAGCGTTTGTTAGAGCACCGCTTAGCCTTTGAACGTCAATCTCGTCGTGTTGCTCCATAGTCACTCTTCGCCAGCCCTTCAGCTTCAGAGTGTGTGCTAGACGGAGGATCTCGTATCTGAAGGTGGTCCATGCCTCTTTCTCCTTCCGTCTCCTTCTTGCTGAATCCTCACTCTCCGGCTCAGAGTCTTCATCGTCAACACTGTATGCCATGGTCTTTGAATTGTCAAGTATGACGTCGCAGCTCGGGACCAGTTGGTCAATGGAGTCAAAATAGTCCGAATCCACTGAGATGGCCGAGTGGCGTTTGAGTCCTGTTGACATACGGCGCACGTGATTGAGCTTTCTCTTCGCATCGGCGGGCGTTATGTTGAGCGTTTTTTCTAAAATACCTGCCAGCTGATCTAATGCAACCGACCCATCGGACGAGTCAGAGTCGCTTCTACCTCGCGAAGATGAAGGCACGCTGAGGTGTTCGTTGGAGCCTTGCTTAGACTCCTCAGCGCTTCGGGCATCTTTGGCAGCCTTCCGCTTCGCTTTGCGTGTCGCGCGCCTCGTGCGCTCTGACTTGAGCCAGCCATGAATGTGCTTGACTAGTCGTTCGTGTGTATGGGCATGATGTTGTGCATCAGTCGAGCTTTCAGAAAGTAAAGAGGTGAGGGGCAGGTTCCCATCTTTTACTTCTCCGCTCTGGGTTTGAGTCTTGAACGAACCCATTTGCTCGATTGAGGGCCTGCCAGAGAGTCGCTTGCCGCTGATGCTCGCTGGGTAATGCCTGGAGGGTCTGTCAAGATCGAGGTAGTCTTTCTGCTCAATCTCTTTATGCTTGGCGATCATGAGTGGGGAGATGCCTTCATCAGGAAACGATACGACTGTGAGCGTTGAATAAGCGAATGTTCAAATTGTTGCGTTGGTAGTATCATGTTGCTAAGGGCTCAAATTTCTGCAGCGGTTTTCACAATTTTGCATGCAGCGAATACTTCTCTTGTCTGCAACATATTGCTCATCACATTGACGAACAATCTGCATTCTTCTGCAGAATCAAATTGCAGTTGAGCAAGTGAAGTACAATCTGCACCAGGACTGAAGATGCAGAGCGACATTTCGAGTTGAGCCCAGAACAAAACAGAAGAAGCATCGTGAAAGACATAAAGTCGGTGCATGCATTTGGCAGGTGGTACCGGGCTTGGTATGGGGAGGACGAACCTTTGGTAGGGGCGCGGGGTGACGTGCTTCCCTCCACGGCGTTGCTGCGAGGTAGCTCCGCCGTGTCTGCTTGCTTATTGGAGGATGACATGGTCGTCGGAATGGATTGCACCAATAGGCCGGGTAGGGATAGCTGGAAGGTCTTCCGAGGATTACAAACACTCAGGCGTAGGAGTGAAATTGGAAACAGCCGTTCGTAGTGTGCGTAGGATGGGAGCTGGTGTTGGTGGCAGGGGCGTTATCGATTGCTGTAGACTAGAGGGCCCACGTGCCAAGTTTGGTTGGGCTCGGGGCTGCGAACGCTCTTGGGGCAGGCGAGAGAAAATTTGAAAAAGAGCATACGGCTTCAAGTTTCTCAAGGATAGCTGAGGCTTGTATTACATTCTGGTTGGAAACGTGGCGTTTTCATCAGCCTGATTTGCACATGCTTGCCATCGCGTACGCGTGCGGCTTTGCGAAGATCCAGGGTCATGCGAGCGCAAACCTTGGCGATCTACGTCAGGCCTGAGCATCCCCTAGTGCCCCATGGTCAAGTTTTTTGGTGCGACAGTTGCGTTATTGCTTGCGAGGAAGACGTGTGCCTTCCTTATAGCTTTGTGATGACTTTACAGCATATCTGTCTACTCGGAGCTTGCTGTCAACAGCTCACTCGTACCCTAACGCCGCGCTAAGATGCTAATAATGACATTAAACAATGACTGTCTAGTCCATTGTACACAAAATTGTCCATGAGACATTGTAGTTACAGAAATTGAAGATAGAGTACAATCCCACTGCACGCGCTCATATCACTGCCCATTCGACCGTTTCCAAGGCAAGCCTGTGAATATGTTAGTTGCTGTATTTGATTACAAAGTGACTGGATCACTTACAAGACTAGCAAAAGCGTGCTAGGTAGGATCCAAACAACGTAGCTTTGGAAGAGGATCTTTGACATTGCACCCATGTAGACATTGTTGATCTGGCAGATCTGTGCCAGTTGCAGCGCAGTGGGTGCACCGCTGAGGAGGAAGCAAACGATGATGAAGATAGGGTCATCGACGATACTAACAGGTACGTATTTGGCGACAAGGGCCAGAATTGGAGCCATGGCGAGGGTTGGGATCAGCATGCGGCTTATCAACGACGCGATGACGAGCTTCTTCTCGACTTTCGGGTCTTCCATGGAATGCTGGTCTTCCTTGGGTAAAGTATTGCGGGCCAGGTTGGCGCCCAGAACGACCAAGATGAGAGGAACAGCGACCTGTCCACTTTGGTTGACAGCCCGAGTAACAGATGTGCTGATAAAGGTACCAGGGTCAAAGAACAGATGTTGCAGCGGGGGAACAGAGGCAACGATGATTGCTGCTAACATTGCCCAGAGAGGAGGATTCATAAAGGCCCAGACACCTTTGAAGAACCTGCCCAGTACGGAAGAGACCTTCGAGAGTGTACGTTGGAGCCACTTCGGCAGCGATTCGAAGACCGAGCGACCAGCACGAGAGAATGTGTTTGAGGTGGATTTTCCTGCACGCTGAACGGCCAATTTCGCTCGCTTGGGCCAGCCTTTGGGTCCTTTGGGAATGTTATCCTTCTTAAGTGAGGTAAGAGCGTTGTAAGCAGTATTGCCGTTCGCGTGGCCATTCATGTTGCCATCGACTCTGCCGTGGAAGTCTCCCTCTCCTGGAACTGCAACGTTGCCATTCGTAGGTGTGATGAAGTTGGCTGAAGCCAGGGCGTCTGCTCGGTCGTCAATCGAGTCTGTGTCGCTGGTGCCGGCAGATGTGGCGTAGCTGGTAACGTTGCCGGATTCGTAGTCCGAATGGGAGTCGTCGAGCAAGCGCTGTGCCTCTTCTTCGCTGTACTCTCCGCTCTCGAGGGAGTCGATGGTTCCACCGTCTTCTTTCTTGTATGTGTCTGCAGGGGCCAGGAGGACATTGAATCCCCAGGTCCATCGAACTAGCTGTCCCAGCTGCTGGAAGATAAGCAAGTAGAGAATACCGCGTGCGCCAACTTCGTTGTCATTGTCACCAGGTATTCTGTCCCAGTGGAGGCCTGAAATGGTTTTCGAAAGCGATATGACGAGGGAGATGGGTAGTGAGTTGGAATTGCCAAAGACCTGGGCTTATCAGTTGTGGTACGTCAAGATCTGCGAATAGGACATACCGCCATGGCTACAACGAAGTTGGCTTGTCTCTTCTTGAAGCCGAATAGCTTAGCGACTACAAGTGCGGCAAGGTAGGAGATGATTGTCTGGACGACAAAGATAACGGGGATCACCGCGAGTTCACCCAGCTTATCAGCGGACAGCTGCGACGCGAGCTTGGTGAAGACTGCAGTGCGTGGTCAGCGTTGCAGGCGATAAAAGGCAGCAATGCGTGTGCTGGCACGCGTGGACTGGCGCGCGTGAACTGAGGGCACTCACTCAGACAGGGCGTGAACAGCTGCGTGTTGAGGTTGGCAAGGAACTTCTGGCTCTCTGCGTCGAACTGGCCCATTCGTGCGATAATGTAGCCAGGTGCGCTGACGCACACAACCTCCATGACGGCCTCGAAGACGAGCAGCGTGAGGTTGGCGAAGTCGGGATGCGAGCTATGCGCCTTCTTCTTGAAGACTTCCATGAAGCCATTGTTGCCGTAGTCGAACGATTGCGAGGCCATGGAGGCAAAGTGGTTGGGATTAGCAGCGAGGTCGCGCAGGCGCAAGGCCTGGGGACTCGTGAAAAAAGGCATTCAGAGGTGCCTGGCGCGCGTTTGGCAGGTACGGTGTGGATGAGGATGTCTAGGGTGCGTAGGCACTTGAGGCACCCTGCGTCTTGTTTCAGTCGGAGGATTGAGGATCGACGTCACAGAAGCGCAATTGAGCGGAGCGCACCACAGATGCGCAGCAGTTTGGGCACAGAAGGCAACTTTAAGAGCGCGCTACCAATTGCGCGGCGGGCGAGACGAGGCCTGAAGCATCGTGGGACAGCGCGGATGCTCCCAAAGGCATCGCTGCCAGCCGCAGCAGCTCAGCAGCCAAGACTGATTGCTGCTCGGCGCCGACTTGAGTCGATGGCGAGCTTGCTTGCTTCGTCTGCGCCAGCGCTGCAGCGCTAGCAGCACCAGTGGGACAAGTGCAGTCGACGTGCAGCGCCGGTGGACAGGGGCTAGACGGGCATGCTGGCGAGGCGCACATCGCGCTGCAGGTTCTGGCCCGCATCGAGTTTCCCATGTGCATCGCCCAAGTGCCGTCATCGCTGCAGCATGGCATTATGGTGGCAGTCGCTGTCTGACTGATGGGCACCGCCATTATCAAGACCAACATTGCCAGTCGCCAGGCCTTCCCTGTGGATAACCTGAATACCCTCACTACGCTTCAGCAGCCAGCCCCTCGGGTGCTAGCGATTACCATATCCTGCTTTTTGTCTATCAACCCGTCCATCGTGTCTTGCTTGATGTGGCCGGATCGGTGTGTGCGAGCATGGTCATCAAAGAGGCCGATGTTGTCCCAGCACGCAGCAGGCTTAGGAGCGGAAGCCCATCCGACAAAGCAGGAACTGAGGCCTGAGCCAACGCCTCGCAATTTTGCTGTCCCTGATATCGCTCCTGCCGTGTAACCCATCTGCTCGCCACGGTCGCAGTGCGCGCTGCAGCATCATCCTGAAATTATCCGCACGCGCTGCATACGTCACTGCCATTTTGATTCTCCACCCTCCACAATCCTGGTAGCATCGCACCGCCACCCGTGCGTGGGGCCATAACGTCCGCTCGACCTCATAATCACCCACAGATCGCTTGATCGCCGCCCGCCCTCCTCTGTGGAGGCATCGTCACCTGATTGCTGTCCGCTCGCTTGTCTTTTGTTATCGACTCCTCTGCCTCCTCTGCTGCTCCTCCTACCTCTCCGGACCCCGCACTAGCACGCTGCCACCATAGCAGGACCGTGACTGTGTCCTCCGCCATGGCCGACTCAGCAGCCTCTACCCCAGAGGCCGAGCTCAGCGACACTCCCTTCGACAGCCCTTCGCCGTCCTCTCCTCCCTTCCCCTCGAGCCCTACCGCTACCTCGCCCTCGTCGCTCAATGTTCCCGAACGACCCGCCGCTCGCGCCAGCGTCACTACCGGCGCCACCGCCAACATGACACCTTCGTCCACTCCGCTAGGGAATATCAATGCCGCCAGAAATCCTCGCGGCGGCGCCCCCACCATCTCCAGCAGAGGCAGCGGCCTCAACGTCTCGGACGATATTTTGGCGAGGATAAAGGCTGTGCATTTGGGTCGACAAGGTGCCCCACCAACGGGTGCAGCAGGCCGAGGGAGCCTGCCTCAGAGCCCCGGCCCCTCTGTTGGTCCTCCGAACAACCTGTCTCCGAGAGGCGGCCCAATGATGGCCGGTGGTGTACCTGCCAATTTCCGCGGCATGCCTGGAGGCAAGCCTCCTTTGCCCAGCTTCGCGTCCGCGCCTGCTATCCCTGGCCGTCCCAGTCCTGCTCCCAAGCTGTCCATGGCCGAGAGACGTGGCGCACCAAAGCTCGGCGGTCTGCCTGGTGCAGGACCACCTGCTGGTGCTCCTGCCGGGAAGAAGAAACCGGGCCTGACTCTTTCACAAATGAACGGCGGCGCGCCGGACGCAGCGCCTAAGAAGCAAGAAACTGCATTGGAAAAGTATTCGGATTTCATCGACACCAAGACCGGCAGCCTCAAGTTCGCAGGCAAGGCTGTCCTGAACCCAGACGGCGTCCAATTCGCGAACGGCACCTCCTTCAGCATCTCACTGGACGAAGTTGATACGCTCGATGAGCTCGGAAAGGGCAACTACGGCACAGTATACAAAGTAAGACATGCGAGACCACGCATGAGGAAGCCAGGCCAAGGTCTTGCAGGAAACAAGGCTGCACCAGGCTCTCCATCGCGGAAAGATTTCAGCGAAGAGCCTAGCCCAACGACTGCGAAGCCTGCGGTAGGCACTGGCATTGTGATGGCCATGAAAGAAGTCCGGCTCGAACTGGATGACTCGAAATTCGCTGCCATCATCATGGAATTGGATGTCCTCCACCGCTGCGTATCACCCTATATCGTCGATTTCTATGGTGCCTTCTTCCAGGAAGGTGCCGTGTATATCTGCATGGAGTTTATGGACGGCGGATCGATAGATAAACTCTACGGTGACGGTGTTCCTGAGAATGTCCTGCGCAAGATTACTTTGGCGACAACTATGGGACTAAAGTCATTAAAAGACGAGCACAACATTATCCATCGCGATGTCAAACCCACGAACATCCTCATGAACACAAGGGGCCAGATCAAGATTTGCGATTTTGGTGTCAGTGGTAACTTGGTTGCAAGTATTGCGAAGACCAACATTGGCTGTCAGAGCTATATGGCCCCTGAGCGAATCTCGTCGGGCGGTGTTGCTCAAGCTGGCGCCAACCCTGGAGGTGGCACCTACAGTGTCCAGAGTGATATTTGGAGTCTGGGTCTGACCATCATCGAGTGCGCGCTTGGCCGTTACCCATATCCACCAGAAACATACAACAACATCTTCAGTCAGCTGAGCGTAAGTTCTCTATGTTATGTCAACGTTTTAAGAGCACGACACTAATGAATTGTAGGCGATTGTAGATGGAGAGCCCCCGGATCTTCCAGCGGAAGGCTACAGCGAAGCCGCCCGAAACTTTGTCCGTGGATGTCTGAACAAGATCCCCAAGCTGCGACCCACATACGCCATGCTTCTCAATCACGCGTGGCTTGCGCCTATGATTAAACCAGAGACGATCACAGAAGAGGATGAGGATGAGGTGGCTGCAGCAGAGGCACCAGAAGACGGTGTGGCCGCCGTCGAGCAAGGCCCTGCTGAGCCAAGCGACGACGTTGTAGATAAAGAAGTCGCAGACTGGGTGAAGGACGCAATCGATAAGCGCAAGAGAGGCGTTCTTGGTAAAGCTCCCAAGCCTGCGTTACATGCTGCACCGCTGGATGCTGTGTCGAGTCCATCACAAGACGGCGCGAACGGCCTCGACGCAGCAGGTGCGCCCGTGGCGGCCACTACATGAGCTCGCTCAAACTGTCCATGGCGGCCATTGTCTGTTCATCAAACTATGTAACCTACGGGGCTTGCGACTGTATCAGCTGTAGATTTGGAGTTTTGGGATGTCTTGTTTCATGCTGTGTAACGGCACCGGCGCATACCCGTGGGAATCTTTTCGAGGCATAGCTGTTGGAGCATTGGGCGATCAGCAAACATATACGTAAACGACAAGCATGTGCGGTTCAAATGTATGCACTCTAGCATTACGAGCCATAAACCTTTTTCTCTGATTTCAGCGATTGTGCATGTGACGTATCCTCTAACTAAGCGCGTGTCCCCGCCAAGATGCGGGTGTGGCTCATGCTGTGGCGCTATGAATGAACACGGTGGTCGCAACCCTACGTTTATTGTCCAGCACCTTCTTTTGAGACAGCGCCCCTTCTTTACCTGCCATGCCCCGATTTTAAGACTGCCTTTCTCTCGAAGACACATGCGCCTGGACTGCGACTAGATACCCTTCCTTTTACTGTCGCTCTCTTTGCACAATCTCCTCGTGAGACGCATCCAAAATGTCCGGGACAGACTACAACTACGATGAGCAGGTCCGTTCACGCACCCACCTGGATAACAACAAGACTAATGACGCGCAGGGTCAATTCTTCCCCTACTTCATCCTGACCGTCACAACATTGGTCACCGTTCCTGCTACCATCTCCTTCTTCAAACCGAGCAAAGGTGCGCATTCCCGCCCACGCTCCCACCCCGCGCCTTCTTTTTGACACGTATACAGAACTCGAGAACACCGGAACGACAATAGATTCCAACTTCACGCCCGAACATGCCGATCTCATTCAGGGCCAGCGCAAGAAGCAGAAGCGCGCTGAGAGGAGGACGAAGCGGGGAGTCCTCATGCTTGGCGGATGGTCGCTGAACGCGCTTATGATCTACTTGATCTATGTCACGGCGCGAACAGTCACTAAGATCTGGGATCCCTATGAGGTCCTTGGCATTTCCAGGGTACGTGTGCTCTTGCAATGACATGTTGCAATTGAGTGGCGATCTAACAACGAGTGCAGAACGCAGACGAGAAGGCCATCAAGAAACACTACCGAAAGCTGTCCATCACACTGCACCCTGACAAAGCGCGCGAAGACCTGGCGAAGAACATCACGCTACAATCGATCAACGACCACTGGGTAGATGTCACCAAAGCGTACAAGGCCCTCACAGACGAGGAAATCCGCAACAACTACATCCAGTATGGACATCCCGATGGCAAGCAGAGCTTCAGTATTGGAATTGCTCTTCCCCAGTGGCTAGTCACGGAAGGTTCAGGCAAATACGTCTTGCTCGTCTACGCAGTCCTGCTCGGTGTCATTCTCCCGTACATGGTCGGAAAGTGGTGGTATGGAACACAGAAGTTGACCAAGGAGAAGGTACTTATTGCGAGTGCTGGCAAGATCTTCCGCGAATACGACAACGAGCAGGGCGAGACTGGTGTCATCGGAGCTTTGAGCACCGGAGAAGAGTTCAACGAGGTTTTCACAGGTCACAAGGCAGAAAACGGTCTTTCCAAGCTGGAGCAGAAGGTTCTCGGTGGATCAGACTCGGTTGTCGCACAAGCACTCACCAAGAAGGACCGACAGAAGCTGGACGACCTGGAAGACAGCCGGAGACGCAAGGTTCTGACACTCCTTTGGGCATACCTTGGCCGGGTTGAGCTGGAGGATGACACTTTGAACGACGAGAAATTCGAGGTCGCCCCAATTGCCATCCGTTTGAACGAAGCATACACATCGATCGCACTCGCCTACGGTAGCACTACGGCTGTCCTTTCTGCATACCACACATCACAGAACTTGATCCAGGCTCTGAGGCCCGGCGCTTCTCCTCTGGAACAACTGCCACACTTCACACCCACCATTGCAAACGCAGCCGAGGCTGAGAACGCAAAGACACATCTCACGATTCAAGAATTCATGAAGATACCCGAGGGGCAGCGCAGGGCGCGCATCGGTGACCTTTTGTCGCAAGAGCAATACAGCACAGCCATGTCAGTTGCATCCCGGATACCTGTCTTCACTGTCGAGAAGGCTTTCTTCAAGGTCGTTGGCGAGCGCTTTGTTACACCAAGCAGCTTGGTGCAGTTCGTTTTGAAGGGCCGCTTCATCCCATCCGGTGCCTCTGACGTCCCCGAAGTCGACCCCAAGGATCTGCTCGACATTGACCCAGAGGAGGGCGACGTCGCCGCGATCACAGGCCGCAAGAACGACCGCTCTGGCGAGAAGCCAATCCAGCCTCCTCTCGCACACGCACCATACTACGCCCGCGACCACGCGCCGAGGTATCACGTCTTCCTCGCTGACAGCAAACAAGGCCGTATCTCAGTCCCACCTTTCACATTCTCGACATTCGACAAGCCCATTCTGGACGAGAGCGGTAACCCAACCTACAACGTACAGACCCTGAAGATGCAGTTCGGAGCGCCTCCTCAGGCTGGCAGCTACACCTTCGTTATGCACATGATCTGTGACAGCTATCTTGGCATGGACACAAAGATGGAGGTCACACTTGTTGTCGAGGACGCGAGCAAGGCTGAAGAGGTTGAGGAGGAGGGTGAGATCAGCGAGCCTGATGAGGGTACGTCACAACTATAGACACACATATTTGACATGACTAATGATACTGCAGATACCATCGCTGGCCAAATGCGCGCCCTTAAGGGCGGAGAGGCACCTAAGAAGAAGAGGACCGACGACGATTCGAGCGGCAGTGATACAGAGGGCGATGTTGAGAGTGAGAGCGAGACGGATACTGACACTGATTCGGACGAAGAGTAGTACAATCCGTTCGAGAAAGACCCAACAATACCAATACCCTACTTTGTAAAGGAGCGTATTGGACGCACATATTCCAGAGCTACTCGGGCCAGCCCTCTTAGTCCCTGGAAATGATGAACAGACCGAAGCAGACCGCAGTTGAGATAGTGGTTATACCCAAGGGGGGTGGATTGTACAGTTGACTGGTTTCGTGCGAGAGTTCGATGATGGCATTTTATGGCGTTTCAAGCACGTACATAGGTTCGTGATGGTTTCTTGGACAGGAAAGATATTGGCAGCGCAAACGATTCAACTTTCTACTCAACATCCAAGTACTTCTTTCTTTCTGGCAGTCTTCGAAATACTTCTTTCATTACCATCCAGCTCGGCAGTTCGTTCTGTGATGTCTCGATGAGACATCAAAGCCAACATGTTCCTCGTCTCCTCTCAGCTTTCCCACTTTTTATGTGCGCTTCGCCGCCTCCATCGTCCAGTGCTTCTGCGTTTCCTGCTCAAGAGTATCAATGCCTATAGCATCCTTGCCTTGCATATCCACCTGCGCAAGCAACACCCCCAGGTTCCTTTGTACATCAAACGCGTTACCATGTTCAGGCTGCCTAAACACTGCCCTGCTCTTCCCTCCCTCCAACCCCTCATACCCACCCACAGGAGGGGGTGAAGAATTAGGAACACCATACCACTCGCGAGGCTGATACACTACACTCCCCCTCCCCTCCTCCCTCTCAAGAACCCGCTGCAACGCCGCGGCGGCAACATCTCCCTCTGCACTCCCGTTCTCCGGCACGCTGTCCGCGGAGTTCATCTCGTGCACCGCTTCAGCCAGCATTCCCAACGCCAGCGGACTAACCCTCACCCAGAACACAGATACCCCCAGCGTCGCCCCAATAGTCTGGGGAAAAATGAACGAGAGGCTTTTAAACGCTTCAAACGCATCGTCTCCCGTTGCGGGAGGCAGAAGCCCTTCCAACTCACTAGCAGGATTCATAGGCACCACGTCTGGATCAAAGTATCTGCACCAGATCGTTAACCAATCAATCAATCAATCAATCAATCAGCTATAACTGCGCGCTCGCAAGTATCGAAAGCATGGCCTGTAAGGTATAAGGAAATGAAGTACATACAACAACCACTCCACTCTCTCCTCTCCTTCCCTCTGTAGCTCGGAGGTCAACACGTGGATAAGCCAGTATAACACATTGCCCCCGCCTTTCGCGATCGGTTGGCGCAGAATGTGCATGGTGTAGCCAAAATGCTTGTTCTGTACTGCGTGGACGGCGAGGACGCGTTTGTGTGATGAGGATGCCGGGGCGTAGGATATGGTTGCTTTGGCGAGGCGGTGTGTGGGCGCTGAGGTGTGCTGGTGTGGAGTAAAGACGAAGATGAGGGAAATGGAGAGGAGCGTGAGTATGGTGAGGAGGATCTTGGGGCGAGGGATAGGCAGGGGGGGTTGCGGGATGTTGGAAGGTGGCATTTTGGCGGGATGGTGTGTGGAGAGCACGACAGGTTGAGTTTTGGATGGTGAGTGTAGTTGTGAGATGTGGGGAATGGTGAGGTGAAGATGATAGTATATCGAGAGAGATTTGTCTATTAATTACTTAGGAATTCTATCATGACTGCAATGCACAATGCGATGCTACTTTATCCTCGACAATTATCATACCTCCTCCTTACCCTTTACCTCACCTGGATTAACCCTCATTTTCTGCCGTTTCGCATGATCTCTTTCCTTCTGTACCGCCTCTTCCTCTTCCCTCTTCTTCATCCTGAGATATTGGCAGAACTTGGACCGCTCCCTCATCTTACCTCCCCACTTCAGGAATGCGAAAGGGACAACGCACAGTGCGACTGCCAGAAAACCGAGTAAACTCGTCGCCCATGCCACGCCCAGTGACCTATACATTGGCCTTGTTGCAAACGGCAGTACGGCGCCGAACGTCGATCGCGAGAGTGACGCAGCAGCCATCGCGCTCGCAGCGAAAACCTCGTATGCATCAACGAGGTAGTTCAGCAGCGCCATGAAAAGACACAGATAACCCATGCCGAAGAGAATGCCCGCGCAAGTGGGCACCATCCAGTGTATGTCTTCTTTTGCACTCCACCCGAGCCAGAAACTAGATATTACAAAAAACGGGCCGGCGATGCAGGCCAGTGGCAAACGAACCATCTCTTCCTTGTGCGACCAAGGCTTGTTGGCTTGTTGAGCACGGGTCAGATACCAGTCCCAGGTGAGCGAGAAACATGCCGAGATCAGGGCGCCGACGCCGATAGGGAGGAAGGCGAGACCTTGCTGGCCGGGAGTGAAGCCGTAGATTCCGGTAAAGATGATGGGGTATGCTTGAAGATAAATGTAGAAGATTGCATCTGTGGAGCCATTTAGCAAGGGTCACCGCCGTAGGTGTTCAGGACAACGTACATGCATAGCTTAAATATAAACAGGTGAACAGCACCAGCGGTTCGAAGCAAAGCATGCGCAGAGGCCGTGTCAGAATCACAGTTACTATATGATGGAAGTCGGTCTTCTCGAGCTCGATGGGCGCTATGATGTTCTCATCGCCAGTCTCCTTCCGTAGTCTCTGTGCTCGGTGCTTCAGAATGACGGGCCCGTACGTCTCGGGCAAGAAGATGAAGAGCGGCCAGGTAACACCAGCGAGAATAACTGCCACCCAAAAGGTCCAAGCCCATGAAATGACAGAGATATATCCCGCTATCGGCGGTCCTAGAATCGGTCCAAAAGTTGTTGCAGCCATAAATCCTGCCATACTCCTTCCTCGGCTTTTTGGGTTGTGGTAGATGTCTGCGCATATCCCGCCCACAACACTTATCGCGCAGCTACCTCCAATGCCAGTAAGTAATCTGAAGACCACGAGAGAAGCGAAATTTGGTGACACAGCCGATGTGATAGTGAAGATTGTGAACATGGCAAACGATATCATCATAACCAGTTTACGTCCGTAGGACTCAGAAAGAGGACCCCATATCATTGGACCACAAATATAGCCCACGAGAAACATGGAAGTTGGTAGGATGAGCTTGTATTCGTTGGTCTCATGGAAGTGCTGCGAAATGGGTCCTGTGGCTCCAGCTGATAGACTAATATGTGTCAGTTTGCTTCAAACATATAAACAGCAGAACATACGAAGAGCCAATGGTACTATTCATTACTAAGCGGAGATTAGAGAGTGTAGCTACTTATGGATATGATACTCACCACTCATGATAGCCACGAAAAGCGCGTAAAGCTTCTTGATCTGTCCATCGTCAGTGTACGAGAATGGGTATGTGAACACTGTTCGTACCTGCCGCCAATTGTTTGGATTATCAGGGTCGCCATCCTTGAACCGTATGATTTTCTTGGTGGTCGGTTCTCCAGCATTAGACACAATTGAACGTGAGCCCTGCCTAGAGGATGTGCTTGACAGTGACGGCGTGACTACCTCCTCGATTCCATCTTCGTCTGCCTTTTCCAGGTCAGACGATGAGTCCACCTCTTTCTGGATATCCTTCAATCGAGTGACACGAGAGCCTTCTGCATCTGAAAAAGCTGAGTCAGTAATATGCTCTGATGGGCATGGCCAGTATTCTAGGTACGCGTACGACGACTTCTTGATGTTGATTGGCTACGGGTACTTTTCAAGCTTCGTGAAGTTGTGCTTCTCACGAGTGCCACCGGTGTTGTGACATTAAACCCGTCGTTCAGCCGCTGTTGCTGTTGATCGCGGGAATAAGTCTGTTCCAAATCCGCGGAATCCATCGTCCAGGGTGATAATGTTTAAGGTTCGGCAACAATTAATCATATCTGACAGGGAAAGAAACAAACGTGGGCAAGATACTGTGAAGTAAGGTGCATCCGGGGAAAGAGGAGAAGCTTGACCCCTCAGTAATTCCGAGGTTGCGCACTTTGTAGCGTGATGTAGCGTGAAGTGGAATTCAAAAGCAAAGACAGCGCCACATCTAGTTGCATAACGCGGGGATAATGCCTCCGCACGATGCCGGTAACGGCATAGACCCACATGTCGGTGCCTGCAAGAGCCTCAGATGGCTGCAATTCGTTGAGAACTTATCGACTTGACCCTGTGGCCCGGATTGCAATATGGGTGACGATCCTGACTGTTTTCCAGCCTTATTCCGAGTCCGAGACACAACTCCGAAGCAAACGTCAACCCCGGCTGTCGGATAATAAAGAAGTGATACGAGTTGATGTTGTGAATTGTCGCATTGTTGATGTTGCATACCGTGCATTCTCTAACGCTAAGGAATTGTCGTGCTCAGGTTTCGAGGTTGATGCTCCGGCCAAAGCGGCCATATAGGGCCTTCTTCAGCTCTCCCATCTCTTCTTGAACAGACTCGAGCTTCGACTTCAGTGCATCCACCTCTTCGTCGATAGTCTGTGTTGAGCTTTCGAGCAGCTCGAGAACCTGTGGCTGTGGTAATGAGACGAAGCAATCTCCAACTTTGTACCTGTGCGTACGTCAGCAATATGTCGCGTGCTTTTGGTGTGTAGAGAATTTCACGAAGGCTTGGACTTACGGAACCTTCTCCTCCTCATCCACAAGCTCGAGTTCTGTTGAGATCTCTTCAAGGTCTTCCTTCTCCTTCTGTTAAGGGTTAGTGACACAGCTTCATCAAATCGGTGTCAGGTGATCAGCCCTCGGTTGCAGTTATTGGCTCCTGGTTGCAGTGAAGGTAGTGTACCAGGTCCGGCGGTGAAGAGCCCGTTGGAATAGGAAGCAAGGCGGTGGCACGACGGGGTTACACTCACAATCTTCGCCCTGAGCTCCTCTTCTAATGTCGTCTCCTTCTGATGCAAGGAGCTGAATTTGTTGATCTTCTCCTGGTCCTCGCGGCGGACTTCCATGTCCTCCGCGCCCGCTGAGGCCTCCTCTTCTTTGGTGAGCTGTCTGTATATTAGCGGCGAATATCACAGGTGGGGCCGCCTGTTCCGAACTCACCATACGGCGCTGCATGATGTGAGGATTTAGATTGTGTCCGGTTCTGTTCTTTCTGGGAATGCGGGCGGGGAACTAGTTGATGCAGATTGCTAATGGTCTTGGCGTTGGCGATGAAGTTTCGAGATTGCGGGCAAGGTGTTTACCCAGCGCCAAGACCGCGCCCACATCGCAAGCACGACTGAAGTCACTGCCCCAATGACGATACAAAACTGTTGCTGTACATGAACCGTGTCAAAATCGTTCATTGTGAAATGTATGGGAAATTGTAGTCTTAATGCTCACTTGCTGATGCTGAACGCTTCGAACAATGAACTCAACGCCCAAAAGTACATAGCCACTACAGGATCTACGTGGTTCCTTCATCAACAGTATCTTTATGCCATAGGTCGCCAGGCCCCACATCGATAGGGCCAGCCGCTGAACCAGCAGCGGCTCCAAATGAGCTACCTGTGTGTGCTCCAGCAGTTGAGAAGAGCATCCAGAACACCATGAAATGCAGACCTAACAAATACGCCGCGAAAATGTTTCGACTTGTTCGTGTCTGCAACACAAACTTCGTCACTCGCAATACCATGCGCTCGAAGATGTGCATGCGCTTCATCGCGCGCGCTGACTCCCTGCCTCTGAAAGCAGCGAATGGTGAGAGGTTCGACTCGTAGGCGGAACGATACCGGTCGGTTGCGTTATCACCAATCTGGACAGTGGAGGGGTTTGGATTAGCTCCGTACGACGACGCAGAGGTTGCAGGTCCTCTGTTGTGTGCGTTGTAGGATGACACGTAGCGTGTCTTCTCATACAGATCGAGGTTGTCCTTCTGAAGCGAACCGATCTCAGAACGCAGTGAAGAGACTGTCTGATGTGACTTCTGGAGTTCAGCCTCAAGCTCGGAATTGCGCTTTTTGAAGCGGTCTCGTTGCGCTGTGACCATAGGTAGAATACCAGAGCCTCCACCCACCTGCTCGCCAGCGCGTAAGGAGGCGAGTGTGTTCTGAGCGGAATTATCGAATCCGGAGATGATGGAAGATGTAGGCGATGTTGCCCTTCCACGCCTTGTGCCTGCGAAGGACGACTGTGGGTATCGAGACACATAAGTCCCTGCTACTGACATTCCAGAGGGGTCGAACGCGTTGGATGCCTCCTGCTGAACCTTCTCAAGATCAGCTTCTAGCGTCTCGTTGAGCGCTCTGGATTTCTCTAGCTCCATGTTTGTTTGCGACAGCTCTTCTTGCAGGGCCTCCAGTCTGCTCTGCAAGTCGTTGTGGGATACACGCAAGACTGTCAGCTCATTGCTGATTTTCTTGTTGCGCGCCAGTAATAGCTGCTCTAATGTCTCGCCCCTTCCTCTCCCAGACGCGCCGTTTTGTGAGAGAGCAATCTCAGTCGCCTCATCGTCGTCATCGCCGGTTGCGAACTCGATTGACTGGACTTGTCAGTACCGACTTGAAATCAAATTTGTTGCTTCATTACCTTGAGCACCTCCAACTCCTGCTTGACGTTGTCGTAGTCACTCCACTTCTGCACCTTTTCGCGCAAAGCATCCTTCTCACTCTTTAGGGATTTGATTTCTCTTTCTAGGTTGCGAGAGCCCGTCTCGAGGCGTGTGCGCTCGGAGTCCTTTTCGAATCGTGCATTCTCCAGCTTGCGCATCAACGACGAGTTCTCAGAGCGTAGGCGAAGGAAAGCCGGGTCGTCTTCGACCGCAACGTGCTGCGCAGGTGCAGAGGCCGTTTGGGCAAGGTCCAGACGCAGTTGTTCGTTTCGTGCTTCGACCTCGGCCAGGCGGTGGCTTGTCCTCTCCAACTCTGAGCTGACAATCTCCAGTTCTGCAGCTGTAGCGCCGGTGTTTGCCCCTGCTGCTTCGTCTCCATTGCCTAGTCTTTGGGAGACCTCGTAGTTGGCCTTGAGCTCTTTCAAGAGTCGATCCTGATTCTCAACCTTCTCTTCCAGACTCTTCTCCTTTGCCTCCCAGTTGTCCTTCTTCTCGTCCAAAACTGCAGTCCATGAGGCCTCAACCTCCTTGATTTTGCTGTCACGGCTGTCCTCGACGGTTTTGCGGGCCGTACGTTCCTCCTCGAGCTTTTTCTCTGACTCTTCTAGCTGTGATGTCAACTTTGCGACGGTCTTCTGTAGTCGTTCGTTCTCGGCCGTGAGCTTCGGTACGACTTCTTCTGCGGTGACGAGGGAGTCGACGGAGGCTTCGAGGAGAGGGTATGGGTCGGGTGCCTCTGACAGCGGGGAGTACACTTGGAAGAACGAGGCCTGGACAGTCTTGGACTGGTTCGATATGAGGTCGATAAAGTTCTGGTACGCTGTCGAGGTTAGCTGAGCCCGGCTGGCGCGGTCCAGCAGCAATATGCTTACACTTCAGCAGGACCTTGATGTCGCTGAGTTTGCTCTCGTCATCCAGCTTTCTGAAGTCTTTGGTCTTCTGCGCTAGCTCCTTCCGCTGTGTGAGAGTGTCCCTTTGGTGTGCCACCAGGTCTGAAGCTACCGTGTCGAGTTGGGGAATAAGGGCAGTGAGATCGATGTCTGAAGCTTCATTAGCCCTCTGCCGTGGTGTGAGCATCACAAAGTCATACTCCTCCAGGCTCCAATGGCTTTCTGGAACTTGTTGCCCTCCTCGGCTTCTGGCTCTGAGGCTGGTTGCTGTGGCTCTTGCTCTTGCGCCGCGTGCGCTTCAACGTCTAAACCGCCCTCCATGGCTGTTTCTGTGGTCGCTTTTGCACGTGCACAAGCGTGGGTATGTTATCTTGGTCGCAGCACAGTGCTGTGTCTGGCATACGCTGCTTTCATGTGTCGTGGTCAGGCTCATGTAGCCACGAAAGCCGGGGTGACGCGCGCGCGGGAGGCTAGGCAACCGATTGGCCCGCAAGCTTGAGCTTGTACCTGAGGAACGACGTCCACTGCCAGGAACATGGCCCTCAGCTCGCGCCCTTAGCCAGCATGGCGCGTGTGATGCTCCTGAACAATGGCAGAAGCAGCTCCTACCCCGCAAGGGATCGCCCGCCCGCCGCCGCAGGACGGGCCCTTCGTCCTCCGCAAGCTCGTCTCAGACCTGCCGCTGTCCGCTGACGGGGACCATAGCGATGCGCGTATAACCTGCGTCGAAGTATGGGGTAGGTGCATAGCAGTGCTTGTTTCTCGCCATATGCGTCCAAGATAGCTAATGCACGCTCAGATGGCAACCTCTACGTGGGCACCTCTGCCGCCGAGATCCTGCACTTCGTCCTCCTACCCCCCGAGGATAATGACCCTTCCGCCGAGCCCACAGCCATCATTGCCTCCCGCCTCGAGCCTCCACACAACGATGGCAACGGCCCCGGCGTGCAGCAGATTCTCATCCTCCCCAAGATCTACAAGGCTTGCGTGCTATGCAACAACACCCTCTCCATCTACTCCCTGCCCGAGCTGAGCCCCGACTCCTCCTTCAAGCCTATATCTTGCTTATGGGTGGGAGGGGTTGATCTGAATGAAGAAGAGGGTGATGATGAAGGAGTCGTCGTCGTGATTGGCCTGAAGAAGAGGCTACGATTAGTCCAGATCACCGAGAACTCACCACCGAGGGCAATGAAGACCATCGAGTACGGAGGATGCTTAGTGTCCGTCAGACGGGAGACTTTCTCCTGCGCCGCAGACAGTCACTCATATGCGCTGCTGGATGTCATGCATCAGCAAAAGGTGGGCTTGTTTCCGATCTCGTCCTTAGATCCAGACGCTGGTGACGTTGGGGGAGCTGCAGAGACCATTGCGACTGTACCTCAAGTCCCCTCGAGAAGCGTGTCTTCAGCAAGCGCACAGCCCCATCAGAGTGATCAGAAAGGCCACAACAGGAGTACTAGCCTCAATATCATGGGAATTGGCAGCGGTCCTTCTTCTCGAACTGCAAGCCCTCGACCTCCAGCACAACGCTATGGGTTTGATGTGCCCGAGTCGCTGTCGCGAAATGCATCGCCAGCACTAGGTCGCTCGCCTGCTCGATCCCCCACACGACAACCTGAAGGAGAGCATACAGGAGGAACAGCTGTTGACAAGCCTCTACCACCTCCGCCAGGAGAAGACACGCCGCAGGTCCAAGTACAAGAAGCTCCAAAACCGCCACCATTCATTCCTCTTACACCACACATTGCCTCGCCAAACCCAAATGAATTTTTGCTCACAGTTGGCACCACACCATCTGAACAAGGTGTAGGTATGTTCGTCAATCTGGACGGTGACATGTGTAGGGGAAGCATACAATTCAGCAGTTACCCTGATGCAATCGTGGTAGACGGCTCAGGCATAGACCTGACATCGTCGATGGGTCCTGATATGGACGCCGAGGAAGGCTATGTCCTCGCTGCAGTTCATCAAGGAGAGGGGAACACTGCCACTTACGGTATCGAAATCCAAAGATGGGATGTCGACTCTGGAGGGGACGAAAATAAAAACTGGTTGAATCTCAGTTCTCTAGGTCTGTCAGCAAAGGAAAACAGCACGTACATCTCCACGCCCTTGGGTATGCGTACAGTCGTCCAGCCTTACGACCTTGTTCTCCCTGAGATTGGGGCCAAACTTACCATACAACGGTTGCAGCTGCCTTCTACAAAAGATTTGGCCACAACTGAGGTGGCAAAGGCACCCGCGACTGCCCAAGAGAAGGCGGATCTTGAGTTTACAGAGCGATTATCAAAGCTCAAGGCACAAAACGTGATCTGGGCGAGCAACCAGATATGGTGGGCTGTTCGCAACCCACTTGTCACACGCTTGGACTCCCGTTTAGAACAAGCTCAATTCGCAGAAGACGGTACGATGATACGACCGAACCGCAACCCTGTGGAAAGAGTACTTGGCGATATTCGAGGGCAAGACCCTCGAAATGAGTCGGAATACCTTAGTCTCATCTACATCCGTCAAAAAGCATCCGTGCTTCTCTTCATGGATGTCGTTCTTCGCACAAAGACTAATATCATCATCTTCGAAAATGAGAAGCGAATCACTGAACAAGCTCTCATCGAAGGCGAGGTGGACCCGCGAATAGTGCTGTCAATGTTACCAGTCTTACGTCAGGAAGTCGTTCAAGGACCTGCAGGCATCCAAATATCTGGTGGTATCACAACAGTCATTGAACAGTTTCTGCAGCAGAACGATCTCTCCGCAATGCCGACAGATGTAAATGGACCGTTCGGTGACAACCTCCTTCATTTTGTCAAAAGGTACCTCCAGTTTTGGAAGAGACGGAAGGGTATGGCAAGCGTCACAAGCGATCCGTTCGTCTTTAGCACTGTCGATGCAGCGCTACTTCATATCCTCCTCTTACTCGACCAAGGCAGCCCCACCGGTACATCGAGTCCAGGCATCTATCGTGCTGAGCTCAACGAGCTTGTTGACAAGGAAGTCGAGTGTTTCGATCGAGCTGTGGAACTACTTGAACAGTTCAAACGTCTCTACGTGCTTAGTAGGCTGTATCAGAGCAACTGCAAGGCGTCGGCCAAGGCCTCAAAAGTGCTAGCCACGTGGAGACGTATCCTCGACGGCGAAGAGGATGCGGGTGGTGCTTTTGTGGACGGCGAGAATGAGTTGCGCAAGTACCTTGCCCGTATCCGGGATCAGTCGCTAGTTGAGGAGTACGGTGCATGGCTTGCAAACCGCAACCCCAACCTCGGAGTACAAATATTCGCGGACGATCACAGCAGAGTCAAGTTTGAGCCCACACGTGCCGTGGAGCTGCTGAAAGAGAGGGCTCCAGGTGCTGTGAAAGAGTATTTAGAATACCTTGTCTTCGGGAAAAAGGTTTGTGCCCATCACATCGCTTGTGTACCCACTTTCTGACCATCAACAGCACACACGCTACGTAAACGAACTGATTACCTTTTACCTCGACACTGTAATCCACGAACTCGAGTCTAACCCAGAGTCCCGCGCAACTCTCTCCGGAACCTACGAAACCTATCGCATTCTCGAACCCCCCAAACCCACTTATCACCAATTCATCACAGACAACGCCATCCCATTAGAGTGGTGGAAAGCGCGCCTGCGCCTTCTCCAACTACTTGGCTCCAACCAACCCACCACCTCATCTTACGACGTGCGCACCATCCTCACGCGCCTTGAGCCATACGAACAAGAGTTAGTGCCTGAGATGATCATACTCCACGGCCGACAAGAGCAACACCAAGAAGCTCTTCGACTTCTTACACATGGTCTCGGTGACTTCGACACAGCAATAAGCTACTGCCTGTACGGATACAGTTCGATCTTCCGGCCCATCACCGCCGGCACGATTCCCATCCCACAGTCCGAACTGCCCCCGCGCGTTGAGCAAAGCCGGTTATTTAATTTTCTGCTCCAAGAGTTTCTCAATATCGAGGACATGTCGCAGCGTATTGAGCGCACGGGTGAGTTGCTCGAGCGGTTTGGAGGCTGGTTTGATATCGGGGATGTGCTTGCTATACTACCAAACGAGTGGAGTGTGGATATTTTCTCGGGCTTCCTGATCAATAGCTTGAGGAGACTAGTGAGGGAGAAGGCGGAGAGCGATATTGTCAAGGCACTCAGTGATGCGCAGAATAGCCAGACGAGTGCGGAGTTAGTGGGGAAGCGAGAATCTGCTGGGCCAACCATCGAGAGAGTTAGCTGATGTGTAGAATAGATAGCTTATTACACAGATTCTAACATGGGGGTGAGCATATATATTGCAGTAAGTCACAGCAGAAGTTGTTGCCCTGGAGGTGCGCCTGCGTGAAAGGAGGCTGAAAGGCAGCTGGAGTTCAAGTACAGGACCCTTCTCAGCCACACTGCAGCTTCGTTCCCCTTCATCTTACAGACTCAGTCTAGTCAGACGTTACCCAACAATACTTCGGGTTCGACGCAGGATTTCTGTCAGTCAGCACTATACCTGTTTCGACGCGAGGCTCAACCATCCTTGCTGTTAAGCGCTCGCCAAGCGACACTTGGACACACTTTCGCTCAATCACACAATTTCGTGATGCAGGGTATCGGAGGAAATGCCCAGCCTCGTTACAGCCTTGCTGCATGGTGGCCTAACGTCGAGCGGACCAAATGGCCCCCAATTGTAAGGAATACGAGTGTAATATTACGTCCCAGTGCCCCTTGAAAATTGAAGTCACACTCTATCCCGGTCTTTCCAAGGCACGCGACGGAGGCATGCAACGAACGTCAACACCTGTCTCTGCAGGAGAGTACTCGGCTATCCCAGACCAAAATGAGCCAAGACTGTCCGACGAACGAGCAGAGTTAGATGACCGCACCCATTCGGCTCAGGATGATGACTTGGAAACCAATTCAGTGAACACAGCAACAGAAGAGGGAGGCCAACAAACACCGCCACCGACAAAGACCTCTCTAGCGCAAAGTCGGTCTCCTTTCATCTGGTGGCTGGAAGCAGGATGTTGCTCTCTCGCAGTCGCTGGTCTCATCGGCATAATAGCCACCATTAGGTCCCTAGATGGCAAGCCTCTCCCCCAGTGGCCGTATCGTCTGTCAATCAACACATTCATCGCTGCTTTCACCGTGCTCATAAAAGCATCCGGCGGTCTCGTGCTAGCACAAGGCATCAGCCACATCAAGTGGACCAACCTACGCCAACCGACTTCTCTGAACAGCTTTGAGATCCACGACGAGGCGAGTCGCGGTCCCTGGGGGGCAGTCACACTGCTTCGGAATGATCTGGGGCGGAGTGTAGCCTCGCTTGGCGCATTCATTACAGTTCTGATACTCTTCCTGGAGCCGTTTTCTCAGCAGATAGTTTCGTTGGTGGATTGCGAGCAGGTGCATGAGCAGAGGTTTGGCACGATTCCACGGACTAATCTGTATGAGCCTGAGGGAGAGTTTTCTAGAGGCGCCACGACTAATTTACCTTGGGATCTTCGAAATTCGGTCAATCAGGGTATATTTGCGACGAATAAGCCGCGAGTGCGATTTGATTGCGAGACAGGAAATTGTAGGCATCATACCTAGCCTCAGGGTGTACATCATGCTAACTTTACCCCCATAGGTACCTTTTCGCAACAATACAGCTCTCTCGCATTCTGCCACACGTGTCAAGATGTCACCTCAAAGCTGATCAGCACACCGTGGCCGAACCCAAGGAACATCACTCCAGTGCCAGAGTTTATGAAGTATCCGAATATGAGTTTACCTTATGACGGACCACCTATCAGCAACAACAACCTGACGCTGAAGCTCGATGGCGGTACGGGCTCAACAGAAGAAGCACGACACCCTCTCGTTGCAAGAGGGCAGCCGGCGATTGACATAATACGTGTGCTTGACTGGCGAGCACTCAAGTACGCAGCTTACTCGTGCGAGATACTGCCTTGTGTGAAAACATTTTCTGGCACAGTTCGCAAATCCGTGATTGACGAGACGGTAGAGAGTGAGCACATCATGCCAAGAAATCTCGAGAGCGGTTACTATCGAGTTGCTGACCTTAATTGTGTGAATTCAACAAACCAACAACACCTCCGGAATATGGGATATGAGTTGAAGACTGATCAGCGATGGACTGCATGGAACGTGACGGTGTACCAAAATAAGACCACCCAACATCCAGTGTACTCTGGAACATGTCAGTATATGCCAGCAGAGAGCGTCGATGAATATTGCGATAAGAATCAGCCGCGTAAATTTGACAAGTATTATGTCCTCAAAGACGAGTATGCCCAGCTCATCCCAGCGGAATGTGTGTAAGTGCCCTTAACAATCAGCCTCACTCCTCCGCTAACATTTCAGATACACCATGAACCATCTAGCGGGTAGCGCTTTGGTCTCGAATATATTCTCAACCTTGTTCAAGGGAGAAGTAACTGAATACGAAAGTTACAACCCCCCAGCGCTCTTCGGACCTGAAGCACTACTGGCAATCTGGAACGCTGGATCTGGCAACGGCACGTTACAAGACTTCGGTGGACTAGTCAAGAATATCTCCGATGCCGTGACGACCCATATTCGACAACACGGCAATCCATACCAAAGCGAGCCGGTGCGTGGAGAAGTCAACTATAATACCGTTTGCATTCACGTGCGATGGCCATGGATCGCGTACTCGACCACGATGGTGGGTCTGACGTTACTATTCTTTGCGTGGGTAGTAGTACAGACCAAGCGGGACCAGGCACGTCTGCACAACGCGTGGGCGGGCGAAGGTGTTCCAAATCCATTCCACGACTTCAAGTCAAGCGCTCTAACTCTGCTCTTCCACGGGCTGGATGACAGTAGCCAGCGGGGGTTGGGAGATGTTGGGAGTACGAATCGGGAGAAAGAGCTGGCGGTGATCTCGAAAGATACTAAGGTACAGTTGGTGGGAACCGACCAAGGATGGAAGCTCGCAACATCGTAGGTTACATGTTAGGTAGTTACAAGCCAGATTAGTCGAAGGGCAACGCTACGAATGCTTTCTTTAGATGAGGATCGTCTACAATGGCAGAAGTGGGGTGGATGATGCGGGGTAGGTCCACATGAAGCTCTCCCGCAGGCGGCATTCATATTCAACAAATTCACGTGTCGCGTGCCTTTTTTTTGGTCCAGTATCTTGGAAATTACCAAGCTCATTGAAAACGGCGATGGAAACACCTCAGACGGAGACAAACAACGCACCTATTCCACCAAACATCGGCAAAGAGACAAGCAATCCATACAAAACTGCTCGCGAAGTTCTTGAACGAGATGGCTTCGTTATCCTCTCCGCATCCCTCTTCCCAAACTTCGACCTCGAAACCCTCCGCTCAGCGGCAGTACGCATGACAGAGGCTGCACGCACAGGAAAATGGCCATACATCCGCACTCTGCCTAAACAATTCCCGCCATGGCCCCAAGACCCATCACACGGCATATGGGGCGTGCAGCACCTGCTCCATCCCTCCAATCCAGACCATTCGCTTTTCGCAAAAACCTACTTCGACGAAGAGCTCCTGAAGTACGTCGCCGCACTGATAGAATGCAAGGAAGACGAACTCACCATGGAACTGTACAACATGCTTGTCCGTCCCGACGCAGCTTTCAGCCTGCGTTGGCATAGAGACGACATCGCCGCAACTGCAACTCCGGAGGAAGAAATGGCCCGCTTGAATAAACCGGGGTATCACGCGCAGTGGAATCTCGCCCTCTTTGATGACAGCAGTCTCGTTCTTGTGCCTGGGAGCCACAAGCGCGCGCGTACCGATGCAGAGCGAGATGCTGATCCGTTTGAGCCTGATATGCCAGAGCAGATCACGGTGAAGCTTAAGGCAGGGCAGGTTGCGTTTTACAACAACAACATTCTGCATCGGGGTGTGTACGATAGTACGAAAGAACGGATGACGTTGCATGGGAGTATTGGGACGGTGGCGGCGGGCGGGGAGAGGGCAAGGAATGTGCTACAGCATGGTGTTGGGAAGTGGGCCAAAGAAGACGACTTTGGAGATCTGGAGCCGAGGATGAGAGATAGGGCGAGGAAGATGAGAGAGAGGCTGGTGGATTTGGGGAGGGGAAGTGGAAATGTTGGGTTTTTCTCTAAGGATGAGTGAGGGCTGCATTTCATACGGAGCCAACTTGCGAACATTTCACAAAAAACCACGAGATTTGCGCCAAGGCGTGCTTGTGAGTTCAAAGTTGCCTAATGTTCTATATGAGCTCGATCCCGTGAAAGATGTTGATAACGATGACACTTGCTCATTTCTCATTCTCCGTATCGTTGTTTAATTGATAAGATAGCCGTCACATTGATCGTATCGAATCGCTGTTCGATTTTTAGGACCCAGTGGTTTTTTTGGTTTCTCCAGCCAAATATTTCTCCCGAATCGTTTGTAACCAAGTCTCCAGCGTGATTTCTTTGCCGTCCAACAAGACCGTTCCACGCTTGGCGTTCCTAGCTCTTTCGGCTAGTTCTTTCGGATAATGAAGATATTCGTGATCTTTGCTACATATTTGGTGTGTTGCAATGATTGTCTCGAGTTTTCTGTAGCAGTCATCATCGAAGCCTGAGTCGAGACAATCTCTGCATGTCCATACACCGCTGATGCTTTCACCTTTCCAACCTTTCTCACAACCTCCGTCGCACCAAAAGTCCTCTGGTCTCCCAAATGTGAGCCTCATGGTCAGTGCAGCTTGTGCATTGATGTCATCTTCGATTGGTGTAAACGCTTCGTTCAGCATAATGCAGCCCTGCGAGTCGTTGTCAGGTGTGTCATCGGAAAGTAATTCTATTCCAGCGCTGATGTATGTCCGAACAGCCTCCCGAGCGAGGTCTTCCTGTCCAAAGACGAAGTAGGCCCGGCTTAAGAACAGTGTAAGGTAGTGGAGATCGTTACCAAGAGTATCATCTTTTCTTTCTTTCAGCGCCTGGACTTTGGCGATGTATTTTTGGATCAGTTGTCGGTTTGCTCGATTTACAGGGAGTGTAGATCGGATCAACGCTATATAGCTGAGTACCAGCCGCTCTGTCGTTGCGTCCACGATCTGTATGATACCCTCGTCGGGCTTCTGATATTCTCCTATGGTCTTCTCCCACTGAAACACGGCCGCATCGATGCCCTGTTTACCTGACGCTTGGTAGAACCTTGCCAACCCGAAATAATACCGCAGATAGGCAAGGGTATTGGTCCCAGCGGCCTTCTCTAAAGTCTTCTCATAAACTTTGTTCAGTTTGGTGAATTTATTCCGATGAGCTTGGTAGAGTTTCTGGTGGACGATTTCGGATTTGGCAACATTGAGCAGCATGGACACAAGCATATCTTGTTTTCCAAACTCCCTTAGATGGCCTCCCATGTCCCGATATCTTTCCATAGCTGCAAAGTGATCTGGAAATACTTCCAGCAACTTTTCACATGCGGCAACCTGGACAGCTCCTGGTGTCTTTTGGTTGTCGTAGATCTCCCAACGTTTCTCGACCATATCGCTCCAGAGCTCATTGTTATTCTGCTTGAACTTTGAATCCAGCAGCTTATATTCTAGGGACTCGAAGGTCTCGAGAGCTTCCTTGCCGTACGTGTCACTTTCGGGTTTCGTTGTGCTGCTCCTTGACGCCAACCTCAGTTTTGCTCTTGCTAGACACCACGACGCCCTCCAATTCGTCGTGTCACTGCTGAGAGCTAAGATACATCTTTCGATTGACTTGTGCACCTCTTCGGGCTCATTTCCAGGCTCGTCACGGATTTGGAGCAGTGACTCTGCGACCCGATAATGATGAACAGACCTTGGTGACTTTTCGTCTTCGGGACTTAGATCCTCCATAGCGAGTCGTTCTGCCCGCTGAATAATCTCGTAGGTAATAACCCCATTGTACTCTAACATACCGCACTGTCGTAGTCAGTGAATAGGGTATACAAGTAGTGGCATCTGACTGACCTGTTTGTAGAACTTTAAGGTCGTTTCGAGCGTATCGGTCAATTCCCAATCACACTTGCTTAACCACTGTTCTGCCAGAATCTTTCGGCAAGGCGCCAGTAGGTCCTTGAAAATTTGAGTCCTCGATCCATTGCATGAATTCTCTCCTGCTAGTTCTTCAAGCCACTGTATACATCCGTCCAGTTTCGTAATCCAAGGGTCGGGAAATTCTTTGACTATCCTTAGCCACCTTTCTATTGCGGTGTCAGCTGTGAAGAATTGCTTCAAGTTCTCAGCCATCTTGCGTTGTTGCCCCTTCTCCATATGGTCGGGACGCACGTTATGCGTGCGCCAGGAGATACTGAGCAATGTACCTGTCGAGAGATTCCAAACGATCTTCATGCTCTTCGGCCACAAGAATGGACCGTAGACATACGGATGCAATTCGTAGGTGCTCATTTGTATAGCTACACTTGATCTGTTGCCTACTGGACTGTGAGTGTTGAGACCGTAGATGGTCGAAGTGTTGCTGGAATTCAAACCTCTCCCAATCTTGTGTATTGAATAGTGCGCTGATAATACCTTGTACGAGAGTAATCTCTGATTCGGGTATGACAGCATTTACATTGCAAGGTGAAGGTGTGCTGTCTTCCCAGTGACTATGCCCCTCAGATTTGGATCTCTCATCAAGGCTTTCGAAATATCTCATAGCGCTGAACGCAGTCACATAGTTAGCTTCCACCTCAAACACTTGGCCGTACAGCGTTGTGATGGCCATCTAGGCACACCACTAATGATGTGGTGATGTGGCCAAAGTCATTATCTATCATGCATACAACAGTGAATGTGCTCAGCACCCCTGCACAAGGCGTGTAAAAGTTCATGTTAGTACAGTGGTGGGGAGGCAGATGATGTGAAGCCAGTATTTGATGCAGGAGCCAAGCAAATGACTGGCAAGGCTTGGCGAGATAAGTAATGATCCTACCAATTCCCGGTCTTTCAGCTTGTTGATAAGGCTGTGTCGCCCTCCGGTGGGAGGAACAGATCCTTTTCTTCGAAAGAAGGTTGCTTTCTCCCAAAACGATCAGATTAAACATCTTGAAAGGTTTCTAGAATCAATCGTTCACAGACCAGCCATAATACACACAGGAATTATGATAACATCGCACAAAACCTGAAAGGAGGCGTTTGGAGGAGAGAACAAAGTTTGGTCAAGGCAGCAGCCTCCTTCACCTATTTGCTGAGGATTGCATGTTATGCAATCCTTGGGGGCAGCTATCGCCAATTCCAGCAAGCAATGTTCCATTCAACAGCTAGTGTGGCCTGATTATGGCCTACCAGGCTTTCTACACATATCTGTGAATGTGGTTTTCTCGGGGTGCGCGACATGCATAATGTAGTACGACCACACAATACACACCAAGAGAAAAGCAACTTTCAAGCGAAACGCCTGCCATCCTGTAAGTCCAAGAGACCCAATCAACTGCCTATTTTTAATTCGACGTGACCTTGGGATTGCCTTCAGAGCCGTCTTTGTATACTCAAAGTTGTCGGGTACACTACACGAGCTCACTCAACGAGGCTGCTAGTGCCGTGCAGCCTCAAAGCCGTCGAGGCAGGTAGTCAAGGCTAGCACAACTGAACTTGCTAAGAAGTGGAGTCGAACGTATCTACGAGGCCGGACCCACTTTCTTGCCAGGAATACATAGCGTAGTGCAGGCCGTAAGACAGATCGCCCTCAACGTCCAACGGCGAGTCGTATCGAGTGGACTTGCAACTAAGAATATCAATGTTGCGGGTGCAACATCTTTCATCAAAAACAACAACCGCATCGGTGGTTTAGTGGTAAAATTAGCCGTTGCCATCCATTACAGGACAGTTTCGGCTAGCCCCGGGTTCGATTCCCGGCCGATGCAAGCTTTCATTTTGCCATTTCTTTGCTTTCTATCTGGCTTTTTTTGCTTCTCCCAATCAAAGCAGCAGAAGCCTGGCGCCCGCCTTTTTCCCCTTATAATTCCTGGCTGATGCATGTTGCAGGTCACTTTGTAAGGTGCCACGAGGCGTTTCATTTTTGCACGGGTGGAGCCGAAATAGTTCACGTGTTCGCCAACGTGAAAGGGTGCATGCGGAGCGTAGCAGGAATGCCAATATATTTGTTTTTCTTGTCCAGCAATTTTGGCTGTTGAAGGCAAGCAACAAACAAAGAAGATATGCATGGAAATAACGAGGGGGATATAAATATCCAAAGTCGCCGGAACTTCATGGAATTAGTAATTCATCAAGGTGTCCTGGCGCAATGGTAGCGCGTTGGTTTTCGGTTCTCACTGAAACTCGCCAAAGGTTGTAGGTTCGAGCCCTGCGGACATCGTTTTTTGCTTTAAAGCAGCTCCCTGAGCTACTCCTTCCTTTTTGCGAATGAGCTGGAAGAAAGACTTGATGCAACGTGCAGATGCAATTACATTGCAGGTTAGTGACGGCCCGGCGCGGTCCTTCCTTATCACGCACACACATTTTTTATCATTGCATCGTGTGTCCCTCAGCAAGCGGTAAGGAACAATGAGCACGCGACGTCAAATGACAATCGACAACATGTCGTCACCCAGGAACCCGAACCCCTCCCTCGGAACCCAATCTCACGGCTATACGATCCAAACGCGAGCGGGGAGATTGCGACTCGACAACCGTCTCCGTTTACAGATTTCTAGCTTTGGTATGACCGTTTCAAATCAAAACGGTCGGCGATCGACGGACGACAGGAATGTGTGGGTCCTGGTACCTGTTACCTGTGTGCCGTCATGACCGCCGCGTTTCAGCTCTACTACGTTGTAAGACAGACAGCTTACGTGGCTTACGCGCTGAAGGGCGGTGACGTCAGCGTGCAATCGTTGTGACAGGTCAGTGGGAGAGATGCTGGAAGGGACCGGGAGATTGGGATGAGCGACTGGTGATGTGCTGGCATCATGTTGGGTGACAGCACAGCTACGATCGAGAGAAACTGCCAGAAAGAGTAACGGACGATGTTCCCCGGAGTTTGCTTCGGTCTCGGTCTTCAGTGTGTTGTTTGGCGGGGTTTGGCGGGGCATTGGGGGCGTTCCTGCGACCTGTCTTGGAAAAATGTGGATGTGAGGTCTCAAAGCAAAACTATGGCTTTTCGAGATCGCGCCAATGAGATAAATTCCGTTGCTTAATTGCAGATCCGACACCGATTTTCAGAATTCATTGTTCATCGATGTGGACTTGCCGGCGTTCCGAACTTCTTGCCGTGTGCAACTTGAGAATGATGTCTTCAAGTAGTGAACGACTTCATTCATTGACTGTGCCTCGTTAGACCTCGAGGCGTCAGCTCGGCGTGCGTTTGTCATTGGTGAGCAGAATTTGCACACCATCTCCACTCATCCGATCTTTGAAGACCTGCGTCGACGTTGGGACGTTTGAAACGACCTACGGTCGGATGAGGTGCAGTAGTCGCGGAAGTGCAAAATACAACGAACGGCATCTGTTGTACGGAGTACCTCCGCATATGCGGTCATTCCAAGCCCTCGGCACCCAGCTGCACTTGTTCTTTGAGATCCCGCAGGTGGCGGCTGCTAGAGACGGCCGGTCGATCTGGCCTAGAGCCTCATCGGTGGATTTAGCCGTTTTCTGACCTTGAGATTGGTTGCATTTTCGAGTCGTAAGCTCTGCGCAACGTTGAACGGGCTCGCCAACTTGTTCGTTTTGGGACCTGGGTGTAAGTAAAGCAGCGATTGGGCCACTACAAAGGCAGACTTGTTGGTGGGCCCACCGGCTGACAGCAAGCGTGGTGATGGGTTTCTTGTTCTCAAAATGTTGAGCGAGAGATCGCGATGGAAATCGATAAGGTGCAGTGCGTGACCCACAAATTAAGCTGATCGAAAGCTGTGGAGAGTGCGGAGGAGTGTGAAGACTGAGGCGGGGCATTGTTGTTGGTGAGGTATCACGCACTACCCAATACGGAAATGTCGAGTTGTGCAAAAGGAAAATCATGTGGGGAGCCATGTCGGTCGCCCGGCACTTCCCTCTTCTGTGCTTGCAGTGATGTAGTAGCAGTACGCGTCAGGTCAAACATACCATCGTGCATAGTAAGCACGGTTAAGTTCTGTGATGCCGTTGGCCATCTTCGGTTCGACGGCGGAGAACGCTTGTTGCTTGACCGAATTAGGACACTGGAGCTAACTGCTCTCCGCGGCAGCAAGGCCGTGTCCAGACCTGCTCGAAAAACCATGATCACCAACAGATCCGAGGAACGGCTCCTGGAGCAGCTCGATTCGGTATCTGTGGATTGTATAAGCCTTACCGTAGTAGTGGCTCTGTACGCAATACGGTAACTATGATCAGCCCACTGCGAAAAATGCCCTTCATTGGCCCTGCTCTTGTGCATGGATGTAAGAACGATGGGTATGAAAATTTGAGTGCTCGCAGCGTTGACAATCCAGTTTCTCAGAAGCACCCAGCCAGTTTCCCGCGGATGCGCTTTCCCGTCCAGTGTCCCGCCAGTCTGGGTACGCGAAAACTTAATTCTGAGCTGAGGACACACAAGCTCAAACCGGTGGCAGGAAATTCAACAGGCCGTTCGCAGCTCGCGCTGAGCATGTGTGATACAAGAATGCTGTGAAGTCGAGCATCGAACTCCTTTCGTCTCCTGAAAGATGAGGCGAAAATACGGGCTCAATGCAACCAGAAGCGGCAGGAGAGTGTGGACAAGTAGTGGCGACTTGCCCAAATTTAGCTTTGGTAGTCGCGTCATCCCGGTTCAATCTGCGCGAAACAGTGGGGTCTGTTTGCATGGTGCAACAGCGACAGAGTCCACCTCTCCATTGCACGCTGTGATTGTAGGGATCAGGCCATAAGATAATAGCAGGCTCGTCGTCAAGAAACTGCATGAACAAGCGAGGCTCGCAATCAAACAAGATGACGACAAATGCACATCAAACACGATCTCATCTCCCTGGGCGGCGCGGGCGGCTTCCCCACGCGTTAGCGAGAGCGCCGCATTGTTTATCCCCGCCAGACGCGGAATATTTACTGACTGCGATCAGTTGACGACCTGCAAGACCTGCAGCGATCTCGGGGGAGGACCCTGATTATGCCGTGTCATGATGGCTGCCCTCGATAGCTGCATGCATGCATGCCGGGAGCGCGAGCCGCAATGAGGTTATATCGTCCTCATATTGAACAATGATTGAGAGCAGCTTCCCTGGCAAGAAGCGGGGTACAAACATTGTCGGTGAGGTTTGAATTCCCGGCTTTGGTCCTCAAGCGTCGTTAGGGTCCTTATCGTATGCACGGCAACGACGGGACCCCTGTCACAGTCTTTACAATGGTAGGCCACGGTTGAGCTTCACGTTGGCTCGTCTGCAGCTCTCCCACCGCCTGCATTCACCATCTGCTGCAAACGCTCAGCCGCGTGGATGCAGTCTGTGTGGGCCCTCCAAACGCGGCCTGCTGTTGGTCCATTGTGGTTGCTCGCACTCGTCAAGAGGCAGGCCTCGTAATTGTTTTCTGGATCCCGTTCGTATTAGTCGAGCTAAACGCGTCGAGAAGAGTATTTTTGGCGACGTTCAATGGGGACACGAAGTCGATGGCACGGTAGTCGCGCACAGAGAACCAGAGATCAGATAGAAGCACCAAATGCACACAAGATTCGATGGCTGATGTCAGGAGCTCATGGTCCCGGCGCATTGATCCTGAGCCAAGGCTGCTTCCGGGGCGACGCAAACGCACGCTCGGAATGCGCGAGAACCTCCCCGTTGGTGACGACGAGCGCATGAGCCTGTGTTGTGTTGCTTCGCGCCGGATTGTGCTCCGCACGGCAGCGAGACGGCCCTCTGGTGGCGGTCCCTGGCCGCTGATGCGAAAACTTGGCTGCTGCGTCTCACGGCTGCTAGGGGCGGAGGTGTGAAGATGGAGGTGTAGGGATGGTGCTCGCGCTGTCAGTATCTGGCGCGCTCGAGCACGCTATAGGCCAGGGACGGCGACTGGGGCCCAGCACAAGGACGCGCCACTAATGGCATGCACCGAGAGCCGTGACGGTTCTACGCTGTTCCAAGAGGCAAGAGGCCACGGCCGAGCAGCCTACAACAGACAGATAGCCTAGGCGATCGGCTCGATGGTGAGTGGTGTGCGTGCAACCGCTGCTCCCCTCTGCAGCCTCGCTCCCCTCCCTGCCAGGCCGGAGAATAGGCGTGGAGAGGTGTCGGCGGCGCGCACAGCAGCAGACTGGCACACAGCAATTGTCGTGGGCTCGTAGCAGCAATGGCAGCGCCGGTGCACCAGCCGTACCGCGAGCATCTGCAGCGGCCATGGGCAAAAGTGCAAATCATCATGGCTGGCGTGAGGGCAACTTATTGAACTGGCCTGCTGGGGCCCATGGCACGGACGCGCAGTGGACAACGCTAAGTCTACCCCTTGAGGAGACCTCTCACTCTCAACTCTTCACCCAGGCAGAGGACTCTTCACCATCCTCTCTCCATATTTTTCCTTTCTGCTTGCTTCTTGACCCGTCCGTCGTTCGCCGCGCCCACGACTCGAGTGACTGTCCAATGCCCGCTTGAACATCGTCTCGGGAGGCTTGGTACACTGCTGCCATCTCCGTCGAACCACGACAGCCTCTCCGCGCCCGCTCGCTGTCGCTGCCTTTTCTTCTCTGTTTTAATAGCTTTTCTGCTTTCCTTTTGTAACAGGTACTGCTCTCCGCGCCGTCCACCGTGTCCATGTGTGGCTTGTCCTAGCGGACTGTCGTCCATGCCACCTCCCTGCACGCCGTGCCCATCTACGTCCGCCCATGGCCGGAGTCCCGTCATCAACGCCCACCCCCATTCTCTATCCAACGAAAGCGCTCCCCGACCCAAATCCCGCTGCTAACACTGCCGCTCGGTGTAGGTTTCACCCTTTCTGCCCCAGCCGCCGTCGTCCCTGTCGACAGCACCCACCCGCCGGCCTCGATCGAGCCTCGACAGTCGTCTTGCAAACAGGTCCCTATGGCTCAGGTACTTGCGCCAATCTCTCAGACGACCTCCCCCATTACAATGCCCTATTCGCCCGACACCTACCAGAATGCGCCGTCGCAATCCCACCAGCAGCGCCAGCACATGCAGCGAAACTACAGTGGGCAGACTGGGGGCACCGGGTACCGAGGCACCTCTGCGCCGATAGCCCCTTATGCCTTCTCTAGCACTCCCCAGCTGCGGCAGGACAATCGATCGGTGACCTCGCCAACCCCGCAGGCTGCAGCACAGCAGCCTCCTGCCAACCGACAGCAAGCTCGCCTCGGCCATCCCTCTCATCCCTCCTCCTCATCCGACTCGACAGTGTCGACATCTGGCTCTTCCAGCCGCTCGCTTCCGCATGCCTCGAAAGATGACAGCGACATCAAGCCAGTCGGTGACTTCACTGGCATCACCCTATCCACCGCCATCCCTGACCTCTCCCTCTCTCTCGACGATGCACCTGTCAAAGCCTCTCCAGGCCGCTACAGGCGAGCTGCCGCGAGAACAGATTCATCTGCGAGTATATCAACCGGAGGTTCCACACCGACAGCGACCCAACGCTCATCGATAGCAAGCACACCCACAAACTCGACGCACGACACATCGCTCGGTGACACTGAATCGACACCAACCGGCAGACCTACGCACAACCGGGCTAACAGCGCAGATAACATTCTCGTGCAAGTTGGTACGCATGATTCTGCAAAGCGCTACAGGCGTCGCAGTTTTGCCGGTGTAGAAGGCAATGGGCAGCCATCCAACGTCGCTTCTGTGGGGTCTGCCCCAGAGCAGACTGCGGCTCCCAGCATAGCGCGACCGGGGTCAAACTCAGGTCGACCTAGCAGCCGACCAGCCTCGAGTCACAGCCATCAAAAGCAAAGTAGCGTGGGAAGCATACAGTCGAGTACATCGACAAAAGCACCGGCTGCTACCACTGCAGTATCGACGTCCCCAAATGCTGCTGCGAAAGCTGCAGAGCCTGCACGACGCACTGCACCATCTCCTTTGTCACAACCCACCGATTCTCCACCCGAACCATCGAATGCGGCGAATAAGCAAATTGGCAGCGAAGCCATGAAGCACCTTGCAGCAGTGAACGAAAAAGACAAGGGCATGAAGTCGCGTCTCAGGAGAGCATTTTCTTTCGGCAGTGCTGCCGAACTACGACGTGCTTCTGCAGAGAATTCTGTCGCGGCTGAACGCGCAAGACTGAGAAAGGACAAGTACCAGTCTGATGACGATGCAGAACAGGCTGCCATTATCGCAAAGCAGGAAGCTGCTGGTATTGGTGCTGGTATCTACTCTGGCCAAGGCGGATTGGGCTCGAACGACAACTTGTCCATCCAGTCAGCTGCTTCGTCCGCCTCGATCATGCTTCGAAAGATGGGAAGTGGGATGAAGAAGGGCACCAGGTCCATCAAAGGACTCTTCAGGCCGAAATCTGTTATCGGTGTACCGGCTGCTGACGGGCCTATCTCTAGACCTAGCGTCGGTCAGGTCTCAATGGTTTCGGTCGAGGCAGAACGTCAGAAAGTCAATGTGAACGCAAATGCGCAGGAGCAGGTCCGTGGTGGTACCGGATACCCTAGGCTCGAGCGTAATTCAATTGATGCTGGGCGTACTGCGGAGATTGTCAACGCCGATGGCTCATCCGCCGGTGACATAGCAAGGAAGAGTATCGTTGGTGGAGACCGTGAGCGTGCCGAGATCCTTTCAAATATGAAGAAGGGCATCTTGAAGCGTAAGTTTGAAACCGATCATCACATCCCAAGGTTGCATGACTAACATCCCATAGGCAACGGGACCAACTCAGACTCTGGGTCACCCACCATGCGACCCCTTGACGGACCAAATCCAACATTCGCCCTCAATGCACCAATCACTCCTACCCACGAAAAGGGCAAGGCGAACAGCGACGATTACTTCACGAAACCCCCGAAGATTACGAACGGAAGCACGAGAAGCCTTCCCGTTACACCAGCGGCCGGCTCTAGGAATATAACTTTCAGCCCACGCATCCAGTTCCACGACGCATGGTCACCTCACGACTACGACCGCCGAGGAGACATTGCGACATGCAACAGGCTCACACCTATGCTTGCGCAACAAATCAAGGAGGAGCTCAACTCTTTCAAAATGGTACGTACACCCTTCAGACAGCCACAACATGATTCCCACTAACACTATACTAGGAGATGGAAGTCCATGAGTCGTCGAAACCTCACACACATTTCTTCTAATGATTATGCATCCACTTCTTGGACATGGCGTCTTGGCGAATACCTTCCAACCTCAGCACTTGGGAATTGGAGCACAGCATTTACGAGTTGACCGTTAGCTCAAGTTCCATTTCTGGTTACGACGGATTTGTCCTTTTCTGTCTTAGCGAGCATTTACAACCAGTTAGAGAAAGAAGCATGGAAAAGGGGAACCCCAAGCGAAGGACTTAATACTCCAGCTCGACATTTCCTTTCTCTGTTGCTTCTTTTTCTCACCGAATCTCTCGGTGGTCCCGATCGAAATCTGAAATATTTCTTACCTCCTCTACTACTCTCCTGCGAACAAATTCCATCACTAGGCGCGGTTTTCTGTCATTCTTACGCTCTCTTGTGTTTCTTTGTCTCATTATAGCTTAGTCCGTCCATGCGAGTTTCATTCTTGGACTCACTTGGCTGGCTTCAGTGATCCGATAGCAGTAGCGGCTTTTGAGCGTATTGTGGGTTGTGCCGACTAGTTGTGTAATTGAGAAAGCAATAATGCGGTGTCTCTCCACTTGATCTACAATTTTCCTAGCTCTCCACTTAACCATACATGATGTGATTCTCCAATTACCTGAAATGGGTAAGGGATACGCCTCACAGCAGTCAACAACCGAAGAAGTACCAGTACCACCACTAACTCTGCAACCACACGAACAAGCATTTCTAAACACCACACCAGAACATCGCTTAACCACCTGTTCGATCAAACATAGCTCACGTTCCCCCATCCCGACACCTTACCAATCAACATGCCCGCTCGACCGCGTCATCACACATCACATGCACTGCGGTTGCACCTCGGTCTGACACCAATTCGATCGACGGCGGTGAGAGGGGGTCCCGCGCTTACCGCGTCGATTAAAACAGCCGAAAGCCTCACTGCCTGCGTGCATCACCAGGATCAAGGGCGTGAATGAATGCCATGAGATAAGCCAAGCCATGGAGGTATACACCGTACAGACTCATCTGCCACCGGTAGTTCTGGTGAGGGTTGCTAATAGTGTATATGGCGTCATTCTGTCGATCAGATGGATGTGTGCATAGCTAAGCGGTATATGCCTTCGAACGCTCGGTGAATGATACCTTTTCTGCTCTTATCACCGTAAGAGCCGATGTGATGGTGTGGATGAGTGTGCGGCGGGGACTATACTAGGTACCGTTGTGTAGATCAGGGAGGGTATATGGCTGTCTTAGGTTACTAGACCCACTGGCAGTGTGTTTGGTGATGTGCAGGAGTTTAGTTAAGCGCTGTACTCGGAGGGCGTGGTTCGAGGCTTCGGTTGCACTTGTTTTACCAGGCGACCATGTTTTTATGGTTGAGGAATTTTTTAAGGTTCTGCGATGACAGCCTTAGTTCATTGGTTAGGGAAATTGTAAAGGTTTGTAAGACCGTTTGTTCACCTGCATTCTCTAGATCACATCAAACCACTCAGGAAGTCTGATTGGCATAGCATGTCTATATCATGTCGCTTGTATGCTCTCTATAACAGACTAATCTTCAACATTTCGTTACCCCCAACTTTAAATTCTCACAGTACGTGGTGTCGTCGTAGGAACGAGTAAAGTTTCCGAAGCCATGGGCGCGGTAACTCCAATGGTGGGGGAACACGTCAAACTAGGTATCCATGACTTGGTTGAACTTTGATGGCGATACGCACTTCAGCGGCAGCAAGACGCTTGACAAGCTCCAGGGCAACAAGTAAAACGATAGTTTCGTGCCTATGTTGTGTCCATGACATCTAAGTCCCGTCATAAGAAGCAACGGAGGCATCCATGTCGACTCGGACTCTAGAAGTTTAGAAACTCCGACATATTTTGTCTGCTCCCTGTCGGCCTTTCCTTGTTGTGTACACACCTGGAAACCACAGTTGTTGGTTGACGACAGTTTTGAAAGCATCAATGTGTCGGTTTCACACTCTACAAGCCTATTAGAGCTTATTTTGTTGAGTTCTCAGGATGTAAAAGTGAAGATACACCAGCAGCAAGCGAGGCTCTGCGATCTAGAACCATAGAATGCAATTGACTGGAACGTCACTGATTGCAGAAGCTGAGGGAAGCTTCTCCCCATCCAACTTGATTGGCTTCTTTTCTTTCCTTTTTTGAGCCCGGACGAAACTCGACGCGAGCGATGATGTGCATGCCTCCTTCGACATGGGTCGGTGATAACGGCCGATGGATATGATCGAGGTCTAGATGCTGAAACAGTGAGAATGTTAGTCACACGGCGTTCAAGGTCGTTGGGTGTTCCCGTGGCCGAATGTGGCACAGAATAGAATTCACCATGTTTGGTTCTTCCGTATGCTTACTACCAATATGGGTTGATGTCCTATGTAAGAGGAGTGAGTGTATATTACTCTGACCAGCATGACTATCTAGAAGATTGCCAAAGAGGGATAATCTCTTCCATGGTTCTCCCATGGTGTTTCAATGATGATAACGTGCCATAAACGAACGCTCGTAGAGTGTGTTCCAATTAGCAATACTTCCTCCATCTCGCATTGTTTAGTCCGTCTGAGCGATGCTGCTCGATGACATCTTAGGACTCTGGAATTGTGTCTCTTGATGGTTGGGAGTTCGGTGACTAGGTTGGGGTGGCAAAGCATGCAAATCCTTTTTCAGGTGAGGATAGTATCTGCACGACATCGACCGCAGAAAGTTCAACCTCGGATTGTCGATAACACAGAGTTATCGAGCAACGCGTCATACGAGGAGACTACCCAGACGAACAATTAACAATACCTCCACGTGTGGTGGGGAGCCAGCCATGCAATTCGTAAGAAGGACTCCCATATGAAGCTGCTCCCGCTGTGACGGAGGTGAACACATGTTCTGGAACGCCTATTGGATAGGTGATTTATGTGTCTGCTCACTAGCACACTCCTATGATTCAGGGACAATTATTGACACGCTGGAATATTGAAGAAGCCAATCCCCGCGTCTAGACCAAGTCTGATACAGGCAGTCCGATATTGGAATGGCGTCCGCCATGTACCGTGTGCACATCAAGCTAGCGACTTGATACCCCATGATACGGATAAATACTAATCTCAACATGGAATCGGCATCCTGGGAATCGGACCAGCATTGCTTTGAATGGTAATGGTTTGGGAGGGCTTAATGTATCGAGACGTGGTCGAGCCATTAGTTGGCCAAATACACGGATCACCAATGTCGTGCATGACACTGGGATTCCCAAAAGAGGCGCTGGTGTTGACGCGCGTCTCAATGCAGCTACTGTTGTCTGTCTGACGAAGGTACGATGTCGGCGATTCTCATTTCTGAGTCTACAAAACAACAATAAATAGTTTCTTAAACGAGTGCTCTTTCTCCTTCGGACGTAAGGATAGAGAGAAAGTGTGAGAGAATTCTTCAGTCGGCACTTTTCTTGTCAGTTTACCCTTGATTTACAACCGGAAGAGCATCGTAGGTTCTTGAATGATGTACATGTGAAGTGATTGGATGCATCTTCATTGATCCTAAGCTGAATCCTGGTCGCACCTTTAGCGCCTCGTATAATTACCAACCGTTTTGGTTGGATTAAGCGCTGTAAGGAGAATGTTTCCTGCCTCGTTTGATGCCATTCGCTGGTCTTAATGCTATCTGACAGCCCGTTTAGCTTTGGAGGAGCGAATTTAATTCAATCGAAGGTTAGTCTCAGGATCGAACAGGGATGCCTCGTAGAGTTTATTGGCGAGATCGCGTAAGCTCTCAATCATGCTGCACCTTCATGGGTTTAAACATTTGGCCTTCCCCAGATGGACCGTTCAGATCGCAAGATAATGGAATCTCGTCTCGATCGCTGAGGGTATCACGTGGACAAGTGTGGTGGATGCGCCGTAATGTCTGGAAGGTACATCATCGGCCTCATGGGAGTATGGAGACACCTCATTGATAGCAGAGACACACCATGATTGCTTCTTTACGACATGCTCATGACCTGCCACGAATTCCACCATCGAGATCGACCAGTTCTGCGGTGAATTAAAGCCTCTAGTATCATTCGAAGGTCGATTTTGACAATCTACAGCATGATGAAGTAAGAAAGCCTAATGCAACTGAGAACAATATACACCTTGGAGATGATCATAACACTGGCTGCAAGGATTGAGCGAATATCCATCGGAGTACCGATGTTCGCTGGAGTTGAGAGTTGGGAGTGGACTAGCGCTGGGGGACTCGGAACTAATGCTAGCGCGGGTCTGCCATTGGCCCCAGAGTTTCATTTTGCAGTCACGTGAGCCGCCAAGAGTCTCGCTTCGCACACAAACGCGATTGCATGTCGATTTCGAGAGGAGAGCCAGAGCATCGACTAACCAACAGCCCTCGACAAGCCGCCATCATGTGTGAGTATACGCCCTACCATGCCTCACGAATCCTAGCAATGCGACCATACTATCCTGCGCACTGCAAAATACTCGAGTGCGCGAGAGAGTGAAGTTGCAAAATTGCAGATCGCAGGCAAACCGTATGGAACAGTCCAGCTGACAATTGTATAGCGCTCGTCTCCGGAGAGAAGTCTAAGTACGTCCCCAGCAACACGTTGCCTTGAGATCGTCAGCGGTGCTGCTCTCGTCGTACACGCCACCGCACCTGCACCCGTCTGAGTTTGCCGCTCGATACCAGACCTTTCCTCGATCTTCGACAGCATGCTGAAAGAGGAGGACTTCAACACCAGCCGTGGTGGGCGATGAACACAACACATACAATGGTGGAGGACTAGCATACTGTCTGGAAACGGGAGAGGTGCTTGCATCGACGCGGCAAACTCTACGGGCGCATGCCTGCGAGTTCCACGACGATGCACATCTTGACTATAATGCGTGTGCGAACAGCAATGCTGACTTGCCACAGCTTCCAGTACATCATCCGTTTGTTGAACACAAACGTCGATGGAAAGCAGAAGGTCATGTACGCCTTGACCAAGATCAAGGGTGTCGGTCGCCGCTACTCCAACTTGGTCTGCAAGAAGGCCGATGTTGATCTGAGCAAGCGCGCCGGTGACCTCACCTCTGAGGAGCTTGAGCGCATTGTCACCATCATCCAGAACCCCCTGCAGTGTATGTTGTACCCTTCACTTCTGAGAATTCCACGTCTAACATCCAACAGACAAGATCCCCACCTGGTTCCTCAACAGGCAGCGCGACATTGTCGACGGCAAGGACACTCAGGTCCTCGCCAACGGTGTCGACTCCAAGCTCCGTGACGACCTCGAGCGCCTCAAGAAGATCCGCGCTCACCGTGGTCTCCGTCACTACTGGGGCCTCCGCGTCCGTGGTCAGCACTCCAAGACCACTGGTCGCCGCGGCCGAACCGTCGGTGTCTCCAAGAAGAAGGGATAAATATTATGCGCTCCCGGCTGGGGTCAGCAATGGGCTTATGTGGTGTATCAAGGCTTTACGAAATGGGTGGAGCACTTTCGGTGTTTATCAATGGCATTCATTGGCTGGAACGTACACTTCATACGGCGCTCAATGGTGGATGGCGATGAGAAAAGGGTAGGGTTGAAAATACAGCCTGTACCAAAAATTACCAACGATTCCAATCTTCACTTCGTCTGCTCACCTGACATGCATCTTTACCCCACGCCCCTTGACCATGCATGCTTAATTAAGTCTCCGAGTGGTACCACGACGCTACGCAGCCTCATCGAACATTCTGCACTACTGCACTGTTCTGCGGGAGCGGCTATGGCGTCTTGCATCCGTAGCCACTCAAAACATGCCAGCTGTTACTGAGGCACATTTTGCACGAGTTCTCCTGCATGTTCACAATGCAGCCCCTATATCGAATTCGCCGCGGATGCCCATCTCTAAGAAGAATGCGTGTGTGGGTACGAGTCTAGATTCTTGAGGCAGTGATCTATGGAGTGAATGTCTTACATCAAATGCAATTGAATCTCGAGTACTCCACATAGTACAACAGAGCCATCTATTCGTTAAAGTCGTAATCGTTAGTCGTGAGTCGTAGTCATAATGTCATCTTTCGTATGCTGTGATCATCGCCAGCGTCTTTGATCATGTCGTGAGTCGTGAAGTCGTCCGTAAAAGAGTGGAACACCCGCAATGCAAACATAGAACCCAGAAACCAAGCACAAAACAAGAACCGAGAAAAAGAAAAGGAAATGACCGGTCAAACTGCCCAATGCGATGCCCATGCGAACGAAGAAACAAGTCGAGTGCATCCTTTCGCATCCCTCCACTCCTCCTCCTCCTCTCTTACCTCGTCTTGATTGGATGCTTCAGCATCTGATCACCCCGTCTCACCAAGGACTTAGTCCCACCACATCCTCCGCACCCTCCCATTGCCACTCAAGATATCCAGCACTTGAGCACTTCCCGTCTGTACGCCATACATCCTCGCAATAACATCGCCAATATCCATCCACGTGAGGCGGTGGACATCATACAAATCCAGAACTACGCGCACCAGCCAGGGCGACGTCATGGGGAAATCAGGATCTTGAAAGGCAAATGGAGAAATTGGTCCATCTGCGAGAGAAGACGAGGAGTGGTCAGGCAGCTGGATGTGGGGAGGGGATAGACGAGCGCGCTTGTTAGGCGGGTGGGAAGAGAGGGCGTCTGAGGGCCGGGGCGCACGCGCTCTTTCAAAAAGACCGAGGAGGTTGCCTGCTGGCAAGTCCATGATTTGGTCCGCATCTTCGTCTTTGGGATCGTCGTCTATATGGTCTTGTAGACTCATTTGGTGCTCGGAGACGGTGGGTGAGCTTGCTGTGGATATCGACATGGCGCTACTTGAGTCCGACATTGATTCCTCGCTCATCTTGGTTCGGAGCGGGAGGAGCACATGATGTTGGGGCACCGTTTTCGCGATATTGATGCTGCCCGTGGATTTAGAGAAGGGGGATTCCTCGATGGGTGTCGATGCATTGAGTCTAGTGATCGATGATGGTGAGTCGAAGGAAAATGACTGTGATCGTATGCGGACCTTTGGGCTAGGTGTCCGCGGGGGAGCTGCAAGAAGGGCTGCCATGATGGCTCAGTGAGTGGTGCAGCTCACGCTCTGCTATTGTATAGTCGGAGCGAGCCACCCGAGCCAAGTATTGTAAGGGGATGAAGAAATGAAATCAAGGCCTAAGCCTACCTACCAATGGTGCCGCTAGTGAGCTTCTTATTTCACAGTCCTCCTACTATTTCCTACCAATTCCGACGATAGGTGTCCCATGCGGCCGTTTCGCTGGCCCTGCATAGTGATATGCAACCACGCCACGCGCCCACGCGCCCGATGAGGCGCTCTACAGGGCGCTAACGTCCATAATCACGGAATGCGGGGAAGGGGCTAAGATGCCAGTGGATGGATAGTAGATGAGATACAGTGCGTTGGTGGGACAACGCACTTTGCATTAAACTTTGCGTGAAGAGAGTTGGGTCAGATGTCGCAAACAGACGCAGAGAAGGGAAGATTTATAATCAGTAGTGAGAATATGCAGTAGCTTCAGTACTAGACACTCCTCTGGTTATTACATAGATTAGGTATAGGACTGCACTTTGACGTTACAAGAGGTTTACGAATTGGCGAAGGGAGGTTTTGCGACAACAGCAGATCCGTCTGGCAATCTTACTAGTGCTATAGAAGCTTCGGGAAGCAAGGCAATTTCGAGATACCGTGATGAGTTGCGAAGTTGCCGGAGTGACGTGGTGAACAGGGGATGCTCGTACATGCAGCCTCAAGCGCTACCCGCCAATCAGCACATGGACTGGCGCCAACGCATGAAGTATGCATGCGGTGAATTAGACAGCCCTGAGTGGTGACAGGCTTGGTGGGAGTGGAATTGGAAGCACAAAAAAGTCTAGGGGGAGGTTGACAAAGGCAAATGATTGAAGCACGAGTGCAATCTGGGTAGAGATGGGGTTTATTGTTGATGCATGCGTACATCTCACCTCATGCAGTGCGAGACTAACCAAACGTCCGCGGGAGGTGTCTACGATCACGCGCAAACCCTGAACATCCGGAGATACCTCGAGGCCTGGTGCAGCGCATGTCTGCCGTGTTGCCGCAGAAGATGTCTTTGATACCGAGTATTCTCGTTGGGTATCGTTGGGGGTGGGTCGGGCCGACGGAAGGGGAAGGGGCACGCATATGTGCTTAGACGAACTCGGTTTCGATTCGGTGCCCAGGAGGCGGAGGGCCTTGGGCGTTTAGGCGCGGTGCAGATGAGGCGACCGACAGCATACACCTGAGGTAGAGGCTGCTGCACACAGCTCGCTGCTCGACGTGTCACCACTCAATCATCGGCGCCAACAGCCATCTCCATGACTTCGACGTTTCCACGGCCTTTGGTCTGGCTCTCGATGAACTCATTAAGACCCTTGAACGCGCCCGGCTCCACCAGACCAACAGCTTCCCATTCAGCGCCCATAGTGTCCTGGCTCTCGACCTTCTCCATGAACGCCAGTATTGTGTCCTTGACTGTGCCGGTGGCTGCCTTCTCTTCGCCATCTGCCTGTGCTCTTGGTGCGGTCTTGACGGCCTGCTTGAGCACCGAGGTCGCGCAGCTGACTCGCAGCTTCATTTGCATACGTGCGACAGGGATAGGTTGGTGGGCGATAAGGGCCTTCATGGCGAACAGGGCTTGTGACTTGGCCGACTTTGTCGTGACGATGCCGCTCCACTTGGGTAACGCTGTGGCTTTGCCTTTATCTTCACCATCCGGCGTCTCAGTGCCAGCTTTGTGTTCTTGTTGTTGTGCCTGTGTCTGCGAGCTCAACTGGTCCAACGCCTTCTCGATCATGCCTGTAGTGTAGACGCGCTTCGTCCTAGGATCTACCAGCTTGCCGGCGACAATGTCGATGACTTCGTTCTTTGTGCGCTCTAGTTCGGCACCACGCTCCTTCTCTCCGACCTGCAGTTCGCCGTGGTCCAAGATCTCCAGGATAATCTCCTCCATTGGCTTCTTGCCAAACGCCTTATCGAGGTCGGCCTTCGGTGCCGCCTGGCCTTTGCTGACGTTCAAAAATACATTTTCGATCTGGAGGACGTTTGACAGATCCTTTTCAATTTTATTGCGCCATTCGAGGACTTTGTTCTTGTAGCAGGCGATTTCGAAACGCTTCTTGCCTGCGCAGTGTCAGTGACTGTGGTGGGGCCAAAAGTTTGGCGGAGGAAGCTGCGCACCCTTCTTCATGCGCACCAACGAGACGTTGGTGAGCTTGATCTGGTTTGACGGCTGGTTGATAGGCATTTTGTGCGCTCGTCTTCTTTACGTTTGGTTGTGCACAAGTGTATTGCGGCGCAGATATAAAAGTTGCGCACTGACGCGGGGACGGATGACATCGTTTCGGCTCATCCTGACAAGAAGGCGGCGCTAGGCCCGATCTAGCCGTGATGCAGGAACACTCTACACTGCAGCCTTCACACGGGCAAGGGACGGGACGTTGCCGCAGGAATGCAAGCGCAGGCTCTGGCATCACATGGCCAGGCACGGTGAGGCCTCGATGCAACAACGAGGCGCCCGGAGAGTTCCCAGGATGCCGGCCCATCTTGAAACGCGAGTGGTTCGGCCTCGTGAGCTGCCCGCGCTTGGACTAGCACCGCAGCTGATAAGCCTAGCTTCGTCATCGAGGTGGCTGGCAGTTGCCTGGGTCACCGAGCTCCATTGCTCCAACACTCTCCATCTCTCATACGCATCCTCCCCACCATTTGTCCAATTCATCGTCTCTTCCCCATACATCCATTCCCATTGATTCACGTCACTGGGCAACCTTCTTCATTACACAGCTATCGTTGAGCTCCGGAAGCTCCATCGTACGCCGCTATGAAGGTAGCTACCTCGGCACTGCTCTTTGGAGCAGCGTCCGCTGCTATCCCGCAGCAACAGGTCCTCAAGGCCCCCGAGTCCTTCAAGGGCTTCGACACCAGCTCGTGGACAAAGCCGCTGCAGAACCTCGAGGAGAACCTCAAGTCGCTCACCGGCGAGGCACGCGCCATCTGGGATGAGGTCGCCATGTTGTTCCCTGAGCAAATGGAGAAGGCCGCCTTCTTCTCCAACCCTAAGCCCCACACACGCAAGCACGATTCTGAGTGGGACTACATTGTCAAGGGCGCCGATGTTCAGAGCGTCTGGGTCGAGAACGAGAACGGCGAGAAGGAGCGCGAGGTCGACGGCAAGCTCGAGAACTACAGCCTCCGTGCAAAGCACGTTGATCCCAGTGTCCTCGGCGTCGACAAGGTCAAGCAGTACAGCGGTTACCTCGATGATGATGAGGAGGACAAGCACTTGTTCTACTGTGAGTAGTACCGTGATGGCCACCCTTTTGCCACAGCTTCTAATCATCAACCAGGGTTCTTCGAGTCGCGCAATGACCCCAAGAACGACCCCGTAGTGCTATGGCTAAATGGCGGACCTGGCTGCTCGTCGCTGACAGGTCTGTTCATGGAGCTGGGCCCCGCCTCGGTCACAAAGGACCAGAAGATCAAGCACAACGACTACTCGTGGAACAGCAATGCTTCTGTCATCTTCCTCGACCAGCCCGTCAACGTTGGCTACTCATACTCTGGTGGTTCTGTTAGCAACACAGTTGCCGCCGGCAAGGACGTTTACGCCCTGCTCACGCTCTTCTTCAAGCAGTTCCCTGAGTACTCAAAGCAGAGCTTCCACATCTCTGGCGAGTCGTACGCTGGCCACTATATCCCAGTTTTTGCTGCTGAGATCCTGTCTCACAAGAAACGCAACATCAACCTCCAATCTGTTCTGATCGGCAACGGTCTTACCGATGGTCTCACCCAGTACCCCTACTACCGCCCCATGGCTTGTGGTGAGGGTGGTTGGCCCGCCGTCTTGGATGAAAGCACCTGCAAGTCCATGGACAACGCGCTCCCCCGCTGCACCAGCTTGATCGAGAATTGCTACAACTCCGAGTCCGTCTGGAGCTGTGTTCCCGCCTCCATCTACTGCAACAACGCCATGATTGGTCCTTACCAGCGCACCGGCCAGAACGTCTACGATGTTCGCAAGCCTTGCGGCAGCAACAGTCTCTGCTACGATGAGCTTGACTGGATACAGGGCTACCTCAACAAGAAGGAGGTCATGAAGGCTGTCGGCGCTGAAGTCAGCAACTACGAGTCTTGCAACTTCGACATCAACCGCAACTTCCTCCTCGGTGGTGACTGGATGAAGCCCTTCCACCGTGTTGTCCCCGGCATCTTGAAGGAGATCCCTGTTCTCGTCTATGCTGGTGATGCCGATTACATCTGCAACTGGCTCGGCAACAAAGCCTGGACCGAGGCTCTTGAGTGGCCTGGCCAGAAGGAGTACAAGAAGGCCGAGATGAAGGACTTCAAGATTGATGGTGATGGCAAGAAGGTCGGCGAGGTCAAGTCGAGCGGCAACTTCACCTTCATGAGGCTGCACGCTGGTGGCCACATGGTGCCCTACGATCAGCCTGAGGCTTCTCTGGAGATGGTCAACAGGTGGTTGTCTGGTGACTTCTGGGAGTCGTAAATGGATTACTTGTTGTTATTTCTGGATCCAGATTGTAAACTGGCTGTGTGGTAGAGCGAGCTTTGGGCATGTTTTGGCTAAATTGCACCAAGGACACTCGCAATTGCATTTTTGATGGTTTATTGTAAGCATCAATATAAAGAATACAAAACAAGGCAACTGCCACTATATCATGATAATGTGTTGCTCGTCAATCATAGGTGCGGTCAGGGTCAACTGTTGGAACTCACTTCCTGTTATTCTTTCACCACCACCGCCATCTATGAACACAACGTTGCTTCTCCGTGCAAATCTGCACAATCGATTATTGCCTCTTCAAAATGAGAGCAAGTGTTGTTTGCGGATTGCTCCCCGAAGCGCGCCATTTTCTGTCTGCATTCAGGTCTGCCTGACCTTCGGGAGGGCTGTGCAACTGCATAGTTATGATGTCGACCGCAGCACACCTCCTGTTGCCCAAATGAATATCCCTCACCTTACGCGTTTACTCTTTCGAGAAACCCGCATATTCATGACGGAAATTGACGTCTTAGAAATCACACTGTCAGTTATTGCCTGCGTGTTTCAACACGCTGCGACAAAGATGAGGCAGCTGCGACACTACTATAGTTGACGAACTGCAACATAGCAACGCACTACTGCGCTCGCTGGACTTGAAAGGGTTCGCTCACAAGAAGGGTTTAATTGCCACCATTCCAGCACTTGTCTTTGTTGTTCGTTAACGCATCTCATCTGGACAACTTCTCACGATTCAGGCCTCCAGCGTCATCGCTCTTCAGCTCGTGGTGGCGAAGCTCTTCACAATGCACTTCGCCACCCAAACAATTGACTTCGAAGTAACCGCACCATGATTAATGGCATACCCACAAACAGGCAGACACGATTTTTTTACTCACGTTGCAGAGCCGCATTGACCTTATAAACTACTCACGAGGCTGGTTGTCGTTGCCTCAGCAAATCTCCGCCTACTTGTTCAGCCTCGCGTGGCGCATACACGTACCGCTCACCGTGGCGCGTCTACGATTTCTGGGACTTCAATCCCAACCAGTCTCACCGGCACGATCAATGCGTTTGACCGGACGTCAAGTCAGACAACGCTACCGTGGTATACGGCCTTGAGCAGGGTTGCCAGCTAGAGGATCTCGCCATGACGGCCAGCTCGAGTATCAATGCGTTGACAACTAGCTTAGCTAGAAGTGGCAGCCTCCCCTTTCCGGCTTCCATACGACGCGACTCATCCTCGTCGTACAGTACTGAGCCATACTCTCCATTACCGCCGGGCCGCTGGACTTTGAACCTTCATGGCAACTGCAGCAGGTGTCACCATCATCACAGATTTGCCAAGTTCAAGGTGCACATTCCGAGCGACCCCAGCATAACTACTCACGTCAGATGTCAAAGCTGCCAAGAGAAATGGCTTGCTATCGGAGGTGCCAATTCTACCCAGCTCTCGTTGCTGTCCGTCAATTCAACCCGGCTGGACCCTGTGGCAACTGAGGTTCGACACTCACTCGTGCATATGGTTCGAACAGCAACTGCTCTTGCAACCCTGTCGCCTGACCTCGCTCGGATCACGGAATCATCATCTGATATTTCTCACCGGCGATCCTTGCGATTTCCACTGGGAAGCCATACGCAAGTTGATGGTCCATCTCAAATGACATCTCTAGACATCACACAACCATCTCAACTTGAGCATCTTGATACTCTACCATTAAAAGAACCAGCAAGCCTTCTCATTCCCCCAGCTGTGCGACCCACTACTACCCAGAAATATGGCCTAATGACAGGGAGGAGTGTATCACATTTGAAAGAAAGCCTGGGTATGCGATTCCCCGCCCTGCACCGCGCAAATTTAAGGTCTAGACTTGGTAGCATCAGGCAGCCGAGAATATCAGGAAAAAGCTTGGGGAAGCAGCCGGTCAATATACTGGTGTCTAGCGACAATATGATGGACACAAGCCCTGCACTGCTAGATTCTACAATGCCGGACATGCCGGATGATGAAGTGTCCCCGGACGGGCCTCCAACAAAGGATCCTCTCTCAACCGACAATTCAACAGGACGCGGCGCTGCGGCCAAATTCCTTGCTACCCTAGCAAACGATCCTACAAACCTTCGCACTTTGACGGAGAATGGGAAGGCCGCTTGGGTGCGAACAAAATATACAGATTACAAAAACCGGCATGACGGTGAGAATGTCGCACCCACAACATCGCCTACCGGTGCAACTGGTCCTGGGAATCCTCCACTACAGCAGCTGCGACGTGCGGGTGTCGAGCCACGTCAAAGCCGCCGCCCTCAAGACCTTATTGGGCTAGGTAGCCACCTGCACGCAGTTGACGAATCCTGGCGTAGTGACGTTTCACCCCGTAGGAGCAACTTTAGTATCAGTGAAGATCGGACTTCCGAGGCGGAGACAGCTATCGAGGATGCAACCGCCATACGTGCGCCACTATATTCCCATATCGACTTTTTGCGGAGAGAGCGCCGCGGTTCGGGCTCGCCACGACCACATTCACCACATTCTGTGACTGATATCACACGTCAACGGCTTCGCCGCCGCAGGCCCGAGGTGCGATTCTCTATGGACTCAGCAGTCACAGGTGATGCCGCAAGAAGCTTCTCAAGACCAAGGTCGCCGGCCACCGATCGGTATTCCCAAGGCTCAGCACCCCGCACATCACTGCAGTTGACCATGTCGCAAACCTCTCTCACCAGCTATTAGGCGAGGAGTACGCCAATACCAGCGGGTCGAGTGTGACCGTGGTCGGATCTCATTCAAGGTCCTGCAAATATACCTCCCAAAGATATTTCTGTCTTACACTCGGTTTGCTGGGCCTGTACAATCTCAGTTCCGCTGACCAAAGCCCATCATTTGTGTCGCTTTACGAATGCAATGTATCCATAGTCCCTCCTTTGTATCAACAATAGACCATCCGTTACTTCTCTTTCATACTCTTTTTTTTTTTGTTTTTTTATCTAAATTTTTTTTCTCCAATTACACCATACCTCGCGAGATGGACGGTAGACGTACAAAGTGTTACACGCCGAAGTCTTTTCGCAACTCGGAACTCTTGGCGATCTGGCCCACACAATCTCACCAGAGCTTCGACACAGTGAGCCAATGTCTGAAACAATGTCATGGTGTTTCATAATAGTCCACATAAGCTGTGCTTTCATCAAGTGTACTGTTTATAAATGAGCGAAGGCCTAGGTTTGATGAGTCCGGAGTTTGTTGCTCAGTTGTCAAGGCAGAACAATCTGTCTTCCAGCCTTACCGAAGTTTCCATTGCTTGCGAGCTTTCTATTTACAAACTTCAAGTAGTTTGAGAATCCATAAAGCCGTTCATACCCAACTATATTCTCAACTCTCGTACTCATCAATACTAACAACATGAGTGATTCCCAGGCTGATTCTCAAGCCGATCCTCAACCCACCGAAACCGTCCTCAAAAGACGTAACGAAACTGGCCCTCTAAGTGATTTAGTGTTCGCGAAACCCAGATCTCTTCTAATACAAGCTTCTTCGTATTCATCAACTCACGCCTTGACGTCACTTATCTGCACCGCTACTCTGGCGTGGGCGCGATCTAGGGAAAGCAAATACATTTATACACTACGGTATGACAACGACTCCAGGTCCTGCGTACAGGGTTCGCTGCGCCAAAACGCCATTCCACAAAAGCAAGTAGGTCCCAAACTACCAGACATCACAACATAAAGGCCTCAGCTCCTCTCCGAACCAACGAAGACTCGTGCACGAACAAATAGGTGCTCCTCACGGCGCATACGCCTTAGGAACGTACGACAACTCAGCAACACTCCCCTCGCCATCAGCTCCACCGTTCTTCCTGACTTGCCTCGCCGCATACTTGTCAGCGCCCCAGCACAGGAAACTCAACACCATGCTGAACCCAAGGAACAAGAAAGTGATCAGTGTGCCGTACAGAGCGAACCTACTCTCTCTGCAGATGCTGCCGAAGTTGCTGTTGCCCATGTTTGAGGGCAGGGAGAGGTCCTGGCGCAGAGGCGAGGAGTGCTGGTACTTGCATGCCCAGGTCTGGATGGTGTCGATGTCGGGGGTCTGGCGGTTGAGGATGTGTGTCCAGACGACGGAGATGAGGGTCAAGAGGAGAGATGGGAGGATTGTGGCGAGTGAGAGGGCGGCGCGCAGGGTGTGCTTTTGCTTGAGTTGCAACTGGAGTTTGTTAGTGCTTGTTCCTTCCTTTGCATTGAAACCGTTGCATGCTTTGGGTTTACATACGCTAGGCAGGAATGAAGCAATCAGAAACGCTGAGGATAGAACCAAAGCTATGACAGAGGATGCGAGCAGTGCTTTTGTGCCGTGGGTATCGAAATGTTGCGGCCACATAGGGAGCCACCATGGGTTGGAAGTTTGCTGCTTGTTGAAGACATCGAGGGTGTGTGCGCTGGTGCCGAGAATGGCAATGCTGAATACGATGACGAGACCTGTGAGGACCGTTTGCGCTAGGTGGAGGGGTGCTGGGTTGATCTTCATTTTGTCGGATTTACGATTATATCTCCTGTGATGGTGGAGGTGCAGATGGCGAGAGCGCCGGCGTGTATGTTTATCTTGAGCACCACGTATAGGAGTTGTTTGTAAAGGAGTACCCGACCCTTGAAACAAATGAAAGACGAGAAATAGAAGTTGCCTTTGTGTGCCTGAATGCTGGTGATTAGAGGGGGGTCGACCATGCTTTAAAACGAGATGGTTGCAGTCGTTGTTTCAAGCCAATCAGTACCCCATGCGGGTATGTCAAGCCCCAAAATAGCCATTTGAGGTACAGCGTTGACGGTCATTTGCGTTGCCGCTTAGCTGAGGTCGAGGCTCTGCAGTTGGCGACGCTGTTGGTACTCTTCAGCGCGTAGACGCATGTCGGCACCAAGATGAGACGCTTTGGTTGTGGTGCTGCCAGCCGATCTTGCCGGAAGGAGGCATTTAGCAGCAATAATTCTTGCAGACCTAAAATGGAGCCTGCTATTCGTTCGTAGAATCGCTTTTGGATGTGCAGTTAAGCACCGTGGCTGTCGTGTCGCTCCGCTTGTAGCACAAGCTAGGACGTAAATAACTACAGATGTGAAGGGCGCCCAGAAATTTGACGAATGAGAGCGGAGAAAGGGCTTCTGAAACCAATGAATGCATGGACAGCGCTTCGAGGAATAGAGCAGGGGTGTGAGGTTCGGCGCTTATTGAGGGACCTTGGTGACGCCGCACCATGATTGGCTGAACAGCACATTGTAAGAATCGCATCAAATTGTAACACCAGAAATGATCAAGGGCAGACAGCGCGATGTGAAAGAATGGTCTGCGCAGCCGAAAAGATAATCCTTAAACAGCTGGAAGATGAACGGAGATTGAAGATGTATACGAAACCCAACGCGTAAACGAGATTGTGTAATCAGCATCTGCCTGTACCATCAGAAACGCCGTAAATGCTCCAAATGCTTGCACTACAATGCTATAATAGTAGACAACAGACTGGGATTCAAGCCGAACGCCCGCATTGCCGCCCTTGGAGTGGCGGAGTGCAGCAGTCAGCAGGCGCTCTTAGAGTTGGCCAGTGATGCCTCCGCCATTCCCGCTGAACCATCTCCGCTTCCCAGAACTTTGCGGCGCAGCTGCTTTACCTTTCTTCGCAGCTTGTAGAGGGTGATCCTTCTCCCACTTCTCATCGGCTGTGAACGAATTCATGGCATTCTCGAGATTGTAGCCCGCTTGCTCAAGGTACAGCAGGGCGATGTCGTATCTGAGCATTCGTCAGTATTCTCCATTCTCATTTGTCCATGCACGCGATGTGCAACGAAAGCACCTACTCGGCAACCTTGCACCCTACCATGAACTTCCTCAGTTTGGTCTTCTTAATTTCCTCCTCTTCACCTTCCAGCGGCCGAGGACTGAGACTGACTCCACCCTTGTAGTACTCTCCTGGTATTAATATTGTCCTGCGAGCTGCTAGCAAGTGATCCGCAAACATTTTGTTCGTTCTGCGCAAAACATCTGGAGGCACGCCGTAGGCGAGAGATAACGATGCTATCGATTCGTTGTTCTGGTCGACGAAGTGTAGGACATCAGGTGCATGCTCTCTGTTTGCGGCCTTCTCTGGTGGTGGCGGTAGGGCATTGTGTGCCGTATAGGGTGGTAGCTCATCTAACGCTTCTCCGTCGGCATGTGGCGAATACGTGGGAGGGTCGCGGAGACCTTGCGCTGGCAGCGACGAAGGACCGGTCGATATCTGGCAGAACGGGCAGTAAGTTGCGAATCGAGGGTTATCAGTCAAGCAACGGGCGCATATGGCGCGACCGCAGCACTCCAGCCGGCGCTCGAACTGTGTCGGCTTCTCGGTCTTCTCATCGTATGTCGGAGGAATCGACGATAGCAACGTAGCACAGGTGCAGCAAGCTTCTGACATGATGGGGTATGAAGGAAGACTTGACGCTAGAAAACGAAATGCTTGTACGCTCATGGACGTATAAGGTATTGGGAGGCAACGGCGAGAGATGGTACGTCATGACTAAGGGGATTGCGGACGCGCGGGAGCACGTGAGGGCGTGTCTATGGTCGCAAACATCGAATTGAATGTTTCCTGTGTCGCTCACATCGCACATCGAAGCCTTACACTGTACTCATAAACTTGACGCTCCCTGTATGCAGTGACGGTGAAGTTCGAGGGCCAGGGTCGCGGGGAGGAAGGAGCGAGGCGCGGAGGACGCCGCACCACGCACAGACAGTGCCAAGGCCACTTGCTAGCCGAGCGCGAAATTGCACCCACCTCGAACTTTTCCAGCGCAGGCCACGCACGTCTTCCGCTATCCCAACCGCATCCTCACGAGGTATGTTATGTTCGTTCCGATGAGTGCCCTTCAGAGAGCCAGGGGAAGCAATCGCGCCCGTCCGAAAGGATGGGCCTGACACTGCTCCCCTCTGCGACAAGAGCTGAAGAACCCTCCAAAGCTGCTGGCTGAGGGCACTCTCCATGCTCTGGCATCTGGAGGCTAACCACAATTTCTGTACAGATACCTCAGTCGCCCCTCGCCATTGAGAATCTTCGATAAACCGCCAAAATGGTCAAGACTTCCGTCCTCAACGATGCGCTCAACGCCATCAACAACGCCGAGAAGGCCGGCAAGCGCCAGGTCATGATCCGTCCTTCCTCCAAGGTCATCGTCAAGTTCTTGACCGTCATGCAGCGTCACGGTACGTCTGACTTCCCTTGTTGCGCATACATCTGGTTCTTCACCCCCCTCTCCGGGCTGATAACTTCCCAATGATCCTGTCTTCTCTACGGTCTTTGGGCTTTAAGTGTCCGGTATATCAACTGCGGAGAACTTACACATCCTCGGAACCCTTCCATGATGTCTGATGTTTAATTTTGCGCAACATGCCAAATTTTCACCACGCTAACGTTGGTGTCAGGCTACATTGGCGAGTTCGAGGAGGTCGACGACCACCGCAACGGCAAGATTGTTATCCAGCTTAACGGCCGCATCAACAAGACCGGTGTCATCTCCCCCCGCTACAACGTCCAGCTCCGCGATATGGAGAAGTGGGTTGTCAAGCTCCTGCCCTCGCGTCAATTCGGTTACATCGTCCTGACCACCTCCGCCGGTATCATGGACCACGAGGAGGCTCGCCGCAAGCACGTTGCTGGCAAGATCCTCGGTTTCTTCTACTAGACTAGTTTTGGATTGCGCGATGTGGAGGGATGCATATACCCGGGCTTAGTTAGACATGAGAATTGTTTGGCTAGGTAACCATCACGACCATGCTAGACGATGGAATGACCAAAAGTTCATGACTGTCTCAAAATGGTGCTCCCTTGTTTCCCCTGACGTGATTTGTGTGAATGTTCCAATGTGTGCCGGATCTGGAAAGTGCGAGTTCTTGGTGTACCGCATTTCCAAATCTAGCACATCCATCTTGACAATGTTTGGACGTCTAAATTTTCGTCCACTACATAGAATCTCGATGATTACCGCAGCCCTTTGTTCCTACAATAGACATGGCTCGGTCACCGCTGACGCAATGCTCGCGCTTTCTATATTCGCGCACACGCTTAATTAGGACAGAGTCCAGGTCGTGTAGACTCGGTGGCCGAGAAAATGCAGCTTGGGCGGGCATGTCTCCAGCTTAGCATATGCACGTGCTTGACACGTTACATTTTCCATGTTAATGTTCCTTGGACAACAACGATCAGGACGATCGCCAGGGTTGGGGCTCCCAACGAAGCTCACTGAATGCAAGGCTGGGGTGCTAAGTGCAGAACTGGGAACAAGGGCGTAGGTGGGCGCTATTCAACCTGTTGCTAGAGCGGGAGCAGGCAAGTGTGTGATAGGCCCGAGACACGGGAATGCCAAAGCTATGTACGTCAGGGGTTGGAGTGACGCCCCGCCGCTACTGAACGAGTGCGAGCTGTAAGATGTGAAGCACGCAAAAGTCCAGCACTCCGCTCGACTGGAGAATCAGCATTTTTTGTGCCCTCCAACGTGCGCACCTAGGAAGCTCCCCACCGGCTAACCCTCTCTCCTCCACATTTCAGCAGGCCGTGCTTCTTGGCCGGCAACGGGCGCCCGCTGTGCCCAATCACGGCTACCATGGACGGGTGAGTGCCCCCAGGCGGGCGTGCTGTACGACGGCGGGGGAAACGCACATGTATGGCCGGGGCTGGTTCTGACGTTCACCCGTAGACACAAGCGCTCCAAGTCGCAGAACATCAAGCACATGCTGAGCCGAGTGACCTCGAAGACGGAAGGAGGGTCGTCGACACCTGCAGACGGCAGCACCACGAACACGGCCAACAACTCGCCGCCCAACTCGTCGCAGGCCTCGCTCAGCTCGCCGGTGACGGGCCACCAGCGCAGTCTCTCGAAGAAGCTGCGCACCAACCTGCCCGCCGCCATGTCGACCACGGGCGTGCCCAGCGAGGCCAGCAGCAGCCAGCACCCCGCATCGCCCACGTCGCCGACGATCAAAGGCGGGTCGATCGAGCAGTCGGTCAAGCTGTTCCGCGTCTTCGAGGCGCTGCGCAACGGTGACACGACGGCTATTTCGCGGGCCATCCGCGAGCAGTCAGCGCCGGGCGACAGCGAGGCAGCCAGAACCTCGCTCTCGCTGCCCAATGCGCGCACCGAAGGCACCTCCATCCTGCACCTTGCCATACAGTGCGCGGAGCTCCCGGTCATCGAGTTTGTGCTGTCCAATGTGACCACCACGCCCGACTCGCCCATTGACGTCAACGGCCGCGACCGCGACGGCAACACGCCCCTCCACCTCGCAGCCACCCTCGGCCGCGCCCCGGTAGTGCGCCTGCTGCTCGACCAGCCCGGCATCCACGACTCCGTCACCAATTACACCGGCCAGACCCCGCTGGATCTCGCGCGCACGCCCGACATCTTCCAGCAGCTGCAGCTGGCCCGCTCCATCTTCATCGACACCAATGTCAAGAGAATACAGCAGCTGGTCATCACGGGAGACCTGGACACCTTGGAGTCAGTACTGCAAGACGCGCGCGTACAGAGCACGCTGGACGTCAACGGTGGAGAGTTTGCCACAGACCCCGTTGTCATTGATGCTGGTGGCACACTCCTGCATCAAGCAGCCAAGAATAAGGACGTCAAGTTAGCTCAGCTGCTGTTGCTGAACGGCGCAGACCCGTTCCGTCGTGACCGCAAGGGCAAGCTGCCGCAAGACTACACCAAGGACGACCGCACACGAGCCATCTTGAAGCGCTCTCCTGCTGCTGCGGCCGCTCAGCGAGGCATCCAGGAGAAGACAATTCTTGCCGGCCAGGCCCAACATGGAGCGCCTGCTGATAGCGGCGTGGGTTCGAAAGAGTCGCGCGAGATGAAGGGCTACCTTAAGAAGTGGACCAACTATACAAGTGGCTACAAGCTGCGATGGTTTGTGCTGGAAGATGGTGTGCTCAGCTACTACAAACACCAGGGTATGTCACTCAAATCCACCCCCATGTGCATGTGCTAATATACGCAGACGACACTGGTTCTGCGTGCCGTGGTGCCATCAACATGCGCATTGGCAAACTCTACATGGACCCCCAAGACAAGCAGCGCTTCGAGATCCAGGGCAAGTCCTCGGTCAAGTACCATCTGAAGGCTAACCACCAAGTTGAGGCAAAGCGCTGGTACTGGGCTCTGAATAACGCCATCCAGTGGGCTAAAGACGAGGCTCGTGAAGAGGAGAAGCGTGCGACACAAGACCAGGAGGCCTTGAAGCAAGCCAAGGTGGAGTTGCTTTCCAAGGAAGGCGACTCTTCAAGTCTTCACAGCTCGAGGATGACAAGCTCCAGGAATCTAGCCAATCCATCCTCCAATAACCTCGGTGTACCGCTCACCAGTCTCGACACGACCTCACGCTCCGCCGTTTCGTACACAGAAGACCCTGGAAGTGCATACGAGCCGAGCCTGGGTGCGCACGAACTGGGCAGATATAGTAGCCACATGGGTGCTCCCACAGCTGACGATGACGATGACGATGACTTCAACGACGACGACAGCAGTCACGAAGTGAAGCCGCACAACAAGGATGCCTTCAACATCACAGCTCAGTCTGCGAAGTTACAGCTTGACTTGTTGACTTCAGTCTCTTCTGCGTTACAGGCAGAGAAAACGAAGAACCCCACCATGCAGATTGCCGACCCTGCCATGATACAAGCTTTGGCCTCTTATGAGTCCGCGATTGGCAACCTCAAGGGCTTGATTGGAGACCTACTACGTATTTCGAGGGATCGCGACGCCTACTGGCAGTACCGCCTTGACCGCGAGGCCAATGTGCGCCGCATGTGGGAGGACAGCATGGCCAAGGTCGCACGAGAGCAAGAGGAGCTCGAGCAGAAGATCGGCGAGTCCGAGGAGAAGCGACGCAAGACGAAGAAGGCGTTGCGAGAGGCACTTGAGGATTATGAGGGTCCTGGAGTCGCTGCTACGGATGCCGATGAGTTCGTTGAAGCCCCTGAGAATGAACACCAACAAGAAGAACTGTCCCGATCAAAGCCAAGCTTCTCAGGACAGATCAAGAGGAAGGCCACTCTTGCCGATCTTGCAGCGGACATTTCCGACGATGAGTCTGAAGATGATGAGGAGTTCTTCGATGCTGTGGGTGCTGGCGAAGTCGAGGTCGTCGAGATGCCTGGCGTGCAACAAATTGACGACAGGAAAGTCTCTGTGGCCCCTCCTCCTTATACTGCTGGCGATATTTTCGAACAGAAACATCATGAAGTTGCCACAGGGTTCAAGGGGTACGAAGACGGGCCGCGCCAGAAGCTTGCCATGGACGCCGATGACAGGCCTAAGATTTCTCTTTGGGTACGTCAATTAACCACACTCTGCAGCTGCAAGTACTAACGATGTGCAGGGTATTCTCAAATCCATGATTGGCAAGGATATGACGAAGATGACTCTACCTGTATCTTTCAACGAGCCCACTTCGCTGTTGCAACGTTGCGCTGAAGACATGGAATACACCGACCTTCTCGATGTTGCCGCCGAGCGCGAGGACTCTAGCGAGCGGATGCTCTACGTTGCCGCCTTCGCTGCCTCTGAGTACGCATCGACCATCGGCCGTGTTGCAAAGCCTTTCAACCCCCTTCTCGGAGAATCATTCGAATACGCTAGACCTGACAAAGGCTTCCGCTTCTTCATCGAACAAGTCAGCCACCACCCGCCCATCGGCGCCGCGTATGCCGAAGCAGCCAAATGGGACTACTACGGCGAATCCGCTGTCAAATCCAAGTTCTACGGCAAGTCCTTCGACATCAACCCCCTCGGTACCTGGTTCCTGCGCCTCCGCCCCACCGCAACCGGTGGCAAGGAGGAACTCTACACCTGGAAGAAAGTCACATCGTCCGTTATTGGTATCATCACGGGTAACCCCGTGGTTGACAACTACGGCCCTATGGAAGTCAAGAACTGGACTACAGGTGAAGTGTGCCAACTCGACTTCAAAGCGCGCGGCTGGAAAGCCTCGTCCGCGTACCAGGTCGTCGGCAAGGTGCTTGGCGCAGACGGCCGCGTTCGCTGGTCCATCGGCGGCCGCTGGAACGACAAGATCTACGCGCGCTTCACGCCCGGCTTTGAAGACGCAGAGATCGACAAAGGCGGCAAGGCGAGCAAGCACGACGACAACAAAGCTTTCCTCGTGTGGCAAGCGCACGAACGGCCCACAGGTATTCCGTTCAACCTCACACCCTTCGTCGTCACACTCAACGACATCAACGATAAGCTACGCCCCGTTGTCGCGCCAACTGACACAAGACTCCGACCCGATCAGAGAGCGATGGAGGACGGTGAGTACGACTTCGCAGCGACAGAGAAGAACCGCGTGGAGGAGAAGCAGCGCGCTACTAGACGGCGAAGGGAAGAAAGGGGCGAGGAGTTTGTCCCCAAGTGGTTTTCCAAAACCAAAGACGCCACGACTGGCGAGGAGTACTGGGAGTTTAACCACCAGTACTGGAAAGTCAGGGATTCGGTTGCTAGAGGCGAGTCTACGTGGGATCAGCATGGGCTGGAGGATATCTTCTAGATGTATTGGTTTGGGCGGTAAGAGATAGTAGATGAATTATATGGTTAAATGATTGATTGTAACCCTGTGCAATTGCCGGTTTGGGATGTGTTGATGTGGGTTGCCTTGTTAATTCGTTACTAGTTGACGCCGAGGTGGTAATTCGTTGTTCATCGAACGTTCCACTTATCAGCAATCCCCCGTGTCTAAAAGCAACCAGTCTCCTAATCTATGCATTTCATTCTCCTCTCAGCAGTAACAGCATTAAAATCATAGTTAACATGAGCAATTAGACGGTATCTTATAGTGCATATACAAACAATCACAAACACAGAGCAACGTTTAATACTATCTTATATCCCATCACATCCCCGCTCTCTAAACGTAAAAACTCGTTTCTTCTAATTCAACGCCTCCTTAACACTAGAAAACGCCACAACAGAATGAGTAACAGTAAGTTTGAGCATTGCACTGCTAGGCTTGTGCTTATTATTGTATGGATTGTAGTCGTCTGAAGCGCTGTTGCGTTAAGGAGTTTTGCAAGGCTTGATGCTTTGTACGAGGTTTGCAAGGCTTGATGCCGCTGAGAGTGTGTGGTTGATGGAAACGAAGTTGTTTGTGTATAAGTATAGTTAGAGATGTGAGCTGGGTGGATTACTGATGCTAAGTATTCTGCTCCTCTGAGGGTTGATATTGTGACTGTTAGTATCACTATCACCATCACTAGCAACAGAAGTGATTAGATGCCATCTCATCAGACACATACAACAGTCACATCCACAAGGCAACGTCTTGTAGTAAAAAGGTATTATTCACGTTACCATTCTATATATACATACACCCCGTCATCCGTGAGAACCTACGCAAGCTGCCCACGAACCGCACCAGCAATGAACTCCACGGTGTGAGTATCAGTGAAGAAACCAGCCGGGTTAGCCACAATCTGGCGCACGTGGAAGTTCTCGCCCGTGTCAGTGCCGTTGGCTAGAATGCCAGTCGTGAAGGGTCCTGTCAGACAGCCTACGGAAATACGCTTGTCGTCTGGGCCCTCGGGGTTGGGGAATGCTAGGCGAGGGGGTCCCGCACGGCCGGCGGGAGCTTCGTGGATGTGGGTTGCTGTTAGGGCGAGGGAGGAGTAATTGCCTGTTACGCCGGAAAGGGTGATGTTCTGGGGGGTGTTAGTATGGGTATGAAGGAGTGAGGATGGTATGGGAGAAGATACATACGTAGCAGATAGTGTTGTCCTCGACATTGATGCCGTACTTGAAGATACCCTGGGCACCGGGCTCACCAGCTGCAACGGTCTGGTTGGCGGTGATGATCTGGTCCGGTGTGGCGGTGACGACGTATTCGGCGTCGAAGTAGAAGAGGGTGGATGCCTTCTCTGAGTTGTCGTCTGTTTGGTTCAAGCCGCCACTGTATGTCTCGTTCACCTTGCTACCACCATGGCCCTTCTTGTCGTCGTCGTAGGTCTTGTAAGAGGGCTTGTCGTCGTCGTGGTATCCACGAGAAGGGGCAGCAACGGCAAGAGCCGCTGTCAGCACAGTGATGATTGCGGGTGCAGAGAAGTGCATCTTGAATGTGTGTGGTGTTGTATATGGCGTTTGTAGTAGGAGTTTTGGGAAGTGAAGTTAGTCACTGATGGGGAGAAATCTGAACGAAATCCTGCCTTCTTTGTACAACAACGGGTCCCCGCTGCATACCCTATAAGATCCCAACGTGCTCGAGCAGCAAAGGTTCCGGTACATTGGGCGTACCATGGGACAGCCTAGGGAAGATCTGTTGGGTCTTGGAATTGTTGTCTAGAGCCTTAGTATGTCCGAACGGCTCAGGGCCAAGAAGTCTACTGCAGTTTGTATTGAGGCTCAGTGTACTAGACAATGGTGAACTCAGCGTGGCAAATGCCATGAGCAACTGCCTGGGCGTATGGTAGGTCTTGGACACCGGCCGCCCTCAGCCTGCTCAGATAGACCGTCTCAATATCGACATGCGTAGCCGACGCGTGGACTTTAGGTACCAGATCTTGAGGTACCAGGGAACGATAACGATGGACAATAATGGGCCAGATGTACGGCAGCCCGCCCTGGCCCCAGGTTTACCATTCGTCCCGCCTCGCGTAGGCAGAATACCAGGCTTGTGGTGTTCTCAGCTGTGATCGCCTACTAAGATATCGCCCAGACTACTTGGTACGGGTAGCCTCGAACCCGTAGTGTCGACTATCCAGAAGCGTAACGCCCAGGGCTGACATCTTGTCCTATAAGGGAAAAGCGTAAGAGTGAGGTTACCGCATCCAGCCGCGTGGTGAATGCCGACGTGGCGTTGTCGGGAATGGAATCGAAGAGCCAGTACCTGTACTCTGATCCTCTTGGCAGGCCAGATGGTGACCCTGCGGTGGTCTGGGCTCCTGTCACCATAGCTGTCAAAGCCGCAAGCGAGGAGAAGGCTTGGCTAAGGCTAGACTTTTGCCAATACCATGGTTGAAGGACGGCTCACTGGAGATGGTACAAACACAATGTACGATATCGATGGGTGATCAGGCGGGGTTAGCGAGAGCCAAGACTCCAGAAAGTATGTTGGTACATGGGAATTCCTCATTGTCGATCTGTTGAAACCAGCGAGGTATGACATCACCACTGTCTCTTCCGCCAAGACTTATAAGGACGGGCATTTCTCCGCCAGAAACCATGACAATTGGCAGTAGGGCCAAAAGATTTGAGATGCGCGTCACAATGCAGTTTCTCGGACTTTTGAATGTGGGGTGGGTCATGTCCCGGTGCGGATCCTAGATGCTGCGCCTACGTAGCCATGGGTGCATGCAGATCTTACTGCTTCTAAGATTGTCAAGCAGATTAATCAAAAAGTCCAGTTGAAGATCGCCTTGTCAGCTTGGACTTTGTCTGGAATAAAGCAGATGTTCGCTGTCGAGGAGAGCACCTCGGGAGAATACATTCTGCTGCATGAATATCGTGCAATAGCAGCGACCAGGCAGAACTGCCTGGATGAGGCTGCAATCATAATGTCAGCTTTGTGATCGGACGTGTCGCGCTCCGGAGGCCATCAGCCTGGGCATGCTTGCGCATTGCTTGGCCGGCATCCTGTCGTTCCTATTCCTCGGCGGAATGTTAAATAGTTGTCGATAGTTTGCAGCTAGCTAGGACATGCTTTGAATTAGGATTCTCATGTTGCACCTATAAACGGAATTAGTATCAAGGCCCTGTGCATTACATGGCGACCATGGTGAAATGACGGTGATTTTTTTTTCGGCGCTCGGAGCCAAAGCGCAGTGCCCAAAATCGGTTAGATTGAGTAATAGAAATACATATAAGCGATAATTATACAGAGAAACTACGATATGAGAGTAGAGTAACGAAGTGTGCAAGTTGAAAACGCCATTGCTGTCCGAAGACTTCTATGTGGTACTTCTTTAGAAGTTTTCGTTTTTAGTATATATAAGTGCTCAAGAAGGAACTCTATCATTTCTAAAGTTTATACAAGTTATTGTTATAGAGGCAGCGTATTAATAAATAGAGGGTTGTCGTTTTTCAAAGTAGGAGAATTTTAGTACGAGCAAGCCGGCGCGAACATATTTTTGGGGCCATATCGTAATTTCGGTTGGATTGATCATTGAAGAAGTCCCCCGACAGTCGTGATTCACCTATCATAGAACCTCAAGGTCAGCATGGCTCACAAACCAAGTACCGTTGTTTGTATCAAGCGTCACGTTGTTCTGCACGACTTTGCCGAACTTCAAGCTTCCACTCTCCACAACTCCTCCTCCCACAGGTCGCTGAAGCTTATTCTCCCCAGCAAGAACGGTGAAGTTTGCGATGGGAATCTCCCATCCATTCCTGGACACAACAGTTGGCAAACCAAAGAAGTTCGCATCGACCTTATCTTCACTGTTTGTTAGGTTCACTGTTACTCAAATGGGGACTAAGTTGCAACATACCATGAGTGAAGTGGAGCTCGAAGTAACCACGGTAATATAGATCCTGCCACTGGAGCTCATCGTTCGCATTCTGCAGCCATGTGGAGTAATTGTTCGCAGTAGCAAGGCTGATATTTGCACCGTATGGGCACGGCGAGGTAACAGCGCTACCAGCAAATTCGACACCAATGCTGCCAGCACCCGTGCTCTTGTTGTACTCCTTCTCGCCTAACCAGACGAGGTCGCTGACCCATGAAGCATGGCTGTCACCAGCAAGAAAGATATTGTTGTTGATGTTATTGCTGTACAGGTGGTTCAAGGTGCGGTTCTTGTTCGCCTGATATCCATCCCAGGCGTCGTAGTTCACAGGATTGTCGTTACCATACGCTGCCGACTGGTTGACGCGTGAGAATATAATCTGAGACCCTATCACTCGCCATGTTGCACCGCGGTTGGCGGACTCTGAAAGCTTTCTGTAGAACCAATTCTCTTGGCGAGAGCCCATGAGCGATCGGCCTGCGTCATTCGAAATCTCATGCACGTAATCTGTGTTCCAATACAAGTCGGTGATAGAACGGTCATACTGACGAGTATCGAGCATCGTAAGGTCCACCAGCTTTCCAATGGAGAACGATCGCCAGATTCTGAGGTTGTCATCCATGTCGACTTGCCTGATCGGCATCCATTCGAAGTACGCACGAACGGCGTTCATCTTCCGCTGATCAACAGACACGCCTACGCCATCCTTGATAAAAGAATCCTCTGTGTTGTTCAACTCAGCCTAAAAAGGTCAATAAGTTCCTCAATGTTGCAAATAGGCACGCTCTCCTACTCACCATGCCGTCACGATACGTGTTGTCTGCTACCTCATGATCATCCCATACCGGAATCCAAGGAAACTGCTGGTGGCTCTCGATAAGATCCAAATCGGTACGGTATGTAGCCAGACGCTTGCGGTAGTCGTACAGTGTAAAAATCTCGCGGTCTGGCAGAGGAATACGTCCCAGGCTGTTGCCCCAACCATAGTAGCCGTTCTTGTATTCGTAGATGTAGTCACCAAGATGCACGATGTAATCAACTGAGTCCTGTAGTAAATTGTATTAGTGCAAAGGAATAGGGCTTGTCAGCATAACGAACCTTTCGTGCAACATTGCCATATGCGTTGAAAAAGCCGAAGGGGTAGTTTGCGCAGCTGTATACCGCAATACCAACTTCAGTAATATCATCGTCTGCGTTTGGTGTCGTCTTCGTCCGTCCAAGTGGGCTCTTGTTGTTCGAGTTGCAGACATTGAATTGGTAATAGTACGTCGTGTACGGCTTCAAATTCTTTGCTTCGACCTGCTGTTGTGTAAGTCTAATAACGCCATGGTAAGTCATGTGTTACAGTACCTTGACAGTGAAGTCTACGTCGGAGCTCGTGTAAACCTTACCAGAATCCACCGTGCTTGTAAGTTCCTTATCTGACCCAACTTTGTACTCCACGCAAACAGGCGACTTTGACACATGGACGTATTTCTCATTGTCATGGTCGAACAGCGGAGCGTATCCAGTAACTGTCAAATTTGACTGTGAGTTGTCGCTTTGCGGCGCAACACGAGTCCATAGGATCACGCTGTTGGGGTATGGATCACCGGAGGCGACGCCATGAGTAAAGTTTAGGGTCGCTGTATCGTAGCTGGATTGAGGATCGTTCCTCTTGACAACCCTGTGGATCGAGATTCCTAATGCAGGGTGATGCTCTGATGGTGAACGATAGTTCAGATTCTTCGACCAGCTGGCGCTGGCAACGGATGCCAGCGGCAGCAATGATAGAAGCTGGAGCTTCATGGTGATGGTATGGTTGGTTTCTAGAAAGAAAGAAGCAAGGGCACCCAGCTTATAGATAAAGTTACCGGCCTGACGGTCCTTTTGTAAACCTAAAACATAGGTACACAATTTCCGAGCTGGCCGGAGCCCATGCGCTGTTTACCAGTCTGCTTTCCGCTTTGACTGCGTCATTATTGCAGGAACGGGAGACTTGGGAAGCCTTTGAGCGATCAAATGCCAATCAAATATCTCGGTTAAAGCATGCTGCAATTCCGTCGACGATGAGCCGTGCCGATAGAAGTAATACCAGGTTTACAGCTGCCCAAACTGGGGACTACAGCTTTTCTTCGCTCCATCAGCGGAGATAGCTCAAACCTGATTTGCTGTTTCTCAGGTCCTCTGTTCGGCTACCGCTCGAATGCGCATGACACTGCGGGGGTTCACCAAGTCCAGCAAGAACGTGTGCAGCAAGCTTCCACATGATTGGTGGGTGGGAAAGAGGAGCCTTGAACGTTGAACGTGGTTCGCAAGAAAAGCTTGACGATGCTTTCGTATGAAAGTAGAAGGTGCCAATGTGAAAGTGTACAAGGACCGAAGACGACCGAGGCAGTCGGGGCCGTTTGCTCGCTCGTTCCTACCGCTCCGTGGTGTTGGAAATGTGAGAAGGATCCAAATCGGCAGGTGACGTTGACGATCTGCCAAGTTTACATCATCCCTCATCTCTAGCAGCACCCCTTTTGATCGGCATCCTTCACATTATCGCAACATTGAATTGCCTTGTTGTTGTAGTAGTAGTCTCAAGTAAGTACACAATCGGACTGACCACACTGGAACATTGTGATGTCAACAACTAGTCCCAGCGCGTTTAGCGTTGCGACGGAACGCATCGAGTTGCCTGACCCGTCGCATTATTCTGCCGTAAGCATGTGCAATAACCGAGTTAACAGCTGAAGGATGAGCCACAGCTAGTGCCACTGTACAGCCGCATCGCTTGATGACTGCAATCTTTGAAGCGTAGACGAAGAGAAGTATCTACTTTGCACCTTCTCAGACACTTACCGTGACAAGAGCAAGAGAACGACTGCTGATTGCTTTCATACTCGATCAACACGGGCAGCAGATTTGGTCTTACGCCTTTCCGATATCATAATCAGCTCTGGAGCGCACAACGTCAATATTTCCGATCCAAGGTGATATGCCACATCCTAAGATCGCTATCATAGGCGCTGGACCTGGAGGATGCATGCTCGCTCGTCTTTTACATCAGTCGTCAGTCCCATGCAAAATCTTCGAAGGCGAAACATCCATCAACTACCGTTCTCAAGGTGGAACTCTCGATCTCCGAAGCGGTACAGGACTCGCAGCCATTCAAGCCGCTGGACTCTGGGAGCAGTTCCAACAACATGCACGCTATGACGGCGAGAGCCTTCTATTGACTGACAAAGACCTTACTACGTGGTTACGACGGTCTCCAGGTACAAAGGACAAACATAGCAAGCTGCAGGAAGCGCCGGAGATCGATCGCGCGGTTCTGAGGAAGATGCTTGTCGAAAGCGTACCGTCGGAATGTGTAAGGTGGGGTTGGAAGCTCTCATCCGTGCGAGAGACTGCGCTCTCTGGACTGGAACTATTGTTTTCCAACGGCGAGGTGGTGTCCGATGTCGATCTGATCGTTGGTGCAGACGGAGCCTGGAGCAAGACAAGGAATTTTTTGTCACAAGATAAACCACATTACTCTGGGCTTGGCGGATGGAATATGCGGATTTCGAACGCACGGGAAACAGCCCCGGAGGCATCCGCCCTCGTCAAAAGTGGCACCGTGTTTGCATACAGCGATGGGAAGGGGCTGGACGCTCAGCAGCTTGGCGACGGGAGCCTCAGCGTCTCCTGTTATGGAACGTATCCCGAAGAGTTCCAGAAACATTGCGGCTTTGATGCGGAGAATCTCAAGGTTTCAAAGCAGTACATGCTGAAAGAATTAGACGGATGGGCACCTCAGCTCAGGAATCTGGTCGAATCGGCAAATGACAGTATTGTTTGGCGCAACCTGTACGAACTGCCTGTTGGTTGGAGATGGTTGCACAAGAAGGGGGTTACGCTCCTGGGCGATGCAGCTCATGTCATGACACCGTTCGCTGGTATAGGAGTCAATACGGCGTTTCACGATGCAATGATACTCACAAAGCAGATTGTTGCATTCACCGGATCCAGAGATTCTGTAGACTTGGACGATTTCATCCTACGTTACGAAGAGGCCATGTTCGAGCATGCGCACCAAGCCCAAGTCCTTACCGAGGGTTCAAAAACAGACATGATGCTCACGCCTGGCGCGCCGCGGTCCACAATTGAAACCTGGGTTCTGAGGCATATGAAGGAGGATGCTCCAGCTTGGTCACATCCGATCCTGTCTGCATTGGTGTACTCTGGCTACTGGGTATACAAATGGTTCGTGTGAGCTTGCAAACTGAGGGAGTGTGAATCTGGCCGTTCATCTCCATGTTGCCAGTAGTCTACCTCCGCGCTCCCCGCTCAACCCGCATTCGCACTGTAATACTCAAGACACGATTTATACAACAATACAGGCCTACACAGTCCAGAATGCTCATAATTTTGTGGATAAACGTCCTTTCGCTGTCTGCAACTTTCCGTTGGTATTGAAACGTTCTGCGATTATTTCAATGATATAGCACCACCGAGAATAGAGCGAAGTCCGGCGTACTTCCCGATGCAAGTATCGCGTCTGTAGCCTCACAAACTCAAACCGAAGACGTCACTCGTCGGGGTGGAAGCCTCATAGAGCAGCCAATGAACGCATACCGGGGAGCAACCAACGCTAACCACCACACCCGACACGCGCCACAGGAATTGTAGTTCACTGATAGGCTGTCTATCTTGACAAATCTTAGAAGTTGACAGCTTTGCGATTGGAATGGATGCGCTAGCGGGCAGCCGCAGTGTACGACCTCATCGGCTATGAGCCGGTTACTGTGAGGTATAAATGTGGGCCCGTGGACCACGAGCATAACAACCAATATACATCATCTGAGAACTTACGAATACCGCACAATTCAAGCGCACTAACCAACAATATGTCCAAAAGCACAGGATCCTGCCTCTGCGGCAAAGTCACTTACGAAGTTGAGGGTGGACCATTGAACAAAGTACACAGATTCTCCAAGGCCCTTCTCACATACCCTACCCACATCTACTGACTAACCCACCCCAGGCGCTCTGCCACTGCAACCAATGCCAAAAGAACAGCGGCTCCATCTACAGCACCAACATCGTCATCGCCAACGACTTCTTCAAGTCCTCCGGAAAAACCAAGTCGTACTCTACTAAAGCCGAGTCTGGACGCGTTGTCACCTTCGTTTTCTGCCCGGAGTGCGGATCTCCGTTGTGGCGTGAGGGCGATATGGCGCCGGATGCTAAGGTGGTGCGGGCGGGTACCCTGGACGAGAAGAGTGCGAGGGAGGATGCGCATCCGCTTGCGGAGGTGTATACGGAGAATAGGGCGGAGTGGTTGAAGGAGCAGCAGGATGCGAAGCAGTTTCCTAAGATGTTTTAGGTGGGAGGTGTTTGGTTTAGTGAGGAGTTGAGGAGGTTGCATGGGGATTGAAGTGCATCAGGTGCTGTATGTATGCAGAGCTGAAAGTGGTTGCAGATGTGTATTGAGCAGGCCTTTTTAAGCTGACGTTGAGGGTTGGTTGATGGATACACATTCTTAATGATGACTGCGTTCATCGGGCTACTATCTATCTTCGACACGCCCAGCTCCATCGTAACGAGCATTATGATTCCAGACAGTAGGAGCCTCGATCTGGGTGAGAGACTGACCGCTTATCTTGAGTTTAACTACCTGCAAGTCATCACTTCCAAGCAATCTTCACATATTCCTCGACATCCGCCCAAAGCGTGTCTGGCCTCTCAAGTGCCGCGAAATGCCCACCTTTATCATGGCTCCTGAAAAACACCAGGTCGCATGTCTTAGCAGCCCAGGCCTGCGGTATAGGGCAAAGTTCATACGGGAAGTACGAGTATCCGACCGGCTTGTTTACATGATCTAGCTTCTTGGTCTCGCGGTACGTGTAGATCGTTGTTGGGAAGCAGTCAGTGAGCCAGTAGAGAGTGATGTCAGCGAGGATGGTGTTCAGAGAGGGCCTCGTGCGTGGGTCGCTCCAGGCGAGGAACTTCTCCTAAGGTTTTGTCAGTGATGAGTTGGCAGAAGAATATCTTTTACTTACTCCAACCCATGCGAGCTGAGCGACAGGCGAACTAGCCATTGCGAAGCCAATAGTGGCAGGCTTCGTTCCATGCTCTAGCGCATACGCTCTGCCTTTGGTGAAGAAGTCCTCCATACGTTTGAGACCTGTCTTCTCTTGTTCGGTGAGTATGTCGTCGTCGCTGGCCTTGTCTTGAATGCCGTAGTTGAGCATAAAGTTGAGGTGCATGCCTTTGCACTCATCGTATCTTGACGCAATTACACGAGAGACAAAGCTTCCAATATCCCCTCCCTGAACTAGGTAGCCGGTTGAGCCGAATCCGAGAGAGAGCAGGAGCTTGTGGATCAAGCGACCAGTGTCTATGGTGGTCCAGTCCTTGTCATGTGGTGGATCTGAGGACAAAGCGTAGCCAGGGAGCGAGGGTACGATGATGTGATACGGGAGATCATCTGGCGTGTACTTCTGCTTCAGGAGCTCCAAGAGCGGTACAAACTCGAGAAATGACCCCGGCCATCCGTGAAGAAAAGCGATGGGGACTGCGTCCGGCTTGGAGGAGAAAAGTGCTGCGAAATGAATATCATAACTTTGGCCATCATCGTCCTCAACCAGGGATTTGAAATTGGGTAGGGCGTTGATGCGATCCTCTTCCTTCCGCCTGTGACATGTTAGAGCGAATAATAAAGGTAGAGCATTTGACATGCCAATCAAAGCTTTCCTGCCAGTGCTTCTTCGCATCTAGCATCCATTGGTGGCTAACACCAAACTCTCCATCCTCTCGCAGGTTCTCATACGTCTTCTTCGCGATTGGGCTCAGCCTCAACAAAGTTTTGAAATCATGGAGCTTCTGTTCGTCAACATGCAGCTCGAACGGTGTTGGCTTCTGGCTTGCACGAGCCGGAACGTTGCTGAATAGCTTTGCTGACGTCATATTTGATTTGTGTGAAGCAGGGTTGATGTGGTGGATGTATGGTGGGGATTGCAATTGTTCATACGTTGTCTTTATGTCTCTGTAGACAGTGAGTTGGGCGAAGCTTACAAATGCGAGGAGATGTTGTGTAGCTGTGACGAGTTACACGCGTGTAGTGCAGATGCCTGCTTGCATTGGGCATGTGATCGGCGGCTGACATGCGGCAAACACGGCCGTGCAACATCATTGAACATCTGCAAAGTTCGATGAACGCAAATGTTCCCAGCGCAAAGATTCCGCGAAGGAGGTTGTTGGTAGATTCGACACACTTGCGTTAGTTGACGAGGCAGATTTTGGGACTTTTGACACTGCGTCTCAAATATTGTGGTGTCTGCGGGACACGAAAAGGACCAAATAAGCAGGCTGAAAGTGAGAACTTGGGTATATTGGTAGGAACATAGCAATGTACAGTAGAGCTCACGAGCTGGTGCTCAAGCGAACATTACAAATCAGACGCGCGGCGTTATTCCACCAAAAGAACCATATATACACAATCTCCTTGAACGACAGCAAGAGTACAACTTTTATTTGCTGTGTGTGCTGGCGAAGCTGGCCCTCCTGGCCTCGAGAACGGCATCCTCGTGTGTTGGGGGACCTTCGTAATTGGCCTTGCCCCAGACGAAGTACCAGGCGGTGGAGACGAGGATGACGGCAGCGAGAACGACGGAGGCGTAGTTCATCGAGGTAGGGGTGACGGGAAGGAAGGTAGGCATGCAGAAGAGAGGAGTCGCAAGGGCAGACCAGGCTGAATGTGTTAGTGAGGAAGACATACGATCAACATGATGAGACTTACCGATGGCAACGATGTTGCAGAACAGACCAAGCTTGCCGAGGTAGAATTGACCCTCAACAACCTGCTTGCGGCCACCGAGCACCGAGCACACGATGGGTGCAGCGTAGCTGAGTGTCAAGCAAATAACACCAACACCAGAAAAGGCGTTGAACGCAGCGGCGGCACCGAAGTAGATGAGACCGAGCGCAAGCTGAACGACCATGCTCATCATCATAGCGTTGACAGGCACATCGAACTTGGTGTTGACGACCCTCCACATCTTGTATCCAGGGATACCACCATCACGAGCAAAAGCGTAGATGGCGCGGGATGAGGCCGTTGTGCAGCCGATACCGCAGAACAGACCCAAAACCATGAGCGGGAGCAGCAGACCTATAGCGCCACCGGAAGAGCCCACAGCATCCACGATGATGGCGGGGGTCGGCTGACCGGACAGGAGTCCAGCAAGGTATGCCTGGTCAGGTAGGACGAAGACGAGGGGAATGAGGAAGATGAGTCCGCAGATGGTGTTGAGGATAATCGTGCCGACCATAGCCTTAGGGACTTGGGTTGCAGGGTGGCGGACTTCTTCGCACATACTACAGTACAGTCAGCATAGGGACCAATAGGAGCTTGAATTTACCATGTCTTTTTGAAGCATGTGTCGCAATGGGAAAGGAAAGGTCGCTTGGGTAGCACGACGAAGTTGCTGTGGGAGGGCTGCTTTGGAAAACTGCATGGGTGAAGTGTTTGGGCAAGGGCTGCGTGTCGCGCTGGCAGAAGTAAAGGGCATGCTCACGAGACGATCATTCCGGTCGAGGAGGTTGCGTAGGCTGCGTGGAGGAGTCCGACCATGAACGACCATCCTGGGACCCATCCGGAGTTAGAGGTATCGAGTGTGGTGAATACGTAATCGGCGCTGTGGCGACCGTTCTTCGCGATGGCAAGCACGCACACAACAATGGCGATGACACCGGCAAAAGTCCAGAAGATGGCAAAGGTCTACACTTGGTAAGTAACGCGTTCGCATAAAGGTTGGGAGGAGATCTCACATCGAGCCACGGGAGCCACTTGTTCGAGGTGACACAAACAATGTTACACAGAAGGGTGACGCCAAGGAAGATCAGGTAGACCTGCCAAGTTGTGCCTGCGAAGATTCCGTTTCCCTCTGCGTCGGTGAACACATTGATGCATGCCACGTAGAAGAGAGCAGTAGCGAAGTTAACGGAAAGAGTAATGGTTATGTTACCAACGACGAAGCACCAACCACAAATCCATGAGGCGATCTTTCGGTAAGAAGGAGCCGCCAACATGAAAGTCTGGTAGTAGACACCGCCGCTGGTAGGGTAGACACTGGTGATTTCTCCTAGCGATGCTGCAACGCAGAGGATAATCAGAGATACAGCTAGCCATCCCCAGATAATGGTGACGGGGCCTCCGTTGATGACCGGGTAGTAGAGCGTTGTGGCCAGTCCGTAGGGGATAGAGGCCAGAACGAAGGACATGAAGGCGACCTGGAGAGTCGACCTGGAGCGTACAAGTTCGGCCTTGTAGCCCATGGCCGCCAGAAGATCGTCCGAGTCGTTCAGCGCACCTTCCGACGGAGCCTTGCCAAGGCTGAGCTTCCTCCCCTTCTCGGAAGTGGTGCGAGGAACGACATCGTTCTCAGCGGCATACGCATCTGACTGCGTGCCGTACATGTGGGCAGTACTGGCCATGGTGAGCGGTGGGGCGGTGGTAGTATTCTGAGGCTGGCCGGGAAGTGAAGGGGGTCCTCTGGTGTTGTCGTGAAAAGCTCTGCGACGTCCCGACCGGGGCTTGCGCGAGCTTTGAAGGGCTGCAGATGGACGTCAGGCCGCGCCTGGTCCGGCCCCCTACTAGCTTGGTGCGGGCAAGGTGTGTTAGCACTTCCACGCGAATCTCACTTGGGCGACCGCGTCCGACCTTGGCGCGAGTCGGTGATGGGTTGCGCCTGCCATGGCTAGGTTGGCGCGCACTGGTGACACCGACTCACCACCGAGCTGACACGGAAGGCCTCCCGCGGCTGTCCAGTTGATTTGCTCGCAAGGCTTCTAGAAGTGGGACAGAAGGCGTCAAATTTTCCTGCCGTCAATGCCGGGATTCATGACTTCTCTTAGCAACACCTTGCTGCATTGCGCACGACTAGAGCAAACCGTGCGCTGCGACGCAGATCTGAACATCGAATGGAACAAAGGCCTCAAGGGAGAGTGGAGTGGTCAATGGGAGGTCACCGGCTGGTCGCTATCTAGCCACGCTTACTGCAGCCAATGGGCGCTACCGAAAGGGCTGACCCGACGAGCTGGAGTGGTTTGGGGGCTTGCATGCTCGGTTCAAATTGTCGCAAACGTCGCATAGATCCTGTCTGGTGGTCGCGTGCATCAGGGTCCCGAGATAACATGTGATAGGCTGCGATAGACGAGGGATCGTTGCGACTGCACAGCGTGAGAAAAGGGGAAATGTTTGAAGATTTGCTCTCAAGGTTGCTCCAAGGTGTGCACTTTGAGTGCATGGTTCGATATTTCTCAACGATTTGTTCTTCTTTCCGCATCCACTTCAATGTCTGACGTTGGAGAATGCACGCCCTACGCAGTACAGTTGTGCGAGGACGCTGCGCTCCACTTAGGATAGTTAGCTGCGGAGCATTGCCAAAGCTATAGAAAATAGCTGGAGTCCACACTGCGGACAGGAAGGCTCACGATTCTCACTTCAATTGTTCAGTTCGAGGCTCCACATTCTACGTCATCAGGATGCATTTTGAAATTGTGGCATTGGAGAAACAGCACCAACCTCTCTTTGAGACACTTGACCTTCCGCCCGATACAACATACAGCCTCACTTCGTATCAAACCACCTCCACACGCGATGAACTGCATGCTCGCATTCGCAATGCGGATGTTGTTATCGTTACGACTGTGAAGCTGGATGCTGAAACGCTAAGCCACGATCTCACGCCGCGATTGCGTTACGTTATTGTCTCCGCAACTGGCACGGACTGCGTAGACCTCCACTCTGCAAAGGCCCGAGCCATCCGTGTATGCAATTGTCCAGGAGCAAACCTGGAGGCAGTGTCTGAGCACGCGATAAGCCTCTACTTTGCAGCGCGACGCAGGACTATTTTACTCGATCAGGTTACGCGTCGTCAGCCCAGTGAATGGAAGCAGAACGGCAGTGTCAACTCGTATCTGCGACTACCCGATGGCCAGCCCCCATTGACATGCGGAGACGAGGTTCTAGGGATTGTGGGCTACGGAGCGCTTGGTGCGTGTTATCGTTTCTCACGATGCAACGGGACTGACCGGACGTTTAGGGAAACGTATTGCGGCGGTGGGGCGTGCTCTGGGGATGAAGGTGCTTGTGGCCGCTCGCAAACCGTCTTCCAGCCCCTCATCGGGAGATGCACCACCCGTGCTGAATACGGAAGATGATCGTGTGCCGTTTGATGATGTTCTGCGACAAGCTACGGTTGTCGTACTTTCGCTGCCGCGCAACCCCCAAACGTTGAATCTCCTGTCTGCGGCCGAATTTGCAAAGATGCACCCGTATGCACTGTTGATCAACATCGCGAGAGGCGGCATCGTTGATGAGGAAGCTGTCGTGCAAGCCTTGAAGGAGAAACGTATTGCTGGCTATGCAACCGATGTATATGCAGTCGAGCCGGTTGGAGGTCCAGATGACACACCTCTTCTTTCAGAGGATGCAAAGGACCTGAACATCACTCTGAGCCCACATCTGGCATGGCTCTCCCAGAGAACGGTCAAGAACTTGGGTGACATCCTGAAGGCTACCGTAGAGTCAACACTCAGAGGCAAAGATGTCAATGTCATCGTCTGAACAGATCCGTGAGGTAATAAGGTGGTTTGCATGCACCACGTCCAGTCACCAATCAGTGACTTTGCTGTACATTTGCACCACAATGGATCTCGAGAGCGCTCAAGCTCAAGACGTATGTTGCATGTCGCAAACTGGATTTACTCTTGCGCGGAAGACTCTTCATACAGATGCAAAAGGCTGCGGTAGCGACCGTTCCATGGCAATATTCAAATAGCTGAGGTCGCTGTAAGGTTGCCACGTGCTTTCGTTCTTAGATTTGCAACTTCGGCCTTTCAATTGCATTGCCCTTCGTCAATCGTCCAATTGTATCTAACAATATATTTGTTGTGCCGAGCTTGCTACAGTAATTACCTCCGCAGCCTCCCTCATTCGCCAGCAACAGAACCGTTGCGCTCAGCAGCATGGCGCACATCTTCGTTTGCCGAAACATGCGGCGCAATTCCAGCGGTCCGGTCTGCGCTTCTGGCCGACGCGCCTGACGATCTCCCAGGAACGGGCGCGGGCACGGTAAGAACCCCACACTTTGTACGCTTGACATGACGTATTGCCATGTGTGCCCAGCAACTGTTCAGCAAACAAGCGGCTCCGCGTTCAAGGCGCCACAACCGTACTAGCATTGGGCAAATTCGCCTTGCGACAACAATGATCTACAAGTTCCGAAGATCCGAGACTTCACCAATACGTGAGCTTGGCTACAGGCGAAGCCGGATCAGTGCCATCTGGGCAAATCTCTTGATGTAGCACAGCCACAAGGGATACTCCTGTGATTCGGCCATGAGCCGGCTCAGTACTGAGACATCAGCATGCTCAGGAGCTCCCTTGTCACCTGACATGCACAGTAAGGACCATGACAGTAGCCCAGTCTCTTGTCTGCTGGGCGCAAAACTGTGAAGAGGCATACGAATGCAAGCTCGCAACTATGTGGGAACGAACATAAATCAGGCAGTCGGTAGATGCCCTCCTACGCCCACTTCTCGATCCAAAGCCCGAAAACGTCAAATTGTAGTCACTGTCGCACCAAAGATGAACGTTTTCAGGAAAGTAGGCAATTTCCTGGCGCCTCCTCCAGCAAAGGCTGAAGATGGACGTGATACTTGGCCATCCCGGCTTTCGTATATCCTCGCAACAATGGGCGGGACAATTGGCATGGGCAACATGTAGGCACAATGAAGCAATGGACTTACAGCAGCCACTAACAGAGACTCGCTCAGGCTGCGGTTTCCCAGCGTAGTCTTCAACAACCACGGTTTGCAATGGTACACCTCATTTCGAGTCTTCACAGAAAGCTCACTTACACAAATCTCAGGTTCATTCCCTATCTGTTAGCCGTCGTTATCATCGCCATTCCCGGTCTCATACTCGAAGTTGCCATTGGAAACGCCTTCCGTGGCGGTCCAGTCGTCGCCTACAATGCCATGAACAAGCGACTTCGAGGCACTGGACTAGGGCTCATCTTCATTGGATTCATGGTCCTCACGTACTTCAACGTGATTGTCACCTGGATCATGGTCTTCTTCATACGCTCCTGTAAGAGTCCTTTGCCTTGGGTGGGCCGTGATCCCGAGGAATACTTCATGCAGGATATCTTGAGAGTTGTCGATCCTGTAGAAGGAAGCCCTTATAATACCTATCCCGGTAAAGCATTTGTCGGTCAACTCGCAGGATGGTGTGCGTACGTTTGGTTCTGTGTATGGATTTGGTAGGTTGAATTTGTCGCGTCTAACAAACGTGCTTTGCTGATTCTTATAAGCATATTTCGAGGCACTGGTTGGACTGGCAGGGTCGTCTATTTTACGATGGGTATGCCGGTAAGCCAATTTCGTCCTTAAATACAACTTCGTCCGCTTCCTGACCTGGTCGCAAATAGATCATTATGGGCATCGTTATCGTCGGCCGCGGCGCGTCTCTCGAGAATGCAGGAGAGGGTATTAAACTGTACTTCGCGACATGGCGAGGTGACCAGCTATCACAACCGAGTCTCTGGCAAGCAGCCTGCGGACAAGTATTCTTCAGCACCGGCGTAGGTTTCGGATACTACACCACTTACGCCTCCTACAACCGAAAGTTTGCCAACGCCGTACAAGATGCGATTATCGTTGTCAGCGCCAACGTTGCGTTTGAGATCTTCATCGCGTTCGGTGTGTTCGGTATTGTGGGCTTCCTCGGACTTCACCCAAATACTACAGTGATGGGTGGAAGTTTCGACATCGGCTTCATCACCTTCCCGGCAGCGTTAGAAGCCTTGCCTGGCAGTACCTTCTGGGCCGTTGTCTGGTTCGCCACCCTGCTTGTTCTAGGTATCAGCTCAGCGTTCGCCATGCTAGATGCAGTCATCACGATGGTTTTGGACGCGTACCCGCAATTCAAGAGGATCTGGGTTGTCACCGCTCTGGTAATCCTTTGCTACCTGGTTTCACTGCCATTTTGCACTGAGTTTGGGTACCATCTACTGAACAACGTGGATGCCTGGATTAACAACCTGGCTCTGGTTTTTGTCGTATGGTCCGAATGCGTTGCAGCAACGACAGTTTACCGCTGGAAGGATGTTATCAGCCAAGTTGGATTGCCAGCGTTCATCGTCTACAACATTGGTTACTTCTCCGCGATGATCTTTGGCGTTGTGCTTGGACACGCTGTCAGTGCTGAGGCTGGAGCCGGCCTTGGTTTTGGTCTGTTCACTCTTGGTACGCTAGGTGCGCTGTATCTTGCAAGATCGCCTGAATACGCTGCTCCGAAGTTCTGGGCCAAGAGACCTATCACCAACCGCTTGTGGTGGCTTGCGTTCTATTCAGTATGTACCCACTCTACCTCTCTAGGAAGAATCCCCACTGACCGGATGTAGGGCAATCAACTCCGTAATGACCTCAACGTCATCATAGGTCAAGGCAAGAACTGGAACATACCTGTCTTCTGGTCACCATTGCTGCGCTACATAACCTCTCCTCTTCTGGTTTTGATTCTGAGCTTCGCATACCCCGATTTCTACAGGTCACAACATGATCCGCTACATATCGTCGGATTTACGCTCGCGCATATTGGTATTGCCGCGATCCTACTCTCATACCTTGTGCCCCGATGGTTCGATGCGCTTGTGCCTGCTGAAAGGCGGACAGAGGGCGACGCACCAACAGTGCCTTTACTCGAGAGCACAACAGTGGACGCTCAACAAGACGACCAGATGGAGACCGGAAATAGAACGAGCGACGAAGTGGTCAAGGAGGATAAGAAGGCCGAGGAACAGGATAGTAATAGCCTTGGCAACGAACAGACGCCGGAACGTGTGTGCGACAAGACTGTAGCACCTTTCTGAGGTCGATTGAATGAAAGTGAGCTATTTCTCTCGTCATTGGCTGACTGTTCATTTTCTTCAACCGTCATTGTGATAATTCACACATTTGGCGATGGCCGGTGGCCTGATACCCAGGAGCTCGAAGACCCTGGAGGTGCCCTTTTCGGGCGTCAGCAGCCATCACGAGTGGGGCTTTATTGAGGTGGTCCTAAATGATTCGATGAGCTTTGGGCAAGGGTACCGCGATCGGGCTGCAAGAGCTGCCAACACTGTGTTTGATCTGCCTTGTGTATGTTAACAGTGTACTGGAGGACCTGAAATGCGACCAGACACCGGTGTAAAGGCTGTGTAAAGTCGCCCTCAGTCGATTAACATGATGGTTGCGCATGCACACGGAAAGTGACCGGTAGGCATGATACACTAAACCCTTTTTGGAATACAGGCATGACGTAGCGAGCCGGAACCTGGAAGCAGTCACGAGAAGGTTCGGTGGATCTGCGGAAGGCACCACTACGTTCGAGACAAGGCAGGAATACTCGCGATGCGGCTGGCTTTCACCAGGCATTTCGCGAAACAGGGCCTGTAAGGTATATAGCAATCGAGTACCTCCGAGTTCTTTGCTTCCCCCAGATCTTACGACACAACCCAACCAACACACAACGCTTGTATACCTGCATACAGGTTCACACCCCACGATACGCATTGGCTTTCACGCCACACTGCTACACACACAAGGCTATAGTCACACATCATAATGACTTCATTCGACGCCTACACCGACCGCGCCGCTAAGGCTCTGGCAGACAGCTTCGAGCTGGCCAAGGGCTATGCGCACTCGCAACTCACACCTCTACATCTTGCTGTCTCGCTGATAGATCCGCCCAAGGACCTGGCGAACCAGGTTGACGTCCCCCCGCCACCGCTATTCAGGCAGGTCCTCGAACGCGCAAACGGCGATGCACAGCTCTTCGAGCGGGCCCTCAAGAAGGCCCTGGTACGGTTACCGAGCCAGGACCCTCCGCCAGAGCGCACATCGCCGTCACCCAAGATGGCAGAGGTCCTCCGCAACGCGGAAGACCTCAGCCGAACGCAGAAGGACAGCTTCATTGCCGTCGACCACCTCATCCAGTCACTCTGCAAAGACGCCCAAATACTACGATGTCTCGCCGACGCAAATGTACCGAACGCGAAGCAAATCGACAACGCCATCCAGGCGCTGCGAGGCACCAAGCGCGTCGACTCTAAGACGGCTGATGCTGAGGAGGACAACGAGAACCTGAAGAAGTTTACCATCGACATGACTGCAATGGCCCGGGAAGGAAAGATCGACCCAGTCATCGGCCGCGAGGAGGAGATTCGACGAGTCATCCGCATTCTGTCACGACGAACAAAGAACAACCCCGTCCTGATTGGAGATCCTGGTGTCGGTAAGACAACGGTCGTTGAGGGTCTTGCCCGCCGAATCGTCGATGCGGATGTCCCTGCCAACCTGGCGGCCTGTAAGCTGCTCTCTCTCGACGTCGGTGCTCTTGTTGCTGGCAGCAAGTACCGCGGAGAGTTTGAAGAGCGCATGAAGGGTGTCCTGAAAGAGATTGAGGATTCCAAGGAAATGATAGTATTGTTTGTGGACGAAATCCATCTGCTCATGGGCGCGGGTTCTTCCGGCGAGGGTGGCATGGACGCGGCCAACTTGCTCAAGCCCATGCTTGCCCGTGGACAGCTGCACTGTATTGGTGCAACTACACTCAACGAATACCGAAAGTACATCGAGAAGGATCAGGCCTTCGAGCGTCGTTTCCAGCAGGTCCTGGTTAAAGAACCCTCGATTCCCGAGACCATATCGATCCTCCGTGGTCTGAAGGAGAAGTACGAGACCCATCATGGTGTCACCATTATGGACGGCGCCATTGTCGCTGCCGCCACTCTCGCTGCTCGGTACCTCACACAACGTCGTCTTCCCGATTCAGCAGTCGATCTTGTTGACGAGGCTGCTGCAGCTGTTCGGGTCACCCGAGAGTCGCAACCCGAAGCCCTCGACAATCTTGAGCGTCGCCACCGTCAATTACAGATCGAAATCCACGCTCTCGCTCGTGAGAAGGACGAGGCTTCGATCCAGCGTCTCAAGGATGCACGTGCGGAAGCGGCCAACATCGAGGAGGACCTCAAGCCTCTTCGCGACATGTACGAACGTGAGAAGGGCCGCAGCCGAGAGATCCAGGACCAGAAAGTCAAGCTCGATGGGCTCAAGAACAAGTTGGCAGAGGCAGAGCGTATGCGCGATATCCAGACTGCTTCAGACTTGAAGTACTACGCCATTCCGGATGTCGAGGCTCGCATTGCAGAGCTCGAGAAACAGAAGGCTCAGGCAGACGCTGAGATGTGGTCTCACCAGGCTGGCGATGGCCAGTCTCTTCTCAGCGACTCTGTCGGACCTGACCAGATCAACGAGATCGTTGCCCGCTGGACTGGTATCCCCGTCACTCGACTGAAGACAACTGAGAAGGAGAAGCTGCTCAACATGGAGCGTCACCTCAACGCCACCGTCGTTGGTCAGAAGGAGGCCGTTGTTGCCGTTTCCAACGCTATTCGACTTCAGCGTTCCGGCCTCGCCAACCCCAACCAGCCACCCAGCTTCCTCTTCTGCGGTCCATCCGGTACCGGTAAGACATTGCTTACCAAGGCCCTGGCTGAGTTCCTCTTCGACGACCCCAAGGCTATGATCCGATTCGATATGTCTGAGTACCAAGAACGACACTCGCTCAGCCGTATGATCGGTGCGCCTCCGGGCTACGTCGGTCACGATGCTGGTGGTCAGCTCACAGAGTCTCTCCGTCGCAAGCCCTTCTCCATTCTTCTCTTCGATGAAGTCGAGAAGGCCGCCAAGGAAGTTCTTACAGTGCTCTTGCAGCTCATGGACGACGGTCGTATCACCGACGGACAGGGTCGCATTGTCGACGCAAAGAACTGTATTGTCGTCATGACATCCAACTTGGGTGCTGAGTATCTTGCCCGCCCCAACGCTCCAGACGGCAAGATCGACCCCACGACCAAGGAGATGGTCATGGGTGCTCTGCGCAACTGGTTCCTCCCCGAGTTCTTGAACCGTATCTCCAGCATCGTCATCTTCAACCGTCTCACAAAGAAGGAGATTCGCAAGATCGTCGATGTACGACTCGGTGAGATCCAGAAGCGACTCGCTGCCAATGGGCGGAATGTTCGTATCGACATGTCACCGGAAGTCCGCGATTACCTGGGCTCTGCTGGATACTCGCCTGCTTACGGTGCTCGACCACTTGCTCGTCTCATCGAGAAGGAGGTCCTCAACCGTCTTGCCGTGCTCATCCTGCGCGGTGCTGTCAAAGATGGAGAGGTCGCACGCGTGGAGTTGGACGACGGACACATTATCGTCCTGCCTAACCACACTGACAGCGAAGACGACTCTGAGATGTACGATGAGTCAGATGCAGTAGCCGAGTTGGAAGATGAGGAGGGTGGCATGGATCTCTACGACTAAACTGGAGATGAATAGAGGAAGATATTTTGGAGTTGATTGATAAGCATCGGTGTTAAGGCGTTTTGAGATTGGGATGCATGGGATAGCCATGCATTAATTCATTTACGAGATACGATTGATGAGTATCTAAAAGGGTAGTCGAGACATTGACCGAATTGGTCTTTGTACGTAAATAATTGGATATTAAAAAGAAATTTCCATATTTTTCAAACAATCATAATTCTCTGTTTATGAAACACCTTCCATTTTCTCAATTGATATTATTGTACTGCGGTCTTTCCGAAGTTTGCCTTACATATGGCTTATGTCTTTTGACTTCCTATGACTTGTCTGCGCAGCCGACCATGTCAGGAAGTGTTCTGGAATACAGATGCCACTTGGTCCGACGTGCGATAGCAATCTTAGTTTTTGTTGTTTCCATAACATTCAACCGTATGCGCTTGATACCGGCGCGTACCATACTTGGCCCCAGAACGCTATCGATCTGCCCTCGACTTACTAGACTGCTAGCCTTATTCAGACTCGCCCTCTGCGTCAAGGTCTCCAAAATCGATGATTCCATCTCCGTCATCTCCAGTATCGAACCGTACACGCTTTGCATCACCCTGCTCGCCATCACCACCTCTCCTAGCTCCATATAAACCCATCTCTTCGTCGTCATAATCTTCTTCTTCTTCTGGATCGTCATAGCCATAGCCATACTCGTGTGGTCCGGTGTCATTCTTTTGAAGCCACGCCAACTCGCGATAACACGGCACTCCATGCTTGACATGCTCGTGATACCTGCACCACGCACCCTCGTACTTCTCCTCGATCATCAGTGTTAGTTTCCTTCCCACCATACGTACGGCGGTGCACATGACATCGTAGAACAGCTCTTTTGGCCATGCGTCAGGTTGCTTGATGAACTCGTGCTCTAACTTCCTTCCGCAGAGTGCAATGGCATCCGCCCACAGCAATCTCGCGCCGCACAGCGCGCTAGTATGCATGTAAAGGTCACGCAGACGCTCTGGGCTGAACTCAGTGGTATCGGCGGCCAACTTTGGATCCAGCACGTCCAGATCATACTCGGTTACATACTCCTTGAACCCCTTCTTCTTTTCTAGGAACTTCCTCTCTAGCGCCGCGTTCTTCCTCCACATGTGGTCGCGCGCATCTTTGCTCTTGTGGCTGCGCTTGTTCTCTTTCTGAAGAGCTCGAATCCACGTATCAGCGATAAGGTCGCAGAAGTGCCAATTTTGGATCTCGTAGCAGTGGATGTAAAGCTCAGTGAGGAAGGGGGCGGTGTAGGGCTCAACTACGCCAGGTCTGCCGGCAGCAAACATGTTAGGTAGGTCGACATGTATCTTGGGCGAAGAGTAAAGCGCATGGAGTAAGTCCGAGATGTCTTGGGAGCGTGGGCCGACGTAGCGAGGTGGTGGTGTTTTGGGGCCTTCGATCGTAGCGGGAGAATCGTACCGCACGGGTGTACGTAGGCTGTAGATCTGAGCTACAGGGTTCAGTAATTTTCGAGCTGCCAAAATGTTGACGGATAGAATACGTACGCGATGGGCTGACTATGAGTACACCGTCATCAGCTTCCGTCTTGGCTATGGTAGCAGACGATGCAATAAACTTGTCCATCTCACTTCCATAGACCATGTCAGAGGCGTACGGCTCAGTCCTCGTCCTCGCACCGCGCCTTGTGGCGTGTCCTTCAGTGTTCAGGATCACATGGTCCCCTGCGGCTTCATTCTCTGTAGCATCATCTGAAGTTGGGGCGCTAAGAGGAAATTGGAGCGCAGAGATAGGCGGCAATGCGCCCTTACTAGCACTCGGCTTGAATTTTAGCTTGATCTTAATGCCTGAAGTTGGCGCTGGGAGGGCTGGCTGCGTGCTTTGTGGCCGTCCGGGCTTGCGACCAGGTTTCTTAGACGCAACGACCTTCTGCTTGTTGCGTGCCATTGTGATGATGTGGATGGAAGACGTGTGTTGCTATGACTTGATTTGCAAGTTTCTAGTTCGAGTAGACGTTATGGCGCAGGATTTGATCTGTTCGAGCGCCTGCTAGGAGCCAAGGACCAGTTTCGTCTGCGGTGAAGGTGAATGGCACAGCCAGGCTGCGCCTATTAGCCCCACAACAGAACAGCTAACAAAAAGTCGGCACAACCCAAGGTGAAAGCCGCTTTTGTATATGCTCAGGCGATATTGGAAGGTCTAACTATTGTTTCGATAAACATGATCCATTAGTTCCGATATTGCTGGTGGGCGGTAGAACGTGCAGTAACATGATACTTTTTCGGTATGCAACCGTGACGTCGACACAAAACTGATCGAGGATACGGAAGAGAAGGAGTGGGGAAGGAGAATACAGTCACCAACATGAGCATATGGGTAGTCGCGTACGTGGCACATGGTAACGCAAGAAGGAACAACGAGAGTCCTTCCTAGTAAAATTATAACAGAGCAATCTGGTCTCTGAGCAGGCAACGACTCGCCTTGCCCTGTTTGCGTGCGTCAATATCCTACACGGATTGCTAACGGATTCTCCTTTCCTTCAGCAGGAGCGGTAGTGGATGGATATGCAGTGTAAAGCAGTCTGCCTGGTCTTCAATGTAGCGCTCACACTCCGTCTCTGTTCCTGGCGCGAAAGACAGCTCGAACTTTCTGATGACCATTGCAATAACCATTCGCAACTGCATCATGGCCAAGGGTTTCCCTGCACAGTTGTAGGCGCCATAAGAGAACGGAACAAACGCCTCTTTACGAAGGATCAATTCGGGATTGGAGGTCCAGCGCTCAGGCATGAACTCGTTTGGCCGGACGAATGCACGGGGATCTACACAAAGTCAGCTTACGCGTAGAGTCTGGTGAAATGTGGCCAAACCTCGATGGAGTGCGTAAGTAGGAGTTGAGACCACCATATCCCCAGGAACATAGCGACCAGCGATAGTTGCACCTTCTGGTGGTGTCACACGCTGGAGGCCGCCAGGTACGGGTGGGTAGAGCCGGAGTGTCTCGTTGATGATACTCAACAAGAAAGGCTTGCTTGACAGATGTCCGTCATCAATCATGTTCTCATGAACCGGCAGATCTGAAATCTCGTCGTAGAACTTCTTTTGATAATCTGGATGTTGACACAGGAGATAGCAGACGTTCGACACGGTGATTGCGTTGGTGTCAGCGCCCGCTATGATAGCCAGCTGAGCCTCGTGAACGCCATCAACGTCAAATGTGTCAGACTGCGATAGATAGGTGTAAAGGTCGGGCGAGATGTCTTTCATCTTCTGGAGTCAGTTATGCCTCTAGGAAAAAGTACTAACAGACCTGCTCTCTATTCTCCAAAGCACCTAAATACCACCGCCACTTACGAGAAGATCTCTCACGTACCTCCTTTCTCTTATTCACGGCACTAGAATACCACCGTATCCAAAATAAAATGCGCGACGCAACCGTAGGTATGCTTTTGATCAGGTGGAGTACCCACATGTTCAGTATGACAAAGCCGACGCTTTTTTGGTATGCAAGGAATTCTCCGATAATTGGATTGCGCTCCCCTGTCGTCAGTGTGTTGAAAGAATCGCCGAAGGTTAGATCCGACACAACATCGAAGAAAAGGTCCATGAACAGTTTGCTGACGTCGACAGGTGCGCCAAGTGCGGCCTCATTGGAAATTCTGCTCATAAGTATTTTGTAGTGCTTCATTATGCGTGGGGAGTATTCTTGTAATGCTAATGGATACGGTCAGCAATGTTCAGCTGCTAACGACATGTTCGAAGTTACTTACCTTTGGTCTGGAATGCTTTATCCCAGTACCGGCGCAGGTGTTTATGCTGGTAGGGGTCTCGAGTGAACTGCAAGCTGTGTGCTGGATGAATCTGGTCGTAGAACTCCCCTTTGCGGATCCTGTTCTTCGGTCCATGTATGTCGTTGATGGCATCTGGGTGACATATCGATAGCTCTCTCGGGCCTACGAGTTTATCAGTTATTGGTAAACCGCTGGTGGCTCAAAATCTTACGGATGCGCACGAAGTCGCCATAATGATCGTGAATCTTTCGCATCTTGACGTAAAATCTCAGATTTGGCCATTGCTCTCGGAAAACCCAGAATGAGGATACACGTGCACCAAGAGGGCCAGGGAAGGATCTCAAAGGATGAACCAGAAGGCGATAGGTGATTAGAGAAGTAGAGACGCCGCTAATAACAGCGAGACTGGCCTTGCAGGTTCTGATAATACACTCTACGATGGAATTATTCGTGCTGAGTAGGAGGCCTACGAAGACCGCCGTACACAGCAAGATATGGGCTAATACGATCCTAGGCGAATATCGATCCCATTCACCCCTCGAAAATAGCAGGGCATGTAGAAGAACGCCGCCAAGGAAAGCAATTGCTTGCATGTCGATCGCCATCTGGAGATCCGTTGGTTCGGTGCAGGTGAAAATTTAATGGAGAAGATAATCTGTGGATGCCTTGGATCATTAGTCGCGAGATATATACAGGCTTGCATATCCTCGCACAGAGTCACGCCGTTCAGCTCTTCTTGGCCTTGAAATCAGGCATCGCTTTTCGAGCCCTTTGTATTCGTGTCTCGCGTCTCGCGCTCAGAGTGGTTTAGCGCCTGGCGCGGCGTGTTACCTTGGAGGCGGAGCTATGCAGAAAGGCTTTTTGGTGAAGCAGAGACTAAAGTGAACACTCTCAATATATGGAGCGCGGAATGATAACTGGAAGGCACAGGCTTGGACCTGAGGCCGAGACAGCACAGCAATGTACGTGGACGCGTTGAGCTAGAGCTGACATGGATTAACATATCACGTGACCATAGCTAGGTACGGCAATATTGGACATCACGTTGATTGTTAGCTACGCCCAATCAGTTTCCTGGCCTTCCATGATTCAGCGTCGTATAATGGGAGCCAGTGCATAGTTAAGTACAAGGCACGAAGCCAATCCTTACTGGACAGGAGAGCTGGGCAGTACGATTGCCAGCACAGATACTAACTGAGCTTTTCATCACACTCAAGCTGTGTGGTAGGTGTCTGGCCACCACTTCCACTGTTCAATATCTAGAGGAGAGTCAGATAATTATTCTTGTAATATGCTACGTCTATGCAGCAGATGCAGGCGTTTGTTTGTTGTGTGTGTGCCAAATAAAGTTGCACAATTGTTCCCCCCAGGCTCGCTTACAAATTCACAATCCTCCTCTAATCTTCGGCCATCTCTGTATTGTATGACCGCTGCGGGTCAGTATGTTATCGTACTAAGCTCCGGACGAATGCGGATACCATGTATTGCGTCATGCAAAGTCCCCGCACGACGTCTCAAGATGCACAAGTAGTCAGCCTGCCTTGGTATATAAGAACTGACATCTACTACCAACTTACCTATATTGCCTACGTTCTGGTTTGCGAACTAGGTTCAGAAACATTCCCAAGTAAACTATGACAGACCGAAAGCGAATTGGACTCATAGGGCTCTCAGCCAAAGGGTGAGTGCAAACAGCCTTCCCATCCAACACATACTGATCGAACCTTCAGCTCATGGGCGTCCCGGTCTCACCTGCCGTACCTCCAACAAACATCACTTTACAAGATCACAGCACTCCAGAACAGCTCAAAAGCATCCGGTGAGGCCGCCGCAAAAGAGTACTCCCTGGATGACGTTGCGACCTATGCCGATCCTTCTGCCATAGCTTCCGATGCAAATGTCGACATCGTGGCTATCAGCGTGAACGTTCCTGAGCACTACAAATTGACTAAACCGGCTCTTGAAGCTGGCAAAGATGTCTTTGTCGAATGGCCGCTGGCTCGCAACCTTGCTGAAGCCGAGGAGCTTGTGCAATTGGCGAGAGAGAAGAATGTCAGAACAATGATTGGCTTGCAAGCACGTCAGAATCCATCAATCATCAAAGCCAAAGAGATCGTAGAGTCCGGAAAGCTTGGCAGAATTCTAACTACCACCATGTTTGGCCATGGCATAATCTTTGGTCCTACCATTCATGAGGGGTTCTTGTATGGTCTGCCAGTCGAGGCTGGTGCGAATCTGCTCACCATCCCGTTCGGTCATGCTGTAGATGCATTGTGCCATGTCCTTGGTGAGCTCAAAGACATCTCCGCTACGCTTGCAAACCTCTTTCCAGAGCTCGACCTGATTGGCCCGGATGGCGCGTCTGGCGGCAAGGTCAAGAAGACAGCACATGACCATGTCAGTATGACGGGCCGGCTCGCGAACGGTGGTGGTGTCGTCAATGTCACCTATGCAGGTGGTCTTTCGCGCAGCAATCGAGACTTCTATTGGGAGATCATCGGTACGGAAGGCACCCTCGTGTTGGAGGGACCGAAGATGGGCGGACATGTTCAGATGTACCAACCCACAGTCAAACTGGCAAAGTTCAATCCTCAAGCAGCGTTGTATGGCGCATCATCCGACGTAAAGCAAGAATTGGAGGCTGTGGAGGTCGAGAAGGCGTCCGAGGTGGCGTTCAATGTGGGCAGAGCATGGGATGCCTGGGCTGGTGTCGGGCTCGACAAAGGCCACAGTGTTACAACCTTCGAAGACGCGCTTTTGAGACACAAGATGATTGATGCAATATATCGGAGTGCGGAGCAGGGTACAAAGGAGAATTATGTGTAGAGTATTCACCGCTGAGACGTTTTAACAATCGATGCTGATGAGGCTCTGCAATGCCAGGTGCAGATCGCACTAGCCCTCCAGAGGCTAGCGCCTTCCTCACTTTTCTGTTACGTTATGAGCATCCCTCCTGCTGCCGTAAGGGAACTTTTAGTCAAGCTCTTTATGCTCGCCTTGGTCTTTGTGATGTCACACGCAACGAACGCTGCAAGAAATGGCTCCGACAACCTCTCTGAGCCACCGAAACTTTTTATAGCTGGGCAGCGATGTCGTCATCCTCTCCAGAGGTTTGCACTCCACACAGTCAAGGCCACTATGTCTTTCATAATACCCCAGAGGCTTGGTGAAGCTTGAAGGACAAGCTTTTGACGGTTCGCCTCCCATAATCCACTTTCTCCAAGCCAAAAATCTTAGAGGTATCCACTTAATGCGCGGAGCCCGGTGCCTCCGCATGGTCTTTGTTAACTTCTCTCGATACTGTTTTCCACGCCTCATTCGGACTCCGGAGAGCTACCAAAGATGTCAAATCCAGAAGTAGAACGGCAGACATCACTGTCCCAAACCTCACGGTTCAATACTCCACGATCCTCCAATGAAGACACGGATGTTGAGGCACAGCAGCCAGTGCACGAAGGTAGCCTTGCACCAGAAGAGAAAATCGTACCTGTGACCACAAACAAGACAATCGACTTTGCTCCAAACGACTCGGAAAACCCTTTCAACTGGCCTATTACGAAGAAATATCGAGCATGCATTCTCGCATGTGCTATGACTTTATTCGTTCAGATAAACGGGACTATGATGACCAGTGCTGCTGAGCAAATCAACGAAAGCTTCCACGTTAGCGACGAACATTTCCCACACTCATATTGGCCTGTAATGAGCTGGAACCTGGGTGGTGCCGCTGCACCTCTCGTGGGCTTGCCTTTGATGGAAAACTTTGGTGTACGATGGACGTACTTAGGCATCTACGCTGTGCTGATCATCTTTATCATACCGCAAGCTGTCGCCCAAAACTTTGCTACCCTGATCGTTGTTCGAATCATCACTGGATCGTGTACGGCCACACTGGCGAATATCACTTCTGGGATCGTCAGCGACATCTGGCATGCAGGCCTTATAAAAAGTTTCTTCACATCGATGTACATATTCGCGCTGCTCTCCGGTCTGAGCATGGGCCCTGTCTTCGGTAGTCTCGTGGTTAAGTACACCTCCTGGCGATGGTGAGTGTCTCTCCACCCTTCTCAACTCACATCTAACATGAAACAGGATCTTCATTGGCCAGATAATCTTCTACTCCGCGCTCCTCCCCATTATCTTCTTTCTCCTACCAGAAGTCCGCCCCGATGTAATATTGCACCAACGCGCCGCCAAGATCAGGCGCGAAACCGGCATCGCAGTGCACACCGCGTAAGAGAAGACAAAAATCAGCGTCTCTGAAATCCTCACCGAGACCCTCATTCGTCCCACACGCCTCCTGTTCACCGAAGGCGTACTTATCAGCCTGGGCATGTGGTCTGCCTTCGTCATCGGAATCGCCTTCATGTTCACGCAAAGCATTATGCAGGTCTACGAGGAACTGTACGGTTGGACTTTTTTTGGCACGGGGATGGTGCAGAGTGCTATTGTGGTTGGAGAGTTGGCGGGCGTGTTTGCGCAATTGGCACAGGATCGGGTGTATTTTGCCAGCGCGAAGTCGAATACCGAGGATCCTGGGAACCCTTTGCCGGAAGCGAGACTGTATCTTAGTATACCGGCATCATTCATCGGCCTCACGGGAGGCCTGTTCTTCTTCGCTTGGACTAGCTTTTCGAGCGTTCCGTGGATCGTGCCCTCCATAGCGTTGGGTTTTGTTGGTTTCGGGATGTTCCTTTGTACAACTGCTTTGACAACCTACATCGTTGATGCGTACGCGAAGTACGCGGCCAGTTCAGTTGCGGGTGTGGCCTTTCTAGAGAACTTCATGGCTGCATTCCTGCCATTGGCGACGCAGAGCATGTATCGGACGCTAGGATTTAATTGGGCGAGCAGTTTGTTAGGATTTATCGCGCTGGTGCTCAGTTGTATACCAGTGGTTTTGATCAGGTACGGTAGGAAACTGAGGGAGAGGAGCCCGTTCATGGAGGTAGCTGGTCACAATAAGTAAAGTACAGGGGGGAGGTCTGTGAGATAACTTGTTCACTTGTTCATGTTCTCAGTCGGTATTCATAAGACCTCTGACAAAGTCACATTTTCTATTCCACTTCCAGGATGCTCGCTCAATTCGAGGACTTTGTATGGCCAATTGACTTTGTAAACCGTTGAGCAAGATTGGCTTCATCTTGACGCTCTTAGGTTGAGAGCGTCGTTAGCCAAAGCAAATTGGAGATGGCACATCTGTCTGCAGCCAACCCCATCTCATTTTTAGCCGCAGCAACTGCCTCCTGGTCCTCGAAATCCATGCCAGCCATGTCTTCATTCTCTGAAGCGGCATCGGACTCCATCATTCTGTGAGACAGCTGTTCCCTCTGTTCTTCCCTCAATCCCGTTAGGTCTTCCACCCTGAACTCCTCAAGTTCTTCCAGATCTTCCCTGAGACCCTTGAGTGTTCCTGCCGTTCTTGCGCTTAGACTTCTTACGACATATCTTGAATTTTTGCTCGGCAACGAGTCGCCATCCATCCGCATCGTTCCAGCCATCGAAAGCGCCTGCAACGAGAATGCAATCTTTGATGAAGTAGTAGGGATGGAGCGTAAGGTCAATAGACGCGTCATTGTTAGTATTCAAATGCTATACGCAGTCATCTTCAACGTACGAGAGGTTTCTCTTTGCCTCTTGGCGCACATCTCAGTATCGACATCCTCAAAGTACTTTATAGTACCTTTCAACTGCCGTTGGTAGGCGGTTATGTGCAAGGAGGTGGTCGTGTGCAAAAACCAAAAGGTGGGCAGCTTAGCAAGTGAAAGTAAAACAACCTTTACACATACGCACACCAGCCTCAAGAATCGCTGCTCCAACATGCGAGCAGACATCTTGGCCACCTCCTTCTAAGGATACACGACTGCTAAACAAATGGCGCACCGTGCGGCAAGACTTCAACTTCGAGTCGTGGAGACTGTACTTCCGCACAAATTGAGTTTCAATACCACTCACATCATATCGCGCCTTTCCGCGACTGCGCAAACATACCTTGCTGCGGCCTCAAGTACGGTACTGAACTTGTCAGAATCTAGATAGTGGCTGGGCACATTAAGTGAAAGAAAAGCGAGGGGGTATATGATCGAAACCATTCAATTATTCGTGATTCATATGCATAAGAAAGATGGAGCTTTGCTCCTGCATCTCTATATTCGTTACTGTAAAATTATGAGGTATCGTTCCCCGCTCTTGCCAATCGCGTGTCCATGTTCCTTCACTGGCACGCACTAGTGATAAGTTCGGTCTACACCTAGCGCTCAAACCTTGCGCTCAACGGTATGTTCCTGACCCTGCACCTTGCTATCAGAGTTCTCCATCTCGACAGTAGCCGCCTTTTCACCAGCGTGGTCAAGGATCTCCGACATAGCACCCGATCCGGCGGTAAGAGCTGCACCCTTGCGACCGATGAGGTACCATGGCAGGTTGAACATTTCGTCGAGAGCCTCGAGACTGCGTCCGCTCGTCTCGGGCAAGAAGAACCAAACCCAAACAAGTCCAACAGCGGTAACACAGCTGAAGAACATCATGGTGCCACCAGTGGTCATGGACAAGAACATGAGGGGCACAGCCTTCGAGTTTCCGTACTGGTTGACGAAGTGAAAAGTCATAGCGAAGGATCCACCAAGAGCACGGAGGCGGAGCGGGTAGATCTCCGAGTTGATAAGGTATTGAATGGAATTCCAACCCAGAGCCCACCCGAAACCACTGAAGTAGATCATGACGATAGCACCCATAGCGGCGTGCTTTTGGCTTGAGGTCTGAGGAACGCTCTTGTCGGAGATCTTGTTGTCGACGAGAAGGAAGATGGCCATGTACAGCATGGATACCAGCTGAATGGTGATTCCAGTTGAGAGGGAGCGTTTGCGGCCGATGAAGTCGATGAGGAAGAAAGCGCACAGCATACTGGAGACGAATTTCACGACTCCAAAGATGGCCGTAGCAAAAAGCTTCTCGTTTTGACCGGTTGTACCCATCATTGCGAAGTATTGTGGTGCGTAGATCGTGATGCTATTCGCGCCCGACCATTGACCAAGCAGCTGCGACATCACAGAGAGCTGGAGGCGGTAAAGGTTAGCCTTGCTGGAGAACATCTCCCTGATAGGACCCAACCATGAAGTGCCCATCGTAGCTTCGCGCTCACGGTTGAGCTGGTCGTTGATGTCGATGATTTCGGTGGTGATGTATGGGTGGTCAGCGGGCAGCTGGCGGAGCTGGGCAAGATTCTTCAGGGCTTCCTCATGACGGCCAACCTTGATGAGCCAACGAGGACTCTCCTTTGCGAAGAATGAAAGGAAGAAGATGATACCGGCGAACATCAAGTGCATGCTGTTGGGCACAAGCCACTGAGCGTCGGTTTTAGCCGAGATGTGTATCGAGGAGCCCCAAGAAGCGAAGTATGCCAACATGATACCAATATAAACCGCACCGGAGAATGCACACACGCAAAGACCGCGGATAGCACGAGGAGCAGTCTCAGCGAGGTAGGTGGGTGCAACGACTGTGGTCTGACCAATACCGACTCCAGCGATAAAACGCCCAGCGTAGATCATGCCAATACTTCCAGTTGCGCTGCTGGCAAGGAAGATGGAAATACCGGCGACCCAGACGATGCAGAGCTGGCGTGTAGCCCATAGACGACCAATGCGATCTGTGACGAGGAAAGCGACCAAGGCACCGAGAATGGAGCCCATTTGCACCATTGAAGTGATATTGGAAAGAAGCTCGGCCTTGTCGTGCGCTGACTTGTGATGATCCTCGAGACCGAACTTCTTCTTGAAGGGCTCGAGCTCAGCGGTCGTGCCAATGAGACCTTCGTCGATACCACGGGCGGCGCCCATTAGACCGAAGACTACGTGATGTTAGCTACGGGAACTGATTGTAGTAATTTGAAAATCTTACCGAGAACGCCATACCAGAGACGCCAGTTAAGGGACTCCTTTGGTGTGTCCTTTAGGTTCTCTTTCCACGGGTTCTGTAACTTGAAAGGCATGGTGGGCTAAACTTTTCAAGATTCGGAGCAATGATTCAACGAGCCACTAGCTGAGAAGTCGATATGATCGGCCAGACAGGAAGCGGATGAAAGCTGTTACTCAGGGTGGGTGGCAGCTTCTTATACGACGAGACGAACTGTGGGGTTCAAATGCGGAGGTATCCCAAGCACCGGTAACATCTCGCTTTCCCCAACCATGCCCCTGTTCTCCGACCCGTTCAGCAGTACCATGCTCCATGGGTGCCGTGTGGGCCTTCTCCAGACAATGATTCAGACCGCTCATCGGTCTCTCCAGACTGGTGTCTACGCTAGGCTAGTCCTTCGGAGAGGGTAGCGCAAGGATGTTTCCGTGAAACTTCTTCCTGTGCGCGGCCGTTAAGGTTGGACCAGACGAACAATTCAAATGAACCGCGCAGGAACTGATGAGATAGCGCCGGATGTGATCCTAGTCTCCGTATCCTTTTCGCCATCATCAATCTGAGTACGCATGACGGTGGTCGACCTATGAGACGCGCATGAGGCTTACACAAGTTGCCTCTGCCTAGAAGATGAGCAGACGCCGCTGAGCAAATGCCGAAGCTTGAGTGGCCGCATGCAACCTCGGAGTCGGATGGTGCTACAGACAAGGTTACATGCCTAGCCGCTGCCAGTGCGCGGCGCTGGTGCTTCGCACCCTTGAGCGGGGAAGCTTTTCTTGACTTGAACAGGTTGTGGAGCTTAGCATCGGAGCACCCACCGAATCACGTCGCTTGACCCTGGCAAGTGAACATCGGAGGTGGCCTAACCACCCACTCTGGAGTAAAAACACACCCCGCATTAACCCCAATGTTCTCTGGCTCGGCAGTTCTGGCCACGAGCAACCAATCTCGTGTTGGAAGAAAATACCGATAATGAACCGCGGAGATCTACAAGCCTCAACGGGCGGCCCAGCATGAATGCTCCTCGTCACGAGGCGGGTCGGCGACTCCAGGTTTGCTCAAAGCGGCAGATGTAGGAATTTAATCCTAATTTTCCGTTACAGACGGGCCCTAGGCGCAGGCGGCGAGGTCAGGATGCGTGCGGCTCCAACTCGTTGAGCCTCCTTGTTCAAAGCTTCCACTTCGGCTTCCACAAGCGGTATCCCGTCCTTCAGACGCTTCTCCTTATTCAGGTCTTCAATCTCGCCTGGGAAGTAGATACGGTCGGTGCCAGACATCCGATCGGACCCAACGACGCGCTGGTACAGGTAGTCCATACGACCCTTGAACTCTTCAATACTCATGAAGAGATCCGGCTTAATGGCAACAAGAAAATGTCCAACGTCTGCTGGCTTCGAAGGATCGTAAGGGTTAGTGACATGGCCAGCGAACGCGCTGCCTGACAAAACTCCAGAGAAGACATCCATCATGATCGCAATTGCGGAGCCCTTGGGTCCACCCATAGGCAACATGACACCTTCAAGTGCCTTGGCTGGATCCTGCGTTGATTGGCCATCCTTGTCAAGTGCCCAGTCGCCAGGAATCTTCTCCCCTCTCCGCAAAGCTTTGTAAATCTTGCCCCGAGCTGCCACCGACGGCGCCATGTCCACGATGAAGGGTCTACCTTTCCCGGCCGGGGCTCCACAAGCAATTGGAGAGACCCCCATAAGCTTGGATTTGCCGCCCCACACGGGAAGAGCAGGTGAGGAGTTTGTGAAGACGAGACTCATCATGCCTGCGTCAAGCGCTTGCTGTACCACCCATGCAGACATTCCAAAGTGGTTCGAGTGCTTGACTGAGACCATGCCAATACCGACCTCTTTCGCCATGTCAATTGCTGCTGCCATACCCATGTGGGCTGCGAGAAAACCGAAGCCATTGTGCCCGTCCACTTGAGCAACAGCTGACGTGACTCGGTGAAGAGTCGGTGATGCGCTTGCATTAAGCACACCCTCTCTAATGCGAGCCATGTAGCTAGGGATGCGGTTACTGTGCCCAGACATTAGTATGGATTGTTGCAAATGTATCAGACCATCTCAGCACAACTTACATGCCGTGAGTATCCACCCCTCGGAGATCAGCCTCGACCAAACATGTAGCGACAATGACTGCATTCTCTTTCGATACTCCATTACCGACGAGGATATGCTCAACAAAAGATCTTGCATCGACAGCGCTGACATGCTGCATAACTTGGTGGTTGGCGCTCATTTTGGAAGGTAGCAACGATAGCTTGCCAGAAATCGTGAGAGGTACAAAGGCTTCGCAGTTATGGGGACAGGCGTGTATTTGAGGGATCAAGAAGTCCGTGAGTCAATCCACCGATGCGCTGTCTGTATCAACTCGTTGTATTGTAAGACGCTGTCGCGGGCGGAGAGAAAGCCGTTGAGGCTCGAATTTTGGTTAGGCATGCGAGGACGGGCGAAAGCCGAACGCCGCACGGACAAAACCCGAACACGGAGCGGACAAAACCCGTTGATGATGGACCATAACCACAGGTAAACTGTGTGCTACTTCCAGCGGAAAAAACCGGTCAGGATGACCAGCAAGATCTGGCGTGAAACGAGTCAAAGTTGTAGCCACAGTATCTTGTTGCTATAGACTTCGAGAGGTCGATCTGTACAACCCTTGACATGCAAGGTACAAACTATTGCTATATGCATTCTCTGTCTGTTGCTAGAGCACCTCGTGGGCTAAAAGACAGGTCGTAGTTTCGTTCTCCATAAACACCTGGGCAGTCATCGATCGAATCCTGATACGATAGAGGGTTGAAAAGCAACCCCCCCCCCCGGTTCTGCTAGAGATTGAGAGAGGTTGAGACAGGTCTGCCCGGCCACTGTGGGAAGGAAGCGCCAGCTCTTTCGGCAGTGTACCAATAGCCTCGGCGTATTGTGGTTTCGGCAGGAGGATTTTACTTTACCGCCTTGACATTGATACGTGTCGGGTACTGGCAGGTGTAATGCAGCACAGACTGGAAGGGGGTACGGCGAACCTCCGCGGGAAATCAGTGGAGCCAAAGCACAGATGAAGCACTGCAGATGCCAAGGACAACTTTCTCGGTCACGCTGTCAGAAAGTTTGAAAAGGACGCCAGTCACCCCAATATTGCTTTAGTAAATCTAGTGGAACTAAACAAGCCTCCATGTCCGGTTTAGAGCCGAGATCTTTTAGGTAAGATGGGAGGTGCGTTACGAGCTTCTTAGTATGTAATTCGGTATTGCCCCTTCGATAGCACAGAGCTGATATCAAAGCGATGTTCCTCCGGTAGCTCAGATGATTCGCAAAGAGAAAAAAAAAAAAAAAGGGGGGGGGGGGGGTTCTTGAGGCTCCACCCAACCTTACATGGCTCCTGGCAGGAGATCCGCCGCCGCTCCATGGCCAGCCCTGATGATGCCGCTGTATCTCCACTCATAAGCCTTACCGCAAACTTATGATGGAGCGGCAACTCATAACAAGGGGAGACCTAGGTCTGCCTGTAGTGCCAGAAAGCAAGTTACCGAACCCCCCCTCTCTCTTCCAAGACAGTGTATCATACTGACAGACGGTAACGAGAGGTTGTGTTTATTGTTTTGCAGGTAGAAACTTATTACGTTCTCTGTAGTCGCAACGATACAGTACCGGGTCATTTCGTCCAGAGAAGGAGGCCAGGCACTTGAACGGATTATAACTCTCAGCATATCAAGAAAAAAATCATGTCAACGAAGAGGTTGCACATCGAGATTCGAGACTAAGAAGCGACGATGTTATCTGAGCAAATTGGAAAATTTCGGGTACGAGAAATCGCAACACTATTGTCGCGAGGTCTAGCTGAAATGACCGCTTGCTGATCTATCTACCCCCACTATCCATAATACCATGGCTCTGGCCTTGCAATGGTCATCTGGTCAAATGGTTCACGCGCTCGCATCCCAGGGATCCACAGCTAGCTTCACGCCGCTGACCCCTTGAAGAAGCGTACTGAGAGCCTGATTCAGTCCACCCAGTCCTCCAGCGACCTTTTCTATTGGGAGGGGGACGACCCTGTTACTGGTAACAGCCAGTGAAAAGTAGGTACCGAATGCCCAACTGAGCAAATCTGCGTGCCTTTCTTCCCCGAGAGCCAACCCCCAGGATGCGAAAACCTGAGTGACGCCCTGTGGTAGGGTCTCCGGTCCGGAGGCGGGCAGCAGAGTGTGTAGCTTCCCGCCGCCCTGCGCTAAAACCACCTCAGCAGTGACCTTCAGTGCGTCCGGTGTGGAGATGGAGTCGACAATCAGATCAAAGGGTCCCGCCGTAGATAATGCCTGGACAAGCGCGCCTTGGTCTTGGGTGTGGTCGATGACCTGAACGGCGCCGAGTTTTGAAACGAGATCTTTGTGCTTCGGCGAGGTAGTCGTGACAACGTCGTACCCAGCCTGGGCGACGTATTGAACCGCGAGGCTTCCGAAGCTCGATGAGCCACCGTAAATCAGGACTTTTTTGCCGTTAGATGTAGGAACACCATCGATCTTAGGCTTGTCCAATCCCACGTGTGCTGTAAACAAGCCAACCACAGTAGTCAGATTGCCGATAAGGCTCACGGGGACTTCGAGATCAACAGTCTCTGGAATTTTGGCTGAGGTGATTTCGCGTGCGATGACCAACTGCTGGAAAGCACTGGACTTCTCAAAGTTTCCAGTCTTTGTTGCGGCTACTTTGTCTCCGACCTTGAAAGTGGTCACGTTGCTGCCAACAGCCAGGACATGGCCACCGAATGATGACCCAAGAATTGCAGGATAATTAACAGGGAAAATAGCCAACTTGGCAAGTTTGGCATCGATTGGTTGGAGCGCAATGAGCTCGTTTTTCACTAGAATCTCATTAGGTCCCGGTTGCGCTGTTTCGACATTCTTGACTTCGAGCGGAGCCTTGGCCTGAGGAATGATAGCGGCAAGGTGCGACATGAGGGGCAGAAGTATTGAGGAGAGAAATGGTGGACGAGGGAGATTGGATTTGACTTGTGAATGAGCTGGGGTTGCAACTTTTCGTTGTCAGCTATATATGTTTCTATATGGCCATTCCACGGAACTACCCAATGATAAATCATATACGCCACATATTGATTGATAAGTCGTATAAATTATTGAAGCAACAACTCGTCCGTTCCATGGCTGAGGGGTGTGCCAAAGCGATTACGATATTCTCGGATCCGGAAGTGCGCGAATACGACCATGAAGAAGGCTTACCATTCGTATCACTTGGTTAGTTTCGCAACTGTTCGAAACTGGAATGCGCAGACTAAGCCACAGGAATTCGACTTGAACGAGCTTGACTCAGGCGAATGAACATTGGTTCTCATCTGCGTTGGCAACGCGGGGTCCAATGTCGGACGAATCCCTCAAGGAACGGCGTCGGCGCCAGATGGAAATCCGAGAGACGAAGCATGGTAATGACACCTCAGTCGCGCCATTCTCTTCACATGTTCATGAATGTGGAAATCAGAGGTATTTTCGGACGGTATTGGATGGACAAAGCTACAGCGAATTCCCACGGACTATGGTGACATCGGCGGTCGTCCGGTTGCTGACAAAGATTCGGTTCCTACAGAGCGCGAGCATACTGGTCAATTTCTTGAACGCAAGGACATTTACTAAGCCATGTGTATTGGTTACGGAACTGCTTCCGCCTCTCTGCTAAGCAGGAAATCTCCAAAGAAAAACTCTCTTTGTCTAAATCAACATCGCAAACATCTACATAGGTATCTGACGAACCGCAGCGCAAGGAACTTCTAAAGTTTCACAAACTCGAAGGCAGACTCAAGGCGGTCGAATGGCGAGTTTTTCAAGGCCTGTAGACCAATAAATTCTCATGAATGCATAAGCAAGCTACAGCCTTGGTGTGCAAGCAGCGGTGTTGTAACGCTCACCTGGCACAATAGCCGAATGCATGCTGGTTAACATTGAAGAGCAACAAATGCACCGGAATCCGCATTCGAAAAAATTGCTGCTGTCGAAACAGCAGTGTTCACCGTGATCTCTTGTCAGCAATGACCTCACTTGTGCCTCCATAGCGACCATGTGCACATTCCCTTTGTCCTGGCAGGAAAACCCTTGGCGCTGGAAGGCCGCGAAGTTTTAGTGATGAGCTCGTCAGATCCTTCCGAGGGACAGCGCTCACAAGCTCCTTATCTGCCGCTACCGAAGTATTTGCTGCATTTGACGGTGTCCATTGCGGCGGTGCACATGGGCCCCACGTGCGACGTTGGACGGATCAGCCGCACCTGCATTCGCGGTGATCATCGACCACCCTGGTTGCTGGACCGGAGTAGGGGCAGCTATCATGACCAAACAAATGAACAAGCAAGCACCTCAACCTTGATCGTTCGTGTTCAGACATGACAGTGAACTACAGTTTGGATTCCAGCGGGACAAACTGAGTGGGCCAATGTCATGTCTAATGGACCTTTCATCCCCGCAGCGCGGCTTACGGCTCACCTGAAACAACCCATCCCGCGGCCAGTCAAAGACTCTCATTACCGTGTGCACCAAAGGCGAACGTCACTCTCAGATTTTCGTCCCGGACATGGTAAGACTTGGGGGTGGCGTCAGCAGCGCACTGTGCTTCCGAGGTGTTTGGCGATCCTCGTTGGATCCTCTTGGTGAGATGCGGCGCAGGAGTCAGCCGCTACGCTACAGTCCTGCACTTCGCGATCGGTCTTGGCTAGTGTTTGGCAAGCTGATGCCCGCGATAAGTCCTGCGTCAAAGATTCTCGGGGGCAGTTTGATGATGAGGGTTCTGTCGAGGTTTGTCTCGAGCGCAATAGAATAGAAGATAGTCACCGACGCTCCACAATACCATCAACTCAGATCAGAAAAAGCTGCTGGCCTAAAAGTGGCGCATCAGCTTGCCTCGCGCGATTGGATCGTTCAGCCCAGGGTTGCAATCGTCCCTCAGGACCACTCGTGGCTGAGCCCGAAGCAGGGTGACCTCCGCCTCAGCGAAGTACGAAGACATTGGCCGCTGGCGCCCTTGGTCCCAACCTCACTCAGCCCTGGCTCTGACTGTCTTTCTTCCCTTCCATTTTCCCTCGAAACCGCAACTGCTGGAGTTTGACTGTTTGTAGGAGCTGTAATTGCGACAAAACAACGCACCCACCTGCCTCGGCCGCTAGCCTTACCCACTCACGAACCGAACCGTTCCGCAGCTCTTAGGAACCGCCCGCCATCCATTAGGCTGAACAAGGTCAACAAGGTGCGATCCTTCGTCTGCGGCATAGGGAGCTGGGAAATTTCCTCTTCTTCGTAGATCTAGTCACTCGTTCATTTGCTTTTCGTCTCATAGTTGCGAGCTTTCCGTTGCGACGCTGCGTTGGCATTCAGTTGGCCCTCCGCGGTAATCGTCAGGCACACAGCACCTGAGTCGCGAACCGGCCACCAACCCCGCTGCCGCCTCAGGCGCGTTGCGATCGCGAGATGCACTCCAGTCAAGGTGACTACATCAACATCACCGATGGAAAATCTGGAGGCCATGAGAGGACGCCATGGTACTGGCGGTCCATTGCGATGGCCGCTTCTTGGATGGTGTTGGGAGGGTAAGTCGCGCATTGTTCAACCGATGGCCGTGAGGAGGCTGACAGAGCGCAGCTACCTAATACTACCAGGCTTGTATGCCAAAAACCCAGAGCTTAAATTCAGCCAAGCGGTGTTATCAGTCTTTGTTGTCGCGCTTCTGACCGCTGGCTACTCATTCACTGCGCTGTTGTGCTTCGCGTGTCGCAATGATGAGTTCCAGGCGGAGAGTGTCTTCGTGTATGTTGTTCACGTCAAACATCGTCGGCACTGCTAACACCATCCTAGACCGGCCCTCGCCTCGTCCATATTCGGCCTCATCGTGATCGTTTACAACTTCCTCGCTACAAGGAGCTATGAATGGTGCACAGCGGCGACAAGCGCGACCGTCCTCAGCGGTTTCGCAACCGTTCTTTACACTGGCTTGCTTTTCTGGAAACGCCGTATCATTACGAGGAGGCAGAAATCAGCTTCACAGCGGTCGAATCTCTACTCAGAGCAATCCTACTACACGAATTACATCCCGAACATGTATCCATCGGCCGTTCGCACAGAGTCGCAACCACCACCAGTCCCGACCAACGAAGACGATCCTGTCAATCAACAGATGCGATTATTAATGTTGCGGGACGCTAGACCGAGCCCGGATGCGAATAGTTCGACTTTTAGGATAGACTTGCCAGAAGATAGAGAAGAGCAAGAACGACGCGAGAGAAGCCAGGAGCTGGTTGGTACACCGCAGCAATCGCATGTACCCTGGACTCGCGATCGCGCGAATAGCAGGCCGGATAGTCTGGGTGAAAACCAAGCCTGGCAGCAGTGGCAGGATAGAGGTCGAACACAACACCGTCCTTCGAACAGTGATTTGCGTAGCAATCACTCGAGAGGGCTGAGTAGGGAAGAACGAAGACGCGAGATCGAGCTCGGCCGTCCTTGAGCGAGTCGAATCATCGTTCTTGGGTTATGCAAATACAACGCATTGGTGTTTCGCGTTTTGGTGTTCTTGGAGTTGTCATGACCATGGTTTGGCATGACCTGCATTGTCGGGGCATTTGGAGTTACACTGGTTTGACGAGGTGTATGTTTGGACAATCATTGAGGCTGAGAAGAAGATATCCTGTGCGCTTCGGCGCTGTAGTAGTACTTTGCGATCTGAATACAACAATTGACCTGTTTGGGAACTGTCAAATGTGCCATGTCAGGAAAGTCTAAGTGTTGTACGGTAAGCCAAAATGGATATCTGAATCTTTGATGATGTTTCGCATTTGTCGCATTTTCGTCGAAAATTGGTATAGCCGTAGGAAAAGCTTGAAATGTGCGTAGAGTTATTCAGGTTGATAAATCGACAAGAAAGAAAAGATGGTCAGATCGTAATATCTCCATGATCATAACCACCAAGGCCAACCTTCATGGTTTTAGACCTTGATAGCGAACTGCTTCAGATACTCATAATGCTCCAGGTTTTCATCAACAGTCTCGCGGATCAGTTTGGCACCATCTTCGCCGTACTTCTCCTTCCAAGCTGCGTCATCCTGTTCTTTTGTAGTTTGCGCCTTTTTCTGTTTGGTAATCAGCTATCAAGATCAGATATCTGTAAGAATGGTGGAAACGTACGTGAGTCCTGGCTCGCAGCTCAGTGCTATCAATAGCATCCTCGTGAAAACCCTTCCACTTCTCAAACTCCCTCTTGGCGAGGGCCTGATCCTCTTCAGTGTCCCATACCAGCATCTCAGGCTTGTAGTCGATACCGGTGGTCTTGCAGACGGCCTCAATCATGCCCGAGGGGTTATCAAGTAGATCATCGGCGTCAATGACACAAATCTCAACGCCCTGCTTGACACCGTTTGTGCCCGTTGTATCGTCAGCCTGACCAGCAGACTTAGGGCCGACCAGGCCTTCCGTACGGAGGTAGTCAAACAACTCGCGAAGCTCAGAGTATCCAGCCTCGTCCTTGCGAAGATAGTCCCAACCCGTCATATTGCTCAGAGGAGGGATTACGCAGCGGTAGTAACTGGGAATGCTGTACTTCGGGTGGCGGATAAGGAAGATGAAGTGGTATGTCGCGAGAAGGTCTTTGGGAAGGACGGTCGGGTTGCCCTCTTCGACCTTTGTGTCGTATGGGTAAGGCTCACCGAGGCGGTCTTCCCTCGTCTGTACTGGCGAAAGTTCGGTGGTGTTCGTTCCAACGCCGCGGCGGTAGTTGGACATCGATGGACAGATGGTTGTAGGTCTGGGCTTGCCCTGAGGCGGGATCCAGTACTGTGCCATATCTTTGATGAAAGCGCGCTTGCCCTATGTCTTGTAAGCCTTTTGTTTTCTTCAGTAAACTTGGAATATGCTGCCAAAAAAAAAGTCCAGTGGTGCTCAGGCCAAAGAAATCGCAATTGGCGCAAACGAATCAAAGCTAGGGTCTACGTACCTCCGCATTATCTTTTGCGATCCTATCGAATATCGAACGGTAGGTGCTCTGGGCGTAACCGCTCTCTTGCCTCGCCTGCTCGTTCTCAGGTCCTTCATATCTGTAGCCGATGCGCTCGGGGCCAAAGTAGTATGCGTCGCCGAACGGCTCGTGTACGCATTTTAGATCCTTGCGGGTCATGAAGACCTAGCGATCGTCAGTAGTTTCCGGGTGTCGGGGAAATGGTATGCATACCCGTTCGAAAGCCGTCGAGCAAGCCCTTGGGTGGGTAGCACAGAAAATGGGTTTCTGTGACTGCATTGTGCCGTATCTGGTGGTGACTCTCAATGAAGTATCTGTATTCCAAGACTCTCACAAAGATCCACAGCCGGTGGTGAACGGGGTTCAGGTATATTCCAAACTGAACGTGCAAATGCTCCCAAAAAGTAGGGGTTCAACGAGCCTTTATGGGATTGGGAAACTAATACAAGCAGGTTAAAGCATCGGACGTAAGCAAATCCACAATTATCGTTGAGAAGACCCTTCGACACGGGTACTCGTCAATCTGGAGGACTAGTGGAGCTAGAACAGAATCTTGGGATCAATTGGAGGCCGGAACACGAGCAAAGCGGGAAGAACAACCGCTGCATGGTGGTACCAAGTACTCGTGGCGTTTGCAAGACTGGCAGCCGTGTTCGGGTGCATCGGCGCGTCCTGGATAGTTGCGGGATAGCTGCAAACATAGCCACTGCCGAAAGTCTCGCAGCCGAGTTTGGGAATGGAGGGGTTGCGAGTGGCGCTGATGTCACTGATATTTTCGGGAAAGGCGCCCTTGGTGGGGCGCGTAGCGCGGGTTTAGCGCAGGAACTGGCGACTGCCCGTCGGTTTGTCGCTGAACAGCAGTTTGTTTGTAGCCAGCTGCGGCAAACTCACGATAATCGCGCAGTCTCGACTATTCCCTTGGAAGAATCATCCTTGATGGTGTGCACTGGCTCGAGCACGTCAACTCTGGGCTGAATTGCGCTCTCAGTGACGGACATGATAGGGCAAAGTCTTCACGGCCTCGTCTGATCATCCCTCCTTCACGATCGACCACTTGCACCTCCTCACGCAGCACCTCTAGGTGTCAGCTGTCATGCAGGATATTTGGACAGGTGACCGCAGATATGGCAGCTGTTCCGCTCGATGTTCTGCGAAGATGAGGACAAAGGAGCAGCAAAAAGAGCTGGCAGAGGGAGCCATTGAGTATTCAAAAGCCCAGGGGAAGCTTTCGCAATGCGAGAGATGGATGACAGAGAATGGTGCAGCTTTCATGGGCTGAAAAGGAGGTTGGTTTTTCAAAGAACTTGACTAATGACAGTATACCAAATCCGTGCTTGCTGCCAATTACTTGCATAACGCATCACCTTCAACCCCATGCCGATACGAATCGTCGCTCCCAGACCGTACGTAATGGGAGCCACAGAGCTCATTAAATGATACCACTCTATTGAATGCTCCGCACAGCCCTCCGTCGTCTCGAGCGCCCAAACGTGCGATCAAAGACGACTCCAAGGCATATTCCATAGGCAATTCATCAACCTACACACTAGTGTCTACCGTTCATTCCCGACGGAGACCGCAGAAGGATTTCGGACACTGTATGTTTCCTCGGTCCTCCTGAAAGTTTCAACTTCATCATATTCGCCATCAAACCTCCGAGTTGCTATGAACTTCTCCCTTCAGATACTGGGGCCGGCAGAGGGTAATATAGACGATGAAATACTGTTACATTCGGTCATTGGAAATGGTGCACAGAAAGATGAAAGTAGGATGTGTGTGTGTGTGTGTGTTGGCGACATTACATATGCAAAGCTCTACGGTCTGGCCCATGGACGGTTACGGAAGGTTTGCCATAAAAAGATTTATATTATCCTTTCGATATCGAGTGGGAAATTGTGTAGCATCACGTACGGGTGTAAAAAGAGAAGATAAGGAGTTTGGCACGACATCTTGGGAATAAGCTGTGAAGCCTGAATATCTGAGTATGTATTGCATACGTTCGACGATTACCTCCACAACAACCATAGGACGTTGAAAACAATTTCTCCTACCTGGTAACAATTTATCGACACCCTGAATACAGTGCAGACTCGGAAAGTGCCGCCAGCAGAAAGAATTTCGCGCAGAGCCTGACAAGGTGAGATCATGCCACCCTCTGTTCATTGGTGTTTGGATATTGTCAGAGAAAGTTTTGTTTATATTAACAGCAAGAAACTGATGTGCAGTGCAAAACCTCCAGCTCGGCTGTTGGGCTTCCGGAGCTAACCGGGCCTTCTAGGACCTACACGAGTACCATGGTGTGGAAACAGTAACGAAACAGAGTCACCTCGTAATTCACGACAACGATGTTTCGATTTCCATCGTATTCCAATGTATGTTATGCAACAAACACTGTACATCAGCTGCGGAGCACTCTATGCTTCTTCGGGTCTGCATCAGCACTGGTCAGATCAAGAAACGTCGTTCCGCACATAGCTCCTGACCCTCAGACTACAGGCATAGCATAGAGTCCCTGCCGGTATATGATTGATCCGACATGAATACTCAGCGAGGAAGGACCGCAATGTTCCGGCGCCTCCCTTGCGACCTCAACTAAAGGTCTGCTTGTATAAAGCTTGTTGGATCTGGGCATCCGGATTCATGACCTCATTTACATCATTATCCACAGTCGCCGGTCGATTTCACAATGGTTTATCAAATTCTATACCCTTTTGTAACAGTATGTCTTTTGGCCCAAGTTCTCTCGGCACCAGCGTCAGCCCCTGCGACAGGATCCGGGGTCCTGTCTGGTTCTATTCAACACTTCACTGACGCCACTGGCACCAATTTCATTCCTCTTATGCAATTGGGAGTCGGAAATCCGCCACAAAAAATTACGGTATTACTGGATACTGGAAGTAGCGACCTCATAGTACCACAAACTGGCAGTCAGATTTGCAAAGATGTGCAACAGCAGTGTACTGCCAATAAAGGCAATTTCTCGACTGGATCGTTCGATCGGACCAAATCTGCTGGAGTCACCACCGTCAACACCCCTGTAAACACTTCATTCGTCAACGGAGTAAAATTGCAGGGTACCTATCTAAAAGCCGCTTTGACAATTGGCAATAAGAGTGTGAATGGAATACAGCTGGGTGTAATTGACAAAGGAACGCTACCACCGAACACACCTTTGTTCCCTATCTTTGGTATTGGTCCTAAGATGGGAGAGGGTGTGGATGTACCCTATCAAAACGCTCCCGCACAGATGAAAGATGACGGAGCTATCAAAGCAAATGTCTTCAGTCTCTATTTGAACGATTTCAGTAAGTCTCAGCATTCTCTAGTTCGTGTTTCTCTGAAGCTAGGAAGCTTACAAGGTCAACAGGAGGCCCTGAAGGGTCCATCACGTTTGGTGGGGTAGATACGGCCAAGTTTCGGGGTGACCTGAAGGCTGCGCCAATCCTTCAGGACAACAGTGGCAATGTCCCGTCCTTTGTGGTGGACTTCAGCTCTATGGAATTGATCACCGGTAATGGCTCGGCGCGCGCACAGAAAGCTATCAACTTAGCTCCACAGGGCGGGCTTTCAGGTGCCGCCGCCTTGATTGACTCCGGGAACCCAACAGTTCTTGTTCCGACTGGATCTGTACGAGCCCTTGCCAAAGCATTAGGCACTCAATTCAATCAAGAAACAGGTTTTGTGGGCTCGGTACCGTGCAAGGTGGCCCAAAAGGGTATGAGCATCAGCTTTGGGTTCAACTCTGACAAAGCGAAGATACAAGTTCCTCTCTCGCTGATGATGACGCCCATCCCGGAGTCTGGGGGGAAGGACTGTGACTTGCCAATCGGAGCGACAGATGATCTTGTGAGCTTGGGCTCACCAATGATGCAGGCTGCATACATTGTGTTCGATATGGATAAGCAAAGGCTACTAATGGCTCAAGCAGTTCTCAACGCAACTACTTCGAACGTGCAGGAATACACAGCTTATATCTCGAAGCTGAAGTGAAGCTTGAAAATAGAAGTAGAGAGATGGTAGAAACACTGTAGGTTTATGGCCATATCATACTACTGCTCTATAGTCATGACTAATGATTATACTCGAGCTCCGATCATACTGTTGTACACGCATACTGAAAACACTCATGTCTACGATCTAGTACTAGTGCTCTCTGTTTGCGTGCATATCCTGATTTGAAGAATCGATGTCAACGCAAAGTGCAGGTGCTAATTGCAGCGCAAATTTTGAATCTTCAATATTCTTTATCTCACCCGGTAGGCAACGAAGCTACACCCTCTAAGCTGACAGCTTTATAATTGAAGTGGCGGTCGGAACTGGAATAGCAAAAACAGCGCCTGATGCTTCTTACAAAGCTCACATCGAGCTTAGTGGGATTCCATACAGTGGTGTGAGTCTTGCCTGAAATGGCGTGCTCCAAACCTGGGTTTCTGGTACAGCGTTGCACAGGCTTTTTTCGTGAAGTCATGATTCTCAGGAAGCCTGGTCAAGTTATTCTGGAATGCTTTACCGTTGACTAGTGCTGGTGGCTCTCTCGGTGTGGCTGTGCATGCAATATAGGGTAGGCGCAAGACCGAAGGCGGTGTTTTATTGAAAATCCTTAAAGGTGGGTGTCTGTGCTTTCATCGGAGTTTTTCCATTGTTTTACGAATTGTAGAGATACTGGACCAATTTCCTTATTGCATGGTGTGCCTATAAGCGTTGTCAGTCGTCCCTGTACTTCTTGCATTGCTTTCCATCGTGTGGATGCTAGTTCGGCGTTTACCCCTGCGACAACGTACCCAAAATTCCCTGTGTATCAATCGCTAGAGCCTTTTCACGCCCTCATGCATTCAATATAGATGTCCAGTGTTCCTCGATTTGCAAGGCCGGGTTCCACACATCTCCTGTCGAGAACCAACGTACCATGTCGCTAGCCGCCTCCCTCGAAACTGCTGAAGTCCTTAGGCGATTGCAAGACGAGATGGCGCCCCAAGGACCAAGGGATCGGAAGCAATACCACCGCACCGACGCCAGTCTTGCACACCCTTACTTACGGCCAGACACCAAATGGGGTTTTCTCATTGTCCGCCCAGTCTATGGTCCATCCAGCGACGCGCCTTGGGCTCAGTTACCCGAACTTTTTCGTGCGAATGTCTCGGAGACCTTGAGGCTGGAAGATGAGCTGGAGCTGCTTCCTCGTCACGGGATAACGATTATTGGGGACGAAGATACGCTTGCTGGCGCAGACTTGTACGCCGCACACCACGCATTTCGCGCTTGGGTCGCCGCTGATCTGCCGCAACGGCTCCGCGACAATTGCCTGGAAGCGCTGGGCAGACTCACGCATGTTCGTGACAAAATACTCAGCAATGACGCACACAACGCGCCCAACACGACGCGTCCTGCGAGTATAGTGCCTCCCCGATGGTAGTACTGCACATTCGTGGACCAAGGTTGCTTGCGCTCACTGGAGAAGGGGCCTGAGGATTCTGAGTTGAAAGACCCAGCATTGAAGATTCTCACTACGGACTGGGATCTAGAAGAAGTAAAGGTGCCCACGGAGGAATTTACTAGGGATTGGGATGGCGGTGATACCGATGGTGATGCCAAGCAAGTTGGATGGATTTACATGGATATGATAGATTATGTTGCGGTGTACGAAAGAGTACTATGAAAGACCCTACAAAAGCTACGTGGAGGATTCGGGTTCTTAGCTTTAGTAACTCAGCATGATGATGTAGTTTCTGTAAGCCATGCGAGGTAGTGGATGTTATGGATCATCTGAACTGCTAACGGGTCTGCTTTTTGCACTCTACGCCTTACTAGCGATTATTTGCTGTTGCATGTTTTTGACTGTTTTTGCTTGTGATTATGTTCTCCTCTCACAGCTCATGCCCGCTGTATTCAAGTAGACCAGATATACGGGGAGAATAAACAAGCCAGTTAACTCAAGTGCTGACACCTGATGGAAAGTGGTAGTGAGGAAGACCGAAAGTGTCATGTTCATTTTACTACCGTAGTTCTCTATGCGCGGGTCCCTAGTAAGATCAGCTTTAAAGCATGGATCTCCCACTATTGGCTTTAGTGCTACTGATGTTGTGAGGGAATAATTCTAGGAGTGGAGAAGTCAAGTAGGAAGTTTGAGGTGCCCTACAATGATCGAGAGTAGTAGCGATGACCGTACGGAAAACTTTGCAGATAGGTCGAGCTGCAACCCAGACATCTGACGCTCCCATATATTATATGACGCATATCAAATGAGGATCTCTAGCAGGTTTGATGAAGTATATGAGAATATTATGAGCTGAACTAGGCATTTCTAGGGATCATTCGTCCCACGTGAAACGAGTCTGAGTGAAACCAACCTGGATAGAAGCTAAGGCTGGGTCTCCAAACCTGAAGCTTACCAGCGGACAATCCTGGGTGGGCGATCGTAGAACAAGTGCCATACCATGTCATCACCGCTCATCGTATCGTAAAAGTCAGTATTGAGCATGAGAGGTGTGATGCGCATCCAGCCAACATCCTCTTCAGTGCAACCCTCAAGTTGATCCCAAGTCTCTGGCTCCCAGTCCCACTCATCGTCTTGCTGCTCTTTAGCTGGGGAAGGCTCCCAGTTGGCATTTACAAAATTAATGAACTCGGTCTTCGACCACCCTCCTCCATTCAGGAATTTCGTCAAGTTTTGCATCACTTCCTCATCGATCTTGATGAAATAGCTGAAGCGCGGAATTGTGGCAGGATCATGTTTCTCTAGCTGCAGTCGTGCCACCTCATTCGCAGCCCATACGCGGAACCGTTCCCTCAGCGCGGCAGTCGAGATCCTGTCTAGGCTCGCAGAATCTTCAACCCAAGTCCATTCCAGACAATCTAAAATTTCCGGCGCGTCTGATTCCAAGATTTCCTTGCGTGATTCGCCCTCAACGCAATCGCGAAACCGGGCCCAGGCTTCGTCGTCAGCGTAGGTGCAGCGATAGATGACCCATCCCCACGTGTCCATATGCAAAGCCTTGAGGTCGTCGCGAATGTTACTTGCTGATGAACTCATAATTGTGCGAGACGGTAAGCGCGGATAGAGTGGATAATGACTAGGTGGTCGAGCAGTAGCCCTCAGAGAAGTGTGCAATTTGGAAATCGAGTGGAAGGTTCTCCTGTAGAGAGAAGATGAGTAGCTAGCGATGCGTGGAAGCAGATTGAAGGAAGCCATGAGAGCAGTGGGTTGAAATGCAGTTGCTGGCAAGACGGAAGTATGAGGAGCGTTAAAGGATGATACTCCTGCGTCACCCAATATATCAGGGGTAGTCAAACCAAGGCCGCAGCTCGGTTCGACTATCTTGGCGATCACGCGACATGTGTGGCCACTTTTCGTGCCGCCCTGTAGTTATACCGATAGACGTGATACTGCATAGGATTGTGGCCATTTTCATTGACTACATTTTTAGGGTAAAGAAACCGCAAACTCGCTTCGAATTGGCGTATGACCTCCTTAGAGGCGTCTGCACTTTTTCTTCCGTTCTAGTCAGCGAAGCAAGAAGGTCCTGACTTCTGAACATCACAAAGACACTGGCTGTCAGGTGCATGTGTGCTGTACGAGCAGAGGATGTATGGATGGGTGTCATTCCTACGACTTCGGAAGTAATGTTAACAAGAACGGCGAAATCTCCAAAGCCTAGCTATCATCTCGCGTTGCCAGGGCATTTTGCATCTCAAACTCTGACATATAACTATTTGTTGGGAAGGCGTTGGAGTTTGCGCACACATCTCGGCATGGTCGTCAGTTTGATGGCTGTGACCTCGTTCGGCACAGGAGAGAAACTTGTGTTAGCAGTGGAAGGCCTTTTGATACAGCGCGTGAGGTGGATAGAAATCGTAACGAATTCAGTGCCTTGGAATCTATCGGTGCTCTTAGAGAGACGAGATTCAATAGCAGCCTGCGATCAATCAGTTGGACTATAGGCGTGATCGCGCGTCGCGAAATGACGTTCTCGGTTCAACTTAGCGCGGCCTTTGACGCGCTTGATCACCATCACCACTCTCCATTCCCATGGCGCTACTGCGGCCCTCTACTGTCTCTTGTTTGCCCGTTGTAGGTTTTGCCTTATAAATGAGGCTTCAGGGATTGAACAGTGCAATATGAATGCTTCTTCGAGTACAAGTGCAAAATCTGACCCACACCTACCGTCGCGACTATTAAGATAGATCAAGCTTTTTATCATGTCCAGGAGCAGCGCTAATTCGGGCGGGTGCTTCAATAGTGTTCAAAGCTACGTACAAGTCGCCTGACATCAGACAATGCAGGTTTAGGAATGCCGGTTTTCTAATCAGAGCAACAATTTGGATTTACGTACCCAAGAGGAAGCGTGATCACACCGCAGAGTATCGATTTTAAAAGGTTGAAGACTTACGCCAAAGTGAAGTTACAGTATCGTCTTCCTAGCCTTCATCCCTGATAGAATTTGGTAATTTTGGTGACACTCAATTCCACGTGAAGAGACAGTCTCTCACTGCAGATTTCATCTAATTCAAATGAATTACTCGCTATGGCAAAAGGGTAGTCGTTCATGCAGAATTAAGCCACAACTTTCAACGGCTGCGACAACCTTGAACTAACTTGCCCTGCCCTTCACAAGCGCCATTCAGACAGGTGGTCGTGTTTGGGGTTCCCAATGCACCAAAGTTGTACAGAATTGCAGCTGAATTAAACTCAGCTTGTGAGCTCTTTATCTTCCTCGAGTTAAGGTCGATAAAAAGCCAGTCAATTCCACCAATGGCCGAAGCGTTTGCGCGGCCGCCATGCAAGCGGTATCGGAAGATGACGGTATCGCACGTATGAGTGTATAGGTTGACAGTCGATGTGAACGCTGGGCCAATTGCTTGATCTGCGCGCAGGCCAGCAATGAGAGCGCTGCGAGAGGTGATTGTCTTTGTCCCTGGCTATGAAGAATGTAAGTCAACAAATTTCTCTATGAACTTTCGACGCATAGCACGCTTTCACTCACATCTAATCGCAGGAAAAAGCTTGTACTATCCGATTCGTATGTGAAGTCTTCAGTAAAGGTCCTATTGACGCTTGCCTCATCCAGGACCTCGAAGTTGCTTTTGTAACGCTCGATGATGTCACGGGATTCTTGATTATTCAAGCAATTCTGCTTATCGTGGTAGTGATTCCAGTACCTGTTGGCGGCGGGTTCAGGGACGGCGGAGCCAAGGCTGGGTATGATACTAATGACTATAAAAGACGCTAGGAGCGAAAGAGCGTGCATGATGAAGTAGTGTGTGTCGTTGATCTGGTCACGTAGGCTTATCTGTGGATGATATGCATTCTTCGAATGTACTTATATGCCGAAACTATACTGGAGGCCACGAGTCTTGGCCTGAGGATGGATCGATGCCAAGGAGAATCCAAATGGTAAGCTGGTCGGAACACAGCTTTATCGGCAAGACGAGATTGCAAACAATCAATCCGATTCGTTGACTGTAACTAGTACAGCTTCCCTAAGAGTGGACCTTTTCCTCGTTATGGCAAGTGCGCCAAAGCTGAAAGTCCTTGTCCTCCACTATGCAAAGGCTTTCACTGATTTCCCTACATTTGCGATACTACTGACTATTTGACACACGAGGCTTGAGTTATGAGGTCACATTTCTCTTAGAGCTACATTGGGCGTAACACTAGTGTAGGGCTGAAGAGGATGTTCGCTAAATTTAAATATGTAATTGGTGCAACTCAATTACCCCTCAAAGCCCTTGATGATCGTGGACTTGGCTTGCTAAAAGCCCACACGAAACTGGGCCGTTGACTACATCCCGCTAAGCAAGTTATGGTAGAAGTAAGCGTAGGACGATGCAAAGACGACTGTAGCTCTCTAAAAGCCTTGAAACCATCATGCTAGACGTTGATGATAGTAATACTTCTGTCAGAGCGGCACATTCTGCAGATCACATAGAAGCGCGACAGTTTGGTGCACATTTACCTGCTAGCCACTGCCTAGTCCAGATTAAAAATCAATCGATCCAGCCATGCTCCCATTGCACGTGGTTTCCTAATTTTCGAGCGCATCTAGACGACAGAAAATCTATCATCTGGGCAGCTTCCTTATCGTAGGATTTACAACACCGCAAAAGGACAAAGCAACCCTTTTTGTGCAGCTATTACACAAAGATCTAGTCATAACTATATAACCTCAAGATTATCTGTGCTAGTTAATACAACTGAAGGTCACTCTGGGGCGAAAGGGGCATGGTTGAGCGGTGTGATTTAGCTGTGCCGACTGTTGCATGGTGACAGCGCGACTGGTCTTTGTTCAGACAGCCTTTCAGACGAACTGCAATACTAGGGAGTGATTTATCCTTCCAGATACTGCTTTTAAATCTAGGAGGGTGACATATGCTGCATTGATCGATAAGACTCCTCAGTCGAACTTTCTGGAGCGACGGACTCGATATTTCGCTGGTACCGAAAATCTCATGTTCGCTTTGCATATCTTGAAGATGTCCATGCGGAGGCTGAGCCTCCTGTGACTGAGGCTGAGTCTGCCTCCGAGTCATTGGTCACCATTCGCGAATGGCCGATATCAGCGGGCGATATGCTTCTTAAATCCCGCTGGGTCAATAGGTTGGACGCTTCAAGAACTGATAGCCCCGAAAAATTATCCGATTCTAGGGCTCCAATTGGATCGCAATGTGGGAGAAAGATGGGGTTTCGCAAATAACATCAGTAATAATCAACATGGGCTGGACATTCTCTCTAATCACCAGCTAATGTGCACCAAAAGCATTCCTAGAAGGATATCCCTCCTTCTGGACAGCATACGACAAGAAATAAGGATGTTGCATACTACCTTATGAACCTTTTCAATATGAACATGACATTCCTCTACGGCGAAAGTATAAAGCATTCACATGCTTACAAGAGGATATCATGCAATGCAGTTACGATTGCAGTCTATTTGCAGGGTCACTGTTACCATAGAAGTAAGTTCCTATGAAACTACATGCGCCAGAGACCACTTCAAGCCATCAGACCCCTTACGCGAGATATAAACCTCTTTCATAATTTTGCATATATGGTACCTTACCCTACGAATGCAGAACCTAACACCATGTCAAACAGATGAGTTCAAATTTCTCTCCAGCTTGGATATGTGAATGAAAGTCGTACAAAGTCCAAAGAAAAGCTCGGAAGATGACTTGATGAAAAGAATACGCCTCGACCAAATCTCGATCAAAACCCTCCCGTCTAACCCCAAGCACAGGCAAGCCGAGGCGGAGACCTTCCTTCCGTTTCAAAGCCGCATTACGACCACTCGAATACGACGAGACACAGTCTTTGGCGAACAGCTGTTCTTGTTCGACCTTATACATTTAGCCCTTAACGAAGCTATTCAGAGACATCACGAGTAATGTGCACTAAAAAGAATAGGGGTACCGGGCGCAAATGTGGGGGACGGTTCGTATTGTATCAGACGCTATACTGTTTGGGTGCACAAATACCAATGCGGTGAGTGCTTCTGCGTTATGGCGATGTTTGATCGGACTGGTTGTGGATCTATGCATGGAAAACTGCCGAGCGGATTGGTACTGAGAATGATGCCCAATTGCGACTACTTGCTGTTCTGTAATTATGCGTTTGCTCGTCAATGTCCTTTCCTTGGTTGTGCTCTCAAGCAAGTGACCTGCCAAGGCGCAGCTGTGTCAAACCGAATTCGCAACGATGAAGATATCCTAACTACGCTATTCTATTACTTATATCGTCTTGAGCTTGGTTATTGAGGCTGTGATCTATCGCACGGACGACTGCGTGTGCTTCTGTGAAATGGCAGGAGGCGAAACTGCGCTACTAGAATAATATGACGATGCATTCGAGGAGGGTATAGGCGGGTCTTGAAGTTATGACGGTAGAGAAAAGGAGTGGCAAAATGGCACGCCTTGGTGCATTTTGCACCTGCTGCCCCCTGGATAAGTATTCATCCGACAGTACATGCGAGAGGTTGCAGGGGTACAAATGTTCTGTACAAACAGGTCTTTGAGCTAGAGTTGGATGATGATGGCGAATAGAGCCAAGAATGTTATTGATATGTACGGAAGCAATATATACTAAGAATTGAAACACCACTTCAGAGTTGAGGGTAGGTCACTGTCAAACTAAGCTCTCCTCGTCACGCATGCCTTAACAATCGTCTATTTCTCGGAGAGGCTGTAGGCCGAGGTAGTAAGAACGGCGTTGGAGCCGGAGAAGGGCTCAGTACCGGCGCCAATCGACTGCAGGATCTGGGAGCCGGGAAGACCCTGGTTGTTACGGAGGTACTTGAGGAAGTCGTTCAGATCGCCATTGAAGCTGTTAATGGCGTTGACAGCAACGAAAGAGAATACAGTCATCTGACCGTTGGGTCCCTTGAATAGCTTGAACTGCTTGCCAGCAATGGTAACGGTGGCAATGGCACTGCCGGTGGAGGAGATGGGGCCAGCGCCGCCGAGAGCGGACAGCCAGATCATGACCTCGTACTGGGCGGAGCCGGTGGCGGTAGCACCAGTGAAGATGTCATAGGAGACGTTGGCAACGAGAGAGCTGCCCTTGTAGGCCCAGGTCCAGACCGAGGGGAGGGAAGAGATGGAGGAGATAGCCTTTTGGGAGAGCTTGGTTACGACGTTGGCGTAGGACTTGACGTGTCCAGCACTGGGTTTGTATTAGTATGTTAACATATAGAATTGGCGGATGTTTCGTACCCTCCAGCCCACGACCAACTGGTGTGCCACTTCAGGGTGCTGCCGCTGAGACCATCAACACCAGTGCACTGGCTACCAGAGGTAGCCTGATCGCGGCCCCAAAGGTTGTTGTAGATGGTGTAAGAGCCTTGGACTTGGTTGTCCCATTGACCGCAGAAGTCCGCGCGCTTGGAGAGGACTGAGGCTGGGGTGGTGGGCGCCGCCAGGGCAAATGCAGCAGTGCTGGCAAGGGAAAAGACTGTGGAGAACTTCATGTTGATGACGTTGTTGTTGAAGAGGCTGTGGGATAGAATAAAATGAAATGTGAGCTGAAGTGGCTTGGAAAGGCTTGAGGTATCTTAAATACACATTGTTGTTGCGGACTAAACAAGATGAAAAAGGAGCTATGCTAACGTGCTCACGGGCGAGCTACGACTAGCACATCGTGGTCTCGAACTGTGGTACGTGGACACTGGCCCTTGTCGCAATCACTTTAGACAAACCCTAGCAGTCAATTTCGAGCTCGGGAGCTAGGAAGCATAGTGAAGTCAAGAGAACAGTCCCTGACTCGCATTGGTGGCTTTCCGCGATGCACAACATGTTATTCTTCGCGGGGTACTATATCCGGCGGATGTAATTACTCTAGGATGTGTCCAAAAGTGGTGGAGACTGTGAGCATCAAAGTTTCTTTGAAAGGTGACAGGGTGAGCGCGGAGGATCGTAGGATTGACGTTCCGAGGCGACGGTTTGGGACGTTAGAGCTACCCCACAAGCTTGAAACAAATTGCCCGATGCTTGATTAAGAGCTAATATGCGCGCATGGACCTGACCTCATTGGAAGGCATATTTTCTCCGGCACTTTGCGGTCCCGTCCCAAATAGGATTGTAGTGCATCGCATTGATAGTGCAGGTGGGAGGACGTCCGTTTGGTTTTACGACCTTAGCGCTACGAATCAACGCGCTCGAACGTTTCATTGACGCTAGTCTCGGACAACTCGAGAGCGGTCAAGTGCGCAAGATGTTTAGATTTGGGCTGCAGCCTCTGTCAGTGGAACTATTAGGGTGTCCAATTAATTGCTCCACTTACAGCAACTAAGCCACCCTGTCTCGCAACACGCCATATGTTGCTCGAGGTGTTGCTGCGTGTCTCTCTCTGTACATAGAAGGCCTGGTGGCTTGCAATGTCCATATCTGGCATTTCCCACACGCTTGTTAACTTTCTCGAGACCTTGCGTAACTGTAGGCCTCCACACTGAGCGATGGGACCGTCAAGCCAGGGCTGAATTTTTTCCCATATGACATCGGGCAAGTCCGACCTGTACATGTCGCGGGCTTCGATAAGCACGTTGAGGTCTAAGTCCTCGACTGCTGGCAGCTGGTCCAGGATCTTGCCAACAGCTACAGCTACAGCATCCAATGTCGGTCCCGCAGCATTGCCCTTGTCGGAAGTCTCGACCTTGTCAGGCTGCTCAGTATGACCGTCTTGGAATGCGTTGATACGATTGAGAAGGGCCTTTCGTTGTCTCCACTGCTCCAGCGGCGACACTTGAGGCGGGCCGTTCCACCAGTCAGAGCCTGGCCATACGACCAGCTTCAGCTTACGTGCTGATTTCATGAGGGGCAGCAATGCTAGGAATCGAGGGGACAAGTCTTTCCGAATAGGTATCGAGAAGCCAAACGGACCGCGGTGCTTTCTTTGGACCTCCAAGGTCAGACGGAGAGTCACGCCATCATCGCAAGCTCGCTCGGCCGAGTCATCGAATTCAGTGCCCGACCTCTCGGCGACCTTTGTGATGTTCGATTCCTTTTCTTGGGTATCATTGATCTCAGCCATTGTAAAGGAGTTGAGCAGATGAGTGTGATGCTCTAAGCATTCTCGTCGCAACTGCTTGCACGTAGAGAGGACGTTTGCTGGTGGATGCAAGGGTAGGTAGATTCGCGTGTCGACATATGTCTCTTCGGTTTTTCTGGGACCAATGCGGTGATTGGTGCGCGCCCTGGCGCTAGATGTATACACCGTTGCTGGCAGGGTGAGGTAGTAAAGGATTTCCTCTCGCAACTCCCGTGGTATGGTCAGAAGGGTAGGCATGATGATGATTTTCATGTAGTTACAAGCTGTTGTGAGCGGACCTGTGGTCTTGCAAGGAGGATGTAGTGTTTGCTATGAGGCGTTCAGGTGTTTGCAGAATAGCGCACTTAATGTTGCTGCCTGGAAGTTTAGATCGCACTGTACCCCATCAACAACGTGCACGAAGTCAACACCGTGCTTGGATCATCTTATCGTGTTGCTCATATTGGCGATGGTGTTGACATTGCTGGTATTGACACGGTTGATTTAGACATTGTTGGTTTCGGAGCGCATTGTGAGGCAAGGCCGACTGGCGCGCTTTGCTTCCGGGATTGCCCTCGCACTGTTGCTGTATTCGTCGCGGGAAGACAGGGACCATGGCCTCTATGGAGATAACAATTTGTTTGGAGCTGATAATACGTATGGAACTCATGTGATGATTTGCAAACTAGAGCAAATCATGCAAACGGGCGTGGGGCAGCGGTGCCTGAATGGACAATGATGGCGAGGCGCGACTGCTCCGGCCGAACTAGCGGGGATCCCCGCGTCATGGTGGGGAAGCTTGAAAGCTTAGGAAGTCGCGAAGCTGCACAAGCAGAGCCGCAACAACGCTCCACTTTACCTTGACCTTCACCGTTACGCCTGCAGCCGCCACCTTTGATGCCACAACATATCTCGTTACCGGCGTACACCAGATCGACGCTATTATACACGCCTCCGTGATCCAGACATTGGAGCCTCCTCGCCTATTTCCATGGTTTGCAGGACGAGACGCACTCGGCAGAGATCCAACAGCAGACGGAGGTCTTGCTCTTGCACTGCCCGCTATGGCTGAGAACGGCAGCGCGCCTTCGTCGCACGAGCAGAGCAATGGCCGGCGAAGAACGCTGAGAAGCCACCGAAACCGTGGGGAAGGCGGTGGAAGCGACGGCGAGGCAGCAAACACTTCTACTCCGGTATGTGTGACGCAATCCACGCGTTCAACCAAGAAATGAGCTGTGATAAGATACTTGAATCAGTAGTTCATGTTTTCAACTGGCTACCTTCCGCCTACAGTATGCAAGACTAACGATACCAGCGCCCGCAGCCTCTACGCCGCCGCAGTACAAGGCCACGCCTCGAGCCATCCTCCACTGACGTCGTCGACTCGATAGTGTCTACGGAGGCTGCAATCACCGCCGATACCAATAATACTCTCCACTTTGATCCCTCTTCTCGCGGCCACGATCCGAGATTCACCCTGTTTTCACGCGGCTTTCAACCAAGGAGAGGTACAGACTCAGCTGTGGGCTCCCCTTCTCGCAGGAACCTTTCACCCGTACGGGGCGCATTCAATAGAGACGTTGCGTCTGGCCTGTCTCCTTACGAGATTGACCTTTCGATGGCATTAGAAGACGGTCTACTCGAGGACAACCTACTACACAACCGTACCTTCAACCCTCTGCGTCGTGCGCACCTACGAAATTACGCGTCAGCAGCACACTCGGACATGTCAACACCACAACGACTACAGCCGGATACTGACTTTACCGTATACCCTGTCGAAGACTTTGACAGCTACAGCTCTGATCATGCGATTACTACCAATACGTATGAGCGCTTGACAACCATCCCAGCAGATTCTTTCGCTCGGTCATATCACACAATTCCTGGACCATCGAAACGATCAAGAGACAAGTTCGAGGATGGGCATGGGAAAGACCTACTCGGCACGCTCAAAAGACATGGTGCGGTGACTGCGATGCAATATCACAGCGCAGAACCAGACCCTGAGGCGAATGATATCTGGCCTAATTTTCGCAGCACCGCGAAGCTTCCCGCTCATTACTCGATACTCCATGTGAGCCAGAACACACCGGAAATCAACGCTTCCAACGTACGACCACATGTTGCTCTCCAGAACAGGTACGATCTTCGAGGACAATCATGCGTAATCGGCGAAACCACCCCCAAAGCAACAACTTCACGTATCCCAGTTACGCCCAGTAAATGGCGCCCTTTGTGGCAACTTCCAGTAGAACTTGTGGAGCAGATCATCGAACATCTCAACAGAGATGACATCAAATCACTCCGTCTGGTAAGCCGTGAGTTGAACGAATATACTTCTCAGGCTGCATTCAAGACAGTCGTAGTTCCCTTTAACACCGAGATCTACGGCATGCTTGGACAAGAACCAAAGCCTGATCGGAAAGGCAAGAAACGGGCCAAGATCAGCAGACCAGAATACTGGTGGAAGAACGCCAATGGCGATGAGGTGTACAACGGTCACGGTCTTGACGTCTTTCGCGGCTTTGGCAGACACATCCTCAGGTATGGGATGAGCTTCGAAGTAAGCGAGGACTCCCTGTCCGCCCCTCCCCTGAAGTCAGTCACGGAACAGAAGACCAGTTTCTGGGGAAACTACGAATGGCCGTTTGAGGAGTATCGGCGGTTCGATGCTGTTGCTGGTCTCGAGTCTGCAGCTGACGAAACGCCGCGTATGAAAACGGCCTTTTCAGAGCTCACCAAGGTCAACGAACTCGCACTCTCTATCGACAGTGGCCTTGGGTGGTTGAACGGTCCAGATCGGTCTATTCGCGCACGCATCTTGCAAACACCACCTAGTATATTCGGATCTCACCGCCATGTCCCAGACCGGCGCACGCAAGCCCAACACGAGCTGTGGGACCACATCGAAACTATGCATGCTCTCGCAGGGGAAGATGTGCGCACTGCATCGCTCTACAGACTGGAAGGCGCACGTCCTATGATCAGGGCGCGAGAAAACAGTCTGCTGGCTGCGGCCCAACCATGCCTGCCATTTATGGACTCTCACATTCCACAAGAAGCTACACCTCACGACGTTGCTGACTCTGTCCTTTCACAACCACTCGAGATTTCCGATTTGCTCGATCGCCATGTTTTCGGGTCCCCTTCTGTCAATGCCGGCGTACTGTTTACCAGCACAACGCTGCAACACAATGACGCCGCGCAGGTCTTGAGCCCTATTGTACCCGCAACTCTGTCCAAGGCACAGAAAGAATGGCTCCTCGAAACAGAATGGGCTCAGCGCGCATTCATGTCCTCTTACATGCTGTCCGTTATCGACAACCGGGCCACTTTTGAATCAATACATACGTTCAATGTCTCTAGCCTTTCTGACCGCTACATATCTGTGCTGAATCGTGCAGACTTCTGGGATGCGCTACCGAACTTACGAAATGTTACTTTGATGGTTGTTCCGGGCTGGAGGACAGTGGAAAAGGATGAAGCAGGCTTTGTGGATACGCCGAGAGTGGATCCAACAAGTCAAGTTGACACTTTTGTTGGGCTCCTACAAGCTCAGGTGGCTTCACGAGCCAAGATCACCAAATTGACGATTGGATTCACTGCTGGTGGAGAGCATGCAGAGGGACTGCACGCAAGAAACAAGCTCCTGATGCCGGCACCACTGTTGACGCTTAGAGCTCGAATGCATGCGGATCCAACCCTCCCGCCCATTGAGACAGCTACAGTACAAGACGCCAACATACTCCAAGAAGCCCTGCTGCGCTTCCCGTACTTGGAAGAACTCACATTGCGCAATTGTTGGATCACACCATCCTCACTCCTACAGTTTGTTAAGCTTCACGATGGTCGTCCTCTAAAACATCTCACTCTAGACTCTGTCTCATTGACAGCTATCCTTCGGCCCAACGGAAATGCGCAAGCTGCACAAGCTGGTCAACAACCCGTTCCTCAGAACGCTGCCGTCGCCCAGCAAATGGCTGGGGCTTTATGGGCCCACGCCAACAACCATGCCGGTGGAAATGCAATTCCAGGGAACCACGTACCGGCGAACAATCAAGTACTGAACATGTATATCCAGGCACTGATTATCCAGCTCCAGACTATGCAAACCAATGCGGGTGGCGCGCAGCAACAGCACCATATTCATGCTCTGCAGGCTCAGCTGCAACAGCAATTGCAGAACGCCCAAGCCCCGAACATACAGCAACCACAAGGGCCACCAATCCACTTAGCGCAGAGCCTGGCGCAGAACCAGCACGCTCATCAACAGCAAAACTTTGCTCAGATGACGCATCTCAACCAGCTTGCGACTCAGGTCAACTTCTTGCAACACGCAATGGCAAATCAAAACGCTCCTGCCGCTGCTCCCACGAACTTGCCCACTGGAAACGTCAACTCCGTCCTCCACGCACGACCTCGCGAAGGCTCATGGATGGACATTATTGACCAAATTTCGCCCGGCACCAACCTCTCGGACTTTGACGCCCCAGTCTCTCAAGCTGACCGCAACCGCACCACTTCGCTTACGTCAATTTCGTTCATTTCCTGCGGCTACGCAAAGCTACCTCACTTTGGCGTCGCCGTCGACCAAACCACCGTAGAAGCAGCGAATGGCTTCGCAGCCCATCTGCGCAGCCCGGTCTTTACGAAGCGCTACAACGCGCTCTCGCCAGCGATGATGAACTCCAAATGGCCATATCTTGGTGAGATCGTGCAGGAAGTTGACCTCGGCGAATTCGCAGCGCTGGACGCGGGGTGGAATCTGCGGCACGGATGGGAGGATGTCGAGGCAGCAAGAGCTGTGGAATTCGATGGGCTTCTAAGTGGTGGAACAGGCAGGTTCACTGGCAACGTGAGACGTTCGGATAGGGTTGCTACTGAGGCGGGCCCTTTGAGTTAATGGTGCTGCTGACGTTCCGTCGTGCTCTTCCTGTTTCTCCAAATTAACGTTGTAGGGCCGCAGCAGGCCTTGATGAAGTAATTCTGGCATCACCTTATCTTGTTAGCAGCATGTAGGCATTGACTTAAGGTTCACGGTAGATGGAATGAAGCGGCTGTGGCAGCAGCTGCTGTGGGGACCGTAGCTAACGCCCAGATCTGATTTGATCGTGCCATACGCCTCCTCGTCAGCGACCTTCAAGGTTCCTGATATACAAAGACAGACGGGCATGTAATAGCATAATGTATATCAAAGAGCAACTTTTGCAAAACGAAGAATTCTGCAAACCCCAATCCAATTTATTCAAAACACGTGCAAGTTCTACTTTTGATGAGGAAATGTTTTTTGATTCCACTACATATCCAAATAACACTAACAACATTTATTACCTTCCTCTTCCTCTTCCTCTCCCAACGACCCGCCTCACTTTACTCACTACACCCAGTCGACTTGCTCACCAGATACAACATTTCGGCTTAATCAACATAACCACCGTCTTTTCTCGCCGCCCATGTCCCTCCTTTCCAGTTCTCGTCCATGCCTCTAACGGGGTAGTCATCTCCCGGCGACACTCCAGGCGTTCACGTATACCACGCAGATTCAAGTCGAGTTCGGATTTATCACTGACCGCTGTGCACGCAGTCATAACGGGGGAGACGGAAGTGAAATAGCCTGTATGCGTGAGCTAATTCCCTTTTCACCAAGTGTGTCCATTGAGCGTAGCATGTGCTGTGATATCACGGATGGTTTTGACAACAGGCTTGGCTTCATATTGCCCTGGTGTTAAGACGGTGAGATAGAGGAGTAGTTCAGAAAAGATATGAGATATGGGGATGTATTATTAGTGTAGGTGTAGCAGATGGGTATATCGCGAAAATGACTAGGACTTGGCATAGTCGCCGGGCTAGGAAAAGAAGGAGGACGTGGAGGCAGTCATCCACCCATCTCAGGGACATGTAAAACCTAGGAAAGAGAAAATAAAAGGGACAGACACCGATACGCAATGGTGAACCCCGGATTTACTCCACGCACTCCCCTTGCGATAATAACCACCTCCTAAACGCCCGTGCTTTACTCCCCGCCTTAAGACGCTCCTCGGAATCCCTATGGCTCGCATTCTTAAACGCCTCGACGACCACCACCGTCGGCGCCTCGTCGAGCGTATTAAAAGGGATCGAGTCTACGAATTGCTGCAGTGAGACCGATCCGAGTTGGACTCGCGCCAGAGTGAAGTAATCGAAGTCTGAGATGTCGGCTGTGATGCGAGCGACGAGATTCCAGTCCTTGGGGCTTGACGATCTTTGACGCGCCATGAGTTGTTCGTTGGATGCGAGGATGGTGAAGGCGCGCATGATAGCTCGCTTTGATGTTGAGCCTAGGGAGGTCTCGAGGATTTCTAGAAAGCTGTGGAGGGAGGCTGTTCCGACGAATATGTGGCGGTGTTTGTACTGTAGCTCTGGCTCAATGTGGATGGCTGTAGGGGTTTCTTCAGGGTTGGTGGTCGGAGTAGGGACGCTCGAGGCAGATAGCTGAGGTTGGGTAGGTTGGTTTCCTCCGGCGTGAGAGATTGAGCGGATTGGAAGATTTATGGATACGTTGCGCCGTGGTATGCGGATAGGCTGGGGCGCATTTGACCGCATGGTGCTTGCTCTGAGCTCCAATAAACCACCATTGGTCTTACTGCGCGCTTGAAGCGTTGCTGATAGTCTTTTCCTCTTAACGATAGGCGTAGACTCGACCGAGAAGTTTCGAAGATGCTCAGAATGATGAGACTCGTTCGCTCCGCTAAATGCTTCTTCAGCGGTGTTGATAGGGAGACAACTCGGTGTATCAAATTCGGATTCCTCAGCGCCTTCGGTTGTATCGTCCATTCGATAGGCGGCCGACTCGCCAGACAACGGGGTTGAAGGACGCCAGACTGTGTTATTGGAGCCTGATGACTCGATGTCGGATAACGGTGGCGCAAAGTCAGAGTCGATAGATCTATATCGCAGCCGACGGCCGTCAAACTGCGGTGCTTCGCTTGATATGCCTTCCCGATCTATGAACCACCGATGCTCTTCGTGCTGGCATTTGGAGGCACGTGCATAATCGTTCCCCTCCGGTAGCCCGGCTTCTTCTGAGGGTGTGGCCGGTGGTGTCGGCTCTGCTCCTACGATAGCCGGTGATTCATTTTCACTGTGTTCTGTTTGTGATTGGGACCTGTTCGGGATTCCCGGTTCTTCAGAGGATGTAGTGGTTCCACCGTTTCGATAGAGGAACGCATGCACTGAGCTAGTCCAGACCGGTTCTTGGTTTGTACTTAACCCGGCTGCATCATTTGTTAACGTGGGCATGTTGATCCCAGTACCAGTTGAGCTGTTATAGTTGTGTGTCCTAGTCGAAAGAAGTGTCGTTGCTCCTACACCAGCATCTTGCTCAGGCAGCCGAAACTCTGGCCCTGTCGTAGGAGCCTTCAGCCAGCGAATTCTCCGCTGGGGTCGTATCTCTTCCAATCTCAAACTCTCGCGCGCCTCACCTTGACTCCGCAGACTCGGCGCAAGGAAGGACTGCTCGCGACGCCTATACCCCTCCACCTGATCCAGTCGTCGCAGTAACTCGACAGCAATAGCACGGCGGGCGGCAGCTGGTTTGTGCATAATTATCGTGAGCCACAACATCCAGATATGCAGTCTGACGGTGTGCAGAGCGACGGCGACGGCGATAAGCAGCGTAAACAAACGGTTGGCGCGTGGCATGGCAACAGGCGAGACCACTCCCTTCTGAACGTTGATGTTCAGAAGACGAGAGTGTTGCGCGCAATAATAGTATTGCACAGTGTGTGTGTCCACAGTGCCGTGCGCACTGTGGTGTGGGAACTGGGGGTGAGAACCATGGTTCGGCTGTACCAGGTCGACGAGCGGAGCGTGGCTCGAGATAAGAGTAACTGCGAAGATTGTTTGCGAATGCGCCCAAATATTTTGTTTAGAGGATGATGACTGGTTGGGCGGAAGCTCCCGTTGGAATGTTGGTATTGCCACGTGGTGGATTCACCTATGGGAAGGGAGGAATGCAATGCCTGAACGGGCAAGGTGGTACTGGCTGCAGGGAGATAGATATCCAGTTGAGAGCCTAGTCACTGCTGTCACAGTCCATTGTGTGGGCTAGGTAGTAGCAAATGGTGCAGTTGAGATGTATTGTGTGTCTGAGATGCGATCATTCACCACCCCCACGCCCTCTGCCTCTCGCCATCCGGACGCTGTGAGGGATGAAGTGCAAGGCGGACATGCTCGAGGCCAACTTGTCGACGGGGTCAACATTAGTTGTTGTCGAGCCGAGTGCTGCTTGATCGTGGCTTCCACGGCCTCGCCCAGTACCTTGAGGATGGCTGAACCCACCGCGACCGCGCAGTCTGACTTGAGGAGATCTTGGTTCACGCCGTTCCTGGTGGTCTGCATGGCCTTCCCTATCATCCTGCACGATGTCCATGCCATCACCAGTAGCGCTCGCAAATGACTCTCCTCTCTGACGGCCAGATTTCGAGGCTGTGGAGTTGATGGTGCTTGACCGTCTTCGGTGAGTGGGCCGTAGCATACTATTCCTGCGATCGATGCCATCATTGATGATGAAGAAGTCATAATTCTTTGGGAACTGGTGCTTGTCTATGCAGTGCATGCGACGCTTGGGTGCGGTGCTGCATAGACGATCGCATGTTGGGACAAGGCAGGCATACTGGGGATCAGTCAGTTCAACCGTCCTTGTTGTTTGCATTACAAGGAGTGTGGTGCAGTTGGGAGACATACACTTCTTGTGGCGTCTACTTCGTGACGTCAATTGGAAATGTGCAGAGATAATGACCTACCGTTTGTTCACCTCTGTCTCGTTTGGCAGCAAGGAAGGGATCATGGTTTTCTGAAATGTGCAAGTGGAGGATGTGCTCGTCAGGAAAGTTCTTCTGGCACTCGGAACATCTGTTCACGTGCGTCTTGTGGTAGTGGACGTCATAGTCTTCGAAGGAAGCAAATGCAAGGGGGTCGTGCGGGGGGAGCAAGCACTTCATGACGGCGGGGCGTGCAGGAGCGGTAGAGTCTTTGTCGAGGTGGACAAGCTTGACGTCGACCGACTGCTCGCGCGAGAAGGGAGAGCTGGGGTCTTCTGAAGACGACAAAGAGTCTCGGCGTGAGCGTTTGCGTGCCATTACTATGTTGCTGTGGTTGAGGCTGAGAGGGTATGAAAGAGGGCAGTACCTTGTTCAGTGGTCCTCTGCAGAATTCAATCCAGTAATACAGCTCAGTCCAGCAATGCGCTCAATGCAGCTCAATCCAGCAATGCAGCTCAGTCCAGCTCAGTCCAGCTCAACGCATGGGGGTGCTGTGCAAGGCTGTGCAAGGCTGTGCTGGTGAGAGGTGATGTCTACGTGCAGGTGAGGTGTGCTGGAGTAGCAGTGCGTGCTAGTGCGGGATGGTCAGTACAGACTAGCGTGGTGGGGCGTGAAATCACACGAGTGGACCCTTGCAGTCGCGGCGCGGAAGTCAACGCTCGACTTCCTCGCACAACGCTGCCTGCCACCGCCCGCAGCCCGACATCGCCGCACTCTCAGACGCCCCCAGCGCGTCCCGGGTGCCCGTTTGCCGCCGACGCCCTCCCGCTCGCTGCCTGTCCTCACCCCAGGGCATACCACGGCCTCTCAATGGAACACGCCCGCCACGACGAACGCCATCCCGTGCTCCGTGCCTTCGTCTGACCTCCCGGCCGACCGTGGGGTCACAGAGGAACTTCGCCGGCGCATGTCCCCGGACGGCATGGCCGCACACATTGAACAGCTAGACAGGTGCGCGCCGACTACGCACTCGCACTAGCAGGCCGCTGACGAGCAACAGGCGGGCCAGGGCGATCGAGCAGGGCCTCTACCAGCGCGCCGACGGCCAGGCATCGTGTGCTGAGCTGGCCGCGGTGCTCCAAGAGTGGGACACACCACGCCCACGCTGCGGCGAATGCTAACCGCCGCCAGGTACCGCGCCGCCTGCGAGACGCTGACCTTTGCCGACTTTGCCTATGCATCGGCCAACGAGGTCGAGCAGAAGCTCTGGACCGCCCACCTGAAGGTCAACACCGTCTTCCGGCAGGAGCATAAGATTGTGTGTAGAAAGTCGCTACGGCCACGGCCACCCACTGACTCCCCCCAGCTCAAGCGCTCCAAGGACCACGTCGTCGAAATCCGGAAATTCCAGAAGAACTACCTGCACTTCATCAAGGCCAGCCAGCGCCACTACCGCCACTACATCCTGAACCTCGACGCCCACTTCGACGGCATCCCCGAGCTGCGCAAGATTGCCCTGAAGTGGAAGGATGACGGTACGTGCTCGCTCCATCCCTCTACACCCGCTGCTCACACGACCCCAGCATCCAAGGCCTCCCCGCGCCCGCGCATCCCCGCCGCCCTCCGGAACCACGTCTTCCAGTCCTGCCACCAGACGCTGATCCACCTCGGCGATCTCTCCCGCTACCGCGAAACCGAGCTCGTCGACAAGGACAAGGAGCGCAACTGGGGCCCTGCCAAAGGCTACTACGACCTCGCCGCCGAAATCTACCCCGACTCGGGCCACGCCCACAACCAGCTCGCCGTCGTCTCGCGCGAGGATGGCGACCACTTCCGCTCCGTCTACCACCTCTACCGCTCGCTCGCCTGCAAGCTGCCCTATCCGCAGGCCCAGTCCAACCTCGAGACCGAGTTCCGCCGCATCATTGCAGCCTGGGACAAGGGCCAATTGATCAGCAACCACAAATCTGCCGATGGCAACACTGGCCGAGCCCTTGTCGCCTGGTTCGTCAGACTGCACAGCAAGATCTACAAGGGCGAGGAGTTTGCCGCGCACGACGAATTGGAAGGGGAGGTGCTCAGTCACCTCGCCATTGAGCTGAAGGAGCGCCCCTTGGACTCGATCCTGCCCAAGATCATTCTCATCAACCTCGCAGCGGAATACTTTGCGACCGTACAGATGCAGGCAGCCAACCCGCCCGAGCACATTATGCGCACCTACTTCTACTTCCTCCGACTCAACGTCAAGACCTTCTTCATCCTCCTGCAAGTCCTGCAGCCCGAGCTCGAGCGCCTCTCCGAGGCAGACGACGTGACCCACCAGAACGGCGACAACGCACGACAGCTGTCCGACAAGATCACCGCCGTGGCCCGCCGCATCCTCCCTGGCCTCCGCCTGTACAGCACGTGGTTTGCACGCTATTGGCAGGTGCTCAACGCTAACATCGCCGACACCCTGACCACCGTCGACGTGCAAGAGCTGTGGAAGGCATACGCCGCGACTCTGACCCTCTTGACTTCCAGCTTCCCGGTCGACCAACTGCCGCAGGAGAACTACATGCTGGAGGAGGACACCGACACCGTTGGCTTCCAGCCGCTGATGTCGCCGGACACCATGAAGGTGTGGTACAATGGCGAGGCTCTGAAGCCCAAGTGGACAGACATTGAAAGAAACCACCCGAACGTGGAGATGCTCATGCGCATCAAGGATCTGCTGATTGACGGCCTGCTTCTGACACAAAACGCAGACGCGCCATTGGATCTGGCTGGTACACGCTTCATCTACCGCGAGGAGGGCCTTCCTTCGGAGCTGCTTGCGAGCCCTCACACTCGCCTGGATGGCTCGCCCATCCTCTCGCCACGAGCTGTGGACATGCCGCTGTTCCCTTCCACCGCACCCATTTCGGACGACCAGAAGTCATACAGCGTTGCTGCGGCATCCGAGTCTGCCTCGACGACCGTTGCTAAGGACACGGCGATGCGGTCGATGGTGGATGATCTTGTTGGTGTTGATGATGGTTTGGACCCCCTGCCCGAGGAAGACGAGAACATGCCGCCAACACCCCCTGAGCAGACTTTCGAGGACACCGCCGTGGTCAACGATAACACCTACGCCCCAGCGCCGTTCTCGATCAGTGACTTGGTGAACTCGGTGAAGAACTACAAGCCGCTGTCACCGGCTCCTGGTGCCGCCATGCTCTCTTCTTCCATGCAGAGGACCGGCTCCACGTCGTCGATGCGTGGGCCTGCCCACTTACCCTCTCTTCCAGACGGACAGTGGAACCAGAACTCGATCTGGGCTACCGGAATGCACGGCTCGCCCAACCCGTCCTCGCCTGCGATGCATGGTAATGGTTTCGATTCAAGACGATCACCGATGAACGGCATGGGCGCTTCCAACATGCCCGGTCACATTCGCGGCGGGTCTGCCAACTCGCAACTCAGCACTGACGCTCCGACTCCGAGCAATGCCAGGGCTTCTCGACCCATTAGTGGTGGACTAGGAAGCGGCGCAGCCTGGGGCAACCCCAATGCTAGCAGCGGCACATGGGGATCGTTTTCCGGCAACAGCTACAATGGTTTCCAAAACGGCTATGCTCACGACATGCACATGGCCAGCCCGCTGATGTTCAGCTCGTACCAAGACAAGGCGCAGAGTTCGTGGGGCCGCACTCCCCCCAACGGCCAGGGCGGCTGATCGAACAAGGCTGTGGCCTTGATTGGCTACTTGCTCTTAGTTCTCCATGGATGATCATCTAATGCCCACTCTCCCAGTACGGAGAGTGCTTACCGGCCGCTGTACGCTCGAACAAGGCTGTGGAATTGACCGCAGTGCAGGCCATCTGTGTCGATGCATGTCAGGCATGGTGCTTCCTTCAGCCGTGGTATTAGCTCGTTGAGGCTTCTGTCGGAGATTGTGACATTGGCACTAGCGTCATCTTATTGCTTTGGACCGACACACGAGTGGGCCACCAGATTGCCAACCACCATCGACGGACGACGATGTGGCGTTGCTTGGAACATTATCTTTCGAGGTCCTTTCGGATCCTGCGCTTGTATCCTGACAGCCGTTGGCAGTACGGACTAGTGGCAGCGTTTGTGTGCTTTACATTATAGTCTTATCGACTTGGAGTTTGCGACTGTTTTCTCTCGATTGCTTTGCTATGTGATGTGCCTGTGTCATACCCGTGCATGGACGAACGCCGCAGGCTAACACAGACGCAACGTCAAGACGCTACCTCAACGCCGGTCCTGGTCACCGGTACCTGTCAAACGCTGATACGGTAAGCGAAGATAACACTTGCAGATGCTGTGCGCAGGATGCGTCCCGTTTGAGTTGAGGATGCATGCCGTGGGACAGATGTGTTGCGGGGATGGTTGAATGTAGAGCAGAGCGGTCGTTAGACAGTTTGCCCAACAAGAGGTCAAACCCTGGTGCAAACCTAAAAGCGTAGAAGATCATCATGCACGACATGAGGTTGAAACGGCCTTCACTTCCCCAGATATCGGCGCCCGTGTTGGTGCTAGCGTCGCGTGGTGGCGGGCCGAGGGTGAGCCTCACTAGAGCGGCTCGGAGCTAGGTCGACCAGTGACGTTGAGGCCAGGCAGTCGATAACTTGTCAACCACACCTCGAGGCCACACTGTCCTTTCCGCCCTCTGCTGTTGAAACGAATCAATACACGCACACGAAGAACTTGACATTCGAGTAATAGCCAGGACTGAGGAGGAAAAGAGAAACACCCCACCGTCATGGCGGACGAAGTCGATATCGCGGCGCTCACCGAAGACCAACAACTCGCGCTGCAGCAATTCACCGCCGTCACAGACCAGGACCTGAAAGACGCAGTGCCGCTCCTCCAGCGATGCCAGTGGAACGTGCAGATCGCCATCGCGCGCTTCTTTGATGGCGAGCCCGCCGAAGACCCCGTCGCCGCCGCCGCAGCCCAGTCCGCACCGCAAGACACACGGCGGCAGGAAACACTCATGGGCGGCTTCAGCAGCCCGCGCTCCTCGACGTCCAGCGCGCGGCGCGTCAGAGTCGAGCCCGCCCCGCGCGTCGTGCCCCAGCCAGAAAGCCAGATCAACACACAGGCCCCGCTCGTCTTCTCGCTGCTGTGGGCCCCCGTGAGCTTGTTGTACTCGCTGCTGGCCCGCTACTTCCGCTTCATGGGGTACCTGTTCCCTTTCATCCCGCGCACATGGGGCAGACTCACGGCCTCGAACATCCGGAACCCCCCGTCGCGGCGCAGCGCGGGCCGTCGTCCCCTCAACCCGCGCGACACAGCGGCGCGCTTCGTCCGCGAATTCGAGGAAGAGTATGGGCCGAACGACCTCCCCTTCCACGACGGCGGCTACGCAAGCGCCTTCGACCTCGCGAAGAAAGACCTCAAATTCCTCCTCGTCGTCCTCGTCTCCCCCGAACACGACCTCACCTCCCCCTTCATCCGGGACACCCTGCTCGACCCAGACGTCCTAACTTTCATCCGCGACCCAGCAAACAACATGCTCCTCTGGGCCGGCTCCGTCTCAGACAGCGAAGCCTACAGCGTCTCCTCAGCCCTAAACTGCACCAAATTCCCCTTCTCCGGGCTCATCGTGCACACCCCCTCCGTCAGCGCCTCAGCAATGGGCATCGCCGCGCGCATCTCCGGCCCCATATCCCCAGGCTCCTACATCGCCAAGTTACGCGCGGCAATGGCCACGCATTCCGACGCCCTGGCCCGCGTGAGGGCAACCCGCGCAGAGCAGAATGCAGCCCGGAGTATCCGATCCCAGCAAGACAGCGCCTACGAGCGCAGTCTCGCACTCGATCGTGAACGCGCGCGGCTAAAGCGCGAAGCCGCCGAGCAAGCCGCGGCTGCAGAAAAAGCTGCGCGCGAGGCAGAAGAGGCTGCAAAGCTGTACGCAGCGAATCTAGCGCAGTGGCGACGATGGCGAGCAGCTAGGATAGCGCCCGAGCCGGATGTCGATGCAGATGCGGGGGATGTAGTGCGTGTGTCGCTACGGATGCCGAGCGCAGAGAGGATCGTCCGACGGTTCAAGGCAAACGCAGAGGTCGAGGAGGTCTATGCTTTTGTCGAGTGCTACGATACTTTACAATCAGGCGAAGGCAGTGAGCCCGCTGAGGCGAGTAGGACTCTTGGGGAGGTGGAAAAACCGCAAGGTTTCGAGCATGAATATACATTCCGGCTCGTTAGCCCCATGCCGCGCGAAGTCTACGACCTAGCATCCGGTGGAACAGTGCGGCAGCGCATCGGGCGGAGTGGGAATCTAATCGTTGAGCGCATTGGAGGGGATGACGATGAAGACTCTGATGATGAGGAAGAATAGACTCTGGAGGAGAAGAGTAGAAGGTAATGAAGAGAAGAGCATTACGGCGTCTTGAACGCATTGAACGCATTGAAATTAGCGTGGGATGGGAATAATAAACTTCAATCTTCTTCCAAGAACGTGGTTCTCACATCTCATCTGCAAGCATAAATAGACGGTCAAGTGAATGTTGAAGCGTTATTGATAGCTATGGATGTACTACTACTACTACTCTTGCTCTCATCGAATCATTCCTATTCCTACTCCTATTCCTACGTGTGCCAACATCAAACAGCGTAACAAGCGCATTCCGTCATCCTTGTCCCTGAGTGTCCTTTTGTCGTGGCTGCCCCGCGCTTCGTTTCGTCCTTTGCTTCGTATTGAAGCTCTTCCAAGTCTTCTGTTCTCTGCTCCACCTATTTATCCCCCATTGCGAACTCCGTCCCGGGCGCGAATCAGTATGCTAGACATCAGCCTCCTAGTTCTTGCTTGCTCGTCCGGCGCGGACCAGGTCTTGAAACGACGACTCCAGCCCCCGCTTCACCTCGCGGTAGCTCACAATGAGGACGTTCTGCTCGTCTCTGCTCGTTAGCATGATCTTCTCGTCGGTCCCGGCGTCGAGCTTGTTCAGGCAGTCAAGCACGTGTGCCAGATCGGTCACTGGATGCCCGTTGGCATCGACCTGGTGGAAGACATAATCTCTGAAAAGCTTGAGGTAGTATCGTTCTCCTGTCTCGGCCCATCCGGACGAGGGATTCGCCGCTGTGCTTCCGGGCACATGCTGGCTTGCGTCGAGTTCGGGGCGCTCGTTGATCATATTGAGTTTGACGAGGAGACGGACGATGCGGCTTGATTCAAGCTCGCGCCCGAGTGTGTTGGTCAACGTATCCTGCGCGTGGAGCTCCGAGTCAAACACGGAGGCAAATTGGTCGGCGATTCCGCCAAGGAAGGTATCGATATCTTTTTGAACGTTGGGGGCGGTGGGTGATGAGGGTGTGTCTGGCTGGGGCTGCGGGCTGAGAAGGTACTGGATGCATTCCTTCAACCGGCCTGTATAGCTCCTTGATATGTAGTCCATAGATTTTTGCATATTCATGTGAGCCTGCGGACTGTTGTTGGCGATGCAGAGGACCAGTCGTCCAAGCTGGAGGAGGTCGTCGGCTTGTATATCAGCCACGGGGCGGGTGTTGTCAAACTGCACCACATCCATGATGCCGCATGCGCTTAATCGTATGCGGTTCTTCGAAGTCAGGAGAATCTTGGACGGCGTGATGAGTCTTGCGGCCAAACCTGCGCCGTGAATGGCTTTCAGCGCCGAGCCAATCTGTACAAGATAGCCCCATAGTGTCTGCTCGGAGACGTGTGATGACGCTGCCTGTCTGCCGTGGTAGCGCGGCACGGGTTTGAAGTGCTCGTCTGCAAGTGATTTGGCATTCGGATGGTAATCTGTCACCATGATCAGAGAGCTGTCGCCGAATGCTCTTGTGGTGAATGCTTCGTGAATGGTGACCACGCCGCCATTCAGTATCCTCTTCCATGGCTGGAACGAGCGCATTGCGGTTTCGTTCGTCAGGCGAAAGTTCTCGAGACGACGCAAAGCGTATGTCTTGCCATCTTTGCTGGAGATGGCCTTGTAGATCCAGCTCGCGTAGCCAAAGGGAGCATTGTTCCTTTGCGGAGAAATGTCGAGACAGAAGAGGGAGTGGTACTGCTCGATATGTGGTAAAGATGTGTTGGGAAGGATCTGGCGTGCAACTTCCGCCTTCTTCTGCAGATCTTCTCGAAGACTGTCTGGAATGAAAAAGTCGTGGGCGGTGCGCTGGTACGCAAGCAACCCAGTAGGCTGGGGGCCCACCGGCCAGTAAAGATGGTATGCGGGTGAAGCCTGGAAGGTGTTGGCGTTTTGGTAGTAGGACGCGCCACCAAGTCCGGAGGGGTCCTGGGCATATGGATTGATAGCTGGTGCGGAGGCAGCGATTGTGGATATGCCTGAGGATGTGTTGAATGGATCGTAACTGAGGACGGATGCGGACGAAGCCGGATCAACCTGCAGCCATTAGCTCGAGGAATGATGATGCTGCGACTCCAGCTACATGACTGGAAGGAATGAAGTGCTGGCTGCCGCCCGGGGATAAAATAAACGGCATGGTGAGTGATCGAGTGACATACCATCTGTCCCTCAAACGTTTGAGGTACGAATTCCTGGAAGTCCTGCGCCTGCCATTCGGTCGAGGGCTCCTTCGCGTGCAGGCTGGGCGTGCTCACGGCTGGTGGGGTCAGCAAAGAAGGTGCTACAGTCCGTCAAAACTCACCAGAGCGCTGCGACTTGGGGGTGAAGACAGCAGCATTTGCGGCCTTGGGCGAGATGGCTGCACTGCGCGCAGAGGGGGTTACCAATCCGTTCGTGCTTGCCTGCAAGGGTGTGAAGGAGGGCGAGTCGACGTTGAACCTCTTCTTGGCGTTCTCATTCTGGTTCAACTTGGCGTGGTCGTGAATATATGGGCACGCTGGACGGGTCAGCACAGCATTCGGCACGTGCAATGGCCGTACTTACTGTTCTCATAGCGGCAGTGTCCGTAGATGGTGACATTGCGGCAAAAGGTGTTCTTGGCTTCTGCACGGGGTTAGGCGCAGGACAGGCTGACGGGCGATTCACTCATACCGCGGCCTTTCGGGCGAGGAGAAGACACTCCCCGTCGCGAGTCACCCGAGGGAGCGCCAAAGGCTGTTGCCATGAACCGCGCTGGGGGAGGGTGGGGGGTGCCGGAGGGCGGGGCGGGGGCGGCGTGGGCAGCGTTCTGCGTCGTCTTGGTCGGGGCAGCAGCGTCAGTCCATCGAGCAGCGGCCTTGGTCGCCTTGGTGCGTCTGTAGTTGCGCGTCTGCTTGGGCGGGACGGTGCCGGGCGCGGGGCCAGCCGGGAGCGAGTCCCGGGACGACGACGAGGTCAGCTCGGAGATGGTGTCGGTGGTCGAGGAGCTCGAGCTCGCAGTGGCACTCGCATGTGTGTATCCCTTGGGCCTGGGCTTGGGGACGGGCGCGGTCCGGGAGGGCGCAGCGGGGTGCGACACGGCGCCGTGGGAGGGCACAGCGGGCTGAATGGTGGGCAATGTCCGTCCCTCGCTGGGCAGAGACGTTCCTGCGCGCGTTAGACGTGTCTGGCTAACGAGCCCGCCATCGCAGGCATGCGCCGCCGTGGACGACGGCATGGCGGCAGCGCGGTGGCATGGAGCTGGGGCATTGGTACCGTTATGGGCTACAGGCAGTTCACCACCCCGCAGCAAATCCAGCTTCCTGTAGCAGCAGCGGGCGCCTCTCCATCGACAGGGCAGTCCAGGATACAAGAACAAGCAGGGCAGGGCGCGGAGACGTCGTTGCGATATGTGGATAGCTGACGCCAGCGACCCTGCATGCCGTCTTGGCGAACTTTGACGTTCACCCCACACCCCTCACACGTCAACCTCACTCGCACGACCACAGACGACCTTTGACAAGAATAAAAAAAATTGTTGGTGGTTCAGGTCATAGGACGGCTTAGGTGACAATGTCGCCTAAAATCAGTAATCTTGCTGATCGTGTCTAGTCATGCAGACTTCCACTACAGAACTGCCAGTCTGCACGACACATGTTATCACAACAAGGAGACACCAAAATGAACGTAGGTTTGGAAAAAAAAAAATGTCATTCCCTGACAATGCTATGTACCATTAAATCCTCCAAAACCAATACCCCTCCCCCAACAGCTCCACAAATGCAGAGTCTACTCAATGTCTACCTTCTTGATCTCCACAAATCCCTCGTCTTCCTTGCGCACCTCCACCCTCAGCACACCGTCCTCCAACTTCGCCGTAATGCCCTCCGCATCCACATGCGCCGGATTAGCTCGCGTACCCAGTCTAATCTTCCTCTCAAAGGGGCCGACCTTGCGCTCGTCCATCGCGAGCGTCTTCAGGAACTCCTCGTCGCCAGGACGGTAAACTACACCGGCGACAGATAGCTCGGACTTCTCTGCGTCCCAGTTCACACCGACGTCTTCCTTCTTTGCGCCGGGCAAGGAGATGTGGATGATGTAGGATGAGGGTGTGTCGAAGATGTCGGCTTCGGGGGAGAAGTCGTCGTTCTCCTTGGCAACGGTAGTGTCGTTGTCGTTGTTGTTGTTCTTGTTGGAAGGATGCTCGGCCATAAAGGCGTCGAAGATGGAGCTGAAGATGGAAGGGTCAAAGCCTGCTCCACCGCCGAAACCGCGCATCTGGCAGGGTCCACCGAAGCCAGAGAAACCCCAGGGACCTCTTCCTCCAGGTCTGCCGTGGTGGCCTCGAGGGCCATGGCCATGAGGACCGCCCCAAGCGCCTTCTCCAGGCGGACCACGGTGACAGCCGCGAGGACCGCGACCAGGTCCGTCATGAGGGGGGCCGTGTTGTCGGTGGTGGCCTGGGCCACCGTGATGAGGACCAAACCCGCCACGTCCTCCGAATCCGCGACGGCCACGACGGCTGCCACAACGACCGTGGCGTCCGGATCCACAGGCGCGTCCTCCCTCGGCATCAGAGCCAGAGCCAGCAGGTCCTTCACCGTTGTCGTTTTTTTCTTTCTCGTTTTCGTTGTCGCTCTTCTCGATGTCCTTCATACCGTCCTCACCGTGCTCGTGATGAAGAGCATCTTCATCGTGGTGAGGAGCATCGCCGTGAGGTCCAGGAGGGGGGCCAGGTGGTGGAGGGCCACGGTGAGGCATTCCTCTAGGGCCGCCGAAGAACTGATGACCCCATCCCCAAGGGTTGAAGGGAGGTTCCTGACCTTCGTGGTCTTCGCCGCGCTGGTCTTCGTTGCTACGATCTTGATCGAAGGCGCCGCGCTGATTCGGACCTTGGCCAAAGAGAGGGTGATTGCTGCCTTGCTGCTCGAGGCTAGCGAGGAAGTCCCAGAAGGGAGCAGTATTGTTCATGTAATTGAAAGAAGCCATGATGATTGTTGATGATGAAAGAAAAGAAGCATCACTGTCTACCTGATCGGGCACTTATACACATCTATCTTGCCAGGCATCAAGCTTCACGTGTAGGCGTACGTATGTTCACCCCTCCTCGCCACAGCCTTACCCGGTCGTCAGACACGCCTCGTTGCGTCAGAGACCAATAGTATAGCTCTTTCTGAGGAAATTACGAAGCAAACGGAACTTGCAAGAAGAGTCATTGCAGATAGGCGTCTCTGCCGCGTCTCATGGAAGTGTCTAGCCTTCTAAGTGGTAGGCATAGATGGTTGCGCGGCCTCTAAGTGGTCGAAAGAGGTAAGGTTTGGGGAATGTCGGTGGTTGTTTCCTCCGATGTGGCGCAAAGAGGCGTGAAACTGTGGCGACGAACACGTAGAGCGATCAGTTGCCCGAGCATTGTCTCGGAGGCTTACAAGCACCTTGAGGCCGATGTATAGCTGAACTGTGTTCCAGATTGTGATTCGCGAAGGCGTCAAAGGGTGCCAAGGCTCGTTGGTTGTCTACCTGCGAACCATGTTGGTTCCCCGCTGCCGTTTGCAGCGAAAGATCCCATTGCTCCTGCGGGATGACGCAATAATGCATCAGAAGGCATCAGAGCCAAAGAGATGAAAGGTCGAGGTATTGATCGCAAGAGCTGCTTGTGAAGTTTGTGAAGGCGGAGCGACCTCAGTCTGTGGGTGCTAGCGCTTCTGTTGCTACTCCGCAATATAGCATAACGGATGGTTTTCCAGGCTTACTGAAAAGAGTACACGGTGGATCCAGACCCTGACATGGTTTTGTTCATAAAGGCAGGGTTGCAGCTGATGCACATATCAAGGTTTGGTAGCGACTGTCTGATTGCTTGCTGGAAGTGGGGTAGAGGGGCAGTTTCCTCATGACGCAAGTGGGGCCTATACAAACAATTGCAAGATCAAACTTTCAGCACACTAATCTACTGACACTTCACTTCTTACAACCATAATTCCACCCCAAAACTACACCACACTTCCAATTGAATCCTCCAAAATGCCTGCTATCCCCACCTCCACCTCTGTCAGCGAGTCTGCCGTCATCGACGCACCCTTCAGCGATGTCTGGCACCTGATCAAGCTCCAGGACTTCAGCAAGTTCTGGTCGAAGCTGGAGAAGAGCGAGTTCGTCAAAGGCACCTCTCCCGAGACCGACGTCGTCCAGTGGACATTCAAGGACGGCCAGACCCTCGAGGTCAAGCAGGAGGAGCATTCCGTAAGTTCCTAAATTTGCGCGCCAATGCATGAGCTCACATTGACGGATTCAGACCATCGACCACTTCATCACCTACTCCGTCATCTCTGCTAAGCCCGAGTTGAGCTACACCTCGGTCGTCTCCACCATCCGCGTATACCCCGTCACCTCTGGCAAGCACGAGGGCCAGACCTTCATCACCTGGACCGGCAACTTCTCCTCGGACGCCGATGCTAGTACGTAACAAAAAAAATCGAATTTCTGCAATATGAGCTAACAAACGCAGGCGTTATCCAGGATGCCAAGTTCAAGCGCCGCGAGGCTCTCGATGACCTCGCCAAGGCCGCCTCGAAGAAATAGATGCTTGCGAGCATTCGAGGGGGTGAGGACGAGGAGCCAAGAATGAATTCGATGTCTGATTACCTCCAAGAGGGGGAGCAGCTTTCTAGCGTGTAATAGCGTGGACGAACGAATACCAAAATTGATCATAACATACCCTGTATGAACAAATATCAACTTTATGACGCATTTTATGGAAGCATCGATATTTGGACTAGTACAGTCACTGTCTATGAACATTTCTCTCATATAAATTTGCTTTGCTGATATATTTCTCTGCTGCTTTCGCACTTGTCAGTCTGGTCTAACCTCCTTCAAACGTTCCCTTCTTGTAGTCCATGCCAAAGCTCCATGCGATCTGTACAACGAGGACTGCAATCTGATGAATCGAAGGAACAACAAAGCTGGCTGGGAAAATCGCCCAATCCCGCAGAGCTGTTGCTGGTAGAATGTGCATCAACTAACGACCACTTGGCATCTGCTGCCTTCAGTCATCCTTAGCTATCTGATGCGGTGCTGACCGTTGGCAATGCCTTGTTTCGGAGTCTCCAAATCAGTTCCACTCTGTTATATGCGTCCCATGCCTGCACTTTGTGCTGGTCAAGACTATCAACCTGTTGAGGAAGATATACCAAGGTCGTAGAGTGAATAACGTGGTTTCATTCAGGTATATGAACACTGCAGTTCGACGTTCGTTGTAGGTGAAGCTCCTGCAATATTTCCTCATGTGTTCCTCTGTCCCATCGCGAAGATGTCAGGTGATGAAGGTGCAGACGAAGGACGCTCAGCGTTGGCATCAACACCAGCTTTTCGTCGTGAGTTCCAACTCCTGTGCTTCGAGTGCATTGGTGCGGTGCGCTCTGGGTTTCGCCGACTCTCAACTACTTTGGCCGGCCATGGAAAGTCCAGCGCTGGATCTTCGTCCTGTCGGAGAATCCGGTCTTGGCTTTCTCGCTCGTCACCAACGTCACTTGACATCTCGATGACTTCGCCAGATTCAGCAATGAATTCGGCAAAGGTTGGTTTGTCCGCATTAGAGCCTCCGTCCCTGCGTTCGTTTGATCCGAGGTGCGTGGTGGTAGATGTCGAACGATCTGTCAGTTTTGAGCTTCCATTTGACTGTGCATTGGAAGAGCGTAAAGATTTAGTGATTGACCCTGCTGCTGAGAACACGCCCCTAAGGAGTGGGCGAAGAGTTGCCAGACATCCTGCTATGATACTGGCGCCACACTCGATTGTGGACCAGATGGCGATGTTGGTTGCGTTCCAGAAGAAGTCGTCGATTTGAGTCAGTCCATCAACGTACTGGAATCGAATCATGGAGCAGATGCAGGCGCTTGCGGCGAGGCAGAGGATGAATCCAACCGAGAATTTCGACCTTCGGTCCATGTTTGAATTCCAGAGGACCATTATTGGCAACACGACAAAGACGAGATCCGTAAGGGTGGAGAATGTGGCTATCATTCGACCTGTCAGTAATGTTTTCCTGTTCGCGGTCCAGCATGGAAGTCCCTTACCTGACTGGTATGCCATGAAACGGTCAAGGCCTCTCGAGGTGCATTGACGTTTGAGCTGTTGTATAGCGTACTTGTCGACGTTCCCCCCGCAGCGGAAGATACAGTAGAAGAAAGCAGAGACTGAAGAGAAAACGCTGATTCCAATGGTTACATAAATGAGCATTATGTGCCATTGAGCGATCACAATGCGTGCGAAGAAAATACCGAGTGAGATTTTGACCGCCATCATGGCAATGAGGTAGGTTACTTCGCTCACGACGACCCACTACTAGAGTCAGCCTGATCGGGAGATATGTTGAACTTGCTTGCCTTCGTCAGCTTCTCGAGTGCTTCGAAGCTCGAGATGTGTGTGCCACCGCCATTCGCTTCAATATACAGTTGCGATCCAGCGTATACTGTAAAAATCATCTACAAGCATGTTAGTACAAGCAGTACTCTGCAATGAACCAAGAGCAAGTCCTACACCAGCCACAATCATAGTCGCATCGTCCCAGCCGAAGCTTGAAATGACCCACGTGCGAGTCCATATTCTGAGTAGAATGAAAAACCAAGCAAGTGCCAGGAATGCAATCGTTATCTTCTCTCCTTGCGCGCCCGCTTGGGCAATCTCTTCAAAACCATGCACCATGTTCAGAATAAAGAGTGTCGAACGTGAAGAAGGCCGCCACGTGCCGTTAGCGAAGATGTCGTGCCAGACGACAGCGTGAGGCACAATGAGTATTAGGAGATATGTAATGATCGGAAACGAGGTCGGGCCTTAAGCGGATCAATGAACAGTTGGCCATGGCTACATATCGGGTGCAGCTCGAGTATATGAACAACGTTCCACGACACCGGCCTTAACGCCACGTTGGGAAGTGTAGGTACACAGGGTGGGACAGACTTGATGACGGGAATCTTAGGACGCGTACATCGAGCCAGGCAAAAGGAAGGTTGCCAAACGAGCGGAACAACCACTCAGATGGACTCGACACAGATCTTTTAAGCTGCGAGCTGAGAAAAGTGGTGTTAAGTATCGCAGTGAGCTGTTTTTGGTAGGTTTCATGCACGGTGCCTACTCCGGACGCTGTCACTCCTCTTCCCTGGAGCTGCATCGTCTCGGCCCCAGATCCTGCGTGTTTGAGGAGCCTTGAGTCCATGAAAAGTTGGCGTGGGACTGCATCGTCAGAAGCCCATCAAAAGCAAATCCAGCTACCCGTAGGGCGCGCCCTGTCGCCTATGAAACACCCAGCGGATAGATCTGGTGGCGCGCGTTCGTCAGAATCGCAACGGACTCGACAGCGCTTCAAGCGATCGGCACTTTTACTTTGCATATTGGATGCAGGCACGTCGTGCCAATTGATGCGGGTGAAGAGGTGGGGACATTGAATGCAGGAAGGCACGTATGGAGCCAAACAATCCGACCGCACGGGCCAATCACCGTTTTGGTTTCCCATTTCACGAGCAAACCGTCATGTCTACGACAAAAAAGCACAATTTACATCATCAAACGTCTGAAGAGCTGGGATCTAGGTGCAGCTTAAGATTTGAACACCTGCAGGGTCGCGCAAGGGATCACGCTACAACCTGCTGTTTATGCTTCTTCCACCCAATCAATAACGGTGTCAGATCCACCGTGTACGACTGTTGCTGCGAGCGCTATCACACAAGTTGAAGCGCCACGATACTGCAAATTTGAGACGTTCTCGCCGACTATCGACTCAAATCGTTCACTCAGTGCGCCAGGACCAGCAGCTCGCATTCAGCCATTCACTTTGGAAGGATCCTTTGCCGCCACTGGCGACAACCCTGGACCCCACGATTTGAGCTTCTCCATTTTACGCCCCACGGTCTGAGCTCGCCGATTCCACGGCATTTTCGTCGGTAACAGTAGACCGGTAATATGCCACCATCAACGAGAAGACAAGCGCAGCATCACGTGCCACCCCCTGCAGTGGACTTTTCCGGTAGCGACGACGACGGAGACGAGGAAGAGATGGATCCCGAAGAGGAGGATGGTGATGTCATGGGGGATGAAATGGTAGCTATGGATGGAGAAGAGGACTTGGCAGAAGAGGATGGACTTGGTAAGTCTTTCTTTGCGGCATGCCATGGCTTAATTCTGGACTTTTCTGTTCGGAATCGTCTCAGGGCTATTCCAACGTGCTTCTTGTGTTACTCGGCTTCCGTATACACCGATGGAGTTGTACAAGCTGGCTTCCAGATGCTCGACATTACAGCTTTAATCGTAAACTTGATTGACGTATCGTAGTATCACCTGGTGGTCCAGACACGCCACTCCCAAATCTCGACCCACCACCTTCTTACCTGCGAGAAATCAGCACCCTAGCATCCTGGACGGTGTCCTCCTCGAAACCAGGCTGTTCAATCCCACAACTCCGGCACCCATCTCCATCACTCTTCTGGCAGTCTGACGGTCCTCAACCGCACTACCTAAACATCCACTTTTTCAAGCTCGTCCGGATTGTCGGGCTACGCTTGTATCTCGACTTCGAACAAGATGAATCCTACACACCAACACGCATCATCTTCCTCGCCGGCTCCGGGATGAACGACCTCCAAGAATGGGGCGAAATGCGTCTAGAATCGCCTCGAGGCTGGGTATGGGCCGACTTCTCTGGCGTCGGCGATGCCTCAGACGATGATGACTCTGCAGAAGAAGACGACAGCGAAGACGACGACGCATTCCAAGCACGCATGCTCTCGGGCCTCAACCGCCCACGAAACCGCAGAACATCAGAACACCGCTCTAGCGACAGCGAAAACATGCCTCTCCCGCCCCAGCGCCAGCGCGTACCCAGTAACTTCCCCACGCACCTCGACACACCCCAGCAGCCATTCGATACTCCCGTCAACGCGCCTCAGCTCCCGCAACATCGCACGCCGCAGTTCACACCACAGTTCACACCTCAGACGCAGCGTGAGACACCTACGCTACAACGCCCAATGCCCCGTCTGCCATTCAGCAGTCTCAGTCCGAATGCAGCACCCCAGCCTGTCCGCCCCGCGCGCCGCCCGAAGATGCCTGTGCTGCGGGCGCATCTGGTGCAGATCAAGATCCTGGAGAACCACCAGAACGGAAAGGATACGCATTTGCGCGGTCTACAGATCTTTGCGCGCAATGACGAGGGTGGGAGGAGTCCGGTGAGGGTGGACAGGGTGAGTGCTAGTGATGCGGTGACGGGGGCTGATCTTGGGGAGGTGGGGACGATGAGGACGGGAAGGGGGAAGAAGGAGAGGGAGGTGTTGGAGTTGGGGGGTTTGGGTGGGGGGTTTGATATCCGTTGATGAAGAGAGTAATGCATGGGTGTTGCAAAGCGGAATACATTGCCAGTGTAAGAAGGATAGTATCGAATCCAGTAGAGGACTCGCAATGAAGATTAGAAATTTCTCATTGCTCAAACGCTCTGACTTGTTCCCCCGCCTTGTACGACTTTTATATACAATTCTGAAGAGATCCCTAGTTGACATACCTCTATGCAGCGCCTACGCCATGCATATTGGTTTACTCGTTTGAAGGAAATGGTATGAGCCCACTAATACAACATGACGAAGTAGACCGCCCTTTTTGCTTTCTATACTATACTATTCTTTCCAAATTGCCCTGACCTCAAGGCATCAGGTAGTATGCCTAGAACAGACCCTTGCCCTCGCCCTTGCCCAGAGTGTTGTTGATGTCCTTTGGCTCGGGCTCCTTCTCGGTGTGGCGCTCGGGGTGCTCGTCGTCAGAGATGTCGTTTAGGCTGTCTACGCTTTGTGTTGTCTTGTTCTTGTTCTTGTTCCTGTTCCTCTTCTTCTTCGACGGTGTGCCGGTTGGTGTGCTGGCGACGTCGTTGACATCATCGGCATTCTGTTGTGCCTTCTCTTCGATCTTGTTATTTGTCTCGCTAGCCTTGTTGATGATGTTCTTTGCAATGTCCTTTGCCTTCTCGGTGGTGGCCTGAGCATCCTCGTTGATCTCCTGTAGGCGCTGGCTGACCTTGCGGTTAACGTTCTTGACGAAGTCCTCGTTCGAAGGGCTCAGGCTTGAGCGGGGGTTCTTAGCACTGCCATTGGCATCCTTGCGTCCACGAACGGAGCCCTTGTTAGCGCTGTTGTCCCTGCCCTCTTCGCTGATGGACTCAATCTCACGCTCGACACCGTGAAGAGCGTCACCGGCAGCCTTCGAGATGGGCGTGTGCTTGGACTGGTGCTTAGCCTTAGGGTTTGTGCGGCGGAAGTAAGACTTGACGAAGAAGCGCATGAAGAGACCAGTAAGAGGAGCAAGGTAGATCAGGTTCAGGTAGATGGCGAAAGCCTGGCCGGAAGTATCAATGCAGGGAACGTGCTGGTACTCGGTGCGATAGACAACCTTGTCCACGGTGTGGGTGATGTGCTGGTGGATCAGGCGCTGGACGGGGTTCTCGGGGGCAGCGACTGCAGTAGGAGCGTGGGATTGCTGCGCAGGGATGAGAGAAGAGCCGGGAACGGCGATGTTCTCTGCGAGGCCCTCGTCGCCGGCTGCGCGGTAGACGAGCTTCCACAGGAAAGCAAGAGCTGGGCCAGTTGCGGTCGGCAGAACTGTATTCGCAGACTCAGTAACCGAAGCGATGGCAGACGAGACAGTGGATGCAATTGAAGAGGGCTGCACGCTCGAAATGACCTGCTCAGCGACCTTGTGTGCGACAGAAACCGGGACCGTGTAGGAAACGAAGAGGTGGAGAGCCGCGAAGCTGGCGCCGACGAGGAACTGGGTGATCTGCATCGTCGTGAGGGTACGCTTGACGAAGTTGGGCACGCGGAAGCCAAGAGCCGAGAGTGTGTAGTATGTGTACTGTGAAGCAGTCAGTCGCTGTGATTGTCCAAATCAAGCTTAAAGCACTTACCATCATGGCGTGGATGCCGGAGTTGATCTGAACGAACATCCAGATAGGTGGAGACATGTAGCGCATGCCAGCCCACATAGACAGCATAGCGCCGGCGTGGTGGTACTTTTGGAGAGTTGTGCTGCGCTTTCCCTTGACCAGAATGATAACAGTGTCGAGGACTTCATAGAACTTGGAGAGGTAGAACCACCAGCCCCAGAAAGCAAGGCCCTCGTTCCACATCCTGCCAACATCGGTGCTGTCTGGTAGGCCATTTGCACCCACGTGGACGCTGGTGTTCCTGCTTCCCCAAGTGTTTGTGTCCGGGTTAAATGTAACGGCGTCACCGAGACCTCGGGGTCCCTGGATCTTGCAGAGCGCATCGACGGTGCCAACGACGGAGTTGGGCTCCCTCCAGTTGGGGAACGAAGCCTTCAGGCCGTAAAACATGGCCACGCAGGTGATGGCGGAGTAGACGGCGAGAAAGACATTGTGTGCAATGACGAATGCCTTGAACCAGCCGTGGCTGGCGATCCTCCATGGCTTGTTACCATGTTGGCGGTTGTACCAGTTGAGGTAGGTGACAGAAACGGCGTAGACGGCGGCAATCGTCAAGGGGACCTTGGGGTCGAGCGCACCCTCAAAAATGTCCTGGGGAATCTGGAACGGGTTCGCGAGAGTCGGTTCGCCGCTGTAGGGGTTCGTGATGGGCGGTGGCGCAGCATCTGGGGGGAACTTCAGGACAGTCCATGAAGGGACCTCCCCAGGAAAAAGAGATGGGCCTGCGCCAGACATGATGACGTCGCTGGCTGCTGCTCAATTGGTTGAGGGACTGTGGGCGTGGTCAGATGGAATGCGCCGGGTGCGATGGCAATGCGACGCGTACAGATAGCGGTGCGAGACTGCTGTTGAAATGCTGCGCTGCAGTAGAGCTCTTGCGGTGACGTCGTTGGCACTAAAGACAACGCGCACGGGGACAAAGAATGGTGAAGGAGATGTCGTAGTGGGAGTTTTTGCTGCCCTCGAGTGCTACCAATGGCTAGCCGTTGACGCTAGAGTCGAATCGCTGCGACTGGGCCCAACAGGATTCCGAGAAGCTGGACGCTCTTCGTTGCTGCCACACGACGTATACGGTTTTCGTGTTTGTTGGTACGCGTGCGCGCTTGCCCGTCTTCAAGTCACTCAGGACAGCAAACAGCGGGTGCACGCAGATATACCCAAAGCTCGGGAGCACGAACACTAGGACCCTGCAAGAATGCGGCACTCGTCGTTCGGACTTGTGGCTGGAAACAGCAGGCGAGGGCTGTTGGCAAACGTCTTGGTGATGGAATTTCCTCTTGTACGGCAGGCTAGCGGTGCGACAACAAATTCCAGCGAATCGTAGCCATGACATCAACCGAGGCAGCCCAGGCCCAGACGCACGATCTACGGACCCGACAGCGTGCCTTTTTGCAAAGTGCGCCTATTAACAGTGTGGGTGCCAATGCTTTGCCAAACAGAGTACCAGCCTCGCAAGGCTAGCAGAATTGGGCAATCTTCTGGAGATATCTACATGTTGAAGTCGTGAGCCCCAATGCCACCGATCCGCCCGAACGAGCCGTGGAGATTTTTTGACCGGGATGTGTACCCTGAACGCACAGGCTCCCACTCAACGTACTTTGTGCACAACATCACGGATGAGCAGCCCCAAACATATACGCCGCACACGCTCCAGGAGAAGTCTATATCAGTGGTATTGACAGGTCTATGGTAAATGGGTTAACAAATCAGAACTTGGGTTTGCTGCTCAATGGAATCGGCGGTGGTTCTCCGGTATTGCTAGAAGTCAAGGCTGGCTTCTTAGCTGGTGGCGGCGGTGGAGGCTTCTTCCCTACACCCCCTGGAGCTGGTGATTGCAGTGCCTCGGGTGTGGTTGACCCCCCTGCAAAGCTGTTTACTTTGCCTGCAATGCCGTACTTCTGATTGAGCCCGCTTGCTGCCCGCCACCCAGATGCTGCCTGTTCCCCATGCCGTTGTTGGAAGTTGTTGGCTGTAGACGCTGCACTCTTCAGGTCCGAGCCGGACACCTTGGACGGATCGTTGCGGAGACTGCTTGCTGTCCTAAGCGCTGCTTGCTTATCCGCCCAGGATGTCCCGGTGCTAGGTGCTGACTCTGCTGTAGAAGGTGTTGTCATTTTGGCGAATCTGTTCTGCAGTTCGTTCAATTGTGGGCCGTTGCTTGCTGTGGCGGGCGGAGAGGTTGGCGGCGCTGCACTCGAGTTTGAGCCTCGACTGGCGGGAGGAGGAGGTGCCATCGTGCGCTGGCGAGGGGGCACAGGCGGAGAAGCCTGGCGGCCAATATCTAGTCCTGGCACCGATACACCGGCCTGACCCAGACGGCCCATGGCTCCCTGGTTGATGGTATGGGCTGCTGGCTGCTGTATGGCTTCTCCGTACGATGGAGGAGCAGGCGGTGTGTATTCGTCGACATTCTCTGTCTGGCGGGGAGGGAGTCTCGGTGGTAGGCCAGGCGGCTTCGCTCTCGAGGCCGGTACTGGAGGAGGGGTGGCAGCGTTTGGTCTGAACGCTGGCGGCTTGGGCAAGTGCGCAGTGCTGAGCCCTGTTGTGTCTGTTCTATACGGCCCTTGCGGTACGACCTCCTGTTCTGCTCTTTCCTGTGCCTCTTCCCTCTCCTGCAAGCGCTGTCTTGCCGAGCCTGGCGGTACCGCGCCATGTCCACCGGAGACGGGGGATGCTCCGGGGATGCGTTTCGGTGGAGGCGCAAAGGACGAGGGGTCTTTTAACGTCGATAGAGGTGCAGACTGGTGTTCGCGAGCAGCTGCGGCATGGCTGTCTTTGCCCTGTGCCTTGCCTACCCATCCTTTCTGCAGCAGTCAGAGCTGGGGCCGCGATGAATATGAGAGGCTGGACGAACCACTTGACCGAGCTTTGAGTCGCTTGCGGTACCCGAGCCGCTCGCCTTGTTCTTCTCCGGGTGCCAGCCATTCTTTGCGAGGTTCTTGAAGCGATCAGCCATATTGGCGCTGATGTGTTAGGTTTATCATTATGCATGCGTGGATGCTGCCACCGATAGCGTGCCGCGGCCCGATGACGATTGCCAAGAGTTCGGATTCAGCTGTCACTGCACGGGGAGAGCCAACCATGCCGGGCAGCTCTACGTTGGCAACTGTCTCAGGCTCAGCTCTTGGGAGTGAAAGCCGGTCTATGGAAGTCCCATAACCTGTTAGTGTTTGCTGCAAGTGCATTGCCATGTGGAAACACCTTCTGGGCGCCAATGCCCTTCGAACAGCACCAGAATAGATATACCGCTGACCGCTTACCTACCGTACAGGATTATGTTATTGGCAGCCACAACCTCACGTAGAGTCCTTACAGGCTTACACATTAGTACCGGCGTAACGGCTACTACGCCTACCGATGAAAGGTACGCTGTGTTTCAGGTTCAGAATGCGGTGTGCTTATTGGTGTTGAGTGATATCATAGCCTCCCGCGGCAGTGATCAGGTCAAGTAGCTGCAGGCTCCAAGGCATAATAAGCCCGTACCGAAAAAGCAGCGGAAGCCCTCTCGCGCCGTGAGAAATGATCTGCAAACCCGCCAGGTTGGCATGCATACTATTGTTTCGTTTCTGCGAGTACAGCTAAACGCCGTGGGACAGTCGTGAAGAATTGGGACAGTTAGAGAGAACTACGAGAAATATCTACCGGAAATACGAACGTTCACTCGATACAAAGACCGTTCATTGACGGTACGAACGTGGATCGACAAGTCACGCCAAATATAGTGCCATTTGAGCAGGAGGGGTCGCTTGCTGTTTCCCAAATCATGGGTGCGGAGGCTGTGCCCGAACTTCACCAGCCATTAGCCAACCAGCCTCAACCGGTGTGATTCGGAGGTAAGCCAATTGGCATGTCAGCGTGCGGCATCTGCTGCCAGTGTACCGGATATGTCTGCGCCTCTTCAGCTCCTTGAAAGGGCTGCCCTCCCGCATTTCTGCGTTGTTATCAGGATTGCACGTTCATCGTGCACTGCTGTCTTGTCCGTCATCTTGTGCTCACTCCCGCTTGTTAAAGGATTCACTGCGTCTGCGTTAGTTCTCGCGTCATCGACTGCTGTATTCTTGTAATCTTAGTACCAAAAGGGTGGTATGTAAACTCCGTGAGCCGGCCCCGCATGCGCCATAACTGGACGATCAGCAACGCAGTCAAGCCTCCCTTCGGTGAAAGGTCAACTGCAGGCATTACCGATACTTTCGAGGACAAAGAAACCTATCAGGAGGTCGTGCGCCCCTCCATCTCAGCCTAAGTTCTGACGCTGAACTGCGCATCCCTCTCATACAAGGACGCCTCTCGTCAGCGCATCTCTGCTCGGGTTGAATGAAACCAAGCCCCAATGGCTTATCGTCGGATTGGACGGGATGACGACCACTCCCCATCAAAGTGGCCGACCAATACAGATGATGAGGACGAGAGTCCCGAGACGTCCTCCTCCGTGAGCAAACAACTTTTACAAACGCCTACCACCGGTTTCCAGCCTACTGCGATAACCCCATATCTACCCACCCCGACCAAGGACTACCCTTCTAAGATGTCTGGTCGGCCAGACAAACCATGGCCATCGGATATTCCGGATCTTGATGAGCGTCCAAGTGGGAGCGGGCCGCCTCCACATTGGCCTCCGAACGACGATTCTACAACTCGTGGCTATCCTTGGAGCTCCTCTACATTGAGGACAGCTTATTGGGATCACCTTCAGTCCTCCACCGCATCAACAACACCAACACTGGTGCGAACTGATGAGTCATCATCCTCTACGCCTACAGACGATGACTTTCTTAATCTGCACGACCATGGAGCAGACAACGGTCCTAACCGGACGCCCATGTACGCTGCTGCTGGCGTCACGCCCGTGGTGGTCATTGTCATAGGGTTTCTCGTGTTTTTCTGTCTTCGCAAACGGAGACGGCAAAGGGAAGCTGCTGCTGTGCATGGGCATATCGAAGAGATGAAGATGCAACCAAAGCCTGTCGTGTTGCCCTACATAGCACCCATAACACCTCCGTCTCCCCCGCCAGCGGTATTGCCACAGTATTCTCCGTCAACGCCTTCATCGAGCCACCCTCCCACTGCAAGCTCGTCACAGCCTGTGATACTAGGACCCATTGCTTCTGGCAACAACAGTGCATACCTAACTGGCATGGACACGTCCGACCTTGTATCTATGACTTCGGCAGGCAATATCAGCAGATCAGGCACTGTAGTAGACCGAGATCCCTTCGCAGATGGCAGAAGCCTGGAAGAAGCACCGCCACCGTATCGACCGAGCAGTCTTCCTCCGGCAAGCCTCGCATCCACCTCTCGCCATAGCAGCGTTCGAATGGCTGCACCTCCACAGATGACTTCGCGAACACATCTCATCGAGCGTTCGCCTTTCGACGACCCAGATGATGATGACGTGTCGGAGGTCTCAGGGCCTGCCATGGGGAGGAGTACGGGTGCAATGTCTGATGTTTCTGATCTTTCATATCAAGTCGACCCTGTAATCGGCAGGTCTCCGTTCTAACGAGAGTTACGATGAATATCATTTTCTTGTCTCAATGTATATAATCAAGGACAGTTTGCCTCTCCATGTAAACTGATATTACTGCGTCCCAACGAAAGCATGCGTGTCGGCATTGAAACGCTGGTCTGATGGGAAAACGGCACCCGGCCGGTGCGAATGATGCGATTATTTCCAGCTACCTAGTCCAAATATGATATCATGACGAAATGGGGCGTTCTGGCTCCGAGGACCGCATACTCGGCTCGGCTGACACCACAAAAAGTACAGCGTGTCGACAAGACAGGGCATCATTGTTATCAACCCTTCGCGAGTATCTCTTTTGATGAATCGTGGACTAAGAAGGGCACCCTGGACACATCTGCCGTGGTACCACACATGATGTGCCCGCATGGTAGCATCGCCTCCACCACTATGAAATGACAATGGCCACTCTAGTATCAAGGGAGAGGGTGTACCTTGCATAGGAGATAGCGACATCTATCCGGCGACGCTAGGGTACCAAAAGTAGGACCATCTCACATGCCATGCCAGGGATGATTTCGACAAGCCCTGAGCCGATCCCGCCATTGTCTCACAAACTCCACCTGTGCACCGTTGTGCCAGCAACCACATAGAGTATTGTTTGATAGTGTTTGGGTATCAATTAGGTATCGTGAAAGTGCTCGTGTGTTTTTGTATCATGACGAAGTCGTCTTGTAGATCTGCGATCATATGGGGCATAGGCTCGAATACGAGAACACGTGCAGTTAGGGGGCCGAAGGTTAATCTTGAATTGAGCTCAAATTGGCACGACTACAGTAGGGCATTTCGCCGATGGGGAAATCATGCACGCGGCAATTGGTTCCCAGGATGTACATTTTCCAGGAACAGGACAAGGCGGATTCGCCTGGTGGGCGCTCAAAAGGCATGGTGTCGTATCATAAAGCATACGACCGTCCAGGTCCAACGCTGCTTATGGGACCAGCTCGAACCTGGTGCTTGGCAGGGTGCACGCCCTTCGGTAGCTCCTATTCGCTGCATCCCCAACATTTACGAGGTCCGGCGGCCGGCTCAGGAGCGCAGCTCAGGAGTTTGCGGGCGAGATGGGCTGCAGAGCAGCTTGACTGGTTCACGTTGTTCTGGCAGCGAGCGTCCAAATCGTGCTCTCCCAGGTTCTACCTAGCGCGGATGCAAATCTGGGCGGACCTCAGCGCGACCTGTCGAACCCAGCAATCCGTCGTTCCGCCACGCATCTTCTCAGCCATCATGTTCCGTGCCGCCTGCGCTCTAGCACAGCGTGGTACCTTTGGCGCAGCCTCCTAGCTCTCATTCGCTCTATTGGTCCGCATTTGTTGGCGGAAAGCCGTCGCTCGCATGCTCATCAGTCTGGCGTGAATTGGCATCAGACCTTCCATGTCTCCCTGCCAATACTACCAATGATGAGCACTCCCTCGCTATATCCCGACGAGCATGCCTACTGCCCGTTGCGGCTCAGTTCCTAATTGTCTGCTGCCCGCACTGTAGGGCTCAGGAGTCGCATTCCTGCGTTGCTGCTCGTTGCTCCGGGCCACGATCGGTACAATTCATCATTATTCAATCTTTGTCCCCCAAATTGCAGCCATTCTTCTGCAGCTTCACCTCGGCCCCACTGCTGCTTCGCCTATTAGCATTTGCAAGAAAACCTCGCCGTCATTCCTCGCCAACGTTGTCCGAGCTTGCAACGTTTCCGGCCTGCAGACCTCTCTTCTGCCCTGAACTGCCGTGACGCCCCCCAGAGGTACCTGCATCTACGGTAGCACAGCACTGACACCTCCCTGATCCAGCCTGGGTAAGGGTCACTCAAGGTATCACAGCTTCAACGCTCCATCCTGCCTGCGTCGGCACCAGATTACCACCAGGCTGCGAGAAATTTTGCCAGAGCATCGCTGTCTTCAACACCGCCGACCCCTCGAACTCGCCGAACCTCGTCTCCGTCGACCGTCGTATACAGTAGCTACATGGTCTTGTAAGGCAGGAACACTGTGTCACTGGGACTGCTATGAGTCTCGATCAGCATATGTTTGGGTACGGACCTCTCTTTCCTCGGTTCGAGCTCTCATGTGGCCCCCACTCTGTCGAGAATACGGGTCGTCATCCTGACACTACCGGGTCGGTGCCACAAGATCACTCATGATGTACTCAAGAGCCGTTGATGCCTGCTCTGCCTGCTGGCATTGTGAGATTTGCCATGCTACCACCCCAATCGTGGTTTGGTCTATGCCGAGGGGCAGGCAGCACCCGCGCTAGGAAGTCATCTAGAGCTCTAGGGCATCGACCCCCTCATGTCTGCATTCCAGCAAAACTTGCCTCTCCGTCTTTGCGATGTTCATTTTCAGTCTTGATACTTTTTGCCCAAGATTATATTTCTCAAACATTTACCCGGCTCGTTTCACAATTTACAATGTTTCAGCGCTAACGTGGGTCGTGTGCTAGATCGACGGATTGGCACCTCCTTCCCAGCCCTTCCTCCACACCCAAGTCGGTGTCGTTTCCCGACTCCACTCCACTCAAGACGCCAAAGACGGAGGGGGCTGCGCATCAGACCCATTTCCTCGACGCCTGGGCAACACCTCGAGTCAATGGGCAGCACACCCCAGCACAGACACCCTCATACTTGCTGTCGACGCCGAACGAACGACCATCAAGCTCCTATAGCTTGAAGGTTCGCACGCCTGAGGACCCAGAGTTCCATGTCAACCATTTCGCTCCGGCCAACCTTCCCCTGCCGCCTGTCGAACCTCAACGGAGACTGTCGTCATCGCCGGATCCGAACTCATTGAGGAGGGTTGGACTAAGCCAAGAAGGTCAACGGCCTCGGTCCGGTCCTGTCCAGATGGATTTCTCGCAGATGCAGACGCCGCCACCAACAAGAGATGCTACATCGAGAAGGAACTTGCAGCAGAGTGCTGGCAATCAGAATGCAACTCCGGCCACAGTAATACGAAGGACACCCCTTCACCAAGTACCGACATCCGATGGCATGTTCAACCAAAATATGTTTGGATATGCAGATGGCGTACCATTCTCGCCCAGCATGATGCCATTTGCCAACGCTGGACCCATGTCAGCACCGCCAATGCCCCAACAGAGGCTGTTCTGGGACTCGAATGACACCAGCCAGATGGAAGTCGATATGCCCTCGGCGTTGGACCCGTTCGGACCTACGCCTAACAAGCTACATGGCAACCTGGGCTGGCAAACTTTCCACACGCCTGTTGTTGAGCAGATGCAAGCTCAGTTCCGGCCAATGCAAAACATGTCCACCGCTGGGCCTATGTCGTCCTTTAGCGCGAGCACAACAGGAGAGGGTCAGAACTCGCGACCAAGCTCGTTCGTCTCCACAACTACCGGCGTCGATCCAAGCATGCTTTTTAGCTTCACAAGTCCGGATGACATGACCGCCTCCTTCGGCAGCATACCTCAGCAAGCCGCCTTCAAGCCAAACAGGCAGCCATATGAGACTCAGATGCTAGACTCAAGACGCGAGAAGGAGAAGGCAAAGAAGCCAAGGAGTCTGCACTCCCGTAGCAACACTAACTCGTCTTCTGGCTCCGTTGAAGACAGCAGACCTACCTTACAGCGTAGCAATACCGATAGCGGCTTCCGAAGGACTCGGCCAGTAGTCTCGGAGCGACGGTCCTCCGCAGACACCAGTGCAGCCAGCCATATTCCACGCCGCTCATCACCGCTGAAACGTGCGAACAGTGGTGCCCTGAAAGCCATTCCCGAGGTTATTCGAAGACCTCGCACACGCCTGATCATTGATGAGACTGGCCGAGCTCGCACAGAGACTGTCCCGGCTGACGAGGAAGAGGTCACGCCCAGAAATCTGCGAAGAGTTTCTCAGACCTCCCTGAAAAACCAATACCCAGCGTTGTGGGAGGAGGGTGACACTGAATCAGACTCGGACGAGCCGCAACCTACCTTGAGCCGTAACACCTCATTCAGTATACCACAGCAGCAGCGCCGTGCATCGAAGCATGCTAGGACAGAAAGCAGCGAGCTGTCAAGGAGCAGCTCTTTAAAGATCGCCCGACCTGCCTCAAGGACCACTTCAAGAACCTCTTCTGGCGCCTTTGATAAGGCGTCGTTTGACTCCGTGAGGACTGTAAAGGCGTCCAGCCAGAACGCTTCACGTAGACTTAGTTTAGCGGACGTCCCTACGACCTCGTCATTCAGTAGCCAGACGAGCAGTCACAACATAGTACCTGATTCACCAGGTGATGCTTTGGGCGCCTTGAAGAAATTGGTTGGTAGTCGGCAGGAAAGAATTGGTAAGCTCTGTGTATGGCAGACAATTGTACGCGACGCTGACATTGATAGAACGAGCCTCGCACAACACTTTGCAAGCACACAACCAACGCTGGGCGCAAGCCTCTGCCGACTTCGCTAACGCCTCCACGCCCCACGGTCGCCACGACCCTTTTACCAACATATTCAGCGGCTCTCCCAGTACAGAAGGACTCGCGACACCTTCAACGGACCGCAGCAGCCTCTCAACCGATACGACAAGATGCGTTTGCCACGGCACAGATGATAGTCAACCTATGGTGCAGTGTGAAAGCTGCAGCAAATGGTTGCATATGGGCTGCCTTGGGTTGAAACCAAGTACCCTCCCTCCCGTCTATGTCTGTGTCTTCTGCACAGGCCAGACACCTCTTGCAAGAGGTGGACGCGTTAGAGGTCCTGCCCCTTACGACTCGCCGCTGACCCACAAGTCGCTCTTCCGCCGGTAAATCCAGCGCAAACACCACTCCCATTCCTTCATACATGTGCTTCCCCCCAGCAAGCACGAACACCCTACTAAGGACGATCCCCACTTCAAAACCCAGACCTGAAGACCAAACAGCACAACATCATGAATATTTCGCGATATGCATACCCGGAGTTTTACGGCATTTCTGTTACCCACGCATTCTGCATACACCGTAATCAACCACCCCTGAGCAGCAAAGCATTGAAGATCGACTATCAGCATTATGCATTACATTATCTCGCATGTCGATTGTCAGGCGTTACCCCAACCCCAACCTCAACCCAGCCCCCAAGGTCGTATTCTCCGGTCTTCGCACACTGTACCCTTCTTGCTCCGCCGGTCGGAGCACTCTTAATGGATATTTCGAGCTTCACTTCGTTTCTTGAAGTCCTCTAGGCATTCACACCAATATGGTAACTTCGGCCTTCCTTCCCAGCAGGCGATGATGGATGAAAATCATGGCTTGACGAACTCCTTTCACGTTTTCCACGACATTGTATGGGGAGAAGAAGAAGACTAAATTGACGGATGTACATGAAAAACAGGACGGTAGTAGCCTGGATGTTGTTGTACATACATATGTTGCATGCCCTAATTCACAGACAATTCGATTCATATGCTTTCTTCCCACGTTCACGACCACATTTCGTTTGACACCAGCAGCTTATAATAGCAATGCAGCTTTCAACATGGGTGCAATGCAAAAGTGGCCGCGCAAGATTCAGGGTCCTCGGTGGCATGAGATCTCGTGCGCATGGTCGCATCATCGAACTTTAACTCTGGATACGCTTCAACTTAACATATGACAACTCTGTGTTCTATGATCATACCTGACAATGGCGAATACATTGCCCTCAATGCTGCGCTCTCGGCAGTTATTCAGTCGGCTCTACTTCCCTTGTATTTCCCCGGTCTCGGGTACTATTGCCCGCATTAGCGCTGCCCCTCGTCGTCCATTTTCCAGTTGTTCGCCGAACACCTTTACACTTCACCAACCTCACCACAGATTATACACAATGGCTGCTAAGGGAAACTACGAATTGCTCTGCCTCGAGAACCCTCTCCTGGACATCCAGGGTGTTGGGTAAGTCCATTGGAGTCCTCCTCGAAGCATGAGCGCCTCGGATGTGGGGTTGCGCACCCTAATGGAACTTTTCTGACCGCAACCCAGTGATGAGAAGCTTCTCGAGAAGTACGGCCTCAAGGCCAACGACGCCATTCTTGCCGACCCCGAGAAGCATATGGGTCTCTTTGAGGACCTGATCCAGAACTTCAAGGCCGTCCTCATTGCCGGTGGTGCTGCACAGAACACCGCCCGTGGTGCCCAGTACCTCCTGCCCTCCGAGTCGGTCCTTTACATTGGCTGCGTTGGCAAGGACAAGTACGGTGAGACCCTCGAGAACATCTGCAAGGAGGCTGGTGTCAAGACCGAGTACCTCTACGACGAGAAGACCCCCACTGGTCGCTGTGGTGTCGTCATTACCGGCCACAACCGCTCGCTCTGCACAGATCTTGCTGCGGCCAACAACTACAAGCTTGAGCACTTGAAGCAGGACCACATCTGGAAGCAGGTCGAGAACGCCAAGGTCTACTACGTTGGTGGCTTCCACTTGACCGTCTGCGTGCCTGCCATCAAGGCTCTGGCCGAGGAGGCTGCTGCTAAGAACAAGGTAAGTCGTGGTCGTAGAGAAGGCGATTGCTTGAGTTGAACTAACATGGCCCAGCCCTTCATCCTTAACCTGTCCGCTCCCTTCATTTCCCAGTTCTTCAAGGATCCCCTTGACGAGGTTCTCCCTTATGTCGACATCCTGATCGGTAACGAGACCGAGGCCGCTGCCTTTGCTGAGTCGCACAACATCGACACCAAGGACGTCAAGAAGATCGCCGAGGCTATTGCCAACGGTCCCAAGAAGAACACACAGAGGCCCAGGACTGTCGTTTTCACTCAGGGCACCGACCCCACAATTGCTGTCACCGCACAGGACGGCGGCAAGGTCGACGTCAAGGAGGTCCCCGTTCACGCCATCAGCGAGGACAAGATCTACGACACCAACGGTGCTGGGTACGTCTTACTTCTAACCGCTCAAAATCCAATACACTAACATCTATATAGTGACGCTTTCGCCGGTGGTTTCGTCGCTGGTATCGTCGAGGGCAAGCCCCTCGAGAAGGCCATCGACATGGGCCAGTGGCTCGCAAAGCTCTCGATCCAGCAGCTCGGCCCTTCGTACCCCCAGCCTAAGCAGACATACTCCAGCTAAGCGCCGCAATCAATAATGATTGAGCGTGAATGCTCGTGTATTTCAACAATCTGCGAGAGCATACCCCAAGTCGGGTGTGCGTATCAGGTCCTGCCCGCTCAGAAAGGAGCGGTTTGAGGGTACAATGTCCAAGCATTTGTTTTGGCGTACGTGGAAAGGGTCAGGCATTTCAACAGCCGCATATTAGATACCCAGGATTAGCATGCAGTGATATGTATGAATGGAAATAAATAGACGATTACCACAATTCGATCGTCCTGAATGTGCTGCCAAATTACAAAACGTGAGCACTGCCGTGCAAAGCCAGACATGCAACACGTTGAGAACACCTAAGACTTCCCTTTCAGCAGCAAAAAGCCAATCCGTCAACCATCACGGCTACATTTGAATGCTTCGGTCGAAAGCAAAACGAATGCATTAGCAAAAAAGATGCGATGTCCGCAGGGCTCGAACCTACAACCTTTGGCGAGTTTCAGCGTAAACCGAAAACCAACGCGCTACCATTGCGCCAGGACACCTTGATCAATGATTTGATAAGATCTTGATTGCTTTTGTAAAATATATTGACAGTCACTTAATGAGGTCTCGTTGTTTGGAGTGTCGTTCCCACTGCTGGTTCTGTGGAGAGATGAGGATTTATGGTAGGTATGGTTAGGGTGGATTTGAGGGCATGTGGGGTATGCTACTTTTGAGTTTAGGTTTAGTTTAGATGGGGCCGTCTTCTTAGGGTTTTTGATAAATCAGAGTGTAGGTAACAAAGACTAAAAAAATCCGAGATGCTAACACAATTCCGGTTGGGAATCTAAATAAATGGAAAATAGATATTACTAGATGGGAATGACTTGAAATGGTATTTTGAAATGTTACAGCATGCGCGTTGTCTTCTTCTCTAGTTTTTATGCTAGGCGTACAGTTTATAAGAAGCATAAGTTGAAATTTATTCCATATGTCTGCTCAGGCTCAGGCCAATACTGCAGGGCTTTGACTTAGTCAATAGCCTTTTGAGTCTTAGTCGCAATGGTATATGAGAATTCGGATAGTTACTGGCTAGTCGTAATGTCGACGTTCTTGTTCTCTGACGACTTCACACTGGACTTGAAAGAAATTACTCTCCCGCCACGAGCAAGATGGTCTCAGACCCTTTTTTTCAGTCTGCTTACAGAGTAACTGAGGTGTCGGCGTGCAATAGGATGCGGGACATTTTATAGCGGTATCTCTTGATCCCACGATCTAGACTGCGTGTGCTGGTGCACCACATACCATACTAGCACTTATTGGGCTGCAGGCTGCTATCAGCCAGTCAATGATGTCGTTGTATGCGGCACATGTTTGCTCGACATGGTCAAGTCCAGGATGGAGCCGAATTATCTTACTTTGACCTCAACGAAAATTTGGGTGCCGCTGAGGACTACAACGATCTCAAACGCACGTAACATTGTCATTGGATTCCTCAGTCGGCGAAGGGGAGGAACCCCGTCTGCGTAGGTCGGCACAAACGTCGAAAGGCAAATTCCGGGTTCCTTGAGACCTCTTTTGTCTTAGCAATGTCCAGGAGGTCCGTCCACACCGATCCTGGCGACTCCTACGCTCTTCGTACCCAATCTGGTCTCATTACCTTCCTGGTGGATCCTCCTACATTGCAAGATGTGTGACGCCTGCAGAGCCTGCACTTGGTGAAAACCAGAATGAATAGGTGGCAGGCTCGGATAGAAACTGGAAGAGTGGAGAAGCGCACGTTATCATTCCGTTTCAACGTCTCGGTTATGTGTCCAACTAGATTCATGTGCAATAGAGTTTGTTCTAGTTAAATTATTCTTGACAGCTATAGTCTGAAATCCTCTAGTTTGGTCGCTGAATGCTTCTCGATGAAGTCCTCGAACGTTGTATGGTCAAGTCTGCAATCGATGTTGCGTGATGACTGCTCATAGATGCACAGATGATCGGTCTGCAAGTGTAAACTCGATAGCCTACATAGTCTCCCAAACTTAGCCTATGCTTCGCCTCATCTACGACACGGGACGTCTAGATGGACCACCCTTATTCACGAGCTCGAAACGGCGCCCGGCTGCGAATCGTGTGAATCTTGACCTTATCTGTCTCAGAACGCGAGCGTCTTGCTCATAACGCCCAACTGCGATCCACGAGAACAACTTCCACCGTATTCGTGTGAATAAATCCCCGTCTGGAGGCGTATGAAAATTCTGCATGGACGCATACTCGAAACAGATTAGGTAGAAACCAGTGAAATCCCAATCTATCAACCAAAGGTGGCCAGAAGTATCAAGTAGAATGTTTCGTGGTGCAAGGTCATGATGAGTTAATACGAAGGGGCCACCAAAGATGTTCGTCTCTTCGGGTCCGCTGAGACTTGTGTCGAAGCTTCTATCGCTGTTCGCATGCCCTTAAAATTGTCCCAAAATTGCAAGAAAGACGTGACATGTTCTGGCCCTGATCTAACAGGAAGGCCAAAGCGGTCTTCTAACCAGAATGACCTGCACTCGCCGCTTGATAGAGAACCTGCGGTTGACGATTCCACCGACCTTTAGAAGATTAATGAAGCGGCGGAGTTGCAGAGCTAGTTTTACAGTCATAAACCATCCGAGCTTCACTCACGTCTTTTCTAGGGTGGTCCTTTGAATATGCTCCATGATGCAGTATGCACCTCCCTTGTATGCGATTATCCTCTTTATGCAGGGAATGCGAATACCTAATTGACGAGCAACGTCTGTGGCCTTGACCATATCTTCAAGTATGGGAAGCTCAAAGTGTTTCGCCAGTAAGGTCGCCGATAGGAGGTATATGTCAGAGACAGGTGTAATTAGGGGAGATGCCCTAACATGATGTGCTAATTCGGCTTCCGAGTAATCCTGGAGCAAGTCGTCATGAAAATATGAATTCATATCTGAGCGACGGTTAGGTGTAACATAGCTGCTAATTTATCAGGCATCACAACTATACCTTTAAATCGAAAGACGGTAGGTGTTGCTAGAGTAGGATATCCTTCCGTGATCATAATCAGCCCGACATGGCGAACGCGCGACGACGCGAAGGGAGAAGTGATTACCAGAACCAGATTGCAACTCCTCGTTGACTCAAGAGATCCGCTAAACGCCGGCCTGCAGACGAAAAATCTAGACGTCGCTGATGAAGGCCGCAACGAGAGGAGTGCTCTCCGCAACTATCTCGACTGGCATTTTGTGGGGTACAGCTCATCTCAGTGACATGCCAATATGGTCTCTCCGCAAATTCCCGTGGAGTGACATTTCAAATGATCCTGCAATTCACACGCCATCGTTCATGCACAGCAGGGGATTTGATTTATTCGGGCAACTGTTACCGACTGCGTGTGGGTCGTCGCTGTCACACATGCCGCTTTTCGAGTCGGTCTTGGTGGTACCAAAGCGGCGGACCGCTCAAGCAACAGCTATGGAGGAGATTGAAGATGCGCACGGAGGAGCGACAACTATCCGATCATAATTCCATGATGAATGCCAGTATGAATTTCGAATGGCGCAATGAGGGCCTCTCCTGCCAAGTACAACAAGTGGACCTCCAAGACACGCCAGGAAGAGAACTGTCGCGAGATGTCCAAAAGCAGACCTGGAGTGGAAAGAAGCGGGAAGTGGAAAGTCTACTACGCACGGGCATACCACGCTTCCTGCCGCGCCCACCAACTTGTGAGCGATGCATCATTTAAAACACACTATCGACAAATTCGCACAAATTTCCTTACCATCACCACTCGATTTGGATGCCTTCACACTCGGCAGTTGCCTTTCGCTGATTTGAGCTGGTCCGTGAACAGTGACAGTGGACGATCACATTGAGCTGCGCCAAATAAGGCGATGTTATGAAATGCTTGTCTGTTCACTGAAAGTCATTCTTCATCCGATGGAACAGCAAAAATCCGCGTGGAAGCATTCGGTCCATTGTCTTGGCGACACGCGAATTCGGGTCTCGCGTTGACTCCCGGCACGGCTATTGCCCAAGTGTGTTATTGCCTGAGCCCATTACTCGCGAGCACCAGCGCCACGGCAGGACTAGAAATGTTCTTCTCAATAATTGTCGAATCCGCATGCCCCGTAGGCAGCATGATGTTCACAAAAACTCTTCATGACCAGCAGGATGACCTTTGAAGCACTGAGACATGGCTGCAATAGGCCAATATTCTTCTGTATTGCACCACAACAATGGCAAGGGACTGCCGATCTACTGAGCATCTCGAAGATCTGAGCGACGGAGACTTCCATGAGGGCGGACCCTAGGGTCTGGATTTGTAGATCCCCCATCATCATCCTGAGCATTGCAAATAGCATCTCGCGACCGGGAGCATGTTGGATGTCGCATTCCCGTCCACGTGCAGCAACGCCCAAGAAACGTAGAAGCTGCGTGCGCTACCCGCCGAACACGCCACCCATCCAGTTCTTCGGAACGACTTCGTGTTCGCTTTCCGAGGCCTCGCTTCACCCAACAAGCGCTTTAAACTTCCTGTCAAGGCGGCACGCCTAACGGAAGCTGGTCTGTTTTGTTACTTCCTGAATCTTAGTTCGGCGATCATGCCCGGCAAGCCTACCTGAAACGCGTCTGACCTGTGCTGCTGCAGATCACAAGTGATAGCGTCAGACCATAGAGTTTGGTTTAGATGCAGCTAGTTGACAGTGAACAGACATCCTCCAGCCTTCACAGGGCTTTAACACACCACGTTAGCGGCCCGAATCTGTGAACCCAAGTTCTTCAATCATTGGTGTATGCACTACATACAGGTACAAGCATCTCGGGGGAATAACAGACAGTCGGGCAGCACGCAGCTACCAAGACCGGTAGATGACGCTCGACGGCTCTGAACAATCGGAGTAATCATGCTGCGAAAATTGCTCGTTGCACGACCACTAATATACTTGCCATCGGACACCGGCTTCCTTCTCACACCGGTGTACAACCAGGAAGACACTGTACGGTCAGATCTGCTAAGCACCGGGATACAGCTCTAGGCTATCATAGCGCCATAGTACACTGTCGGCGGGCAGAGGAAAATCCTCATGTACATGACTTGTGCAACTGCAGCCATGTTTGAATCCAGGACCCACTTCCCGCTAGCATACCAGGGCATTCGCTAGCCCTAGGCGCACGTTCTCACATGCGTTAAGATCCCACATGACACCCTGGTATCGCTTGGCTGTCAGTCCAAGTCTTTCATTTACTGCACCTCTCCATGATACGGATCCAGACGTCGACATGTCGCACATCGATGCTCTGATACCGCGCGTCGACCGTCTGCTCCCTCGAGATGGAGGCCTCCATCCTCCCCCAGAAGTTCTTCTTAGCTGGCCTAAGCCGAACCACATCAACCCGGAGGATCGAGGATGGAGCTCATCGATTGTATTGCTCGTGTTCCTAGGCATCACTTTCCTGGTGTACACTGCACGTATGTGGGCACGGTTAGGTCTAGGCAAGAACGCTGGATTGGACGACACACTCATGACTATTGCGATACTACCGTTGTTTGGCCTCACGATTTCCGCTATCCTCGGTATGTTGGTCGCATCGTCTCGCATTCGCAGCTAATGTCGATTTCAGCAATCAGGATATATGGATTTCAATGGCACGTATGGGACCAGACAAAAGAGACCTTGGTCACCTCCAGAGAGGTCAGTTTGTATACATCAACCCCTTCTGACAATGCTTACCAAATGCTCAGATCACAATGGCTATTGAGATCAACTACATGCTCTGCACGACTCTGATCAAGATCTCAATTCTCTGTTTCTACAGACGAATCACTGCTTCACTCACCATCCAATTTGTGTACTGGGTCTGGGGATCTATCGTCTTTTGCATCGTGTACGGCATCACCTTCATTTTTTTGATCGCCTTTACTTGCTCCCCAGCAATCGGTTTCTTCCACGTCTTCGACCTTTCCTGGAGGCTCCAAAACGAGCTGACTTGCCGCGATGAAGGGGCTGTCATTGTCGCGGTTGCTGCTATCAGCACTGTGCAGGACTTGATTATCGCTCTGCTTCCTATCTTTCTTATCTGGAAGCTGCAGATTCCCAAGACTCAGAAATTGGCTTTGTGTGGTATATTCGGACTAGGCCTTGTGTAAGTGGTTCCCAAAAAACCATAACAATTTACGCTAACCTTTGCAGTACCTGTGTCTGCGGTATTCTGCGCACGTATTATGCAACCTACGTGTACTACTACAGTATGTATCGTTCACTTGCATCTACCGCCCCAGTGCTAAACTCCACAGCCTACGATGTTACATGGTACGCTTACTATGGCTGGATCTGGACCGCACTTGAGGCCGACTTAGCTGTGATCTGTGCTTCTGCACCGGCGCTCAAGATATTCTTCCGCCGCTACTTCAGCATGACAACCTCTCGTGCCGGTTATGGGAAGTCCGGCAGTGGCACCCGGAGGACACCCATGCCTCTCTCGTCGATGACAAAATCGCATGCAAAAGTGTCTATGCTCTCGTCATCTCGAATCACAGCTGGCGGAACATATGACAACGAAGTGCCTCTGAATGGCATCAAAGTCAGCCAGGGGCTAGATGTTCATATTGATGAGAGAGACGATTTGTCGCAACGGAGCTTCGCTAGCACAAGGAATCTCACTGCTCTGCCCATGCCGCAAGAGAGCGGATGGCAAGGCTCGAACCAGTGGATACAGGGTTGTCGCACAGTGTGTGCTGCTCTGCGGCCGCTGAGCCGGGGAAGCCTACAGACGAAGAGTCGGGAGAAGGACATTGAGATTGGTACAGCAAGATAATGGACTTAATAATAAAGACTCTGAGCACTCCAGTCTTCTGTCCAGTTGATGGACTTGCTACGAAGCGACACGATACCGCAGATTCACTGCATATGCCACTCGGCTCCACATTTTCAGGCCATTTCACTCACTGGATCATCTCAACGCTCTATGGATGTCGACACTTATTTTACCCGTTTTAGTGCTATTGCGGCTCTGTGCCATGGCTACCAATAACCGCATCCTCCGCATCCTTCGGTCTCGTCATATCGACCCTTGTCGTTCGGCTCAGCACATATAATATGTTGAGGTATTATCGAATCCTTTACCTAGCTGTATGAGGCACCTTCCGTGTTTCAAGCTCACGGCGCGTTCAATGCATTTTCTTTTATCTGTCCACACGTACTGTGCTAATGCACGAACGGACGGGCAACTTTGGCGCTGCGACATGGATAGAGGAGGATATACCCCGTTTCACCTTTTCTTGCGACGGCGTCTCACGTCCCGGCGCTTGCTCTGGTATACAGCACTAGCGGCAGCATATCCTCGGCATTTTTTTCTTGTTATCACGACTTATCAACAAACATAATGCAAAGATTATCGACAGTCATTGTCGGCAACTGCCGATTGTCTTTCCGTCGGCAAGCGACCGCAAACGTGCTTTCTGATTCGCTAATGCTAGCTTCCCGAGCTTCGAGAGCTCCATGCTCATCGGAGGGGTGCGGGGGAAGCTCACTTGAGCAGAGCGGACTTGACTCAATCCTCTTTCATCAACGCCATAAAACCCATTGCTACCTCTCGTACTTAAAATAATACATCTTGTCGCATTGCGCAAAAGCTGGAATAGCAGCATCCTGGTGAGAAGCCTCCAAACCTCACGCTCGAGCTCTTGAGCAGATCCATACATTCTCTAGAGCAACTACAGAATGTACCATACTCACCAAACACTTTGGTAGATTGCAAACAGTCTGAAAACCAGCATTGGCTGCCTCCCATAGTTCGACAATAACGTGCACAATGCCGCAACTCCTCAAGCTTGCTTCCGCGCAAGCCCGCACCCTCGAAACTACACAAGAAACTCTCCGCGCCCTCGAGGCGACTACGAAACGCGCCGCAGCTGAAGGTGTCGATATCATTCTCTTCCCAGAAGCCTACCTCGGAGGCTACCCTCGCACATGCAACTTTGGGGCCGCTATTGGTGCACGTGCACCAGAAGGGCGAGAGCAGTTCCTGGCGTACTTTCATGATGCCGTAGACCTCGGCGATACCCCAGCTGGCGCAGGCCAAGACTGGGTAGAGAAACGGCTTGAGCTGCCCCGTGGTAAGAAGTACAGAGGCGATGGTGTTAGGGAAGAGCTTGAGCGCATTGCTCGTGAGACTGGTGTCTTCGTGGTAACTGGCCTGGTTGAACGATGCGCAGGCACACTGTACTGTGGAGCTGTTTTTGTATGCCCAAAGCTTGGTGTACTGGGCAAGCGACGCAAGGTTATGCCAACTGGCTCTGAACGCTTAGTCTGGGGTCAGGGCTCAGCATCGACATTGCGAGCGGTCACCACCGAGATCAAGGGCGTCAAGTTATGCATTGGCTCGGCTATCTGCTGGGAGAACTACATGCCTCTTTTGCGACAGAGTCTGTACAGCCAGAATGTCAACTTGTGGTTCGCACCTACAGCAGATGCTCGGCCTACCTGGGAGTCACTTGTCCGCACAATTGGCTGTGAGGGCCGTTGCTTTGTCGTGAGCGCAAATCAATGCGTCCAAAGGAAGCACCTACCAAGCTGGATCACGGGCGGGAAGACCACCCAACAAAGCAACGGTGCACCTGCAACACCCGAACTTCCGAAGTCAGGTCGCGGACGAAGAAAGAGCACATTCGTCCTCACAGATGAAAAGAACGAGATCTGCATCCCACTGCGCGACGGTAACACCGAGCACCTGATCACCAACGGTGACTCCTCAGCCATCGACTCTGGTTCTTCGCCCCTCCGCAATGAAGTGCAACAACCTCTCAGCCCCAAACAGACCACCACTACCGAAGTCGCATCTTCCTCGCCCGATGACGAAGAATATCTCTCCAGAGGCGGAACGTGCATTATCTCGCCGCTGGGCGAAGTAATTGCTGGACCTGTATGGGAGAAGGAGGATGAGCTACTGATTGTCGAAGCGGATTTCGAGGACTGTGAGAGGGGAAGATTGGACTTTGATTCTGCAGGGAGCTACTCGAGATCGGATAGCTTTAAGCTGTCCGTAGAGGGACTGGACCTCAACCCTCCACCGTGGTAGATTGCGTCAACGAATTGTATGTATGCTCATAACATAGGTATCGTCTACGAACTTATCGTACATCACAAAGTAAACCGCTTTCCTCATTCTTGCCTTCCTTGACATCTTGCAGACTCTGCTTTTCCTACATTGTAGGGTGACCCGACGCACCAGTCATCGTAGGCAGACTCGTTGTATCACCAGTAGACTTGATATCAGGGCCTCTGCATCACAATATGATGTTCGAAGACTATAACACCTTTGTCTGTCACTAGATATTGCCAGCATTGTTGTTGGCCATCACACCGCGGTTTCGCGCTGAGCATCGACTGTTGTGTCGGGCCTTCTCCGCAGCCTTGGAGCGGCCTAGAAGCTTGTCGCGAACTAAGCATTGTGAGGCTCAAGGGTCCCGTCACGTCGATATATGCTAGGTTTTTGTAGATATCCAAACCTCTCAGCATCGAGCTTGAAGCACATTTTATACAACGTGCTGCTCAATGATGGCGTGATTCCCCTTATCTCGAAGCCCGCCTGACCCCGGACTTCTTACCCCAGAGCACTCGGTTAATCATCACCCCGCAAGCCAATCTACCCGTGCGGCCGTGCCGAACCCACTTTCATGACCACTCAACAGCGCGCTTGACACGAGAACACTCACGCGTTTTACTAGCCGGCCCGCCGTACCAGAGCACATGCGGCGGGATGTCCGGTGATGGACATGATGACTTCCTAAGCGGGCAACCCGAGAGGACGTGATGATCAGTTTACGTCCGATCGGTGAATGGCCGAGAGTTGCGTGCAGTGCAAGCTTCTTATAAGACATGCCTTGGTGCGCCAGGCGTTCTTAAAGTTTGCTTGTGTTCTGCGTTGTCCACGAGTCCGCTGCTTGCTATCCACATATCTAGAGTTTTCGAGTTTGTCTCGACGACGCCCCGCTCGCCAACCTTGCCATGGAGATTTCAGACGACATCGACAAGAAGCCACGGGCTGACTACATCGACGATGCTGTTCCCGCATCCGCAGGGCCGTCAAAATTGACTGTGCCCCCACTCGTTGCGGCCATGTCCCAAGAGCAACGAGTGGCGGCTGAAGCAAAGTTGAGGAAGAAGATCGACACGCGGTTGATGCCCATGGTCATTCTCATGTACATCATGAATTACCTTGATCGCAACAACATCGCAGCAGTTCGATTGGCTGGTCTACAGGACGAATTAAATCTGAGCAGTGTGCAATACCAGGTATGTCTCGGCCCGCCCTTTCGATGATAAAGTCCGCAGTACTGATCGTTGAAAGACTACTGTTTCAATTCTCTTCGTAGGTTACGTGGGCATGCAAGTGCCGTCCAATTTATTTCTGAACAAGACCGGCAAGCCGGCCCTGTATCTGCCAACCTGCATGATCATCTGGGGCATCATCAGCGGATTGACTGGTGCTTGTCAAAACTTTGCCGGTCTAGCTGCATGCCGCTTCTTTTTGGGCTTTATAGAAGCCGCATATTTTCCTGGGTGCCTATTTTATCTCTCATCGTGGTATACACGCAAGGAACTTGGGTTTCGAACAGCGATCCTGTACTCCGGCTCGCTCATCTCGGGTGCTTTCGGCGGTCTCATCACAGCTGGAATCACCAGCAACATGAACGGGACGCATGGCCTCCGGGCGTGGAGATGGGTCTTCATCCTTGAAGGTATCATTACGGTCATCATTGCCTTCGCAGCGTTTTTCATCCTTCCGAACTTCCCGCGTACGACCAAATGGCTGAGCGAAGAGGAGCGCCAGCTCGCTGTCTATCGATTACAGGAGGATATTGGCGAAGATGACTGGACCTCCGCCGAGCAGCAGACGTTCTTCCATGGGCTTAAGCTTGCGTTGATGGATATCAAGACTTGGATCTTCACTGTCTTGCTTCTGTCTATCGTTTCATCTGCGTCAGTCACGAACTTCTTCCCCACCGTCGTCAAAACGCTTGGCTACGACAACATCCACACACTTCTCTTGACTGCGCCGCCTTATGTTCTTGCTGTCATCACGACGTTCTTGAATGCGTGGCACGCCGACAGAACGGGCGAGCGATTCTGGCATATCGTATTACCGCTCTGTGTCGGAGTATTTGCCTTCATTCTAGCCGCTGCCACCCACACCACTGGCCCCAGGTATGCAGCCATGATGTTGATGGTTCCAGGTGTGTATACTGGCTACGTTGTGGCCCTCGCGTGGATCTCGAACTCGATGCCGCGACCACCCGCGAAACGCGCTGCTGCGCTCGCTTTCATCAATGCGATTTCGAACACGAGCAGTATATACGCGAGCTACATGTATCCACAGCCCAAGAGCGGTGCTCAGCCAAATCTGACGGTCCCTCTCAGTGTTGATTGCGCGACAGCGGGATTGGCCATCATCATGACGGTGATCATGAGGATCATCTTGGGTAGACTGAACAAGAAGTTGGATAGAGGAGAGCATGTAGAGGGCGCGATCAATGCGGTGCCGGGTGAGGCGCAGGAACGAGGGTTCAGGTTCCTGGTGTAAACCCCTTTATGGCGATGCGAAGATACCCGGTTGAATATATGATCCTCTGGATGGGAAGGGATCCAATACAGACTTACACCATCCCCATAGAGATACTGTATAGAATCACTGTGCAGGATTTGCTGAGACTTTCATGCAAGTGCCTATCCATGTCCAATTCCATTTAGAGATGGATCCTATCTTTCCGGGCTCTTGTAGAACTGCCTCATCAGATACTGATACTAGAACTTGCGCTGGGTGGTGTTAATGTGCTCGCCGGCAATTTCGTTGAATGTTAATGGTGTGAGGTGGTTGGTGAATGAGCTTCGGGCCCGGAAACTCGAAGCTTCCACGCCGAATAAGGCTAGCGTCTTCAGGCCCACTTTTTGCGCGTCGCGATCACCGTCATCAGCATGCGTCAACCTCCTCCATTCCACCCCAGCATATCACGTTACCAGATCGCTTTGCGCCCGTCCTTTCACACTGGCATAATCAACACGATCGCTCGACGATATCTTGCACTTCTCGCTTTTGGCCTGGCACTGTGAGCCCGGACTTGGCGCTTCGCAACTGCGTCACACGAAAATACTCGAAGCGCCTTGTGCACACATAATGCTCTCCACGAGATCACATCTCCAGACGTGTATTACACATATCACAACTGCTTAGCCGTTTCCCGCAGTCTCACAGACCGACCGCTTCACTCATCCTGGAAGCCTCACTTACTTGGCCGCCACAATAGGCAACAACGCGACGCACTAGTGAACGCCACATCTGATATCAACACCAGATCGACATAATAAGACAAGAAGTAATCATGGACTTTTCAAACAACGCATTTCGGGCCCCTCCCAAGGTCTCGGAAGATACAATGTCTCACGCGAATCTGGTCATGGCGTGTCAATGGGGTTGGACGAGCACACCTGACTCAGAGCACGCACAGCCTGCAACTTCAACCGCGCCACACCCAACATCTACCACCCCGTTCAACAACATACGCAGCAAACGCTTTGCACCATGTCAAGGCCGGCTCTATCATCAGCTGCTCTGCTCACATCGTATCCGGACGGATCTAGTCGAAGATTGTGGCGCCAACTGCGTTGAACCCTTTGGAAGTTCAAGCGGTGCTCCGTTTGTCTGCAACGAATGTATTCAGAAAGAAGCGATCGACATCTGGGAACAACGGAAAATCCAACACAGCGCCTCGTGGCCCACTATTGATCAAATGTCGAAAGATCAGTACGATCTATTTTTCGAGGAGCGCCGATTGCTCGAGGCTGAGTTCGCACGGGAGCACAAACTCTACGAGATGGAGCTCAAGGTCAACATGCGGCCCAGCAACATTTGTTCCGCGCAAGAAGCAAGCAAAGAGGAGACAGAATTTGCGGCCGAATTGGACTCTTTATCTCTGGCAATGATGACTTCTGGCGATGGAACAGCTCAACATCAGCTTGCGCAAACTCGCGGGCGGTCGAGCCTGCCAAGTGATGCGTCTGAGCAACTGCATTGGACCCTTAACTCACTCGCGCTGGACCGTGGTTCATGTGGGATTGAGTACTCAAGCTCACAGTCATCAAATGGGATACCCTTGTTACAGCAGTTGAACGAGGAAGAGCTTTGGAAGAAGCCGCGGGAATGAGTGGGCGAGGGTTAGGACCGATGTTAAGGGCCTTCCCAACGGACCGGCAATTTGCCGCATCCGTGATTGATGTCATCTGTTAGCGGTACGCATTGGTTCGGAGTTATTGGCATTTACAGGTGTTGGATGCGTAGTAGTACGCGTAGTAGTACGCGATAAATGAATCTCTACTTCAAGACGGCTATGAATGGTTCCCACGTTATGGTAGAGTTCGGTTGCACCATCTTCATATGCTTATTTTCGGATAAGCCACCCGCCTAAACATCACCAAAGTGACTGACTGACCCTTGCAGGCGAAGCAAGTTACGCCTAATGAGTAATTTGTCTGAAAGTTGGCAGTTGGGTTACAAACGCGGTTCCGCTGTTTCATAACTTGGTAAAGGCCCGAGATGGGGACAACCGCATACATATACCAGTCAGACCCCTTGCGCACACACCCGACGAACCCGACGAATTCAAGCAACACCACATTGATGTTCATCTCCAAAGAAACAACTCGCCGAAACGGATAGTAAGATCGTCGATCTGTCTGGGCACAACATCTCATTGGTGCAACGTCGCAACTGTGCTTATGGTGCCCACTTGCGGGGATGTGAATCTCCAAAGCACAAGAAGTGAACAAAAGTACACTATATATATCCTTCTCTGACCATTTGTTGCGTCCAGGGGTTTGCGATGATGGTCCTCACCATCTCGCGTGCTTTTGCACTTGCGACGTTCGCTAGTTGGGCAAGCGCTGCATGTGTGCCAGACGTACCTGAGGATTTACTTGCCAACAAAAATATTCTTGGTCACCCAGCTGTAATGAAAGCACTTGATGATGTTGAAAAGCTATTGCAAAAACCATACGGTGACAACGTCACTCGTGATGGGTTGAGCTTCGCGATTGTAGGTAACCAATTCACTTCTTGAATCCAAGGGAAGCAGATGAAGCAGATTTGTAGCATTAGTATTAGCTTGTGATTCGGAAAAGAGATTGGCAGTGTTACACCTGGGTTGTCTGCGACTGGAGAGCCTACTGTTTAGATATATAGCTGACGCATACAACAGGTCCACGCCTCCTCACCTAAACCTATACTTACCTTCAACGCTGGCCTTCTGAAGTTCAACGAAACGTGGTTCTCTCCCCCTAAAGCCAACGGCAATGTCATCACTAGCGACTCCATATTCCGCATCGCCTCCGTCACTAAGAACTTCGCCATGACCAGCGCTCTGATTCTCTCTCGGCTTTCAAACCACGACATCACCCTTGATAGTCCAGTTCGACGCCTTCTGCCATATTTTCGCCTACAGCCGCTCGATTGGGCAGATGGCGGCAGCGAAATCACGCTGAGTATGTTGGGAAGCCACACCAGCGGCGTTACGAGGGAGAGCTTCAGCACAGGCTTTAATCAGGTGTTGAGTACGGGAAAAGCCACGGCGGATGGCATAGGAGCTTTATGGGCGAACCAGACTGTGGAAAATGTCATCCAGGGAGCTGGGAAAACGGGATTGATGTTTCGGCCTGGGGAAAGATCTGCATACTCCAACGTTGGCGTCGGGATCCTTGGAGCGGCAGTGGCTTCGTACTATAATGAGATTACTCGGCAGGATCTGACGTGGAGTCAATTTGCTACACAGGAGCTACTGGAACCTCTGGACATGACGCACAGCTTCTTTGGCTGTGTCCCTGATAGCCTCATCCCGGTTGTCTCCGTGCCTGGAGGCGAGAACTGGGCTGATTTGGTTATCGGAGAAGGATACAACCCGGCTGCGGGAATGTGGGTGGGTTACTTCGGTTTGGTTGACATGCACAATGACAGAACTGACAAATTTCAGAGCTCAGCAAATGATCTAGCGAAGTACCTTTACGGTATTTGGCTCCAGCCATCACCCTCGCTTGTCACGCCCTTCGACCGCCGTAAGGCATTACAGCCAGTCCACACCTTGCAGGACGGAAAGCAACAAGTTGGACCTGGGTGGGAGATTCTGCTGCAAAGCTTTTCAACGAGCGCAAACGCGAGCAACCTCGGTACGAACAAGACATACAGCATCTACGGCAAGTCAGGAGGCGGAGGTGGCTGGCGTTCGTGGATCGACGTCGTGCCCAACCTTGGGTACGGTCTTGTGGTTCTAACTCAGACTGCTGACATAGATGGGTACGATTCGTTGTTTCCAGCGAGCCTATACACCAGCGCACACGAGATTCTCATCCCAGGCTTTGCAAAAGCCCTCACCGAGCAGGTCGATGGGGAATACGCTGGCACATACGGAAGCAGTCGGGATACCGGCATCATTACGGACGAAGTGAGCTCCAAGACTACAAACACCACCACATACGCTAGACTTGAAGTTCAGGACCAGGCTTTGTACATGCGTGAGCTTGTGGTCAACGGCAGTAGCGCCCTTGAAGCAATCGACAGGTTGAGTTGGATAGACAACGTCGAGACACGATATTTCTCCAGGCCGGCAGGTGTGATCCTTGAGCCTGCTGGAGGCGCAAGCGAAGTTGCCGAGTTTGGTAATGGCGCGCGAGTATTCAGGATGGCGCTCGCTGGGGAAGAAACGTGCAACTGGTACGACTACGATGGGTGAGTACAAGTCATTTTATCCGAAAACGGTTGATAATGGTCCCTAGGTACAAAGATCAGAATGGATGGCCCTTGACGAAGGTTGTGTTGGTGGAAACTGCTAGTGGGGTTGAGCTGCACTATCCACCATTTGATATTGTCGTGCAAAGATCTTGAACTAAAAGACTAATGTGATGAAAGTTACGCCATTTATATAGAGTATATTAATTTTAGATGTGGTTTTGAAAACTCGTGCGTGGGCTTCAATGACCTCGGTATAGAATCCACTGGATGTGGAGAAATGTCTGCGCACCTCCGCGTTGTCGTTCTGCAGCATCTGCAAGCCGTGAGATTCGCAGTTCAAAATGACAACGTGACAATGCTACCATTATAATGCTGAGATGGATCATTAACCGAACACCGACCACGAAAAATCATTCTTGCATGCGCGCGGTGCTGATGGTGTTGGTTCGTGCTTGCCAAAATTGACGACGCTAGTGCCCAAAGCGGCATGGGTGGCGTCCATCGCTTAAGCGAGTGTGCGAACGAAATTCAATACTGGAAGTTGCAACTCGACATCCGACCACTAACCACCAGCAAAGTCGTCGCCATGGGTCGTGTCATCCGCAACCAACGTAAGGGTCGCGGCTCTATCTTCACGGCCAACACCCGCCTGAACAAGGCCCCCGCCCAGTTCCGCACGCTCGACTTCGTACGTCCCCGAACCCGCGCAGCCACGGCAGCACCAGGCCCAGCGCAGCAGCCGCACACGAGGGAATATGAAGGGCTAACAGCAGGCAGTCTGAGCGCAATGGATACATCCGCGGTGTAGTCAAGGAGATTGTCCACGACAGCGGTCGTGGTGAGTGATCTTGCATATAATGGGCACTTGGACTTTTCTGACGAATTTGCAGGCGCTCCTCTGGCAAAGGTCACCTTCCGTAACCCCTACCGGTTCAAGCACAACACGGAGACCTTCATTGCCAACGAGGGCATGTACACTGGCCAGGTTAGCCATCCCCGCAAAGCACGAGAAGTGACGGGCTCGTAAATTAACACTCCGCAGTTCATCTACGCCGGAAAGCACGCTGCTCTCACCATCGGCAACATCCTGCCCCTCCACTCCGTCCCCGAGGGTACCGTCCTGACCAACGTCGAGGACAAGTCCGGTGACCGTGGTGCGCTTGGCCGTACCTCCGGTAACTACGTTACCGTCATTGGCCACAACCCCGATGAGGGCAAGACCCGTGTCAAGCTCCCCTCCGGTGCCAAGAAGGTCCTCCCCAGCTCCTGCCGTGGTATGGTCGGTATCGTCGCCGGTGGTGGCCGTACAGACAAGCCCCTCCTGAAGGCTTCGCGTGCCAAGCACAAGGTGAGCATCCACGAAACTCTGCACAAGCTGCAAACGCTAACAATCACAGTTCGCTGCCAAGCGCAACAGCTGGCCCAGGACTCGTGGTGTTGCCATGAACCCCGTTGACCATCCCCACGGTGGTGGTAACCACCAGCATATCGGAAAGGCCTCGACCATCTCGCGCTACGCCGTTGCCGGTCAAAAGGCTGGTCTCATCGCCGCCAGGAGGACAGGTCTGCTCCGCGGTACCCAGAAGACCAAGGATTAAATGGTTTCTTGATACGGTGGCGTCGATGTGGATCTGGATCAATGACAATGATGCGCTCGGTTATTCTCTCATACCACATACCAACATGCGGGTGGCTGGGCGTTATGATACTTCTCCGGTCAGGCTTCTCAGAAGGTCTACATGCATGATAGGCTATAGGGAATGTGATACCGCAAAATGCATTGGGCTGTACTTTTGGCAATGTGAACGATTGAACCTCAAACCCGCGTTCATTGCTCTGTGATTTGACAAATACTGATGCATGGTGGAAATATTTTACAGGCACAGATCTTTAATTTCCACTCAACCTGCCGAATGGCAATCTCCACTTAATTCTTCTCTTAAGTCTTAACCTTGCTACCTTATCACCTCGATCAGCGTTGGCTTCCCTTGGCAACTTACGTCGCCCTTCCTACACTACTGTCGCTCGTCGACATCTCCACCCAGCTTGCACATTACTGGCCATCCTTCCCCTGCAAAACAGCAGAGCTGCTGCTACCGACCCCCATGACCATGCACACCATCAAAGACCACTCATAACCGTATCCCCATCCTCACCCACAATCTCCGTCTCCCCCTCCTCTTCATCCCTCTGACTCGGATAATCCAAGTCCAGCACACGATAATGTTTCCCATCTTCCGCTAAAACCACAACAACTCTCCTCCCCTTCCGCCCATTTACAACCACCTTCGCCGGCGTGAAGCGCGCCTCGTGCTCAAAGGCGTGGATCGTGTATTGCTGCACCGCTGTAGCGGAGATGGCGGTGGTATTGCGGTCTGTAAGAGTGGGTGCTGTGCCGGTGGGGAGCAAGTGTGTTTTGGGTGAGGAGGGGACGGTGTGGTAGGGTATTGATGGGCCTGTGGTAGATTCATGTGCGCTTGTGCGGTATGATATGCGTAGGATCCTGTGGCCTTGGATTGAGTCGTGGTCGCCAGCGGGCTTCTTCGTTGTGGAATGGAGGAGCACGAGTAAGGCTGTGTCGTCTGCGAATTTGGCGTCTAGAATTGTGCAGCCGGATGGAAAGGAAAGGCTGGCGATGCTGTGGTCGTGGAGGTCTCGAGGGAGAGAAGTGATGCTGGAGGTGTGGGTGAGGCGGTGGATGTGGAGTGTTGCTGGTGAGCTCCGGGAGGAGAGGGCGATGTATGTTGACATCTGTGTCGAGCTGAGAGATGAACTACGTAGGGCTTGCTGCTGGTCTTTTGTTAGTTGCGGTCTTTAAGATGGGGCTTCATAGAACTCACCTCGTACACCATTCTCATATCCGCGACACCGTCCCCTGATCCACTGGCTTCGGTCTCGAGCACAACACCACAGTCCATCTGAATACCACTCTCCTGCCACTTACTGACCTGCCTCAGTAATCCAGTTGTGCCTTTCGCCAGATGACCAAGGACATGCTCCAAGCAGAGAGCTTCCGGCCTCCACTTCTGCCCTTCTTCCAACACTCCAATCGCTTTCTTCGTATCCTCGTAGCTCGCTCGCTCTCTCCCCTTATCCTCTGCCTCCAACATGACCTCCTGTATTAGAAACGGCTGCAAGCTACTCTGCTGCAGCCCCTGCCTTACATACTCCAGCACCAAGCTGATGTCTACACCCGAGTCCCGCCCCTCCATTTCGGCACGGCTTTGGCTGTCGGGTTCTGTAGCTTCGAAGTCGATGACGAAGCGCAGCCACCTACTAAATGCAGCGAACTGTCTCTTCTCATCTGCAACATAGAGCAGCGTGGTATGTGCTAACAGTCGCATGCTCTTTAGTGTCTCAAGGAGGGATGTGAACTCCGTAGCCGGGCCGCTGAAGATCCAGTCCGTATCGTGATACATTGCCAGCCCGCGAAGGCGCGAAATGACTGTTGCTGTGCGGTCAAGCGCCGGGATAAGGTTCTCGTGTACGAGTGCTTGCAGTGTTGTGAGCGAAGACGTCACGGTATTGTCCCAGCGTTTATGCCCTTGTTCGGCGAGCTCGTCGACAAGCCATTCGCGGATCAGAGGTGGACAAGCTCCGGTACAGGCTAGGTGAAAGAGGTTCGTAGTGAGATCGCCTTGGCCTTTTTCCTCAAGTGTTTCGGAAATGTTCATCATGAACTTTGAAGGGAGGTCTGTGCCGTGCTTGAAGAAAGTCCGGATGCGTTGGAGACACTGCGTTACGTAGAGAAGCAGATTCTGGAGCTGCGAGGTCTTGGAGGCGATGAGGTGGAGGTAGATTCCCGCGCTGGGGATGAAGTTGAGTGTGAGTGGGACGAAGGTGATGTTCTTCGTTTGCGAGTTTGGGGGACTAGTTTGCATGAGGAGGCCGTGGCTGCAACCATACGGATGACTTGAGTGCAACAAGGGCATACCCTCAATATTCCATGCTGAAGGTAGGCTGACAGTTACTGTTTCTAGCGAGTCGTAGATGGAAGGATGTATCGTTCCACGTTCCGAGCATCGAATGAACATGTCCACCGAATTGTAGTCTTTCAGATGGTGTGAATGCAAAAGCGCGTCAACTTCGGCCTGTGAGCTGAACGCGCCCGAATCCGCGTGTGAGACCTTCATGAATGGTAGCGCAGGCGGTAAGGGTATTGCTGGCAGCTTCGGTAACAATGTCTCGACATCCATAACAGCTAGTTGATCCGGCAGATCAGGCGCGCAATCCAGAGCATTCATATCAGGCTGCCTCTGTAGGAAGTCATCGATATCTGCGCCATCCTTTGCTTCATCCCAATCTTCAGTTGAAAGATCAAAACCTCGCGCCGCTTTCTTTGTCCGGCTCTTGACGGACTCAACGTCAATGAAGTTCAGACCCCAACCTATGCACTTCACTCTACCCACGGAACTCCCATCAGGCCCAACTCTTGATGCTTCTTTCGGCAGGTAGAGATCCTTCAACCCGACTTTCCCCGTTTCACTGCTGACCAGATCTGTCTTGCCATCGCTCCAACTAACCGCGATGCTTTTGCCGTTGAACTCCCATTTGATCGTGTCTACAACCAAGTCCTCGCTCTTTCGTTTCAGGCCAAATGCTCGTTGTCCATTGATACGGTACACGTCAAGGTTCTCTTCTGTAGTTACAACGGCAATTAGATCCATGGTCGGACAATACGCAATGAGGTGGGGGTGGATTGGGTGAAGCAGAATTTTCTCTGCTTGCTGAAGCAGCGTGGGCAGGCTGGGGGACTCCATAATGGGCTTGTCGTGGCCCTCAGGCCGGGATGAGGGTTGCGATTGCTGGGTGATGGTGACTGAGGAGTGTTGTTGGAGACGCGACTAAGAACGATTGGGACTAGTGCCGTCGCGTGGTCACGATGTTGAAATGGATGAAAGGCAGTCTCGACAGCGTGTGCAGACTTCAGGTGAAATGGAAATGTCTGGAGAGGCAAGAGACACAAATGCCGGTCATATGTTCTAGCAACTGTCATAATTTAATGTTCTTGGCCATCGTGTTTACATGTTCCCATATTCATGGAAGAGAAGGCCCTGATGTTTAACACCAAAACTTCATTCCCCAAGATACACTGTCTAGAATGGCACTGAATCTCAGAAAGAGATTATCTTTCGGATGTATGGACTCGCAGCAGGAATCATTATATCACATTAAGTATCACATAAAGGTAATCAAAGGGTGAAACTATGTGCAGGAACTGAATTCGCTCGTGATATTCGCATAAACCTGATCTATTCTATGCTTTTCCAGCCGCCCATCAAGAATTTCAAAGCACGGGTAGCATTGCATCACGCTCATGCAATCTCGTACACGTCGGCGGTGGACTTGACGTCCTTGGTAAAGCCAATGTCCTGGTTCATGGAAAGAAGAGTGACGTTTGAAACCTGACCATAACATTAGCACCAGCTCTGTGAAGTAGAGGGAGATAGAACTTACATCAACATCGACGAAGGGCGTGCTCTTGCTGAATCTTACCCGCATGGGGAAGAACTCCGAATCGCTGCCAGCGTGCGCCTCAAACTCGAAGCTGCCAGAGCTGTTGCTCTCGTCGACGGCACCAATGTTCCACTCAATGCTGTCGCCGCTGACCTCGTACACCGCGTCGAAAGAGCCGACGTTCGGCTCGTCAGTCTCGTAGGGAATGGTGACTGTGACATCCTTCAAAGAATCGCCGCCGGTAAGCTCGTACTCAACAGTGACGTTGAATGTGCTGCCCGACTCCTCGACCCAGACGCGGAAAGTAATTGGAGGATCCGAGACGTCGTCGGGCCTTGGTGCGAGCTTCCACTTCATTACGCCAATACCCATGTTGGAGGGGAAGCCCTTTGTGGTATCCGCAAGCTGAATGACCTTGTCGTTCTTGAAAACGGCCTTGTCAACCTTAGGATGTGTCATCAGCTGTGCGCCCCGTGTGTCGCCGGTCTGAAGGTCCAGTTTAACTTGTGTCAGGGAAGCGTCGGTGATCTTGAGCTGCATCTCGCCCTTAACTTCGAAGGACTTCAGGAGACCTTCACGGTCAAGTCGTGCGGAGATGGTCTCGTTAGTGGTGATGTGAATGGCCTCGCGGTCGGTCGAGGTAGACTGGCGTGCGCTGGCCGGGGTGGCAGCGGCGGGCGCGGATGCCTTGGGTGCGACGAGGGGCTCGCTCTCCGGTGGCAGGTCGCCAGCGATCTGGTCGAATGCGCTATTTGTCTTGTTCTTCTTGCCAAGCTGCATGCCCTTCTTGCCCAATGCCAGCGGTTTGGCCGGTGCCTTCTTCGAAGCCTCGTAGCTGTCGTACGTGTCTGGGACTGTCTGTGTAGGCGCGCTGGGTGTGAAGGCAGGGTACGAGGACTGGCGACCCATGCCACCGCCCATGCCGCTGCCCATGCCACCTCCCATACCTCCAGCTCCGGCGCGTTGCGATCTCGACATCTCCTTGCGTTGCATCTCCAACTGCTTGGCCCTGCGCTTGCGCTCCTCGGAGGCTTCAAGCTCCTTGTTCCGTGCGATGATCTCCTGGATACGCTCCTCGTGCGACTCCATATCCAAGAATGTCTTGATCTGGCTCATGGTGAGGTTTTCCCTATATCCCAGCGTCACGATCTCATCGAAAGCGGTAAGGAGTTCGAAAGCGTTCCTGAGAATCTCGCGCTCGTCGAGGGACTTGCATGTTGACGAGACGACCTGGGCGAAGAGGTGTAGCGAGTTGATGTCCTGCAGGATGTTGGATTGCAGGTTGGTGATCAGCACCATGTACAGCTCGTCCAAGGGCTGGTATACGTAGCGCACGTTGTCCTGTTCGCAGGTGGTGTGCTGGGTGTTGCTGTCTGCGAGCTTGGGGAAAGAGGCGAGGAGGGCTTCAATGCGAGAGCGCTGAATCTCGCGGAACTGGCGCGAGAGGACGGCCTTGCCGCCTCGTGTGCATATTGACGCTGCGAGAACGACCTGATTTCGTCAGCTTGATGTTGACAGATGGCCCTTAAAGGACGCTGTGTGTTTTGTACCATTGTCGTAGACGTTCAATTGGCAAGTGTCGGTAAAAAGCGCCTGCGGGTTGGATTGCGTTTTCTGTTGTGCGGCGCTGCAAGCTCCGAGGCTCTCGTGGTCGAGTTCGAGAGTGGAAGATGGAGGGGGTGGTTGTGTCGAGTGGAATTCACAACACCTCCAAGATCTCAGGGTGCGGCTCGACTGCGAGGAGAGGCGGGGTCGCGCAAGTGGATGCTCTGGCAGGCAGCTGTGAGTTCAACGGCCTGATATGACAGCTCTATCACAAGCACTACCTCAAGTCGCAACACTGAACACCTGGAAGTTCGATGTGGAGCATCACGTGCGGGCAGGGCCTAGGGCTTTCGCTAGTCCCGCAAGCACTTAAGCAGCTCCTCCCTTGCCCGCGTCTCGACACATGAAGCACCAGGCACATAGTACCAGGACCGTACAGCAACACCCCTCCCCAGCAACGACTATTTCTGTCTGGTCGGTCGAATACTACGGTCCTAAGACTTCACTGCACGACTTCGCCTCGCAAATTACTGCTGCCCTAAGCCTTGGCGCGTCCCGTCCCGCGGTTCCTCCTTTGTCCTACTTCACTCTTTCCCTCGACCCACATCCCCGTCCTCAAATCCCAAAATCTACACGCTCTTCGACACGATGCGCTCTTAGTCTTCGGCGCCATTTCCGAACCACACTGCACAGCTTGTACACACACCTCCACCGCCTCGCCACGCGTCGTGACGCGTTTGGCTCGAGCACGTCTTCAGGTGTTCGCCCCTCGTACAGCAACCAACAACTGAAGCACTACTGAACACAGCTTGAACAAAATGACTACTGCTGCACACGCTATACCAGCCCTTGAAATCTCCGCGCCTGACGACAACATGGACGTCCTTTCCGACACTGGCTTCGACTTTGGCGACGGCGACATCGACCTCGATCTGGATACTGCTCCTTCCGTTCAGGATGACGACATGTCACTCAACGATGCAGCGACAGATGGTGGACTCGATATGCAAGAGCTACCGGCTGACCAAGACGATTTCATGGCCGATCATGGCGACCTGATCGAAGAAGACGATGTGTACAACGACAATGGCACTGCTGCAGTGTCACAGACCATGAACGAAAGTGCGACCGCTTTCGAAGCAGATATGCTTGCGCCACCAGATGAGGATCTGATCGATTACTCTGATGACGAGACGCAGCAGCCAGTCAAGACGCACAGCCCATCAGTGCATGTAGAGGAAGGTGCACAAGTGTCCTATGATCTCGAGGCCACATCTGTCCCAGCCGATGATCCTGAAGAGGATGTTCAGACGCAGGAGGAGACGCAAACTCTCGAGACTACAGAAGCCATTTACGATGAAGCACAGACATTCGAGGATGACGTCACAAAGCCTCTTGAGCGGAGTGATGCCAGTCCTGAGCATCAGCTACAGGGCGCTGAAGTGCAGCGCGAAGTGGACGACCAGGACCACGTTCATGGCGACGATGATGGTGGTGTGCCGCTTCCAGCAGACGAGCAATCGCACCAAGGTGATGACTCTGCCGCAGAGCAGCAAGAGGCACAGCACCAAGACGCTGGTGATGACAGTGAGAGCAATCACCACAGTGACCAGCAGATCGAGTTACGACCAGTGACCGTGAACTACGCAGGGAACGACTTGTGGCTGTTCAAACAGCATGACCTCGACGAGAGCGGCGACTTCCTGCTCGAAGATCTGTCGGTGGCTAAGTCCAGCATTTCGAATCTCTTCCAGGCATGCAGGCTGTCCCTCGGTGATGATGTTTCTGGCGAACATGAGATTGGCTTCCGCTTCGACCATTTGCACAACCTCGAGCTTTACGAAGACAACACTGCATGTGTAGCTGTGTCCTTGGAGCGCCTGGTAAACCTGTATCATACATTGCAGGCACAAGATGACAACGAAGATCCGGAATGCTTCTACGTCACCCTACAATTCCGTCCACGCTTCGCTACACTGCTCGCTGACGTTGCGCAATATGCTGAGCAGGGAAGTGGTTATTCTGCCTTGGACGCTGCAGTGGCAGCAGGTGAGACCCACTTTTCGAATGTGTTCTCTAGTGCGTCCACAGAGCATGACCATGTCGAATGGGATGTTGAAGAAAATGAGGAAGAGGCTAGCTCTCCCGGTTCTGACAACAGCGTCGCCCCACAGGATGTGGAAGCTGGTGACCCTGATGAGCGTAATTTCGAAGATGTCGAGAATCAAGAAGACGAGCAAGAAGAAGAAGAACAAGAGGAGTATTTTAGCCAAGAGTACAGAAAGAACCAGCAGGGTGTAGATTTGGAGGAAGGTTTAGATCAGGCTCTGGACGCACAAGATGAGGACTCTCACATCGCCCAAGAAGCTGCTGACCTAGACTCTTCGGAGAACATAGCGCCTAGTATAACCACAGATTACGTAGAAGCAGTACACGAGCCAGAGTCAACAGCAGCAACGGAACAACGCGCGTCCGACTCCCAGGACGAAAGAACGCCCGACCAGATTGCACATGACAAGCAAGAAGCAGAGGACTTCGTCGACTATAGCGACGATGAAGATGATCAAGACGTCAACTCCGTGCCAGCGCGTGAGCCATCGCCATCCTCGTCTACTGTTCAAGGGGACGAAACTACCGAGATCCAAGAGCCCGGTCTTGCTTCCGAGCATGACGGCCAAGGGGACGAAAACAATGCCGAGAGTGGCTTCGATGAGCACGATGACGATGCCACTCTGCTTACGCAAACACAATATGGTGATGATGCAAACCACTATGCCTTTCAAGACTACACAGAGACATACAACCAAGGCGATCCATTCCAGGATTTTGAAGCAGACGGCACCGTAGGAGACCCTTTCGAGGGGGACGATACCTTTAGTGGTGACACTAACCAAGGTTTCGCCGACTACGACTTCCAGAACATGGATGGTGAACTCAACCTAGGCTTTGATGAACAGCCTTTAGACGAGACCAACCAGGTCAACCATGTCGATGAGACCTTTGAGGCTGTCGAGGATGTCACGCACGCTGATGCCTTCTTGGATTTGGACAACGCCCCTGAGTGGGCCGTTGACGCAGAACCGGCTTCCAACCTACCAGGAGAGGATGCAGTTCTTGTACATGATGATGCCACCAATCACGAAGATGAAGAGGGTGGCGCGGTCGAGCAGCCTGTGGCTACAACGTCTTCGGCTGCAGACCTCTCGTTAGCCTCATCAAACGATCACAGACCCTCGTCTCCCCAAGGACAGAAAAGATCGATTGACGAGGTTGGCGACGGGATTGATGATGCACCCGACTCCACAGGTATGGCTTCGTTCTCACCGTGGAAACGACGGCTCGATGCTGACTTTTGCTTGGCAGACGCAAAAAGACCCAGAGTTTGAAGCCCGCCATCCTCGGAATCGGACGAAGTTCCCTTCGAGTACTAACCATTAGCTCTCCCTTACACATTTGCATTTCGACATCGGATCTCTTCTTAGTCCCCTTCCTCGACACATCACGGCAAATACCCTTTCTCGCTCCTGTCGAGCATCTTGCGCGAATTGACACCGACGTTGAGCGCAGTTTTACTAATAATATACTAACCACAGTCATGATACGTAAAAGTTCTCAGTCCGTCGTTGCTTCCCTCGGGAGCTTTGCGAGGATCGCACAACAGTAAGGTATGTCAGTCTGTATTCACAGATTCTTCCCTGGATCACTATACAACAACAAAACAAAAAGAACCCAGCATCGAAGGGACAGCGGTGCACCTCTCTGAGAGGCTGAATTACGGCGTTTGGGTTGGCATGGCAGATATTTCGACGAGATACCCCAGGTTCGAGGACGAATGGATTTTGTCCGGCGGTGTGCAGTGACAATCGACATTGCAGGATAGTCAGGACGCATGCGTGGCTGCGAAGGCACCAGGAAGACGAGCTGCGTCACTCGCGAGAGCAGTGGAGTCCAATATCGACTGTGGGGTCGGCAAAGATCTATTTCAGGCATCTTTCGCCAGCCTCGTATTGCGCTGACGTTTTCCGGATGCTGCGATTGGACATTTTGTATCGTAGATATATTTTCTTGCAATTATTTGGACTTCTAGAGCCGTACTCGTGTGCAGTCAGCATGTGCACTCGTATTGGACTATACAAGTTTGATGGCAGAGGTGAGCTGATCGTGACTAACCATGTGCAGCCAGCCACTGCGTGGTGGCTTCCACACGACCCAAACTGCGGTTGTGCCAGAAGCTCTGATGAACGAGCACTTGCAAGGAGGACCTTGAACAAGCGGCAGCCGGCGAGGGTTCATTCCAGGCTCAACAAGTGCTTCAAGATTGAAGGATCGACAGGTACATCCGGCAGTCCGCAGAGTCCGAAGTTGCAGTTCCACCGAGGAGGTTACGCGTCTGGGCCGGACAGCACCCAAGTCTTCCCAAGGTTCCACGCATGCAGGGGCTCTTTACTTAGCGTTTTAGCGTTCTGGGCTGCTCAGCCTCAGTGCACCAAAGCCGAAAGGGAGGATTCGAGCCAACGCTTGCGATGGTGAGACGGTACCTGACAATAACGCCACTTGACACTTGTTGAATTGAATGTATCGATAACCCGCGCTGTTCCCCAGACGCCGTGCTCGTGCTCCAACCTCGCGCTTCTCGTTGTTCAGACCAAACTGTCGCTACTGCTAGGCGGACCCAATCCCTCGCCCGCTCCCTTTGTTGTGCAGGTGACGACGCACGCCGGTGGCCCCACAGGTACTCCTTCCTCGTTCTCGCTCCCTCGGCGGCGTTTGGTGAAACGTGCATCGATTCCAAGGCCCTGCCTGCCACGAACATCGACGCGCTCGAACCTTTGCCGAATCTCCGCATCGCACCACGTCGCAACGCAGAGCTCAAGTGCTGAGTTCTGCTGAGCTGGGCCGACGACATTGCGCCGACGACACGCAACGCCAGCCACCACAGTATCGATAACCACACCGCACTGCCTGCGCTGCTCGCCATACCTGCAGCGATCCCCCGGCGCATCTGAGCGCATTACCATATACACACATATTCATACCAGCCCGGCTACTAGGCGATCGTCGCTGAGCGGCATCATGGTGGAAGACAAGTACGCCGCAGCGCACAACCGCCGGCACGCAACATGCTAACCCTCGAACAGATATGTCGGCCTCTGCCTCGCAGTCTCGTCCTCGCTCGCCATTGGCGCCAGTTTTGTCATCACAAAGAAGGGTCTAAATGCGTCCATGGAAAAGCACGGCTTCGACGGCGATGGCTACTCGTACCTGCGCAACTCGACCTGGTGGGCCGGTATCATCACCATGGTGCTCGGCGAGATCTTCAACTTTGCCGCGTATGCGTTTGCGCCTGCGATTCTAGTGACGCCACTTGGTGCGCTGAGTGTCCTTATTGGCGCTGTGCTGGGCAGCTATTTCTTGGATGAGCAGCTGGGCGTGTTGGGCAAGATTGGTTGTGCAATCTGTCTTATTGGGAGTGTGATCATTGTGCTGCATGCGCCGCCGGATAAGGAGGTTTCGTCTGTGGACGAGATCTTGAATCTGGCACTCCAGCCTGGTATGTCGTTTGCTGTATTACCACACCTTCTACAGTGCATAGCTCACGTTTGATTCCAGGCTTCCTCATTTACTGCCTCTTCGTCGCCATCTTCTCCGTCTTCATGATCTACAAGATCGCCCCCAAGCACGGCCGCAAGAATCCGCTCATCTACCTCTCCATCTGCTCCACAACTGGCTCTGTGTCGATCATGTTCATCAAGGCCTTTGGCATTGCGCTGAAGATGACATTCGCGGGGAACAACCAGTTCACCCACCCCTCAACCTATGTCTTCGTCATCATGATTGTTGGCTGCATCCTCACGCAAATGAACTACTTCAACAAAGCTCTCAGCCAGTTCTCCACCAACATGTACATCCACTCCCTCTCCTTTCCCAGTCCAGTTACTAACAACGAACAGTGTGAACCCTCTCTATTACGTAACCTTCACAACTTGTACCCTGATCGCCTCTTGCCTTCTCTTCCAAGGCTTCAACACGACCTCAACCGTAAACACAATTTCCCTGCTCTGCGGCTTCCTTATCATCTTCTCCGGCGTTTACCTGCTCAACCTGTCCCGTGAGGACCCCAACGGCACCGGCGCCCTCGGCAACACGCTCTCCGACGGCATCCCCAGCGACGCTATCAGCGGCTTCCCAACAAGACGCAGCATGCAACTCCGACGCAGCCAGGAACTATATCTGCAGAGCAACGGCAGCGGCGTAAGGAGAAGCAGCGGCATGGGCGCCGAAGGCGAAGGCCTGATGCACGACTACGACGTAGAGAACCAATTCGAGCTCGGCGACCTAGCAGACAGCGACGACGAAGACAACAGGAAGAAAGGCACGAGTTTCGACGAAGACGGCAGACTCGGCGGGCGTGCTAGCTCGGGGAGCAACATGCGCAGCCTGCGCGTCCAGCGCGAGAGTGTGCAGCCCAAGCGCACATCAAGCCCGCGATAAACATGCGCGGCATATCGTAGACAGAGGGATATGAGGCGTTTGTATAAAGAGAGGGGCTCCGTATCGTATGCCTGGCGCTGCGGACGGTCGGCGTTCAGGATATGGTTTGGCATGGGCATTTTGGCATTTCAATTGCAGCATTTGACGAGGACTACACTTGTATTTGTACGGAGGGCTGGCATGACTTTGGTATACCCACGGGATTGATACTCACGGGATAGGGGGCCGTGTACATTGCTGTGTTGCACGCGGAGTAGAGAATCTATATCAGCTTATCTCCATTGCATATATGGATGTTTTGTGTGCTGGTGATGATGCTTTGATGTGATCTGAACCGTCTGGTAACTTGTACTGCGTTCGGGATTCTGCTGGTAAGATAAATGACATGTCATAGGATACATGACGTGAGTAATAACTGGTTGTAGGTGATTCACACGAATGAGTGTTAGAATTGAATCTCGAGATATACAAATATTCATTTCGCATTGCTATACGTTTCAAAATCAAAAGGCCGTCCCTATGGTATCCAACATGAACGTTTCAATCTTGTATGTATCCTCAACAATTGAAAGTGTAAGACAAAATGCCGCCCGCTAAATGCTCGCTGATACATGGTAAAGGGTATTCTCAAAGTCAAATCGATGCAACGCATGTATGAAATGAGATCTAAGTTCGGCCGTAAAATGTACATCGTACATGGGCCGTTCAAGCACTATTGTGCAATATTTTTCGTCGGTTCGTCCTCATATGACAGCGTCCCCGAGGTAGCTAAAGTCGTCCATGAGTGTGGTCAGCTGGCTCGTCGTGCTGTCACGCTGAACATTGGTGTGCTTCGGTCGAAGCGTGACCTCGCTCTGGACCGTATCCTTGCTCTTCGTCTCGCTCTCGGGTAGACTGTACCCCTGGAAGCCTAGACCGAAGCAGGCTGCCTGCCGTCTCGGCATCGCTTCCGTGTGCTGGATATCCAAGTTGAAAAGGTCGGAGCTAAATGATATTGCGGAAAGACGGAGGGTGTTGAGATCAAGTTGTGGAGGGGTGGAAATACGATTGTCGGTGATGTCGTCTTCTTCGTCAACTTCGACAATTGTTGTGGTTTGTTGAGCCTTTTGAAAGGCGTACTCGGCGTAAGAGTAGCGGATAGATTGGTGCAAAGGCGATCCTGCTTCGCTGGACGCGCTCGTTGCAGAGCTGAAGGTCGGTGATGTGACGCCCTCATCGTCCGAAGTCGCATAGCTATCGAAGCTGCTCCACGTTGAGAAGTGACTACGCTGTTTCTCTGACATCTGCACAATCGGCGATTCCTCGTCTTCATATGCTTGCAGAATGTCGTCAGTTACTGCATCCTCTTCCTCTGCCTCTTCAATGGATGGTGTCTCTGCTGGTGCAGATGTGTGGCAGGCAAACAGAGGGGCAGGTGTCAGGTATCGAGGAAGATCAGGCAGATCCTTCTGGAGAGGCACCTCTCGTAGAGCAGGGCTACAGCCTCCGTAGCTAGATGAAGGACGCTCATCCGCAGCTGCCGGTGCTAGAGAGGGTATTGGGCGCCGAAGCACTGGTGCAGGTTTGAAGAACTGAACTTCTCTTGCTTGCTGGATGCTATCATCAAACTCTTGCTGAAGCCTCGGTGATGATACCCAAGGATCATTTGCGTAGAGGCTACGCTTAGTTTGTTGTGTATCTGCTGAGTTGGCTCGATGACGACCAGGCTCGACATCAAACTCGTCGGTAACAACAGTTGTTGGTATGTAGGATCGACGGCGTTGCAAATATGTCTCGTCCGCAGGTAACTCGGCGATGAAAGGCTGAGTATCCGTCAAAGGGTCGACGGGGTGTGATGCTAGCGGCGAAAAGCCTTTGGTGATGATCGGGATTGAGACGGGTGGGGTGGTCGTTCGAGGTCGAGAGAAATTCCTAGGTGTACGTGGTGGTGTCGGCTGGTATGTAGGCAACACGCCATCAGCGGTTGTACTGATCAGTACGGGTGCGGAGATCTGCATTTCTCTGACATCGGATGCACTTCGTGACCTTGAGCGAGCTCGTTTAGAAGCGAACTTCTCCTTTAGATCCTTGAAGTCGGTAAAGAGCGGTGTCGATGGGAGCAGTGGTGACGCAGATGCACTTCGAGCGTGTCGTGACACATTTGGTGAAAGGAATTGGTCCGCTGGAGGATATGTGGCGGACTTGGGAGCCCATGGCGAAGGCAAAGGCAAAGCGTAAGCTTCACGATTCGAGCTTCGAGGTCGAGGAGATGGTAAAGCCTTGCCCGGAGGAACCGGTGTCAGATATCTGTCTTTGGGATTACGTGTGAAGGCCGTGGAGTCATCGGACACACTGTGACTAGGCCCTTCTATCGGTATCTCCAGTATGTTCACGTTTTGGCCGGGCAGTAAGGGGCATACTGTTGTCGAAGGTTGCGAGGGGTTGTGACATTCCTTGTCTCCATCAACTTCATACTGTTGCAAGTCAGCGTGATCTAAAGAGACAACGCAATCCACCTACATAGTACCAGTATGTGCCACCCATTCTCAACGGGCCGTCTCGCTTCGGTGATAGCATGCTGAGATCGCCGTCACAAAAGATGTCGGAGAAAGTGAAGCAACCTTTCCAGATGCTGCGCCCACCTCGCGTATCAAGATGGAGACTGTAGCGCTTGGAGAAGTTGTCCCAAGATCCAAGCAACACTACACTACGCAGTGCAGCCGGACATTGACTAGAGGAGGTTATAAGTTGCAGATGTCTGGCGGCGGCACAGAGGGGTACACATACAAAAGAAACGTATGCAGAGTGGTGTTGTTCATGGTCCTAAGCGCGGCGCAGCTAAGCCGCTCTGAGTAAGAAGGATGAAATATGAAGCGTGTAGGCGTCTAAATGCTGGTATGCTGCATGCACAATGTATCAAAAATAGTATGCCATGGGAAAGGGTATGTTGGACTGCAGTAGCCGCCTCGGCTGTTTGGTTAGATCGGAGAATAGTTTTGCAGTCAAAACGTAGACGCTTGCTGATTGGGAGGTGTTCCGTTGTGCTTGGTGCAAGATGAAACTGATCCTCATGCGCTGATGTGTGCTTGCGGCGAGGCTGACCAGGGCATGCAGGCTTGAGGGCTCAGGAAGGACCGGTGAGTTGATCAGTCCAACAAGGGTAAGGACAGATATGCAGGCAGACAGACAAGACCGTGGATGTTTGCTGTCGAAATGGTGGTTGCGATTTACTTGCTCCGTATTGGTCGGTTTAGCGCCAGTTGGTGATGTGGAAGAGTTGTGATGAGGATTCAGCCTGAGCGCTTAATGAAGTCGTCCGAATCGCTGGATATATGTCCTACTCGAAACACAGGGTCTAATGGGGTCCAAAAAGCCTTGTGTGCTGTTGTCCAGAAATCGGGGTGAGAAAAGGTACAAAGGCTGCGGTCGGGGCTGAGATGTAGCTGTCAAGTAGGAGACTAGGCATGGCAGGAACCTAGTGGACGGCAACCATTGCGCCTTCAATTTTAGCGAGGAAAGAACAAACTTGCAATTGCCAGGTTTGGATAGGACCACTGATGAGACACGCCAGGGTGCATGCCCATAACCAAGCTTCCGTCGCAATAACCTATCGGTGGCGGCGAAGGTCGGCCGATAGTAAACCAGTTTGACATCCTCATTTCCAGGACTGTCGGATGCGTTACCATGACTTAAGGAACACCTCCAACCACAAATCTTGAACTCTAAGGGGGAGTGAACTGTGTTCCTGCATCTGCCCTCGCTGCCAGTCACTCGTCAAGATCACCAAGGTGCTGATCATTCATCGTCCCGGAAGCATCTCGCAGGATCAGATCGGCAGGGTGGCTTGAGCAGCCAGGAGCTGAGCAGATCTCATTTCGCGACATCTTCTGCCGTCGTTGGCCAGCAACGTGCCAGACTCGACTCAAGTTGGCGCGCGTTACCAGTAGCGCTTACCCGAAAGTGGCACCGTTCAGGAGTGGGATCCACTCAAGTCAAGCAAGCCATCCACGAGGGGCCTAGCATCCCGCCGACCATGCATTGATGAAATCCACCTAAAGTCTCTCGCTACGCTACCTTTGTTCGTGCCCGCCCAAGAACTTGCATCTTCGAGAGACGAAGAAAGTGTGTCCTCCCTCGTACAAAGACGCAGCATTTGCGGAAGTACACGCGAATAATGTTAATACAAGTGCTGGTGCGGCCTGCGTAGCTGAAACCTTCGGCTCTACTGCGCTTCAGGCATATTAAGGCCTACATAGCGCCAAGTTCAGCAGCCTCGAAGCGCTGAAGGCGGCACGGCTGAGATCTAGTGCCTTATCAACCGCTGTCAGCCTGTGCCAAACTCTGATCGGACAGAGCGCTTTGCGAGACAACACTGCCATGTTTTGCGATTTCTTGTATCTTGGAACGAGCGTCTGTTATGCGTCGATGACGATGACGCTTTGATCGAGATAATGTCGGTTTCGAGCATCCGCCTGGTGGGGTTTCCAACCTTGTTTGATCTCCAGCAGGGTATTGGCATGTTCTCGGATGCCGGCTCGGAGGTCACGGAAAGTTTATTCTTTGTTTGCGACACTCTCTGAAGGCGGGACAAAGTCTACCTCAATTAAACGGTCAATATGTTCTGCGAAGTTACTACGGGTAACACCCGCCCCCGCTTGAACGAGCATGGCCGCCATCTCCTGTCAGCATGCAGAGTGTCGGTGGGAAGCAAACAGGTGACACCACAGAGTCGATCACAAGGCTGTCTGATGACATGCGTACACCGATATAAAGAAGTGGGGGTTGCACAGCATCGTCGAAGTGGTTGCCAGCGCACATACTCCATTAATCCATGTGTTTAACATAGTAAGTCTGCCTTGCTCACTGAAAGCTCGTTGCTAGGATGCCTGGTTTCCGGCCCTCCAAGTCAAGGATCATCTGCCCAAACAAACCATTTGCCCAGGAGAACCACTGCCTCGTCCAGTCACTCTGGTTGAAAGAGTTGATGCTCTCGTGTATCAAGCCTAGCTTGTCAGTACTACTGACAATCTGCCTCAATTCGTTGGTGATCTCATCATCGTTGTCACTCGTCAAGATGCGGACAATAGAAGCCATCGGCCATGCCATTCCCGGACCTTGATGCGGTCCGCCGATAGCGTTGATTACAGGTCCACGCATGTAGTACGGGTTAGTGGCGCTCAGGATGAGCTTCCGTGTGTTTGTGTAGGTTTGTTGGTCAACGCCATATCCAAGAAATGGTGCAGAGAGCAGGGAAGGGATGTTTGCATCGTCCATAATGGCTGCAGAACCAAAGCCGTCGACCTCGAAAGCATACACCTTGCCATACGTGGGATGATTGGCCGTTCCATGGGTCTCAATGGCATCATGAAGTGAATTCGACAGGTCGGACATTTGTTGAGTAAGTGATGCAGAATTGCCCTTGTTCAGCTTGCCCATGATTTCGGATGTAGAGGCTAGAAAAGCACTGAACATCATGTTTGCTGGGATATACAACTGAAAGATTGTTGAATCATCGCTGGGTCGAAAGCCGCTCCGGATAAGGCCAGTGCCGTTAGCAACGGGGTTGCCAATGCCGTCATTTGCGAACGTCTCAGTTGCACGTGTAGTCAGACGAGTGAAGGTATATGGACTTTGCAGAACCTCTCCCTCTGGACCGTATGTAGGCAACATCATATCGTGCGCCACTTTAAGAACTGCCTCGACAGCCGAGATCCACTGGAATTTGCCAAAGAACTCATAGTCGCCCGTAGCTTTGTAGTAGTCTGTAGATATTTGCAGGAATGCCCCCAATGAGTCAAGCTCGTACTTGCATTCAAAAACGGATTGGTTGGAGTAGGCAGGGAAAACAGTGTCCTCACTCGCGGCGTCGTTTAGTGCTACCCCGATCCCGCTCTCTACAGGTGGCTGGAAGGAATTGCAGTATGGCGATGTGAGAAGGTAGCGAGCCTGCAGATTGATGACGCCTCGGTAAAGACTTGCAATTGAGTTCGGGTCGCTGCTGGCGTTAAGGAGCGGCAGGTAACTTTGCATCTGATTTGAGGAATCACGGAGCCACATCGCGTTGATGTCACCCGTTATGATGAACGTGAGCTCTTCCTCAGCATTGTCTGCCGCGACTCCCTTCCACCGGATCGCCGTGTCGAGGGTGTTAGGGTAGGCATTCTGGAACAGTCGATATAGATCCGGGTCCTTGATAACAGTCTCAAGACGTGTGATAGTGTCTTCTAGTCCTTGACTCTTGAATGTTCGGCATTCTTCTGAAGGACGTTGATAGGCAAGCTGATATTTGCCGGAGCTCAAAGGCTCGTGAGTCTCCTTTGCGTAATCAATGTATTCTGGACACTGTGCTAATACCAGGGCTGGCAAGAGGCACGTAGCCTTGAGCACATCGAATTGACGCATTGTAAAGAAAGAGACAAGGGACGTGAGTTGTGAACAAAGCGTTCGTACGATGATCAAAAGACGATCTTCAAGCCCGCATATGTATATCCCATGAAATGGCACGAGATACCCTAAGCACACGGGTTCAACGTCGATCCACATCTCACGTTGCTCTACCCCGCTGTTTAGTTCATCAAGACGCAGCTCGGCCGGATGTAACGTAACAACTGATGAAGTTATTCGGCAGTCATAATACCGGCAGCCGACGTCACTATGCTTGTTAGCCTGCTAAGGTCGTCAGCAGACCCTAGGCCGGACATTGAAGAGCCTTCAGATGAAGAAGGTACTAAGCTCCACGGTAGCCTGCTATAGGCTGTGTATCTGGGCCCCATGTGAACCAGGGCAGATCGCCTGTCAAATGACCGAAGACCGGAGGGTGTGGAGCGCAACATGGAGTAAACATCAAGCTTCGGTGGGATTGCGGGGTGGCTGCAGACCATTTTTGATTCTGGGCTCTACCAATCTGACAACGCCAAGTATTGGCGAGAACACCATCTCCTCACACCTATTCGTTTAACAAGTTGGGTTGAGTGAGCTTTAGTGAATGAGGTTGCTTGTGCATTACGCTGGTGCAATGCTGTGATTGTGTGGAACATCAGGAACAATGGCTGGCGTGGAGCCAACCGAACAAAGGGAGCCGCGCCGCTCGGATCGACTCGTCTCTCACCTGATAGGCGGATTGGGAATCAACACCACACAGGGGCATCGTGATGTCATTCCACTACTCGAATGCATGAAGCATCTTTGGTTGATGGATACCTAATAGATCTTAACACACGACAAAATCTGCAGTTGCTCCTATGCTCTCACTACTACTGTTGCGTCCGTGACCTGAATACCTATCGTATTGTTTTCGACTTCACCTCGGCGCCGTGTTGAAGGTGGCAGCAGACCGAGACTGCTTGTAGCTACGGTAGGGTCGGCAAGCACGATGTCCGCACATGCCTGCCATCAGAGGAAGCACCTGCACTGTCCATACTAGGTAGCAATAGTTGCTTTGTTCCTGAACAATAATTCACCAACAGCACAATGTCACTCACTTTCACTGATCATCTTTATCGGCGTACTATTCATCATGTCGATACATTACTTGTCAACACTGTTCAGACAACTCTCGCTCCATCAAATTCATAAATTATCTCCAAATCCGGACAAAGAAATTTCTCCCTGCATCGAGAACGAACTGGAAGCTCCACCCACAACTAACGGAGATTTGGAACAAACAAAACTTTGGTGAAACCTCAAAAATCATACTCCAAAGCACAATGGCCGGTCGCGGCGAATACCAGAAGCAGCTGGTCGCCCTTGTGGCCGCAGCCAAGGCAGATAACTTAAAGTTCGAAGATATCCTGCCCCACGATATGCGCGAAAATGTCGAGGAGCTGGTCGAACTGAAAACAGCTCGAGAATATATCAAGGAGCTTGAAGGCCGCGAGAAGGAGCTGCAGGTAGCCAAGGAGACCCTAGCAAAGGACCTGGACGAGAAGCAGACGGAAATCGACAATCTGCCTGCGGAGTACCAAGCTATGAAGGTCGACTTGCAACAAGCTCAACGCCAGATTGCCCTCTACAAAGACACGACAGAAGACCTTCAGAAGCGTATAGAGCGCTACCGACGTCAGCTTAATGATACCGTGGACAAGCGGCAGGCCGATGCCTCTGCTGCTGAGAAGATTGAGGACTTGCAGTCTCAAATTAAGGATCACCAAGCTGTCATTAGCAAGCTCATGGATGATAATCATGAGTCTGCAGTAATGTTTGAACAACTTCGCGAGTCGGATACAAAGGCCCTTGAGCGCAAGGACAAGCAGTTGGCGAAGACAGAAGAGAAGCTGGCTGAGAAGGACGAGGTACTCACTAACCTCCGCCAGCTACTCCAGGAGGCGGAGAATGTCGCGTTTGCGTGGGTCGACTCCAAACCTGTGATATCCGATGACACCAAAGATAAGAAAACAATTGTTGATGACTTGGAAGACGACCCTCTTGCACTGCAGCAGGAAAACGTGGATCTGTTGCAGCAGAACCTTGCTTTGGATGAGCACAACCGCGCGTTGGAGGATCAAAATACTGCCCTGAACTCGCAACTGCAGCAGTTGACCACGTCACGCGAGCACACTTCATTCCAGGATCGGAAAGCTCAGCTTTTTGCTGCTGCTGTCTCCGAGACCAAGACGCTGAATCGCTTCTTCAAGGCCGCTTTCCAGGTTCTGGACGCCTTCTGCAAAGCCTTCCACGGAACCTCAGAGGATGGTGTTCCGTTCTCACACATCGTCACTCGGCTAGACGCAGCACAGGAGGCTCTTGTCGGCTACTTCAGTATCAAGATGGTGGTGCGAGCGATCGCTGATGAATCGAGCAATGATAATATGGAGCAGATCGCACTGTGCAAGGAACTGGACTCTTTAGCGGCGTCCGCAGCAGACTCTATGAGCAGCCTTGAGATCCTCCATACCGGCTTTTGGAATTTCCTCCACCAGCTCTCTGATGACCCAAAGCTGTTGTCAAATCTGAACGGTGCGTTGTGTGATGCCGATCGAGTGCATATTATTGACATTGGCAGCCGCGGTGAACTCGGCTATTAAGGAGGCTATCGACAGGAGAGGTCGACGAGATTGTACCGAGTCTTATTTCAAGCCATCACTCTTTGGGGCTGATTAGTATGTAAGGAACAGTCGTTTCGGAGATGCCAAATGAAAAGAGAGGTGTGGTTGACTTTTACCACACATTGTTCGTATAGAAGTTCGCCCATAGATCTCATTCCTGCTTGAACTACTTGGAGTGCACTATTAGCACCCTGCGCAAGATAGGAAGACGTAGCTGCTCATCGCTACTACCTGCAAGCAGACCAGATACCTCAACATCCACGATACCTCCTGTTCAGAACAGTGTTCCAATGTATCACTTAATATAGCTTACTTCGAAACTTGTTGCAACTAAAGCAGCCAAATATTGACTGCAAGGCTTTACTACGTCTGATATTGTGACCTGCTATGGAAGTATTGACGGTGCATAGAGTATTTTCAAGATAATAATACTATATTCGGATTCATCAAGATTTACAAACAAACTTCAGCTTTCGTTTTAGATACGTGACGAACACGTGAGACCGCGTGGAAGAACTCATCTGCCTCGTCAATTTCTCCTCACATTAATCTTCCAACGCGCCTGAATTGATCTTGGACGGGAAGGAAGAACATATCATTACCAAGAGCGCTTGTGGTCCATCACGCATGGTACATCAAGGCACGACGCGTGGAAGCATGAAGATATCTGAGCATAGCACTCGGACATGGCAAGTCGTTGTGAACTTAGCACCTACTGTTAGAGGATCAAACGCAGCTGGAGAAGGCTATACTCCTTATGTGGTCACACGCAGGAAGATATTACACGTACGAAATGTTAGAGGGAGGGAATTGTTAGCCAGACCTACAACCTGTCGATCTCTTGCGGTCCTTTCATCGTGATATGGTCTGTAGATTCTCGGACCGATGGAAAATCCTACGTGGAATGCCATGTGACGGATCAGGAGGCACAGGTTTCAACTTCAAGCGTTGGTAAACTCGAGGGGGGATTCACAACAAGGCAGTGCTATGTTGTCTGCTGAGATCGCAGGACGGTCGAGCGTTTGAGTGGTGTGAAGACGGACCATCACGTGAAGATGATAGAACGACTGGTGATGGTCGTCGCCAAGAGCTTCAGACCGCACCAAACGCGGTACCTCAAACCAGAGCTGCCTGAGACACCTCCAATTGCACCCCCACTTGTCGAGTCGCGACCTTGCAGCTGCGCACCTGAAGTTCCCTCGGGTCTTGCGCGCACATTTGCGCCGGCCCTCCTACGTGCAATAGCTACACCGTGCATCTACGTGCTCGCCCGCTGACCTCACCGCTGGCCGCACCTTCCCCATACCTACCTGGCCCACCCCACATTCGCGCCCACCGCACCCACCACCATGTCGGGCGCAGTCGCGACAGCCCGGCCTACGCAGGCCCTCCGCGTGCGCCGCGAGTCCCAGCGGCCTGGTGTTGCGCGCGTCGTCACCAAGACCAACAACATGGAGGACGACACGGCAAAGGCAGAGCCCAAGCTCTACGGTAGGCCGCACTCAGCACCACCGCTATGCGCGCGCTCGCAGCTAACCCTACGCGCAGTATACACGCAAGACGACATCCTTAATAGGCACCGCGGCAAGCTGCCCTCGATGCGCGTCCACCTCTACCCAAGCCACTTTCGCATCAACGACTCGCAGGAGACGCTGACCTACGCCTCGCCCATGAGAGAGATCCTCACCGCCCTGCGCGACAAGACGCTCCCACACAACATGCTCGAGGAGCTCTACGCCAACGGCACGCCTTTCTACGACGGCTGCCTGATCGTCGAAGTCCACAACTACCGCAACAACACTGCCAAACCCAAGGACAGTGCAAACGGCGCAGCCGATGGCAGCAAGACGGCCTTTTCCATTCACAACAACAACAACTTCATCACCCCGTCGCCGTACGGTGCCCATCCGAACAGCAAGCCTGATCCCAAGACCAACGGGGTCGCAGCACAGACCAAGGAGGCCGGCGAGAAGGAAGAGAAGGAGAACATGCCCGCACCTGGCACAAATGTTGCATCGCAGAAGCAGCCTGCAAGTGGGCCAAAAGTCACCACCGTGGTCTTGTTCCCCTCTACCCAGGCTCAGTTGTGCGACATGTCGATACTCGCTACTACGCCAGCCACGGATGCCGCTGCCCTTAAGAGGATGCAGGCTGCTGGGCGTGGCGCAGGCATGCCACCCACTCCACTGACTGCCGTGCCCCCCACACCTACCTTCTCCGCTGGACCCAGCCCAAAACGTCAGAAAATGATCATCGACGACAGCAACGTGCACGAGTTCGAAGCCGAGTTGCTCAACGCGACATGCCCCAAGCTGTATCTAGAACCCACCAAGAGCTTCGCTGAGTCGGTTGCTCTGATCGAAGCCATGACCCATCCCAACAACAAGAACCCGTCTCCAGAACGCAAGACCCGCAAGAGGACCACTGCCGAGCTCGCGGCCGATGAGGCTGATGCACAGAACCTTCAAAGCTTCATGCTCGCAGGTGACGAGCAGCAGGCGACCCTCAATACCACCACTACTGGTGGCGATGAGGGTGCTGTGCGTGCCAATGCCAACACCATGTCTTTTTCTCGTTTCAAGACTCTCGCAAGCATCAAGGCCAACCACGAGGAGGCGGATCGCCGCAAGAAGGAGGAAGATGCCCGTCAAGCTCAAGCCAAGAGGCAAGCACAAATGGAGTCAGAAGCACAGAAGCGAAGAGACATGGAGGCCAACCGACAACAAGCCGAGGTTCAGGAGCAGCGACAACAGCTACTGGCACGTCAACAAGCAGCACAGCAGCAGCAGATGATGCAGCAAAACCAAATGCAGAACGAAGCTCTTCGAGCCGCACAGGCTGCCCAAATGTCGAGCGCAGCCGCCGCTCAGATATCGCAAACGCCGCAATCTGCCACCCAAAACCAGTTTTCGCCCAGTGTGCGTCAGAATACACCCATGGCGGCCGCGGCCGCTTCTCCACGGGTTGGCGGTCAAGCAAGCCACCCCATGGGTGGTACCCCTATGGTCGCAACAGCATCCAATCATGCCATCGCCAGCCCTGCTCGACCTCCTTCCTCAATCTCGCATCACCCGATGGCACGCACTGCTAGTCAGCAGCAGGGTTCGATGAGCCGTACGAACACACCTCAGATGATGCAAGGCACGCCAGTCATGAACTCTGCTATGCCCAACCGTAATATGACGCCTACACCACGCATGAACCAGGGGAGTCCTTCTCTGCAGGTCCAAGGCGCAACGCCGATCATGATGCAGACACCACAATCTCAGAATATGACCCCCGATCAGATGCAGGCGCTGCAAGCCCAACAGAACCAGCAGAGGATGCAGCAGATTCGACTACAACAATTGCAGAACCAGCAGATGAACGGCCTGTCTCCTGGTGGCCAGAACCTGCAACAGATGGCAATGCAAAAGGCGATGCTGCACATTCAGACCCAAGGTGTCCCCAACGGCCAAAATGCCCAATTGTACCAACAGCGACTTGCTCAAGGCTACTTCCAGCAGCTGAAAACTCAAGCAGCACAACAGCAACAGAACACACAACATGCCATGAATCAGATGTCACCGCAGGGGCCCCAGAACGCGATGCCCAACCAGCAAGCTCCTAACAACAACATGGCTAACATGAGTGTGGCACAGCTGCGGAACCACTACCAGCAGCGCAAGCAGCACTTGCTGGCGACGTTCGGCCAACAGGTACCGCAACAACATGTTCAACAGATGCATCAGCTGGAGCAACTCATTCGCAACAAAGAACAAGCTCAACTTCAGGCACAGCAACCAATGGGTCAAAATCAGATGCCCATGAATCAAGGCCTGCAAGGCCAGATCCCAGCTGGTCAGAATCCCATGCAAATGCAGCAGTACCAGCAGGCTTTGCTCCAGCAGCGTGCACAGCAACAGCGCAACGACCAGATCATGCGCATGCGTCAACAAGCCATGCAGCAAGGTGCTCAGATGCCACAGGGTATGATGAACAACATGCAAGGCATGAATATGGGCAATATGGGCCAGATGAACATGGGGAATATGCAGGGCATGAACATGCAGAACATGCAGAATCTGCAGAACATGCAGGGTATGCAAGGCATGCAGGGCATGAATACGGGCCAGATGACCCAGCAGCAAGCCCAGCAGATGATGATGATGCGCCAAGCGCAACAACAACAGCAGCAGCGCATGCAGCAACAGGGAGGAGGCGACATGAACTGGAGTGGTGTGTAGGCAATGCCAGGACCACCGAAGCCATGGCCTGAGGCGCAGCAGCACTTCCGGCATGGGTTCAAATTGTCACCCGACTCACTCGACTTACCCTCGAGAGCGATCACCGCGACGACTTTGCCTACTCCACCTCTTGAGTCGCCGCCTACACAAAGTTTCAGGGAAAGGCTACCAGCTGTTGTAATTTCGGACTTGCGAAAAAGCATCATGCAGTGTTTTGGATTCGGTTATTCTACCCGGTACCCATGAAAAGTTGCGCTGACTGACCGCCTCGGTAACCCGATTGCGGTCCATTTCCAAAAACTGGACAAGGTGCAGCGGGAAGCCGGTGCTTGGTAAAACTGTCTTAGTTTTGTTTCATCTTTCTGATTGTTTTGATTAGGCGTTTGTTTGGGTATGGAGGGGTGTTCTGGGTTGGAAAAAAGTCTCCTCAAGATACCCCGTTGATCGAGAGATCGATACAGGCTGCATACTCGGTGTTTGGGCTGGGATTTGACATGTTGAATGTGCTTAAGGAGGTGTATTCTTCACATCGGTTATCGAATACGAATGTCGCTACTACGTCTGCTCTTGTTGAACTATATGTGTACCGCACCAACGTGTTCCTGGCCTCTTCTCGCTCTCTATGATGCAGTCACGCACGCAGCTGCTCCAGACTCGCTAAAATCGTAAGATATGACGAGGTCAATTGCTGTCTTCGAGATCCTCTTTCACTGATCGAGCGATGTCCTGCATCACAGTCTTCGGGTCTCGAGTATCGTAGACCTTTTCAGCGTCAACCTTCCGCATTGCTATGGTTACTTGCTTAGGTTCTGATTTGGCATGCCCCGAGTAACATATGCCATGCTCGCAGAAACCAGGTAGCGGCAATTGCTTGCGTGACGGGTCAAGGTCGGAGTGTATGCAACATGGCTGGGTGTGCATTTTAGGGTCACTCATCATAGAAGATGCGCTGTCGCGGCTACAGGCGCTTGCAAGTGGGCCTTATATATGCCTTTGCTGTGAGAAGTGAAAGACAGCGTAACCATTGAAGCGCGGTCGTTCTCTGCGAACGCTTCACCTCGGACTCGCGTGATATCCTGCCAGTGAGATATAAAACGCTGTACACAGCCTTCCTTTCCACTTCTTTCCACTCAGTATCTACACCACTACTCACAAAATCACCGCTCTCGAACACTTCGCATTTTTTCGCATTTATCTGCAGCAATCACACAACATGGGCTGGCGCTGCTGCCACTGCGAATACCTAAACCGCGGGCCAAGCGACGAGAAGGCACCGTGTCAGAGTCACGCCAGGAATCCGGGGTGCACGCATGGAGCGTGCTGGCAGTGTCATCTGTTTATTGCGAACCCACCAGCAGCGCATGCTGAGTTAAAGTACATCAAGCAGTGTAAGAAGGAGGAGAGGAAGGAGAAGGGAGGGGTTAGGTGTGTTGTGATGTAGGAAGGCGTGGAGCATCAAGAAAGTCGAGGAACCGGAGCCATTGAACACCAACGCACAAATGTTTTCTCGCGAATGTTATTTGCACATGGTATGTGTTCCTAAGGTGAAGTTGATGTTCACACCGAGGTGGCGACTTCCTGTTTGGGCGCTAGCGCCTTCGCTTGCAGGTGGTCTGCGCCAAGGCGACTCCGCACCAGGTCAATTTCGACTTGTGTCTCTGCTCTGACGACGACCAGACCATCACTCTCACATCCGACAAAATGGCACCCTCAGCAACCGGAGGCAAGAAGCAGAAGAAGAAGTGGTCCAAGGGCAAGGGTACGTGACGCCGCACTCAGCACCGCACCCCTCAAAATTCGACTCCGGCTTCAGGAAGCGCACACTCGACCACCCGCCTCTGTGCACACGGCGCATTGCGAGGACACATAGAGGATTGGGCTAACAGCCGCACAGTCAAGGACAAGGCCCAGCACGCTGTCGTCCTCGACAAGAACGTCACCGACAAGCTCAACAAGGATGTCCAGTCGTACCGCCTGATCACCGTTGCCACCCTCGTCGATCGTCTCAAGATCAACGGCTCGCTCGCACGGAAAGCCCTCAACGACCTCGAGGCCAACGGTCAGATCAAGAAGGTTGTCGGTCACTCGAAGCTGTCCGTCTACAGTACGTCCCACACCCATCCGAGACTCGGATCCCCCTCGTAAAAGAGCACAATGGACAACTGCTAACGCGACACAGCCCGTGCTGTCGGTGATGCCGAGTAAATCTGCCACCCAGTGAAATGAAGTAGACGCGGACCTCGGTGCTCTTTTCAGCTTTTCAACGACATTCCTCTTTCCCAGTTTCCAATCGGCGTCATCACGAACGGGTCTTCACGGACAATAGGGCATGAAAGGAGGACAGGCGATCGGTACAGCACCGCGCCTGTAGGCCGTGTCGGTTATGTATTGAATGAAAAAGATATCCGAACTCAACCATCTCTTTGGATCTGGATGTGATGTGCACGTCGAGTGCTTGACAATTGTGACGTGGCAGACAACAGTTTTTGAAGAGACATGACCCACAAGGCGCTCTGAAACGTCTGTTGGATGTTGGACATTTATCGAACGTTCGGATATCGATCTGGATGACGCCCACCAGTCTAACAGTCGCCCTATCCGCGTCATAATGGCTCTCGATTGCACCCCGCTAATGTACGAATGCTCAATAGGGTGGCTGAGGTTCAGAGATGACAGACAAGCGTATCAACATTCCCGCTGTATACGTGCGTCATCTATACATGCGTACCAACATTCACTCCATGCCCAACACCTGAATACTCCACATGTGCCGCAAATGAATAATATACAACCAAATCGCTCCAGCAACACATGCAACATCCCTACTCATACTTCCTAACCGGCCTCGACTTCTCCGCCTGCTCGCACAGCGGCTTCTCAGGGAGATACTTCTCCCATCCCGTCGGGCGATCCACAACCCCCGCCTTGAAATACGGCTTCCCCTTATCCCCCCGAAACAGCGCATGCCAGTGCGCCAACCCCTCCGCCATCTTCTGCTGCGCCTGCCTCTTCTCCTGCGCAGCGCGGTTCTTCATCTCGCCCTTGCTCAGCGGCTTTCGCTGAGCCGCGCTCGCGATTACTTCCGGCGCGGCGTCGGGTTTCTCCTCGGGGTCGATCGGCATGAACATGCGCTCTACGCCGCGCAGGTCTGGTGTCGCGTCTTCGGCGAAGCAGCCCGTTAGGAAGGCGCGCGCGGCGTCGCGGCCTGCGAAGAAGTGGTATGAGCCGCCGGGCCCGTAGGTCTGGGGGGAGACGGAGACGTCGTAGATTGTGCCGTTGAGGGCGAGGTAGATTGGTTTCGAGGGGTCGGAGCCGTCGTATTGGAGGAGCTGGCTGTCGGTGAGGGAGATTTGCCCTTTCTGGGGGTTTGTTAGAGCAGCTCAGTGATATCGCATCGTGCTGTTTGGAAAGGGGGTGTAGTGAGGAGTGGGGTTACGTACGAAGAGGCCTTTCCATTCCCGTATGCGTGTCCATTTCGCGTTGTAGCCCCATGTCATGCTTGTTCCGCTCGTGCTCAAATATGACAGTCCTGCGCTGAGCAGCGCCAGGCCACCGAGTACACGCAGGACGTCTAGGACGGAGAAGCCGTTGGATGTTTTGGCTGCCTGGTCGTGCACCGCCGCCTTCAGCTCTTTCTTAGCCTCCGAGGTTGACGCAGGCGCACGTGGAATGGGAACTGTGTCGTCATGGCTTGCGGTCGAGGTGTCGGAGGTTGCGGTGGTAGTAGCCGGCTTGCGGTAGCGGGCTGGTGTCGACATTATGTCGGTAGACGGAAGATTGTAAAAAGGCTTCTAGGTTCTCGAACTGCGAAGTATCTGGTATAGCGCGAATTCGTGCTTGTAGAGCTGTTCAAGTCAGTACGGGACTATAGTGTGCGTGTCCAAACGCTGTTCGGAAACCTGCGGGTATCGTACCTGAACCAACTTGAACGACAAACCTCAAACAACAGTGTCAAGTAAATGAAAGTAGAAGTGGAGAGACCACGTCTTCAAACGCACAACAAGAGGGGTGGAAACCGGTCCGAGGTAGCGGAGATAAATTGCATCCAAGCTTGGAGCTGTGAGAGTCCACATTCGGCAGAAGAGCGGCAGTGACGCAGATCATCCGGAATCCGCCAGCTTTCATTGGCTTCACCCCTTCGCTAACTCAGCCACATCCACACTTACTGGAGGTTTTGGTCGAAGTTGTAAGTAGTGTAACTAGTTATTTGTATTTGCATTTATCTTCTCGACACGATTTGTCCTTCACGACTTGCTGTCGACGCTACCTGCGCGCTAGGACGCTCATTTCCTTTCAGTACAGCACATTCCTTCATCCTTACATTCAAACCATATATTTACATGATGCGAAAACTCCATTATGAAGCTGCGTCGTTGGTGGCTACAATCTCGACCTGAGCCTCTCGATCGCCCTTGGGAAAGACCTTTTTGAGCCCTGCCTGGAAAACGCCGACATTGTAGTCGATGATGGCTTTCTTCTCCGCGGGACTATCATCGCCCATGATGCAGACGAGTGCAAGGTACCTACACTTGTCAGTAATGCTCTGGTCAGGGCGTGAAGAAACCCACTTGTTTAATTCTCGTAGGTACAGATACCTGGCTCCTTTCCGTTCCATGGTGATAAGGCTCTCGGCATCTCCATTGCCTTTCTCAAGTAACTCATCTTCTGGTGTTTGATTCTCACGTTCGTAACCGTAGATTTCGGCTACATCGACTACGACATCGATATAATCTGAACATATCTCGTAGTTTCCTATGTCTGTGGGCGTTGTGTCGGTAGCCACGTAGATCTTGCTCATGATATCGAAGAGGTATGCCTTCTCGATGTTACATGCTGCACACAGGTTATTGAGTAACGCTTCGAGCGTCGGTAGTTGTGGTATCAGCTTTTGAATGACTTTACTGAAGCCTTCGAAGATGGAATGATCGTAGATGCTAGTCTGATAAAAGGATATGGGTGCTTGCTCGTAGCCGTTGTCGCTGAGCTCGTCCTGCACTCTCTGGATGATGTCGCGGAAAGTGTCTCCTCGGAAATCGTCTGATAAGCCATCGACTTTGTGTACGAAGACTTCGATATTGATGTTGGGATATGAGTGCTGTAAGTTGAGAATCGTGAGGTTGAGTCTAGCGATGGCATCGAGGTACTCGTCTTGCGCATCGATAACCCATATGAGTGCGCCGATCTCGTCGAAGATGTTGTCTGTGTCAAATGCAGGGTCGAAGTAGTCCAGATGGCCAGGTAGATCCCAAACCTGGAAGTCCATGAACGAGCTGATCGACGCGGTTAGTGGGTGCACAGCTACCCTTCAGACTTGTACTAACTGCATCGACTCCTTCTTAATCCTATAAGTCGTTTCGAGGAACAGCGTTTCGCTTGGAGGCAGCTTATGGAAGACTACATTGGCTATGGATGACTTGCCACTCCTAGTGAATCATGTCAGCCACAAATAATCGTCAGAGGCAGTTTCGCTCACCTCCTCTGGCCCATGAGTAGCAACCTAGGCTTCCCATCTCTCCCTTTGCTATTCGGGACACGGCCTGTGTGATATTGTTGACTGAAGTCGACCGGCGGCTGGTCGGCGCTTGGTAAGTCCTGTAGGAAACGCTCCATGGTCAACTGTGCCCCTGGCTTCAAACTCGACGCTTGCACGACAGATTGCACCGACGGTCTTCGCGCTCCATCTTCCTCGAAAATATGCTGCCCAAGTCCCTCTGCTGAGAACGCGGATACCTGCCGGCTAGGACGGCGACTCATGACGTGTAGTAGTACAGGGTATAAAGCTTAAATCAAAGACTGAAGAGAGGGGAAACGACTTGTGAAAAAAATGCTAGGCAGCAGAGCGCAAGTGAGGTTCGACCTTCTCTTTCCTCTTCACCAGCCTGGCATGTCGTGGTGTCGCGTGCAGGTGCCTTCCGAACTTTCGATGCCGGCCCGTAGATATGGAAAATGACGTGGGAGGGTAAACGGTCCAGCCACCAACACAGGGCTTGTGCAGGGAGAAGTCGCGGTGAAGGCAAGGAAATGACAGAGTGATGGAGCAATCAGCGCTCGCCGTGTGGTACTACAAGAGTAACACGTGTAGGCAGGCAACCTTTGTGACGGTACGAAGCCGGCTCTCAAGGCACGGCAACACCGCAGCGGTAGGGCTGAAGAAGGGCCTGCGAAGCGTGCGGCTGTGGATGAAAAAAGAATGTACGGCGCAGCGCAGTTGATACACGATGTGAGCAGAAGGAAATCTATCTCGACGATGACGCAACAGGGTAGGGCAGCAGAGGGAAAAGAATGTAGCGGGCGCTCACCTCCATAGTTGGGCTCCGGTGCAATAGCAATATGGCAATAGTAATAGCCCTTTTTTCCTTTCAGCGCACGGTCAGCGCAGCGGTGTATGATATGCGTTCCCTAGGCTTCTGGACGTTGTCCTCGATTCGAACGATGACAGAAAGCCGGTGGGAGCGTTAGGGCTGCAAGGATCTTCCTTTCTAATTTCCGCGCTGTGAGTGGCTGATTGGGCGACTGCAGCTGCTCTGTGATCAAGGAAGAGGCACGCGGCGCGGCGGGATCGAGGTGCTGGATCCGATAAGTGTGAGTTACGTCGTCCACACAGCTCTGCGGGCACGACATGTCTCTCCGGGCTGAAAGCCGCAATCTTGGTACGCTTGTGTCGCGTGCAAACGGCTTGCAAGGCCCCTTCGCTTAGGCGAGGATCTTCAGGAACAACCTGTACCTACAACGCCCTCACCATCATCGCACAGCAAGTTTTCATACACCGCACACCGGCTTCGCGTGGCTTCCTTTTTCCAGCCCGTTCCGAAGTCTATATCTCGGCCCGGACGGTTGTTCTAATCGGTCGCGACTGACTCGAAAGCTTACAGCTCCTTCATGCGCTAGTCAAAACTCACTCGGGCGCCTGTCCGCGGTCCGCAGCATTTCATCCGCCAAATCGTTGTTGTACCTCGTACACCCTCTCATGATTATGTGCGACGACAGCGTTCACATGTGCGATGTCGGTGTAAGAAGGGCCGACGACTTGAAGGCTTGGTCCTTCGGTAAAGTGTGCGAAGCTCCCAACTCCACGATAATGTCAAAGTACTGCCACAGATCATCAAAAGGTCCTCAACATGTCTCTATTGTCCCTTGAAACATGGCATATTTAAGATTCTTTGTTTTTTAACTTGTCCGAAAGGATCCGACCACGGTAAAGAGGCATTAACACTGGCTTCCCGCGAAGTAATTCCAGCACACCACCATTGTCAGCTTTGTAGTCTTGAACAACTCTGACGCTACCCTTACCTGTCACGCCACAATAAACCACTTCGTCAGTGTGTAATGCGCAGTCAGATTTCGTCCTTGAGAAGGATTCCGCGATGCAGCATGATTCGTTGGTGCACGATCCGTCGCAAGCACTAAGTCTTTTCTTTTTCTGTAAAACACGTTCGAGCTGCCAGCAAACCCCTGATCGATTGGTATGCTTGAGTTTCGGATGACCCTGGACCAGGGAGCATTCAATATAACGGTTTGCCTCACTATCACAGCTGGCTCTTGGTAATGGCATTCGCTATTTGACGTGCATATATCTCAGGTGAATCCCTGCCTTGAGCTGATGAAAGCTTGGGCTGAGGCTGTGTGATTCATTTCGAGGTGAGTTTTTAGTTATGTTTTATGCTGAGAAGACCTCAACGAAAGGACTTGGTAGTCTTGCTTATATGAATATTACGGAAGGCTAACGTGTACAGGGCAGGTCTGAAACACTTTCACATGTTATGTTTAACATCTACAAGGCTTCTCTAATGGAGACTCGCCGACGTGGCATTGTAATTTTAGGAGCTGAAACTGGCACACTCCGGGTGTATCCGGTATAATCACTCCAGATTCCAGAACACTCATTTTTGCTACGCTCCCTTGGCACCACACGTCCGCTATCACTCTGCCTGCGCCTCCTTTGCGGCTTCTTCTGCGGTGTTTATGACTGCATAGGCTAGAAGTTGGTACAAGACTCCTTCCTCGCTGCAAAGGAAGAACTGGTTGGTGAGTTCAACGTAAGCTGGAGCTCTTATTAATTTGTACGCTAGCAGAAACTGGGCATGTCGTTCCTGAGTCTCTTGCCACATCCTCTGGCGCAACTACCTATGCTTCTCTTCTTGCTGCTCTTTCTCTCGATACTGCTGTTCTCGCCTCTGCTATCCGAGCCATTTCAGGTCCGCATGAGTTACCAATCTATGTCCTGAATATTGCAACGCTGCCCATCTTACCATCCGACTCTCTGCTCTTACTTCGCGGCCTGCATCACCAATACCAGGACCGGGTTCAAGTACCTCGAACATCACTCTGCGACATGTAGTACACTTAATTCGCCCAGCGCTGCCAGACTTCACCCATTTCTTTAGTCACTTGGCTTCAAAGATATGGTGACATCCGTCTACTGCGACAGGCCTGTAGAAATCTCAAATCTCTGGTCGCAGACGGGGAAAGCAAGTTCTTGGAGCGTGTCGAGAAATATTTGCTCCGATATGGTTGGGGGCATATTGAGCTGAGCTATGGATGTGTGAAAGTGAAGATATTGAGGTCGGCACTTGTTTGTTATGGGTTGCCCATATGGCTTTGGACTGACAAGTGAAAGGTAACCGGAAATACGTATTTACTCATACCACCCTTTTTGCAGTGGTCAACTTCCTCTCACTTGTGGTAAGTTACTAATTCAATGCATCGCTATCGTCCGGGCATTGATTAGATTCCAAACCATGCCAAATCATCCGCCTCGTGCACCGGCACTGTATGGCCCACGCCCCGCGCTTCGTACCCTACCAACTTGCTTCCATCGCCATACACGATTTTTGTATAGCTCGCCTGTGGCGTGTTTGTTACGTTTCTCGCGAACACCACCCCTTGCATACCCGACCACTGTTTCAACTGCTCGCCAAAATTCGGGATCTTAACAAGCGTATCCGCAGTCCCATGCCACGTGGCCAACCTAGGATACTTCCCAGTGTACCCAGGATACATAGCCTTTGCGATTCTAACCCACTCGGCCTGGGTCTTGATGTTGAGTCCATTGGCGCATTTGGGGTCTGCAGAGATGGGAGATGCGCCAGGACTACCTGCCAAACAACCGGCAGCGACGCCAGAGTAGCACGTCGCTGCTGCGAATACGTCAGGGTAGGTGGCCATGAGCACGTTGGTCATCATGCAGCCTGAACTGGAACCTGTGACGAATACCTTCGCGGGGTCGGCGGAGTATTTGGAGATGGTGTAGTTGATCATGGATGCGAGGCCTTGGTTATCGCCGCCGGCGTTGCGAGATAGACCTTTGGCGGTGTTGACTTCCCAGCAGTTGGAGTCGCGCTTGGAGGAAGGGAAGATGGTGATGAAACCTTTCTGTTCGGAGAGGGTATTGTACGATGTTTGTGCGGCGTAGCCTTCGCCGCTACCGCCACAGCCATGCAGCTGAGATGGTGTTAGTTCGAATGGTGAAAGCTGACAGGTATCATACTGCGAGGATGATAGCAGGCTTTTGTGCGAGCTTTGCAGGCACGTTGATGTTCATCTGAAGATTCGTTGGGTTGGTACCGAAGTCTGTGACGCGAGTGAGGGCGCCATTGACGGTCGCCACTACGGTACTGATGCTGATGAAGAAAGCGCTAGGAAGATGCATCGCGAAGGTTGGCTCACTGGGCGTTGTCTTGCGAGTATGGTGACTGAGATGTACGGGATACTTATGCGTTTGATGAGCATCTTGATGGCATTCTGCACATGCTTCATGATCTGCCGTTTCCTGTTACCGTTGTCATTTCTCCCCGTCCCCGATATACAGAAGTGCAGTTTACAAAGTTACTACAGGCAAATCTCCAACCTAACCCAATCATAAGTTCGCTGCAATTAACACATTGCTGAATGCCAAGAGATGTTTCAGTAAACGGAAACTCATTTAGCCAATGCTGGAAGGTGGTCGCTGAATGCAGCCGAGGCTGTATACATATGAAGCAGGGATCGGATGTCATCCTGGTCTTCCCATGCAGCTTGTAGGTACTTCCCAACTGCCGAAGTCTCATTCTGAGATGCAACAGCAAAACATATCATGATTTCGTTGCACGAAACCTTGCCGTTCTTCCGTGCGATATTGGATCGAATGTCACCCCTGACGACTTTAACAGGTAATCAGGCTGTAGCTCAAAGCAATCGACGATTCATTGAGACGCGACCATACGAGGTTCAAAATAAGCCTTTCCGTTCCCGCAGCTTTATTTAAGCTGCATATTGGCGCTGGTTGATGATGAATAACGAGAACTGGCCGTTGCCGTGTTGCACTCATCTCTTCTTACCATCCTATTACCTGGAGTCACTCTCCTTTGTCAATGTCTGAATTCAAGAACTGGGGTATGACGCCCGCGAAGGAAATGATTTTTAAACCTTGCAACGCTACAACGAGGCAAGCAAAGTGCTGTAGTACTGGTCTCGTTCGTAAGTGGAATGGGAATCGGTATCGCGTCAGGCGCCTGGTCAGGTCAAAATGGAACTCAGTTGCGAGCGCAAGAGTTCTGTTTCCGCAAGTACCTAGGCAGTATGCGGTAGTGCGTTGCGTGGGCTTCGACGCAACCTGACTGTGCAGAGAAACATCTTGTAAAGATAGAACAAGACTCATAGCCATATTACATGTGCAAAGTCCGCATACATTCTTGCCACGACGTTGTGACAGTCAGACCTAGCACATGAAGTGGAGAGCCAGAGCTCGGAGCTAAGAGCGGAGGTTACCTGTGGTTCTAACTAGATCGAGATAGCTGGCTCCACCTACACCGCCGCGGTCCAGATCGTATGTCGCTCGCTCGAGCGGGTCTGTCGATATGGCAGGTCTGCGTTTGGTATATATACGGAACACTCCTCACCAGCGCATTTCTGTTGTTTGGTCTTACTGAAGGCGGCCGCTGGATCGGCGAAACACCAGTTTGGGACATCGTCAACGTCATTCACACATCGATTGACATTCGCGCTCCTCCCCCGCCCACGTAGAGCTGCTACCTAGCACCAGCAACACAGACCAAGATGGCGTCCTCGACGATCAACACGCTCACGATGCCGCCGCGCTTCAACATCGAGCTGGAGCGCACCGACGCCGACGTGCCATTCCGCGCCTCCCAGTCGCACATACACCACACATGGGCGCGCACCTTCCACGCTCGTCCGGAGCTGTATATCCGTCCGCAGTCGCTGCAGGAGATCCAGAAGGTCGTGACGCTCGCCCGCCGCATGCGCCGCCGTGTCGTTACTGTAGGATGCGGCCACTCACCTTCAGACCTCACATGTACCTCCGCATGGATGGTCAACCTCGACGACTTCAAGGAAGTCTTGAAGGTAGACAAGGAGCGCAATACCATGACGGTGCAGGCTGGTATCCGCATGCACAGCCTGAATGAGCAGGCAAGGGAACATGGACTCACCATGCCAAATCTGGGAAGCATCGACGTGCAGAGTCTCGCAGGCGCAATTGCTACTGCAACACACGGAAGCTCTATGCAACATGGACTGCTGTCTGATCGCGTGCGCAGCTTGCGTATAGTTCTTGCCAATGGCCAAGCGGTACGCTGCTCTGCCACACAGTCGCCAGATCTCTTCCGCGCAGCGCTCGTCTCACTTGGCGGCCTGGGCATAATTGCTGAGATTGAATTTGAGCTGGTACAACACACGGATATCGAGTGGACACAGACCATCCGCCCAATCGAAGACGTGCTCGCAGATTGGAACAACGGGCTCTGGACCTCTAACGAATTCGTACGTGTTTGGTGGCTTCCCTACATGAAGCGTGCAGTCGTCTGGCGCGCTTCGACTACCAAGAAAGAGCACGTTAAGCCCAAGTATAACTGGTACGGTGGAAGCGTAGGCTACCACACCTACCATATACTTCTCTGGATTAGCCAATATGTCCCACGCTTCCTTCCTTGGGTAGAATGGTTTGTCTTCGGCATGCAATACGGCTTCAAAGACGGCGCCGTCATCTCCGCAGTCGAAGAACAACGCACTGGCCTCCTCATGAACTGTCTGTACTCGCAATTTGTAAACGAATGGTCTATTCCCCTACACCACGGCCCCGAAGTCCTTACCCGCCTTACCAACTGGCTGCACGGCGACGAAGTTTCTTCTGGTATTCCATTCACCTCAAAAGGCCTTTACGTACATTCGCCCATCGAAGTCCGCATCGCAAACACTACCAAACGTGAATCTCCACGCCCATTCCTTGACACCACGTTCCCTGACACGCCCTCCCTGTACCTCAACGCCACTCTCTACCGCCCGTACAACCAAGACCCGCCCTGCCGTGAAAGGTATTACCAGGCCTTCGAGCACCTGATGAAGGAGTACAACGGCCGTCCCCACTGGGCGAAGAATTTCGAGTCTGTTGACCACACCTACCTTTCACAGGCGTACGGCGAGGACCTCAAGGAGTGGACACGCGTGCGCAACGAAGTCGACCCTGAGGGCATGTTTCTGGGTGCTTGGCACCGCCGCACGCTGCTACCAAGCCGCACCGAGATGCCCGTATTCCCACTCGAGGAGAAGGAGGTGGTGCGCCGCAACCGCCGAACAGGCGGCCAAGACTGGATCGGCGAGCAAGCGCGGTGGTGGGACGGCGGCGTCGACGTCTTCGAGAAGACAAACGTCGAATCTGAGGACCACAGCGAGAGCGGCGAATCCTTCGACTTGATGGCCGGCGCGGAAGCTGAAAGCTCCGTACTTCTCGAGAGTCTGAGAGACGAGATGACTGAACAGGAAGTTCACGAGCGCAGCTCCCATACCGAAACCACCACGTTGTTGGAGAGTATGAGCGAGTTCGTGCGCACTGAGGAGAGGGTGTCTGAGGAGGTGCAAGAGGTTGAGCATTTCATTAAGGAAGGAGATGATGGGAGTGGTAATTTCAATAAGATGTAGATACTTTTACCCGTAAAATGAAAGCGATCTTCACTCCGTCAGTTTTCTGTTCCGATCCAAATATAACGCGTGCCTGACGGTCCATCTGAGCGGTGAAGTTTCCGATTGTTGTAAGCTGAGTGCAGTATATCTCTCATTTGAAATGAGATAAGAGACGAATACGCCACATGTTGCTGCAAAGTCATACAACTCTCGCTGAGGCGTGGAGGTAGTCGCAAAGCAAAGCCTCGCAGGATAGGCGTACCCCGTATTCTGAGGAAGCTACATGGGAGCAAGGGCGTGGGGCAGGCGGCCTGTGTCACATACTCGCGACCTCCAAGCACCTGAACACTGCGCGCACCACCAAAATCTTAACTCGGTCTAGGCACTCTTACCACTCCTCAGCCTTGTACTACTACCTTCTACTACGTTCGTATGCTTACCCGTCACGTTGTGCGTGGGCGGCCTTGCGCTACCTTGCACATGACCCACATGCAGCTCTAGCAGCCACCATTGCGGATGCAAGTCAATAGCGATTTCATGTCCACTGTAATATCATTAGGAGTAGTAAATCCTAGACCGGTCAGGCTTCATTCCACAGGGCTGATGAAATACCGCCCTTTGGCCAATCATGGGCGTGAAGCGAAACGCGACGCGGCTGAGATTTGGGGGCCAAATCGTATCCTGTTGGGGGCGCCGACCACCATAAGATCACACGCAGTCCCCCTCTCTTACAGGCTCGTAATCACTGACAATCAGGCTATCGGCGATTTGTGAGGGAATTGCATCGCCAATTGTTAACCCTGGAAAGCTAATCATCCAGGAGCCTTCAAGATGGGACGTGATAAGCCGGAACTGACTTTTGACGAGAGTCAAGACCTCGACGAGGTCTGGCCACAAGTTGTATTGCAGTATGAGAAAACCACAAAACAGAAGCTGGATCCCGGAACCACATTCGCGGCCTTCCAGCTTCAGATCGACCGAGATATTCAGAACTCTGCGACAAAGAGCCATCAACATGCTCGCAAGGTTCTCAACAACGTTGGGTACTGTCTCGAACAATTTGGAAACATCATTGTACAGGGAGCAAGCATAGTTTTTGGCCCAGCCGCCCAGTGTTGGAATGCAATCAGCTTCGTGATCACTGCAGCACGGAAATTTGGAGACGTCCTAGACGGATTCGTTACCTTGATGGAACGTTCGGCAGCATTCCTTCAACGTTTGAACTTCTTCCTGCAGCAAGAGTGTGGTAAATCCGGGTCTCGACTACCAAACCACCTCCGCAAGCCTGCGTACGCCATCCTGTCACAATTTCTTGGCGTACTCCGATCTTCGTACACCTTAGCCACCAGCAAGAGAGAGAGGCTCAAGACGATGGTTGGAATCATACTTTTCAACTCTGACGCCGGTGTAGCAGACGCCCTCGATCTTATGGAACTGCGGATAAAGGACTTCACGCACGCCCAAGTCGACCAGATCTTAGTGGATGTCCAGGGGCTTGCGCGGTATCTTCGTGACACTGAGGAGGAGAGGAACAGCCACCAGTCTGAGATTCAAGAACATCTTGAGCATGTACTTAAGGTCAATGAGCAAGTGCTGAATGTCACACAGCAGATGAAAGCAACCATAGACGGCCGCACCACCAAGGAGCAACACAACGAAGACAAGACCAAGATAGGGAAAAGCCTGGCTGTTATAAAGGCTGGCGAGCAGGAGATATGGGACAAGCGACACAGGGAGATCTGTAGGGTGCATGTAGATGGCACAGGAGAGTGGCTCAAGCGTGACGAGCTCGGTTTTGTTCAATGGGCTGACACCAACCACCACGAGAACAAGCTTCTAGTCCTGAAGGCTGGCTCTGGATATGGAAAGACGCATGCCTTCAACTACGCTATTTCTTACCTTCAGGAGAAATATCGAGCCGGGACTGGGCCAAACCAAGCTTTCCTGGCCTATTACTACTATGGTGACGACAAAGACGAATCTCTCGAAAGGTGTTTAGGATCCATCATTTACCAATTCGCAGCGATGGATGTTGGGTATGCAAAAGCAGTCGCCGAGGAGTGCGGACGAGCGTCGAGCGTGGCACGAGCTGAAGATCGATGGAACCACCTCGTACTCAAGTTGCAGCGTGCCATGAAGGGGACCTACTTCATCTGCATAGATGGGTTTGATAGCCGTGGCCAGACTGACAATGCGGAGGCTACCATCTTGGCTATCGCGCGTCATGCTATGTCACAGACTGAGTCCAGCGGAGTGTCTATACGTTTCTTCATATCGGGGAACGAGGAGACACTGTCAAAGTTCCCACAAGGCGTCAAAGGTGTCCAAACCATTGTTCTGGGCCCACGTGAAAATTCCGTGGAGCCAACACAAGTCGGTGATGGAGCAAACAATGAATCGCTGCAACAAGCTTTGCTGAATGCAAGTGACTTGGAGGCAATCATAAGGGCTCGCATTACGGATGTTTGCAGGGCGAAACCAGACCTTAAAGGGATATTGAACGACTCAAACATCAAGCTTCTGGTAGAAGGCATTCGTGGTAATTACAACCACCTCGAGGCTAAGATTACGGAGATAAACGCTTGCGACACGGAACGAAAGGTTCAAGATGTCATCAACAACACCAGTGATGACATGAACACTGTCCAAAGGAACAACGTCAAGGCTCTCAACGATTTACTGAACTCATCCCAAATCCGAAAATTGAACGAGCTTCTTCTATGGGTCGCCGGGATGAGTTATAGCCCGGCCATCAAGTTTCTTCAGAGCGCGCTATATTTCACTTTCCGCGAGACATATCTCCTGGAGTCTGAAATTAGCACCACCTACTCGGGTTTGCTCAAAATCAATGAAGATGGCGGAGTCAGTTTCAAATCCGACGAACTCATCAAGATCCTGTCCGCAAGCGACGTCCAAGACACCTCTGAGTCAGCCTCTACAAACATACATACTGAGGAAATCACCCTGGCTGAAGTCGACCTCTGTCGACGATTCATCAAGAATGCCTGTCATGAGATTGATTATAATAGGTTCAAGTTCGACGAGTTTTTCGATGCTATGGCTCATAAAGTTCACATCCACCTCGGCGATGAGAACGTCTTGAACTTCACAATGTTCAGCACGTGCGTCAAGGCCCTTTGCGAGACCTCTGGAGACAAAAATCTCGATAAGCTCCGCGAATATGCCTCGATCTGGTTTTACGAGCATCTCAAGACCTTGGTAGAGAACTGGGAATCCTTCGAGCCCAAGAGACAGTCTCTGACCGACATCGGCGGGAAGCTCGTTGACTTATTCTACGAGCCTGAGATGATCGATACCTGGTTCCTTCCCACTAACCTCGGTTATTTGAGTTGGGATTGGCTGCACAAAGATGACTTCATTGACCCTCTAGTGAAGCTTTTGAAGAACCTTCATGTAACCAAAGGTTATGCAAAAGACGCTAAGAAAAGTGAATGGGTCAAGACCGTTACTGCGGACTCTACCAACAAATATCTGCTCCTGGAGCGAGTCGCAGCACGATTAGCACGCCACTGGTTTAGCTGCACGACGACAATGGACCCGAACTATCTCTGGATCCCGTATGGCATCGTAGCTAAGGTGAGACATCCCTTTTTCCGTGAGTTGTATCTGACTGACAGCATCGAATAGGTAGCTGGCAGATCTTTCGAGGAGAGCGAGCCTCCAACCCTCCCGGAGGTTGACCAATTCATACAATGGGCGAAAGAGCATGTTGACCTCGATCACAATGGTCACACATGGGCCTACCGTACAGGCGCGACCAACAACATCTTCCAACATTACAAAGAAGCCATTGCAGCGTTTGAGGAAGCCGAGAAGCATCCTGAAATTAGTTGGGGAGTCTTTCTCGGGTTGTTACGTGCCCATGAACAGCTGAAAGACTTCCGCGCAGCACTCAAGTACATACAAAAGTTCAGGTCGCTCTGCGACCAATTCCTTCAGACTGACGAAGAATATAAGCTAGCGCACTTCGACGTTCTACTTGCAGAGGGCAATTGCTACAGGCAGTGCCAGGAGTATGAGTTAGCTGCCAAATGCTACCGATACATTCTGGAGCAGGAAGTGGAGGTGGAGTTTGAGCAGTGGCCAGGAATGGTTCACACACAGGCACTCTCTGGCCTGATTACAATATGGTCTGAGCTGAAAAACTATCGGTCGATTATTGACCTCATACGAAGCTGGAGAGATACCACCACTAAGAACCGAGGCCCGTCGTATTGGCTCCGAATCGCAGTACAGTCAACCGCAATTCATCGAGACATTCTCGTTGCCGCAAAGGAAGTCGAGGTTGTAGAAGACATCTGTTCGTTGTATCAGGAAGCAATCGACCATTTGGCTTCGAGTACCTCCACGACTGGTGAACAAAACGATGAACCCCCCGCTGAAGCAAGGTCACAACTGCGATTCCTTCAGGCCGTCCTTAGATTTCATGGGAGTCGGTCTCAGCATGACCATGATCTTAGCATACAATCATGGGAAGACATAGTTCGGAAAGCCGATGATTCTTCGTCATCCTGGTGGGCAGCATATAGTGCTAGCCGACAATTGGCTCCCTCACTCCTTGACAGAGCAGTCACAGAAAATTTTGCGGCATCGTCTGGACCTTCTGAGAGCTATGGCAGCAGATTGGAAGCACTTGCGAAAATGAACAACTCGGTTGTTCGCAACTGCCGTCAAGGCCAACATGACCCTCGTCTCTGTTTATTGAGGCTGTACTTCCTCAAGGACAACCGCGAATCTGCATTTGCGGAAGCGCAGACAAGACTTTGTAGTGTCTTTGACAATTGGCCTGAAGATGCAAACGACGACTCCCTCCAACTTCGCTTCCAGAATCTTGCACAGACTTTGACTGTTCTTGATAAAGACACCGATGCCATTGCAGCATGGCAAGCGACGAAACCAGGCCAGTCACAGGAGCCCTGTACGACTGAAGCAGCCAAATCTGATGATGCCAATCCCGAGAATCCAGACGCTGCCCAACCCGATGCACCGCCAGCGATGTCTGCCGATAAGCCTGAAGATGATCAAGCTGTACCCTCCTCAGTCGATGATGCGCCCAAAGCGTACATCTCAAAGTATCATTGCGACGCGGAATGTGGTACCATATGGAAAGACATGTTAGCCGATTGTTGGGTATGCAAACACTGTCTCTGCGTGCAGCTATGCCCGGGCTGCTACAAGAAATTACAGGATGGCAACCTCCATCCCATGGTCTGTAACAAGGACCACAAGATGCTCTACCTTCCGCCATTCGATCAGACCACGTGGAAGACTATGTCGCCGGACATGCTAATTGTCGACCAGCAGCCAGTGCCTCGACTGCAGTGGCTGAACAAGATAAGAGATGAGTATGGGGTGCAACAGGAGCAGATTGATGTGCTTAAGATTGAGAAGGCGAGGGAGTTGAAGGCTGCTGGCTGTATTGCTTTGCATGTGTCCAAGTGGCGGAGGAAGTACCTGAAGAATAAGGCTCCTACACTGGTCCGGGCTCGAACAATCTCATAGGTGGAGTGTTCTTAAGCAAGTTAAATAACGGACGAAATCAGAACAGCGGGCAAGTCTTCATAATCTTGAAAGGCTAGAGGTGGGCCGTGTGAACGTGAAAGTGGATCAGCGTCAGGCTCATGCTCACTTGCTGCTATGACAAATTAAGGTTGACCCTGTTGTTAGTGTAATGGTCCGAACACGGTCAATACGGACGGTCTCCAATTGGTCGCTCAGCTCCACAACGTTGCGACCCACAAGCTTGGTTTACATATTGTAGTCCTAAGAACCCGGAGAAACCGAGAAACCGAGGAGCATATGTGGACAATCGACATTGTGGGTCAGACAGAGTATCAACCGCGTATCCACACCTGGGTCGGCTTGATCATCCCGATATGTTGTGCACTTGTCAAGACAACGACTTGGTGCCCGGTCAGATCTTGAATGTGCCCGCGGGCGCCGCTGTGGCAGCATTGACAGATTTTCAAGTTGTATAAGGAAGAGACGAAGAGCACTCACCATCTCCTTCTCTACTCAGAAAACCGGCTTCGTTTTGTATCGATACCAAGATCCGACTATGAAATACCGCGGAATCGTCTACGATGTTGGCCTGGACTTCAACGATACAGGAGTATTCTCCGTGGAGCCCTTCAACCCGGCCTTGGTGGAACACGACATGCGCGTTATTGCCAATGACCTACACGCCAATGCTGTGCGTATCGAAGGAGAGGAGATCTCCCGCCTAGTGACTGCTACGCGCCTTGCTCACGCTGTGGGCCTCACTGTATTCTTCAACCCGTGGAAGATGAACGCCACGATTGAAGAGACGTGCGCCTATATGGGAGAGGCAGCGCAAGCGGCCGAAGAGCTCAGGGGTGAAGGCGTCGACCTCGTCTTTGTCGCGGGCTGCGAGTTCACCATCTTCAATAAGGGTATCTTTCCTGGCGAGACTTTCATGGAACGCGCAAAGTATCTTGGAACACATCTTGGCGGCGACAACAACGCGTTGCATAATCCACCCCAGTCACTGAGAGACAAGTCGGTAGAGCTGAACAAAGTGCTGCGTTCTCTGGTCGACGCAGTGCGCACCTCGTTCCACGGCTTGATTACCTACTCGGCTGGCACCTGGGAGATAGTCGATTGGAGTATATTTGATATTGTGGGCATTGACTACTACCGCCGTGGTGAAAGCGAAGAGGAGTACACATCTGGCCTTGACCGTCATCGATGCAACAAGCCTCTCGTGGTCCTGGAGTTCGGATGCTGTGCTTATGAGGGTGCAGCTGCACGCGGCGATGGTGGTTTCGTCCTCCTTCAAGGCACGAATCCCGACGGCACAGGAATCTTCCAGGGCGACGTGATTCCTACTCGGAGCGAGCGAGAGCAGGCGGAGTACATTGGCACGCAGCTGGGTCTTCTTGAAAAGGCGGATGTGTACGCGGCGTTTGTGTTTGTCTTCGCTTTCCCAGCCATGCGTGCTGGCGAGGGAGCAAGGGACTTGGATATGATGAGTTTCTCACTGGTCAAGACGTGGCCGGAGAACGATGCCAGGTCGAAGAATATGCCGCCTTGGGAGAAGAAGGAGGCGTTTTGGGCGGTTAGTGAGTGCTATGGAAAGCTTGCTGCAGCTTCGGAAGATGTGTGTGGGAATGAGTAGTTTCGGTTTATTCAAAAGGCATAATTCAATTCGCACACAAGCCGCTATGTTAAGTGGAGAGGATCGCGGTAGACTATTATCCCAGACCAGTGTACATTTGAGGGAATTTTCGATCATCCGTGCTTGTAAAGTGGAATTTCACAGATTGTCTTTGCCTCTTTTCAATATTCAGCAATACCTTCGCCATGGCCCATTAGGCCTCAATCGTGGCCTCTTAGATCAGCAGAAGCTACTTTTGATTGTAACATCGTGTTATTATATCCTTAAACTGTGAACAGTGTGCCACCATACCAGATCGTTGGCTTCCCTGATAGCGTCTGACTGGCTTCGTGAGGGTTAGATACTAGTGCCGTGAGGAGTTTGTAAGCAGGCACTGTGAAGGGAGTAGATAGGCGGATGCTAGGATGGAATGGAATGGGATAAGATAAGATAGGATAAGTCTTAAGTGTCTAAAACCAAGAGGGTATATAGGGCTATTATACATGTAGCCAACGGCATGCCGATATAGTGGATAGTAAATTCCCGTGACAGATTTTTAGTTTTAAGATATAAGTGACTGAATCTAGGTGCTGTTCGCTGCTCACCAAGGTGCTTTCTGCAGGAAGTTGTACTACTGCACTGTAGACTGGGTGGGTAATTATGATATTCTTGCTTTTATCATAAAACTTCACCCTTACTCATTGTGGCGCCAGCCATGCTTTATGAGTGCCTGTCATTCTTCCCTTCCAGAACATCAGCCTTCTATATTGATGCTGAGAATTTCTCCTCCTCACCCATCAACCCTCCCGTCCCCTCCACTTCTTCATAAAACCTCTGCTTCCCCCCGCTCACAAACTCCTCGCACACATCCCTCCTCACCCCCTTCCACTCCCTCTCCCAAACCCGATCAAACTCCTGTTGCGTATGCGACCACGTCTTAACCGCAGGAAACCGCAGGTCCACACTCAACGCACAATACAGCGCCACCACCGCCACCATCCCACAATCCATTCTACCTCGAAAGACGGGGTTCTGACCACGACCAACGCGGATCTCAAGATCATCCACCATGCCGTACTCATCGAAGACCTCCACGACAGCGTCTACACAAGCGTTGCGAAACCATCGCGCTACATCGCCATCGCCATCGCCATCGCCATCGCCATAGCTTTCGGGGGTAGATCTGCTCGCGAAGGATAAACTCCATGCGTACGCATCGACGAGTGCTTCTGCCTCGGCGGCGCGGAAGGACATGTGGCGCATTATCCTGCGCGTTGCTAATTTGCCAGTCTGCTGCCACGCTGTGTATAGCTGCGGGAAGTTCGGCGGGTGGTGGCGAAGGGAGCCTCCGTTGCTTTTGTATTCGACATGGTCGAGATCAGCGGGAAGTGGCATGTTGGTTCTGATGCTGTTGGGGTGCAGCGAGGGGTTTGGTTGGGCGGGAGTGTGTGTTGTCTAGGGAGGGGAGACTGGGACAGGAAGGCTTCGATCTCGGCGAGGTTTTCTTGGTCGAAGCAGTCTATGAAGCACATTTTCGGCGGGTGCGTCGTTGTTTAATGTTTCTGTGGGAGTGTAGATTTGAGGAGTAGATTGGCCAGTGGTTTTGAATAGTCGGGGAAGTGGTTGTGTGGTACCGAAGCTGCTGAGCCATTGCTGAGGCGTTGGCATAATCTAGACATGACATAACATCAGCAAGGAATGAAAAAAGTCCATGATGCGACCTGGTGAGGATGCTTTACGACAGGCTGTGCCCCTAAAGCCTCGTTACTTTAGAGCGATACATCAACGGTATAAGGGTGGACAAAGACAAGGTTTAAGATAGGACTAGCAGGACTTGCAAGCTTACACCCACCGTCTACCGCGGATTAGCAATTAACTTTGAGAGAAGCACTCCCCGTAAACCGTAAGCGGCACCTAGCACTCGCCTATTTCATCAACTACAGGTTTATCACGGGTACCCTGCCACCCTATAGATCGTGCTTTACCGGCCAGATACGCTTAGAAAATTAACGGCGGGAGTGCCGTATGCCCGGTCTGGCAAACTAGGATTATCTTTAGTACGCTGAAGATGATGGAAGATTCTTGATCGATCCGCCTCCTGTTCGCACAACTGCGTCCTTGTGATGGTATACTAGTCTTTGAAGCATGCTACTGTTGACTGACAAGACAGCAAAGGTGAAGGGAACGTTGCTGAACGGAATTGCGGATTCACAAAGTGTGGCGGTTGGAGTTTCAGAGTCTTGTTCATGCATTGTGTGCATGACCTGCCAGCTGGTTTGACCACGCTTTCCATATTCATTTTGCTGATCACGACTTTTTGAAACCGACGTGGCCCGTAAGCATGCACTATAAGGCTGCCAAACTTCTGCGCCACTGTGATCATGATGCTGATCGTATTCTACTGTTGAGACCTCTTCTTCAACTCTTTTGGAACAGTATAAAAGGTAAAAGTAATATCATTGGGTATCAAGCGCACTTCACCCTCCACAATCTCCATCTCCACATCCACCCTTCTATCGATCCGCCACAATCTCCACCTATGCCCCAGCAACCCTCCCCCTCCTCCCCTCCTCCTCCCGCCTCGCCTCCACGCCCTCCAAAAACTCCCTCCTCGCCATGTAATTCCCCTTACTCTTGCCATGCTCTTGTAACTCGTCCGCAATACCTTCTTTATCCACAAACCCGGTCCAGTCCATGCGGCTCTTGTCTACGACATTGAGTTTTGTCGCTTTCTCCTTCGGAACGTCTTCAGTAGGCGGGGCGAGAGGAATGAGGGATTTGCGGGGATAGGAGAGTTGGTGTTCGGGAGCGAGGGCGCGGACGTAGCCTGTTGGGTTGGGGTCGAAGCGGGAGGGTCGTTTTAATGGTCGACGGATGTGGGAATCTGCGGATTTTGGAGTTGGTGTTGGGGCTTCGACGTCTGCAGGCTTGGGGGTGGTGGATGGGGTCCAGCCGTCGGCGGTGTAGGTGGCGAGTTGAGAGCGGGGGATTTGTTTCTCCTCGGTTGTGGTTTGCCCGGCGAAGAGGAAGGATTTGGTGAGTGTGACGAGTTCCTCGTCGACGGGGGCGGCGGGGGTTTGCGAGACTGCTGGGGCGGGTTCGTGTGTGGGCTCGTCGAGGGTGGGCTCGATGGGACGTAATGGGGCGGCGGTCATTTGCGCCCATAGGGCGTCGACGTCGACGGTCGCGCCGTCGGTCCTCGCCAGCGGTTTCCGCTCTTTCGTCTCGACTGCGCGCTGTGCACGCGTTTTGATGAGGGCACCGTCGTCGTCGGAGAGGTCGTCATTGCGGCCCCTCTTCCGCTTCTTGGCTTTCTTCTTGCGCGCGGCTTCTATTGTGACCTCGTCGCCCGAGTCGAGTCCGTCGTCGGCTTTCCGCTTGCCCTTGGGCTCTGTCGGTGCGTCTTCATCTGACGAGCTCGGGGCGTCGTCGGCGGGGGCGTCGTCGGGGTTGAAGTCTTCGTCGTCGGACTCGTGATACGGCACTTCGGGCTCGTCGTCGTCGTCTCCGTATGTCTTGGGCGCCATGGCGGATGTTGAAGATACGGAGGTAATCTTGAAGTCGCTTGAACATGTACGAATGTTCCGGAAGTCGCGTAAGTTGTGCATGGACGCGAAGACAGGGCGGGCTAGCGCGACAGGGATGCAGCTGTGGTATTGTCGACGTCAGCGGGGCTACCTCATAGGCGCGTCGCATTCATAACAAGGCGCCCTTGTTGTGTACAATGTCACCAACCCCGACGAGGCCATAGCTGAAGACCAAGAAGCGTGCACTGAAGATACAGGCGTGGACATAGAACGACACCAAGACACCAACCTCGTCAGGACAAGCACGCACCAACATGGCGCCCGTCGAGACCGACGCTGCCTCGCGCAGCAACAACACGCCCATCCTGCTCTTTGGCGGCCAGACGCTGCTCGTCGCCGGCCTCACTGCCCACGTCCTGCTCACCACGCGCCGCGCCGCCCAAGCCCTGCCGCCGTCGACCCGCACGCGCGCCCAGAACGACGTCCGCCGCCGCCATGCCCGCGTCTTCGCGGCCATTGCGCTGTTGTCGCTCGCGAGCGTCACCACCTTCTCCGTCGTCTGGCGCGTCATCTCGTACGTGCAGTGGGCCGAGCTGGGCAACCGGCCCACGCCCGGCAGCCTGTGGCTGGGCTGGTACGGCACCGGCGAGGACGGCATCGGCAACTGGCACCTGGGCGACTGGCTCAAGGACGTCGACCTGGTCGCCGAGTCGGACGCCGTGTCGCTGCTCAGGCCGGAGGGCTTCTACTACACCGCCCAGCACTTTGTCGGCCTGCTCGCCAGCGCCATCTTCATCGGCGTCGAGGGCCACCGCCGCAACCTGTCGCCGTGGACCATTGCCTCCTTTGTCACCCTCGGCGCGTTTGGCAGTCTGGGCTACGCGCTCAGCCTCTTCTTCGTCACCATCCTCTACACGCCCCTGACCCTGCACAGCAAGGACACCCCGCTGCACGACGCCCTCTTCACGCCCCGGCCCGCCGTCTACTGGACGCCCATTGTGTCGTCACTGCTGCTCCTCAACGAGCTGCCCAAGCTGCTCGTCCACGGCGACACCTTCCGCCTCGTGCGCGTCGGCTACATCCTCACTCCGCTCTTCCTCGCCTTCGCCCCGCAAATCACCCCCGTCGCCCTGGGCATGTCGCACCCGACCAAGGCCCATGCCCACCGCTCGTATGCCACGGTATTCCACTTCCTCTCCATCGTCGCCTTTGTCTTCTACGCCCGCGTCTTCTACCTCAACATGCGCGATGCCGTCCCCGCGCCGACGCCAATCTGGGACATCTTCGCCAACGCTATTGGTAGGGACACCTCGCGCACGAACCGCCTGCTGCAGGGCGTCGGTGCCGTAACCCGCAGGCTGAGCAAGATCTCGCGCCACCCCGCGCTGAGCGTGACATCGCTGGACGTCTTATTCACTGGCCTCTCCCTCCTCACATGGACATTCACGCGCGATCTCGACGTCGAAGCCCTGCTGGACAGCAGTATCCTCTCCTTCCTCGTCCCGCGGCACAGACAGCACATCCGCTTCTTCGAGCCGCTCATCACCAAACTCGACGCTGCAACCAACCTCTCCGACCCCACGGATATAATCCCCACCACCACCCCCAAGAAACGCGGCCGCAAGACCAACGCCGAGAAAGAGAAAGAAAAGGCGGCAGCAGCAGCAGCAGCACCTCCCTCCCCCGAGTCCTCCCGCTCCGGACCCCGCGCCCGCCGCTCCACCCGCCGCGCCGCCCTCTCAGCCTTCGACTCCGCCGTAGAAACAGCAACAGGTTCAAAAACCCCCTCAAGTCAAAACATCCACGACTTCCCCACCAACCACGACTCCGACCCAGACTCAGATGCAGACTTTATCCCCGATGAGCTCACGCATGCTGCGCTCCAGCAGACGGAATCTGATGGCGCCGTGTCAGATGACTACGGGGAGGCTGCCGAGTCGACTGGGTTGGCCGTGTTTTTGGCCTTCCTGGGGGGACTGGGGGGGTTGGCGAGTGCCGTTTTGGGGGCAGAGGTTGCGGGGCCTGAGGAGTGAATACCTAACTAGTATTACTGTTACTGTGCTGGAGATGGGTGGAGATGGTATGGGATGGGGATGGGAGGCGTTGGTAGGTCTGGGATTCTTTATTTTTATTGGTTCTTGAATTTTAGGCGTGTTTGGGCGGTTGGTTGGTACGATGGATACGGAGGGATACGATACGATACCATGATCTGACGTCTGTAAGTTTGTTTAAGATGGCGTTCGAATAATGTCAATGGCAATGGGGAATGGGATGGGTCATGATTCGTTATGCTATGCTATGCTAGGAAATACCGGAATGCGTCTTCTTACCTGTGGCTTCTTGACTTTATCTGCCTGTCTTTGCGTCTACTATCCGTCTTCTTGCGTCTATGTGCAGTCACACTCGCTGTCTTTCGACCCTCTCCACATGCATGGTAGCCCGTCAGTGTCATGTGAGTTGATGTGCTTGATACAGCCAACCCGTACTTCCAATAATCAGCCATGAAAGAACGTCAGTCAACCATAACGTACCTCAACACCCGCACGCTAGACTACAATACCCGCTCCAGCTCACTCCCACCCTCACCCTCATCTTCATCCTCCTCCGCCTCGTCATCCTGCGCCGGCGCCCGGATGGGCTTCGGCTTCATATTCGCCCGGATATCTGCGATGATGCATCTCGTCCGAGGGTAGGTCTCAGCCTTGATCTTCGCGAGTTCGTCGCCCGCCATCTGGAAAACAAACGTCTGCGCGTTCGCATGCCGTAGCTTGGCGTAGAGAATCGAAGCCCGGAGTTTATCCCAGAGACAAGCGTCTTGTCGCAGCGACGGCTGCAGCCAGGTCTTGATACCTGAATGGTCCGTCTGTGAAGGCATGATGGCGAGGAAGCGAGGGTAGAGATCGTCAACTACCTTGGCGTAGTCGACTTTCTTGCCTGAGTCTCCGAGATGAGTCAATTCGTTCCATCTGTTGTAGAGCGATTGCATCTCCGTCTTTACCCTGCACAGTTCCGCGTCCACCGCTGTATCGTTGAGACTGACCAACACGTCGTGTGGATACAGCAAGTCTCTATCATCCTCTGTTGCGGAGGAGAGGAGCTTCTGCACCTCCTTCATGGTCTCCACGTTGTGGCCTCTCACAACCTCGAAATACAAGTAGTCAATAATGTGATCCTTTTTGTAAATGTACGTTTCCTCCTTCTTCTTTTGCACGTCCGGCCAGTCCTTGGCCGCTGCACACGCGTCCATGGCCAATTTGTAGGCTGGTTGCTTGGGATCTCCAACACATCTCAATTTCTTGCGGAGATCCGTCCAGCCTGCGGAAGTAAGCGTATACCCTTGCTTCGCTGCATCAACGAGCAGGTCGTGCACGTCGCTCAAACAGTCCAATGTAGCTGATGACAGACAATTCTCCTTGTACGACAGCTTGTCTTGGAATGTCGTGACAATTCCGAGCAGTGACGGGGTGCTCCTGAACTGCAAAGCTTTCTGTAAGAACTCGTCGAAGCTCGAAGCATCATTGACATCAAGCCGAATATCTTCGAGCTTCTCACTGTTGACCTCGATGCCATACTGTTCCGGGTCTGGATCATCCACTGGTGCTGGAGCATTCTGGAAAGGCTCAACGAGTTTATCGTCCCAGCACAGCCAGAAAATATCACCGTCGTAGTCACCGCCCTGTAGCTTTCCAGCGAGCGGGTGTTGCCCGCTGGAAGGAAACACCACAACGTCGACTAGATGGGAAAGGTCTTGGTGGAGCACAGCTCGTACTTTCTGCATGTCAGATCGACGGATGGCAGGTTGCCGTGCGACGAGAAGCTTATGGCCGTTGAGGTTCAGGTATTTTTCGTCAGTCAGCTCATCGACGAAAGAGGACGAGAACTGGATGTGCACTTCTCCCGGTTGCAACACCCCCAATGGATCTGCGACTCCGTACAGGTGCGTTGCCTTCCCAAGAGGCGTCTTCAGCTTTGCTTCCTGAAGAAGGTGCTGTGTCGATACAAAGCGTAAAACCATGTTAGCTAGGTATTGTTGCTCTAGAGGCGAAAAACCTGATTCGAGTAGGAGCTTGATCCTCTCCCCCCATGCTACAGGCAAGGCTCCTTGCCAAGGCATGTCTGAACCATCGTTGAATCCTGAGCTGTTTTTGTGGATATATTCGTATAGCTTCACCGGACTAACCAATCTTTCCAAGAGGTCCCTTCTGCCAGCGTCGAGACGCTCCTTCATATAGTCAGCAATGACATCCCTTGGCACACCCCTGTCGGCCATGATGGGGATAAACGAGATATGAAGGTCGGCGGGAGTTGGCGCTGAGCTAAATCTCAAGACTTCAAAAGTAAGACGCAGACGGTCGTAGGTGAGTTCCGAGTCATCTTCTGGGGGTGCTTTGAACTTGAGTTGGCTCGTGCTTATCTCAATCCAGATTGCAAGATGTTCGGGGTCCTTTGTGAAGGACTCAGCGCTGATCATCCAGAGGCCTTTCGCTCCTCCAATGCGTCCCTGAAAGGCGCTTGGTAGAGGGCCAGTAATTCCCCAGGTCTTCTTGTAAAGCCTCCAGATCTCGAGCGCGGCACCAACTGAGAGAACAGAACACCCATCGTTCATAACTTTAGGACTTGTTACGTGTCCCCACTGCAAGCGAGGATCGTTGAACTCGGTGGCTTCGGTATCATCGTTTGGAGACTTATCTGGGACAGGCCTGATCTGGCCCGGTTTGAAGACAAGAGTAGGTGTTGTCCTCGAGAGTCCTAGATCCAAACGGGAAAAAGCCTTGCAAGTGTTCTGGTTCAAGTTCGGGGCAACCGGGAAGAACCAGTTGACCATTTCTCCAACAGAGTACCGATCAATACCAGGGCCTTCCGTAGCAAAGAGCACGATACGGTGGCTGTGAGTCACTTCTGAATGCCGGCCCTTTGGCTTCGCTCTCTTCAAAGGCTCAATGTGGAAGACCCTCCATTTGCGACACAAGAACGTATGTTCTCTGTTAAGCCATTCCTTCCAGTAGTCACTAATCTGCTTCAGGTCGTCTTGGGTACCACCAGCCCAGCCCTTGACACCCAGGTCAGGCACATTTAGATACAGGAAGCGATCAGTTCCAAACTTGCGCTGAAAGCGACATGACTTTTCTGGCAGTATTGGATGTAAGTTGAGTTGGAAGATGGACCCTGATTTCTTGCTACGCAGGTTGAGCTGTCCCTTGAACGTGAAGCCATCGAGGCTACGCTTCGCATTCAACCATAATCGGCGTGAGTCTTTGGGTTTGATATGCGTAACTTTTGGATGTTCTTGAAGAGACGTCCAGAATGCTTCCGGATCAGTGCTTACCGATTCAACATTAATTTTATTAATAAGCTCCGCGAGAGGTATAGAGCGCTCCAAGGCGACGCGCTGACAGATGAAGAGAATAAAGTACGGTAATCCCCGCGCGTCAGGTTCGGGGTCTTTCACGAACAAATTCTCCTTTACAATTTCTCGAATGTGGTACGCAACCTTGGACGGCGATTCCGCGGGGGTAATTTCTCGCGGGGCAAGCGAGGGGCTTTTGTATTGTGCTGCGTTATCTGTAAGATGCATCGCCCTCAAGCCTGGTGGTGGAGGAAACGATTGATTCAGAGATACTGCCGTAGGGTTCGAGTAATTCTTCACAGGCGAGAGAGCCGGCTGGGACCCTCCACGATGCCGGTCTGGCCGCTGAGGTGAAATCCCTCGTGCGGGTAGGGAAGGTACGGACTCCACTCTAGCAAACGCATCTGTCAAATCCTCATCAGGAATCGAGGAGCCCCAGGTTGGCGAGCTGTCACGGCGCTGCGAGGAGGAGTTTGAGGGCTTTGCCCTCCTTTCCACCGCAGCGCTTTTCATAAGCTTTGTGTCTACAGCCAGGAGGTCTTGGCCACTGAGCGAGCTAACGGTGGCTGAATTTGCCCTTGTTGTGATCGCGTGCGGTATCTCTGAATGACCGGAGTCACTGGTGAAGGACGTGTTTGCGGTATCCACCAGGGTGCGCTGGGAAGAAGACACAGTGTCGAAAGATGTATTGGCAGTCGACTGAGATGCACCGAGGGAATTGAAGGAGGGCGCCATTTCCAGATACGGATGATTGGAGAGTGAAGGATTGTTCTTCGATGTAACTGGTGTCTGTGGCTTTTTGAAAGGCTGTTTCCCCTTCGAGGTCTTGGTCAACTTTGAGGACTTCTCATGTTCATGCGAACCGTCGGATGGTCGCTTTCGGGTGGTGGAGTGCAAGGAAAGGTTGGCACTTGCCTCTACTCTTCTTCTCGCAGCTTTGGAGGTAACTGATGGCGACGGTGATCTGGACAACGCTCTTGGTGATGGATCAGTGAAAAAGCCATCCTCATCGTCGGTAGGAGACCCAGGCTCAGGAATAGCTGCATCACTTTGCCTGCAGTTCGCGAAGATATTTCTTGGTCTAGGCGTGTTCTCAGTTGCTAGCGGTTGTTAGTAATTGAGGTCAACGTGCAGAAACGCTTTCACGCCATCAACGGGGTGTGAGTGTAAATATGAGAGTAGACTGTAAAGAAGGAGCTGATGAGAGAGTAGTTGTTGAAGATGTAAGGAAATGGGAGATCATGAGAACAGCTGGAGCTGGAAATGGCGTAGCTTGCAGACAGAGCGTAACGGGGCTTAGTAGGGTATCATCAACTGTCGTAGGCTCGTTGCTGAGCATGCACCACGCATGTTCCATGTGTGATTACACCAAGAACGAATCGATATGAACTTACGCGGCTGTCGTGTTCTGAGGCCATTCAGCGGCACATTGCCCGCACTGCTTGGCGTTGCCGTCCTTGAGATTGGTGACTCATGTCGGATCTTACTTTGAAATAACTTACGTTGAAGTAAGTTTGACAACACGTTTAGCTTTTCGTCCTTTGCGAGAGATGTTGCTGCTGTCACTACTGTCTCAAACATTTTCAGAACCTCATCGAGAGCTGACTCGTTCGAGTAGTAAAGCCGCTGTACCTTGGCGGCCACATGGTCAACTGCAGTTTTGTTACGACGTGCTGGTGACTTGAGTTCGGGTTTCAAATTGAAGCCTAATCGATAAGTGGTTTCAAGGTTGCGAATGTGGTTCTTTAGGCCCTCTCCATTCTTCCGCGGTGTCAATGGTGGTACCGAGGCGGAAGCGGCTTCTGCGCCCGCACCACTCCGGGTGTTGCCCTGTGGATGGACCAAGCTTTGCATGACCACGAAGCCATACAGGCGTTCTACGGCCAATTAATACCAAAAGATACCAAAGCTTGAAAAAGAATGAAGTGGATCGAAGAAGTGAAGGAGCAAGGCTGAGGAGAGCAAACTTGGTGCCTCTGGCTGCAGTTGCTCTTGGTGACGGCGGGGGCCAACTTGCAAACGCGCTCCTTCCGCGCGTGAGCACGTGCAAACAAGACTCTGCTCCATAAGCGCCGGAGTAGCACAGAGACACTGCAGCTGGGGTCTATAACAACCAGTACACCTTGTAAGTATAGGTTATGTTTGCGAGCGCGCTGGACGCCTTATCGAGGGATATGGGTGTGGTAGAGTTGTAACCTGCAGTTTTCTGATTGGTCAAGGTCTGAGCAAAGCGAACATGAGCTCTAGCCGCCGAGGCGCACCCAGCTTCACCACGTTGCAGATCCTGAGCTGCGAGGTAGACGCTGCTTCATGCAGCTTACTCGGCCCTTCTTGGGCTTTGGCGCACAGACTCACAACTACCTGTGATGCTAGATGTTTTTTAAATTAGAGATCATGCCAAAATCGCAGTCACAGCAAGTGGGATCCGTAGATGATTGCCGCAATGGCTGAAGGGTCGTCTAGATTCGTGTCGCTTTTCGCACTATAGGCGCATATCCGATCATGCAATAGGTATTCGTAAATCAATGAACCAGTCCAACCCCACTCCTCCACACATACCCCTCGTTGAGAGAACTTAAACCTTCATCTCGGTGAGGCCGTGCTTCCAGACGGTAACGTAAGGGGTGACACCATCCTCGCGGTAGTTGAGGAGGATGATCATGCCATCAGGGTTCATGGACTCGCCGGTGAAGAATTCGTAGTCCTTGAAGTTGGCGACGATCTTCTTAGCGTAAGCGGCAGCACCCTTCTCGAAGGTGGTGATCTCCTCGGCGGAGGCACCCTTCTCCTGGAGCTTGGCCTTGACAGCCTTCATGTAGCCTGCAGATGTCAGAAAGGCGCCAAGGAGGTTGTGGTGTTCCAGACTTACCCTTGAGGTAGGTCAGGTAGCCCTTCTTGTCGAAGCCGGTCTCGTTCAGACGGAAAGAGTAGACGACATCGATCTTGGTCTCGGCGGAGTCCTCGACACCCTCCTCAGCCTCCTCGGCGGAAGCGTTGCCGCCAGTGTCTGCGCCCTGTTAGCGCCCCCTCTCTGAGCAATGGGTTGTTGTGGGGCAGAGCATACCGAAGGTCTCACCACCGACGCTGATCTTCTTGCAGTCGGCCTCGTAGACGACACCGTCGATCTCCTTGACGTCGTAGGAGTCGGAGATGATCTCGTCGTCGGTGATGATGTCCTGCAATCCAGCGTTAGCAGGCAAATTGGCGGCAGCGGGGGGCTTGGATGTGTGCGGGACATGCTGGCGCCCAAAGGAGAAGGCGGGGTAGGCGCGCAGTCAGGTCGGCGCCCAGCAGCAGCGGCAACGCACCTTGTAAATGATCATGGTGGCGGTGGTGAGGGTTTGTGAGAGAGAAGTGAGAGTGAGTGTGGGTGAGGGGAACTGAAGCAAAAAGCTGCTCGCCCTTGGGGGTTGCAATTTTGGTGGGGTCAGAAAACTAGACTGCTTTCGGCCGCTAGCCTGCTTCTGGAGCCATGGGCAAGCTCGGTTTGCCTAGTGGCGACGAGCGCCAGTCACGGCTGGGCGCGACCAGGATTCGGACGGGAGACGGAATCATGATGGCACGGCTGCGCCTGTTTTCAGCAGCGTCAGCACCACTCTCACACGACTTGCCCCCGACGCTGCTCTGCCCACCTCAGCCTCTCCTTTCGAGCCCGACAGCCTCAATTGCACCGCCGGCCCTCTTCGACTCCTGCCCGCGACCCTCTTTCCCCCTGATTCCCTTGTTCCGCGACATCCGAGTGCGCGCCGCATCATCGTCGTTTGCCCTGCAGCAGCCAGAGTCCGCACCTCGCCGCCCACCGCGCTCCTACACCACACTGCATAGCACAGCGAAATACAATACATGATCCCGCCGCCATGGCGAGCAACGTTACCTCGTACGATCTGCCGCCGCTGCCCGCATACACCCTCGAGCCTCTGCCACAACTCGTCTCCTGGGCCTCGGACGCCGCCGTCCAGACCGCACTGCCCATTATCGCATACTGGGTCGTCTCCCTAATCTTCCACGTAATCGACGTATACGACCTCTTCGCCCAGTACCGTCTGCACACACCTGCCGAAGTGCTCAAGCGCAACCATGTCACGCGATGGGAGGTGTTTCGAGATGTGGTCCTGCAGCAGGTCATCCAGTCGATCGCCCTGATGGGGCTCTCCTACTATGACGACGCACCCACGACCGGCACGGCAGAGTACGACGTAGCCTGGTACGCGCAGAAGCTTCGTCTTGCACAGCGTGCCATCCCCTTCGTCCTCTCCATGGTTGGTCTTGACCCCACCGCATTGGCCTTGAAGCTGTCTGCAGCACAGCCCACCTTGGCAGCGGTCGTTGCGGGCGGACGTTACGCTGGACTACCTGCCTTTGCTTCGTGGGAGCTCAACACCGCAAGCTTCTTGTACTGGTACGCTGTGCCTGCGGTCCAATTCATGGCTGCCATCGTCATCATCGATGCCTGGGAGTACATGCTTCACCGCGCAATGCACATGAACAGATGGCTCTATGGTAAATGCTCCTGACTTTACACTCTACCAACTTGCAGCTAACAGCCACAGTCACCTTCCACTCGCGCCACCACCGCCTTTACGTTCCTTACGCCTACGGCGCCCTCTACAACCACCCACTTGAGGGCTTTGCTCTGGACACACTCGGCGGCGGTCTTGGATACCTGCTCACCGGAATGACAATGCGCCAGTCCATGTGGTTCTTCACCGGATCGACAATCAAGACCGTGCTCGACCACAGCGGTTACGAGTTCCCCTACGACCCTCTCCACTACATCTTCCCCAACAACGCTGCCTACCACGACATCCATCACCAGAGCTGGGGTATCAAGACCAACTTCTCGCAACCCTTTTTCGTCTATCTCGACCGCATCGGCGGCACCATGTACAAGGGCGACACTGCATCCAAGTACGAACGTGCGCGCCGCACTGCGCAGGAGAAGTTTGACCAAGAGAAAGAGAATGAGCTCAATGCGGTCCTGGCAGACGTTGCTACAAGTGACGAGAGCCTGCGTGCACAGGGAGCGTCAACACCTCGCATCTCGCGGAAGAAAGCGCTGAGCATTTCATCTTCGGCAGGGAACTTCAAAGACCTGACAAACAAAGTCAATCAAAACTTGCACGGCAGGGGAGCCGGTGTTTTACGAGCCGAGAGCTCACGTTAAGCGCTGCTACGTTTTGCACTTTCAAACTCATTTGCATACATGCATCTGCGATAACTAATGTATAGTCTGGTACACCATGTTCGTTCGCCTTCAATTGTATTACTTCATTCAGTATTTTTACACCATCTTTTGTCTTGCCCGGCGTGGCTACTTTGGAGACAACCTTCTACTTTACGAGCCCACCGTTCGCTTTATAGGCTTTTTTATGAGGGCGGCATTTGGCGTATGGGCGATTGGATCACGATACTCAATCGAATTTGTTCTTCTTCACGCTTTGACTTGACTGTGATTTGCTGGCTTTGTTAGTTGGCAGTGATATGTCATGCAGACCTTACTGAATCATGCAGCAGGCGAAACGTCCAGAACCTGTCTCTCATCCCGTTTCACGTCACAGTCGTGTCCACGAGGGAACTTCTTCGAATGGTCGAGATCGGTTTATCCACAATGTTACAAATATCGTGAACGCCTGAAGATGCTGTACATGATACTGGGCCTGCCTGACATTCATGAACAATGCAGCTCCATGCACCGCACATTGAGCTCACACAATGTCTCGTCCGACCACTGTCAGATATGGCGCGCGTAGAATTCCCCAACTCGACATCACCCTAAACAAAGACAACTATCACTTACCTATAGGTGTTGTAAACCTACGACACGCCTAGTGCAACATCGTAGAAAACGTTTCGACTCTTTGTCCAAGATCGTCACCATGCCTTCACTTTTTCGAAAGATGGAAACTCGGCGTCTGCACGGCCCAGACATTAAGAAGATAGTGCACATCCTACGCAATGACCCTCACTCCTTAGCCAATCCCGGAGACTGTTTGTACAGCAAAGTGACTGACACGGCCATTAAGCAGCTACCACGACGTCTGCGCTCGTCCCCTTTGTCATCACATGGAGCATTGTGCCGTACTCACAAAGGGCTACATGCCAACCTAATCAACGATATCTGGGCCTGGATCAAGTTTGAGCTTGAAGTCGCGATTGGTCGTTTCTTATACCCAATCCTCATGTCTGATATTCTGTCTGAGGCAGACCAGTATCGACTCCGCCAATTAGAGCCGGTTGTGGAAGTATTCAATCCAAACTGGACGCTTGCTGAGTCTCCACCACCTGGCAAACCGCCTATCGACGCTGGAACAAAGTGGGCGTATCAGAAGAACCGATGTCCTGCTTGTATTCTTGCACGCATTGGCTCAGATGAGGGTGCGCTGTTTGCGCTGTTTGTTGGTATGTATGGCCATCTGCGTTCGCGCAGCGGCGGCCAGAAGGGTGTAAACAAGATCAGAAGCAAACGACTGCGCTTTGTGCGATACTGGATGCGTTCACATGCAAATGGCGACCTGGCAGCGCAGGACGCATATGATCTCGGCGTCAGGCTGAAGGGGTTACGGCGTGAAGCGAAAGTATCTCTTCGGCATGCTGGGCAGCCTACTAAGTATACACGAGATATCTTGGACGAGGTGCCAGTTACGCCTCATCACTGTTTAGACGATCAGCCACCGGCTATGGTAGATTTGTCAGACCCATTCAACCCAAAAGACTGGACAACTACCTCGAACCATGATCCTAGAATCGGTCATCCCCGCCGTCCGGTTCCCACAACACCAACAATCATCGAAAGCTGTGCCACCAAACCCCTCCCAGACCTCCCACAAGCCAGTATCCCCATCCATTCCACTCACGCGACCGAAATCGATAAACTCGCACCGCTCCCAATCATCTCCCACACAGCCCTCAAGCGCCGCGACTCAGTCATTAGCTTCTCCGGACCACATACCCATTCTCACCGCCCCACATCATCCATCTACTCCACGCCCTCGCGACTCACCCTCGCACCATCTACACTTTCAATCACAGACCCGCACACCTCAACGCGTTATGATCCGTTTGACACGCAAGAAGACCGGTTGAACAAGTATCGCAAACTGATGTCTCGTGCAAGTGATGCTCGGAAGGTTAGCGAAGGTAAGGTACTATTTCAAGGGCGGTTGCTGCCGAAGCCTAGTCGGGGGAGTATGTACACTGCGTTTGGGGAAGAGGGAGGAGGTGAGGAATTTGACGGTGTGGATTTTAGTCCGCCTGCTAGTCCAGGGTTGGAAGAGTTTTGTGAGGAGGGAGAAGAGGATGGGAATGGTGACTTGGATGGGTCTGGATTGTGGGACGGTCGGGAGTGATTTGGTGAGTATGTGGAGGTAGTGGCGACCTCGGGATGCTGGTCAGCAGATACCTAGGTATCATAAAATAAGCCACAGTCAACATCGGAAGTCACGCTCCTTTGTTCCACCTGATAAATTCCTACATTTTCCCAAATAAAAATATGGGTCGCCTAGGAGCCGCTTCTCGACCCGGGAATCCGGGGTGAGGTCCGGTTCAATACCTCTAGAAGCGGTTGGTGGCTGAGACGCGACGGAGTATCCGCCAATCAAACGAGTCGCCCTCGAACTGATCAGGCAAAACATTAGCCTAAATGCAATAATATCCACCTCGTTCTTTGCCATCTCCTGCTATGCGGCCCGCTTATACCTAGGCATGGATATATGCACTGGCATGGATACACGGTCTAGCATATAAGGACTCCAACGTTCCCCGGTGCTCCAATTCTTCCCCAGTCTCCACTCCACCTCCGCCTTGCATTCGTTGTCGGCCGCTCGACAGTCGGTCAATATTCCCCGCAATGAGTCCCCATTTCAAGCGTCCCGATCAGACCAATGTGGTCGAGGCACAGGAAGCTGCGCCTGAGCTTTCAAAGGTGTCATGGACCAAGTCGCCAAACATGCGCAAGCTTTACTTCTACTGCATGATTCTTTGCGTTTGCTCGGCCACCACTGGTTACGATGGGTGAGTTCTGGGTCCTGCAAGCAGAGAAGGTCTTGTGACTAACTGTGCGAAGATCTCTCATGAACACTTCTCAGATCCTCAAATCCTGGCAGAACACGATGGGTCACCCTTCGGAGGACACTCTGGGTCGTCTCAGTGCCATGTACTCGATCGGTTCCATCGCTTCTCTCCCCGTTGTGCCTTTCCTTAGCGATAAGTTTGGCCGCAAAACCCCCATCACTGTTGGTTGCGTGATCATGGTCATTGCCGCCGCCGTTCAGGCCGCCGCTATGAGCCGCCCGCAATATGAAGGCGCCCGTTTCTTCATGGGTTTCGGCAACTCCATGGCTCAACTCTCCTGCCCCATGCTTATCACCGAAATCGCGCATCCTCAGCATCGTGCCAGGATCACCACCATCTACAACTGCTTGTGGAATCTTGGTGCCCTGATCTGCGGTTGGTTGGCTTTTGGTACTCAGCACATTCCCAGCACCTGGTCCTGGAGAATCCCCACCCTCATCCAGGGTATCTTCTCCATCATCCAGCTCACATTCATCTGGTGGATTCCTGAGTAAGTTCTTCTTATATTGCCAAATATTTCTCGCGATTGGCTAACTTTGACTTCTAGGTCCCCACGTTGGTTGCTGTCCAAGGACAGGAACGACGAGGCGCTCCAAATGCTCGCTCACTACCACGCTGACGGCAACGACAGCGATTCCACTGTCATGTTCGAGTATGCTGAAATGAAGGAGACCATCCGCATTGAGTTCTTGCACCAGAAGACCTCTTCATACATGGATTTCATCAAGACCAAGGGCAACCGCAAGCGACTTATGATCATCATCTCTCTCGGCCTCTTCTCCCAGTGGTCTGGCAACGCCCTCATCAGTTACTACGCTGCTATCATCTACAAGGGTGCCGGTATCACTGGCCAGACTGAACAGCTGGGTCTGGACGCTGGAAACAAGGTCCTCTCCCTCTTCGTCTCCATCTCCTGCGCTTTGTTGGTCGACCGCGTTGGTAGACGCCCACTTTTCCTCGCTGCGTAAGTGTGCACATCCCCTTTATTCAACAACTTGACTAACTTCGAATAGCACCGGCGGTATGCTCATCTTCTTGATTTGCGCCACGATCACTGGTCAGCAATACGCCCTGAAAGATACCATCGCCATTGGCTACATCAACATTGTCTTTGTCTGGCTGCACGGTGTTGCCTACGCTCTGGCCTGGTCTGGTCTCCTCGTTGCCTACACCGTCGAGATTCTGCCTTACAAGCTCCGCGCCAAGGGTGTTTTCATCATGAATCTTTCAGTCCAAGTCGCCCTCACCATCAACAACTACGTAAACCCCATCCCCATCTCCGAGGGTGGCGGCTGGTTCGGCCAGAACTGGAAGCTGTTTGCTTGCTACGCCGGCTGGGTTCTCCTCGAGTTGATCTGGGTTTACTACTTCTACGTCGAGACTCGGTATGTCACTATTTATGTTCACCATTCTGAATCAAAGCTAACTTTCCCTCCAGTGGCCCCACTCTCGAGGAGATTGCCCGTATCTTTGACGGCGAGAACGCAGAGGTTGCTGACATTGACATCGATGGCAAGGGCTTGGAGCACCACCGCACTAACAGTATCAAGGAGGCTCATGTGCAGGTGGAGAAGGCATAGGCGAGTCCGCCACTGTCCTTCAGCCAAGCCGCTGTGCGCCTTTGTACGTAATTGTTATATGCTTGTGTAGTGGGAGATCAAAAGTGTAGTGCGAACTGCTTACCGTCAAGTCCTATCTTCCTGATTTTATAATGCTATCAAGTATCTTCTGGACCTTTTTGTGGTACGAAATATGTGTTATTTACGATATTAAAACTCTGGGGAAAACCTCAGGTACTTCACTCGACTCTGGATCGTTCAGGAGGTTCTGCTGAAGTTAAACATCAAGAAGCCCGAATCCATGACAACGCCCAACTTGGTTTCGGCACGTTGAGATACTTTTCGAAATCGAAACATAGTCAGCTTGAAGTGTCACAGAATCCTCCTCGGATATGGCGAGACCAAAGGTGATCGCCATGTCATCTTGTTGAACGCAAAGCCGCTCCTCAGTATTGTATGGCAATTGGCAAGCTTCCAATGTTATCAAGGCAAAGTCATTGTGGCTTGCATTTGGAGTAAGCGCTATTGTCGTAGCGCAGACTTGAAAGTGCTAAATGCTCTCAACTGTGCTGTCGGACAATTTAAATGCCATGAACTCCGTTGCTATATGCGCACAGGCTGTCGTGTCACTACCTAGGTAGGTAAGCGAGCGCGTCTATGGCATCTAGAACATATTTCGCCCCTTTAGAACACCCTACAATAGCTAGGCTCCTGTCAGACCTGATATCTGCACATCATGATGTTGACAATGAACTTCTCATGTTCGGCGCTTCGGGCCGCAGCCATCAAGCGCGGCCCCAATGGGCGCTAGCGCGAGTGTTGTCACGCTTACTCAATACCACTTGCTCTATCAACTACATGAGAACGCGGTTATGCTTTGCAGGGATACTGGATTGAGGACTTTCAATAATGCCTGCAGTGCCTTCGTTTATGATACGCTTCTTTCGTCCTTTCACCCGTGTCCGACTTCTCGCCCTTCACCCAATTTGGGTCGCTTCCCCAGAATAACTCTAATCTATAACTCTCTCCGAAAGGCATCTGGCCACACGCCTGCTGCAGGGGTTTCCCAGCCGATTTATCAGTTCATCGACGAGAGTGTTGAGCCTTTCGAGGGGTATACAGTTGGAGGATACTACCCGGTGCAGATCGGCGACCGCCTCGGTCCCGCGCGCTATCACGTTGTACACAAGTTGGGCTATGGAGGCTCATCCACTATATGGCTAGCGCATGACGAACGCATGGCTAAACATGTTGCAGTTAAGATCGCGGTGTCAGACCCTGACTGTCCAATTGAAAGCAGCGTACTAAGATCTCTATCGGGTAGCAATGCAAAGGCTGGTATTACCACGATACCAGAGGTTTTAGACGAATTTGAAGTAGAAGGTCCTGAAATTGGAGGTTCCAGGCGAAAACACCACTGTCTTGTTACTACACCAGCAAGAATGAGCCTTGCAGAAGCGCGAGAGGTGTCTGATCGCAGGTTGTTTCAACCCTCGGTCGCTCACGCCATGGCTGCTCAGCTTGTTCAAGCTGTTGCTTTCTTGCATTCCCGAGGCATCGTCCACGCAGGTAAGTGAGTTGGATCATTGCGCTTAAACACTACTGCACAAACCAGACATTGACATCAAGCTCAGATCTTCACGAGGGCAATATTCTTCTTCGACTACCCAACTCTATCGACAATCTAAAACCAGCTCAGCTCTACAAGAAGTATGGGCAGCCCCAGCTTGAGCAGGTAAAGCGGTCTGACGGAAAACCTCTGGATCCGTGGGTGCCTACTCATGGCGTCATACCAATCTGGTTTGGATTTGACAAACCTCTCTCGCTTGCCGATGCGCAAATTTTCTTAAACGACTTTGGCGAATTCTCCCAGCCAGCAGTCGAAGCGCGACCCAGTCACACCCCCTTGATGTACCGATCCCCTGAGATGCTTGTGGATCCAAAGTCGCCGGTTTCTTTCCCTGCTGAGATTTGGAGTCTGGCTAGTGCGATATTCGCTATCATGGGCCAGCGGCCTTTGGTTTGAATCCTGGTTTCCTAGCGAGGACGCATTACTTGCAGAACATGTTGATACATTAGGACGTCTGCCTGAAGAATGGTGGGCAGGTTGGGAAAACCGGGAACAGTATTTTAATGACCAACTCCAAACACCTCATGGACAGCCACGTCGGTTGCTAGAAGAGCGGCTAGAGTATTCCGTGCAGGAGCCACGAAGGGAAACCGGGATGGCAGAGATGAGTGCGGAGGAGAAGCAAGACTTCCTTCTCCTCCTAAGATCAATGCTAACATTCAAGCCAGAGGAACGGATCTCTGCCCAACAGGTTCTTGAATCCCGCTGGGTGCAGAAATGGGCAAATCCGGCGTTGGAGTTGCTAAAGAATAATCCTCAGGCTTAGTCTTTACAGTTCGCTGTATATAGAATATTAGCATTTGTATGTTTTGGGCTGGTTTTGGCTGCTCCTGGATCTGGATGGCATTATGTCGTTTGTAGGGCGCGAGGCTCATGTTTACTAGCGCGATTCCTACACAAACACCTGTCGCCGAACATTACTTGTAGAACACAGCATGGCCTTCACTCGTTTATAGTTCTTTTGCAGCCAGGAGCTGGAAGCAAAACCTGACCTCGTCGATGCCCATATTTTGCTGGTTAATGGCGCCTTTTCTGACCTAGAAGGCTACCCAGAGCCGCGTTTTTCGTGTGGAGAGCTCATAGAAGCATTGGGCAGCCACGGAGTCTGCGCCATATTATTTGATAATGGATGTCAGCCTATAGCAACGGCATTAACGAAGCCGTGGCATACACCTACAGTACGTTCATACCCTCGGTGCATTGGGATGTGGTTACGGGAAGCATGGCACTGAGACCTCGTGGAGGGTCCGAGTGAAACAGACGTTGAGGTTTTCGCTATCGCGGCATCACCACAGTACCGTGGGAAGGGGCTAGCAGATCGCTGCGTAAAAGGACTCGAAAAGATTGCGATTGAAAGGGGCGCGGGCAAGGACGTTACACTCTGGTTGAACGCAACAGAGCAGCTCAATTGCGCTTATTGAATGAGGCGGGGCTTTGCATCCGTTAGTACGACAAGAGCGCCTGCAAGCCTGTGGGAGGCGGAGAAAGAGTTCGTAATACTGACTATGGCAAGACCTGCACGAGTTCAATTTGAAACGTGATCACTACCGAATCTATCACATTCATGCCGACTGATGACTGTATCACTCAATTCGACTGCAGAAATCTTATAATAATCGGAAACTTGAGCGCATTGACTAACAAAGCACTCTGCTGCTTCGAGCAGACGCTGTTGCTGGTTTAGAGTCTGATTACCGCATACTACAAACAATCATCCAATGTGTGTTGCAAAATAATCCAAGGTGCGACAAGGCTCTGAAAGCCCCAGGTCGAAGAGGACATTTTGTACAAAGCAGATTATGTGGACGGAGTTTCAGGTTGTCCTTGCTCAGAAGTACGCCCAAGCGATTCGAAATCAGCTTTTAATGTCCATCGTCCGTTCACGAACATCGTGACGCCGGAGACAAGATTCCCCGGATTGATCCTACTATCCACGGCCGTCTAATAGGCTTATCGGATATACTTGTGGAGAATACGGTGGTGACCTTGGATCCAATACCTGACACCCATTCGCGCAATTTCCACGTGAACGTTACGAGTAGACTCTCCTCCGCGTGATGCTCAACTAGTTGCAATTTTCAAAGTCAGAATTTGGCTACTTAAGCTTTGGAGTTGATACATCACCTATTTAAACGCCTGGGGATTTAGACTGGTTTGCGAAGAGATCGTATTGTGGGACATGATGTGCATTTTAATGAACGTAGCGCTGGAGCATGAAACGCTAGACGAAAATGTAAAATATCCTCAGAAAGCCTTCATAATCCAGAGCTCAGCAGCTATACTATATGGTATTCCCGCTCAAAATCGTGTACTTCGTCAGCTTTAGGTACAGTGTAGCAATCGCCGATAATCCTCCATTTCCCTTCTCCCTGGATTGTCTTGTTAGCTTTGACTACATCTCAAGAAGGAATTGAAGTGAACATACCTGTCGTCGGATGATAAATGGAAAACGACATCCATCAAGCTGCACCATAGAGTCGCCTTCTTGCAATCCATATGGCCCTACAGCCCACCGGCCTTCCCTTGTGACAAATGCACAGCGTCCATTCATCACATCTTCAATTCGTTGTATTATATTACACTCGTTCAAAGATTTGCTGTCAAGTTGGTCGCATTTGTGTTTATCAAATGGACATGTCACTCCATTGCTGTCCTGAAAGACCTCGAGCCAGGATTTCGCGATCCCACCATCACGAATAGAATCGAGAGTGAGTGTCCTGATCAGGAGATCGACGTCCTTGCCAGCCTCAGACTGGCTGTAAAACTCGAATAAGCGTCCTATGGTTGATATGCCTTCCGCAGACTTGACTTCCCCAATAAGAGCTCCGTGCACCACAAGCGTACCGGTAGTCGAATCCGCGTGCCAGGGAAACTTTGGACGAAACTCCAAATCGCGCATGCTTGAGCCTATGGAGTTTTCGCTTACTTTCTGTCCGTGCATGAGAGAAATCGGTATCCATGTACGTGTAGATCGCCAATCCGGAACCCAGGAAGGGAGGGGGGTTGCTTCGGTGTTTCCTGGCGTATAAGTGTCGGGGAAAGCGCCACTACAGTAAAGTGTTTCTAAGCTTCGTTTGAATTCCGTGATCGCGAAGTCTACAAAGAGCCGTTCAACCTTTGCATTATAGTCAGGGATCCTTTGTGCTTGTTCAAAAGCTCCGAGCGCATAGATACGATCTAGTCCATTCTCGCATTTCGAGATGTGCGCGCTGACAAGCAAACGCATGAAGTCAGGACCACCGGTTGTGTCAATGCCGGTCGAATGAGAGTGTAGCTCTTGTAGGATATGCATAAGGTGTAGAGCGTTGAGCAAGCGCCAGTCCTTGCCGCGATCATGGTGATGTACGTTTTTCAATATGAATTCGCTTGCCTCCTCGAGGACCTTGAAGTCAAGCTCGTTATGTCCATCAAGCAAGACAACCCTCCTGGAGAGGAACAGCTCTTGTATGATCCATCGGCGTGTGAAATAGAGATTTTTCAACAGCGGTTCCACGTGCTGCTTAACGTTTTCGATGCTGTCCTCGTAAGGCCAAGCCTGATCCAAGTTGTACAGAAGGGTCTCCTTCGCGTGCCCCAACCACACCAGAGTCCGGGCCGCTCTTCGATATACATCTCCTATCTGTCGCACTTGTGCGGTCTTCTCTTTTTTCGCGGCCCGGTCTTCTTGATTTGACCTGGTTTTTGCATGGCCTTGGTTGATGCAGATGGCATCAATCCATAAGGGCTCGAGTTGCTGCCTTGCACGGAGATGGCGCAGCATCGTGATGGCATTGGCCCTCACTTCAAGTTCTGCATACCCATTAACTCCACATTGGTTGCGCACCTTAACTATGCCAGTCTCATGACCATGTCCCCAAGCATACGACACGGCCTCATATCGATCGATAGCTGTGCGCTTGCGGGTTTCTAGTCGGATGACGATATCATCGGAAAACGAAGCCCTTTCGAGTATTATAACGCGTATTTCATCCTCCTCCAAGTGGCTGTATGTGTACACTGTAGACATCGTCTCCGGAAGACGCACATAGCTCTTGCGGTGAAGTCTCAGCATCTGTGGAGGCGGAACATGTTTCTTCTCGACCTGAACAGCGATTTGCTGTTTACTCGTTTCTGGTTTGCGACCATGAGGCGTCAGGTATCGTGTTACGGGTGCAAAACGTCGAAGCAGAATCGGTGAGATCGAAATGGTGGGCAACAGGCGCGATAATTCCAAACTTTCGTTCTCGATGTCCTCGTAATCATCGCCACATAGACATGAAGCCAGAGAGAACACGGCAGGAGGACCCCGGGCCCCGCGGCGTTCCAGGAAGTGTTTCTCCATGGTAAGATTCCGGCTAGGTAATGATGAAATGGTCACTCGTGAACGGCTGCAGCGAGATATGTACTTTCTGTACGCACATAAGGCTGAAACAAGGCCCCTCAGGCATGCAATGTCATCCGTGGCATGATCTGCGTAGGGCAGGCTAACGAGACCAATTCAGCCCCCATACGGCACAAGCCTGGCGCTTAGCAAGCCTTCCCAATTGGCCTTTTGTCCTCTTTCATATTCATCGCTTGACACCATCAGTAACACATGCGGTCAGCAACAAGCCAAGGTGAGTTGGTTTGCTGGCTCATTCGAATATTTTACAGAGGCAGAAGTCACTTATCCAGCTTAGCCTCTAGGAAGGGCAGTGCATCAGAGAACAGAGCCAGAGATATAGGAAGAACTGCAGGGCTGAAACAATACAGCCTGTATCCTATCATCTTTGCTGGGATACGCGGCGCTAAAGTGGGTGGATTCTCGTTGGTCAGCGGACAGCCCTGCGTTCATGCGGAGGGAAGGCACCGCCTTACATAGAGGTTGCCCTACATCGAGATTGCTGCGCAACCCAACAGCGCCCGCTATAAAACAAGATATGGCCTTAAAATGCTTTGCAAATATTCCAAAGTCTGTACTACAGTTTAGATTTATTTCTAAGCTACACGCGCCGGAAGATTGCAAATGGGTTACGTTGCACGGCTTTGATCCGGACAAGATATATTGATAAAAGAATTCGAATGAAGTCGTTAGTGGACACACATACGCAAAGCCTGAATGACTGTTTTGCAAATTTTGGACAAAAAACAAAGAACTTCAAGTCCTTGAAGGCAGGCTATACGGAAATGTCGTAGAGCTGGTTATTGTGGCCAGAACATTTATCGAAGATTGTATTGGATGGCATTGCTGATTATATCAAGGTTGTATATGATTAAACAGGCGGGTTTCTGTGTACTAGAAATAGGAATTCGTGCTACTACGTTTCAAAATAGTACGTCGACAGACGGCGGATCGGATAAGAACACTTATATTGTAACGTCCTGTGGACGTATGAGCTAAGGCGTATGTGCTAAATTTTACAAAAACCTAAAACCGTATAGTTATTTAGTTTACGGAGTTAGGACTGGTACCCTACAAAGGACTGTTCACGCCAAATTGGAAATTGCTGTGGTACATAACGACTAGCTAAAACAATAATACATGATATTGGTTGAAATACAATCGTACCTACTTGAGGTTGTCTCTCTACGGTCTAAAGCCCTTAAAAATCCGAGTCTGCTGTTCCATGTTCTTAATCCAACGTGGCACTTGGTGAGATACATCGACGGCTTGGGCGACTGTACATTACAAATTAGGTTCCACGATTCTCGTTGAGTGGAAACTAGGAGTTCAAATTATTTCATTTCTCCGATTATTGCTATCACAGATCTCTTCTCGATATGACGTCCACATATGTGACAACTAGCCGATTACCTATTGAGTGAACAAAATTAAACCCGGTTTGAAGTGAATTGTCAATAATACGCGTGATAAATCATGCCTACAATTTCCTGCGTGCTGGCGTTAAATTGTATGATATCCTCGGTAGACATTATTATGGCAACGAGATTTCGCAATCCTTTGGGTCCCACTGTAAATGCAAATTTCTGATGTTAGAATTGGACCGGGGATTATTTCCTGTCCATCTATGTTTGTCTGTACCAACTATGTATTCCCTAGATATTCTTTATCTAATCTGTAATCTCATTTGTCAGGCAACATGAGTTGATTTCTGGTTCGTGTTGAGTATTTCTATGGTACGCACCGCGCGAATGATTCTACACAATATATATTCACGACAATTTATACTCTATTGACATCAAAGCTTACCCGACATAAACCTACACAGTCTCAACTTTAGGAAACGCCTAATCAATCAAATCGCGCCTTTTCATAATTCGCCATGACTTCATCTAGCACACCTTGCAAGCGCACCGCAGATGATGCCTTCCCAAACCTGCTTTCCCTGCCCTCTTTCGAGTAAGAGAGGGAACAACATTTGTAAGTGTAGTTTAGTCCTTCATCCACATTCACTACTGAAATCCACATAGCACAGAGACACCGATTGTCACCATCAAATTGGGGTGCCGCGATTGTTTCCACATTCACAAGTCTCTACTGCCTCGCAGCTCCGGGTACTTGGGACCAAGGCTGAGGGAGGAAGAGTTGCACGGTCACTCAATCCTTGTGTTCGGTATCGATCCCGAACATTTCCGTTCTTACGTCTCTTCCCTCTATAAAAATATGAACTGGCTGCCTTTCGAGGACAAGGGCGATGAAGCGGGCCAGAATATATTCTGGAAGCACTGGAGCGGATGCTGCTCGCTCGGTTGGACTCTCACGGATACAATTTTTCGCAACGAACTGATTTGTGTCGCAATTGAGAAGATGATAAAGCATGGCAAGCAACCTCCATGTCTTGCCAAAGTCATATATGCCAATAGTAGAGCAGAAAGCAAGCATAGAGCCCTGGTGCGAGATCTCGCGCTTCACACTTGGAAGGTGTGGGAGATTGCAGCAGCCCAGGAGGTGGAGTTCAAACATGATATTATTCAAGACTTGAGCTGTACCTTGAGAGAAAGGGCGGTGGAACGAGTCAGTGTTAAGGACTTCTTGGAGGGAAAGGAGGCCAGCTACCATGCACAATACGCGGGTTTGGGAAGCCCCAAAATCGGCCTCGATGTGTACATTGACGTTGTATTGATGGATTGTAGTCTCCAAGTCCCTAAAAAGATGATTGTTAAGATTTCTCGTGTAATTTCGACGAATTGAAAACTTGCCCAAACCAAAGAATTGAAAGGTGGCGCGTCTGGCGTGGCGTGAAAAGTTGGGTCTGAGTGAACTATTAATTCACCTCTCTCACACTAGACATTCAAGTTCTTCTTTGTTACACAAACCATGAAAAATGGGTTTTGAGTCGATACGCATGCGCAAGAAATAAAAACGAGTACTACTAATGACTGACATGCGTGCCACCGGCACCCACTCGTGACTGAAGCTGTATGCGCAGAGATAGTTATCTTGCGCTCCAATTTTAAACACAATCATTATTACTAGTAGTATAAACATGCGAAAATTGCTTGCAGACCGAAATGGCCCGTCAATACATGTTTTGTAACCACCATTATTGGGTTTCAATCTTGAAATGGAGAAGAATACAAAACATCCTAACCGTGCAAGGATGACGAGAAGCATGTTCCCGTCGTCCAACGTAAGCGGATATGGCCCCTGCCACCTCTTCCAACCTCCCTTTTTAGGCTTATTAGTACTCATAAAGACTGCACCTGCCTTTAACCGCTTTGCTGATTACGAAGAACTTTCAATCGCTCCAAAACACCATCTTGCTAAGGAATCTGTCGCTGGAAGGTTTCTAACTGACCACTCTCCTCCAAGACCGCGAGGACGCCGAGATCCTAAGCCAAAAACCCCGCTTTAAGCATGCGTGTCTTTCCAGTGGCAACACTGCTCTTCGCAGTGGTACAGGCGACTACTTCGCAGTCGTGCGCTCAATTCTCGCCCAACCCTGTTCCTAAGTCGCAGCTGCCGAGCTACTTTCCACGCCAAAGAAGTACTGATGTTGCAACGTTGCTTGCCATCGAAGAGATAAAGGAAACGGTTTCTCTGTACGCCTACATCATAGACGGTCGCACCTATGACTCGCTCTCCGAGATCTTTACAACGGATGCGATTGCAAACTACTCCGCTCCACTTGGTATCATGAACGGCACCCAAGCCATCCAAAGCACGCTTTCCGCATCGCTTGCACAATTTGATGGCACGCAGCATCTCATTGGCAGCCAGAATGTTCGTCTTTGTAACAGGGACAAAGCTGTGAGCGTGACGTACTTCAGAGCTGTGCATTTTCTGCCGAGAAACTCGACGGTGGGAGCGATCGATATTGCAGATGACTCAGCTACACTGTATGCTTATGGGCAGTATCAAGATTCGTGGGTGAAGCGCGATGGACTGTGGAAGATCACATACCGGAACCTGGTGTACATGGTAAGCTAGTGCGGTCCTGTGGATACAAGCTTACAACTAACATCCTGCAGGGACCATTGGTTACGGACTTGAACTAGTCTTTTCAGTATGTGTTGTGCGCCTGAGCGGTCAAAATGATAACGAGTTGAATTTTCACTGTACTTGAACTTTCTCGTGAAATAATCGATCTCAAAGGTTATATAATTGAAATGGTTGATTGTGAGACCTGAAACGGCAAAGGTGGTATGCGTCCTCCTCGCATACACTTGTGTTGCGACGAGATCAAATCCGACGAGCATATCCTCAAGCTCACAATTGCAAGTCTCTCCCAACCTACGCCTGCACGTTCGCCCTCCGTAGGCACTTACCTTCCATACATTAACATTCCCTTTAAGTGACCGATGAGAACGCCAGGGGAAATAAAAGAATCAACGCAAAGTCACCAAATGAGGAGAGCTGGGCACAAGCAAGGCCAATAATACGAAACAGCGCGCAATGCGACGGAACTATCCGATACAAGGTTAGGGAAGTAACCGTGAAGGCGACAGGATGCAACTGAAATTATACGATTTGATTAGAAATTTGAAATAGGAAAATGTCGAGGTCGAGGGCAAGGTTAGTGGTAGTCCGTGACCTTGCAATCTTGTAGTCATCAAAGTACACTACTGTGATATTTGTGGGCCATCACTGACATGTGGAGAGCGAGTCTGCCTTAGGCAAACCATGAATGTACACGAGATCCTCGGTATGCACGTCGCTAACGTTGCCATCTCACCATGAACGTCTTCAAAGAGTATCGTGCACTAGGACGTAGAAGAGTCAGTCTAGAATAGCCGGTTGATGTCAAAAGAGTCTATTGATGTATGAATTTACTAAAAGCAGATAGCCACCCATTGCCAATATCATCGCACCATGCGGATAGGCGGGGTATCATGTATTGATCAAGTGGTGACACCGAACGCCGTTCCATGCATGACTCAATTCACCTTCCAAAAGGATCAAGCCCGCCGAACGCCTTGAACGCCTAACCAATATATGAGAGAGCTCATCGGGACTGACGGTGCAGCTCCTTAGACTGCCTGTCAAGCCTCCGGTTCACGCTGCCGAGAACAACTTTCATGATACCAGCTCCAGTAAGTTCCGCATCATCATCGCCGGTGAATGGAACAGTGTCTACGATATCCCTGAGCTCATCATCACCTGAGGCCTCGCGCAGTCCATCATCGAGTTGCTTTAGCGCCTCTCGTGCGCCAGCCTCTTTGCCAACCTGGAAGAACTGAATACCGACCTGCCACGCCGGCGCATCGAGCTTGTCCAGCTTCTTTGCTGCTGCGATGATAGGGGCTTCGACATCATCTGATGGCTCGCCATCGGTGATGACGATCACATTGATGGGCTTGGTGGTCTCAGGATTCTGCTCGTAGCGTTGCAAGTAGGGTTTGAGGATCTTCTGGAGGCGCTGGCCGGTGGGTGTTGCGCCACCTGGTCGTACAGTCTGAAAAATCTCAATCACAGTCCCGGCGGAGGTGACATTCTTGTAAATTGACGAATCTGGGTGATTCAAGAAGAAGATATCAATGCCGTCGGCATCGCGCTCTGTGCAGATAGGTGTGATTGTCTCAAGAGCCTTGCCGGTTTCGCGCCATGAGCGGCCGGCCATGGATCCGGAGTCATCGATGAGGAATATAGTATCGAAAGATTTCAAAAATGCGTACTGGTCGTCTGCAGTGGTAGCTGATCCTTGTGTGTTCATGACGGGCTGTAAGTTTGAGACTGGACCTGGGGTGTAAGCGGGCGGTGCGTCGCCTTGACTCATTAAAGCGTCCCTGTTAGCGTTTGCTGATGTGTGTTAGTCATGTCTGCTAAATCCGTGCTTATGAATGTTGCCTTATTGCAATGCTTACTCGGTCGACGTGTCGCAGGTGATGTGGACGCATGCAGGTTGCTGCTAGGAGGAGGGGCAAGACCTGAACTTCGCGAACCTATGCTTTTGGCTGAGTGAACAGCGTTCGTATCTGTGACTGGGTTCGACGATCGCCGTGAGAGCCTGTTCTTAAGACTGTTGAACATTGTGACGTGTGATGGCTGGCGTTCGTTGTTGTGGGGATTGTTGTAGAAGTTGGAGTGCAAGCCGGGCATTTGGTCAGAGCAAACGCGCTTATATGCTTGTGGCAGGAACGAACGGCACGAGGCTAAGTCTAGTGCGAGGCGTTATGATGTAGTTTGATGGAGGCAAGATGCTTCTTTGGTAGAGAATATGGCTATGATTTAAAGAGTTCCTATTACTCAACGCACAGTATTCTCAGCATTTCACAAATTCTGTATCTGCCTCGTGGTCAGCCACAGACGCCCCAGGCAGCCTGACATGCCCAATGCCCACTATCGGCCCCTTGTGGCGTGTTTGATTGTATTCGCGTATTTTGCAATCCTCTGTGCCTTACATGGTGGCCGTATACACCAGTCTGAATTTCCGATGCTAGGCGAGGCTGTGTCGAGGCGCAGCCGCCAGTCGGCTGATTGCGGCCACAAGCGACCATTCACAACCCGGCACTACATCACGCAGAATGAGAACGGCAGGTGAACTCTGGAAAGTATGATCCGCATTCAAAGGGAATATTGCAAGCGATGAACGATCGCGCCGCGCGAATGAACCCGTGCAAGGTGGTCTATGCTGGAACTAAAGTCTAGTCGTACGCATCTAGCGGAAAGCAAAAAGCGGTACACCATTCTACGAACCCTTCTTGCTATACACACAACCACATGCCATCTTCCCCTCTAGAGTGCTGCGACCCCTTCCTGAAGCTTTCTCTCTACACCTCCCTTGTCGATAGCCCCAAGCTGTCCTCAGGCTATACATGAGCCTCAAAAGTAAGCTTATAGGTTCAGCTGCCTGGTCGTTCTAACCACAACGACGACCGCCATCTCAGCCCTATCGCGGTGGGCAAGGATAGCCTAGTGCCCATGCCAGGGCAATGCAGGAACCTAATGACGTCCAAATAAGCTCATCCATGTGACTACGTCGATATCATCGCCGGCCTGTGATCCTCGGGTCCAAGCTCAGGCTCATACTTGCCCAACCCAAGGCAGGACCATTCACCTGCCCATCTGTCCAATTCTTCTCAACAGCCATGAAAAGGTCCCTCACACCCAAATGTCTGCCTAAGCAGCCCCCAGGCATGTTTGACTGCCTCTTTGCTGAGCCGTTGGTAGCAGATGCTCGACTTGTCGAGAAATGACGAGGAACTGTCCACAAGACCGGGCGTTTGGCAAGACTCCAGGCATACTCTGTGCGACGCTCGCCCCAGCATTCGCCGCATATGCCGATGTCTGAGTTGCCAGTGCTGAGGCTGAGATGGTCCTGCAGTAGATCGAGCAGAGGCATGAGGCGCACTCGAAGACCACAGTGGGCGTGGTTGCTGTCGACTTGATAACTCGATGTCTGGCGGAGCGTAGACAGCAAACGCTCAATATCCCCTTGGTAGTATGTTGGTTCGGTATTGTCGTAGATCTTGCCCTGCATGCGCAGCGTGTCAATCTTGGTGAAGAAGCGGATCATCTCTCCCAGTTGGAATGAGTCGCACTGCAGCGATGTATCGTAGCCCAGCTTGCACTGCCGATCTCCTGACGTATAAAGCCGAAGAAAGTGCGCCTGCAGAGAGTTTATAGTCTCCAGAGTGTACTCTCTTCGTTGTATCATCTCATCTTCAACCCCATTTGGTATATCCCACCACAGAGCCTTTGTGTGATCCTCCTCGACATCTGGGCGCCACTGAACTGAGTCGCGCATGATCAAATTTTTCGAGTAGCGTATCACCCACGGCGGATGGTCGAGGAGGAGGCCGATCAACAGCTTCTGGCGCACCCTCTCCTCTGTCAGAGCAGGGCTCGCTCGTCCTTTCGACTTCGCCTCCGTCAACTGCAGGAACTTCCTCTTCTGCACATATCTTGCCACACACTCCACAGCGTCGAAACGATCGGCGACGACAGCCAAATTGGCGATGTTGGCGACTGGAGGATTGATGACGGCAAGGTCGAGGCCATGTATGGCGCGCAGGAAGTCTGCAACGAGGTTTCGTATCGAGGATGCCTTAGAAATTGCTATGCGGCCGGCATTCACTATCGGTATCCGGGGTAGGCTCTCTGTAGGCGCGTCTTCGAGGGTCGCGTGCCCCGCAAGCTTGAGGTCTTTGAGAGCAGTTGCAAGCTTCTGGCCTTCGCTGAAGCGGTCACTTAGGAGGTTCTCAAAGTACCTTGAATGTTGCTGGAGGATCTTTGAGTCCACCCGGTATGAGTACTGCTGGCTGCCCTCCTCCTGCGACACAGCGAGGATCAGGTCACCAACAGGGGCGACGACCACGAGGTCGTCTTCGTCCGGCATGGCGTGTATTGGTGGTGGGTAAGCAAACGATCAAGGCGTACTTGCTCATGGGTAGGGCCAAAACATTGTGCTGGTATTGGATGGCGATACGCTGTGTCGGTGTTGAGGCGGAGAAGAAGTTGTCGAAGATGGCGTCACAGCCCAGTTGGTAAGGCGGTGCAAGTGGCGTGGGCCAATCACAAGCTAGCACCAACAGCAAGACCACGCCTCTCCAGCCACCTTGAGGGCTTAGCCTACAAACATTCAGTAGTGCCATAGCTTGATCGAAACACAATGCTACTCTGCGTTCCAAGATCATCCTCGCGTGATTGGCCTGTGCGAGGAGCTCTGCAACAAACCTCCTTGGACCCGAAAGCTCACCTGCTCAGCCTGGGTATGGGAAGCTGATCAAGAAGAGTCATCACATCAGTCGTGTTCCACCCTTAATGGTCATCTCATTAATGACACTATAAGAAAGGTCATACCTTCCTCAGGGTTGGTCATCAGAACACCGCGTTGCCGCATTCCACGCATCTTGCACCGACATGGTTGGGCTTTCGAGTCCGGCGCATGGCTATTTACCACGACCAGAACAAGCTGTGGGCGCGCTCGCACTTTCTCAACCGTTGGCTTTGAGAATCTGTCCACGCAGGAGAAGATTGAGGAAGAGCGTGTCCCAGATTACAAGGCAGAAGAGTTTTATCCAGTGTGCCTAGGCGAGGTATTCAAACCTCCGCACCAGGTCGTTGCAAAGCTCATGTTTGGCACAGCATCCACGGTTTGGCTTTGTCGTGATCTTGAGTATGTCTTCCAGAACAACTTGCTCTCGCACCTGTTATGTTCCAAGTTGTCTTTTGCTAATTATGCTGTGCCGTCAATAGAACAAACGTTCTTCTTACCCTCAAGGTTTGTATCAAGCAAAGAAGTGCCAGCGAGGTAGACAACGAAGTGGCTATATCCAGGTATCTCAATTCCATTGATGGTGATCACCCTGGCAAGGATGGGTTGCGTCTTGTGCTGGATGACTTCCAAACAACTGGGCCTTACGGGACACATCAATGCTTGCTCTTCGATCCCCTAGGCCTCAACTTCACGGACTTTCGGAATCTGTTTCCGGAAAAAGCGCTGAACGAGAAATTACTGCAGCAGACCTTACAGCTGGTACTTTTCGGTCTTGACTTTCTGCATCAGGCGGGCGTGGTGCACACAGGCACCTATCTGGTCAATGGTTTTACTGGGTTTGCTAGCTGAGAAGAACTCAAGACATATCCCCTAACAATATCCTTCTGGGCACACCAGACTCGTCGGTGTTTTCAACAATTGAGCAAGCCGAGTTTGAGCATCCTTCTCCCCGCAAAATCCTTCCAGATCGTAATATATACAATTCCCACGCCATGCCTATCACTAGCGGAGCACCGATGATCTGCGATTTTGGTGCTGCTAAGATAGGAGAGACACATACTGGAGACGTCATGCCGGGCGTTTATCGAGCACCTGAGATCATCTTAGGCATGGATTGGGATTCCAAGATTGATACATGGTCTATCGGAGTCATGGTCCGTAACTCTTTGAGCTTGCCACTCCAGTTTGTGTTGACATTATATCGATCTGGGATCTGTTTGAAGGAGGCCGCTCGTTCCGTGCTGTAAAGGACGGTCTTCTCAATGATGAGCAGCATCTTGCCGAGATGATTTCCTTGATGCGGCCTCCGCCTAGAAGCTTCTAGGCACGTAGGGAGAGGAGCCGTCAGTATTGGGATGCAGAAGGTAAGTTTTGCTACAACCCTTCGACTGCGACATCATGTTGACAAGAAACAAAGGGAATTGGAGTGCTTCAACGCCAATTCCTTCTCAAACACTTGAAATGCGCGAGAAACGGCTGAAGGGCAAGGATCAGGAGTCTCTCCTTGTGTTTGTTCGAAAAACATTGCGCTGGCTTCCAGAAGAGAGGCCTTTTGCAGTGGAACTCATTGATGATAAATTCTTCATGTAATATGGTCTTCATACTGTAAAAGATGTACAACAGTGCAATTACTAAACGTTTAGAAGTACCATTAATCTATCTATATACACTTAGTAAGGGGTGACCAGCGATTTGCCCAGGGAATCCTTAAGAGTAGAGCGGACAATATCAATAGAATCTACAATTCATGTGTTCATCTTATATGAGTTCTCAATAATCCTAATCTTAGTAGCTTAATTTCTAACTGTCAGTAGACGTAATCTGTACGCGGACAATTTGCGGACTCGCGCACAGCTAATTTCCGAGTCCACTGGGCAGGCACCTCGACTTGACCTCCGCGAAGCATTTGCACTATACTCGAACACATACGTCTGCAGTATGCTGCAACTCCATGTATGATCTGATCAGTCTCGTAGGCGCAAAATTGTAGTTGTAGCCACCTGTACTAGTAACTCCACGATGATTGGCCGTTGTGGCGGTGCTGCGCGCGCTGCCGTTTCAGGCTGCCTCTCTCGGGCAGTGCAAGGCACCAGTTTATTGACCTCGTAACCTGCGCATCTATCTGTCACGTATTGCATACACCCCTCCTGTTCCTCATAAGTCTTTTGTACAAGCGTGCGCGTTTCTTCATCTCTGTTATTCTTCAGCAGCGTGCCTCGGACTTCGCAACCTGCGCATCCCACACCCGGGCATTTAGGCCGCTGAGCATCGACCGGACATTACATACGGTTTCCACGGACTAGGGAACCCACGTGTCTGCATCCCACGCAGTCGGAGCGTAGCAAAGTGCTGTGTACTGGGCCGGACCTGCAGATATTGTTCAGAACAGGAGACCAGCTAGCCACGATGGACAAGTCTGTACGCAATGAGCAGCCCTCGGGTACGAGCGCTGCAGCAATAAGAAGTGGCCTACACTCCGCATGGAGCAACGACCTGTTATTCGGTATCACCACCAGCATTATCATCGCAACCATTATATTACTTGTAGATAGCCTGTCACGCCTTCTCTACCGGACATATCAACGACTACGAAAGATGCAGGCCGACAATTCCAAAACGTTCCCCTTCGAGTCGCTACCACAAGAGTTGCGCGACATGGTCTACAAGAACCTACTGGAAGACGTCTCCTACCCCTCACCCGCCGCACGGCAGCCGGCATCGTCGTTAAACGGCATTTTAGCAGGGTTTTGGGCATCTGCTATGAACCCACAAAACTCCACACAAGCACCGAGGCCCAGCAACTGGATCTTCCTGGCCAACAAACAGATACACGCAGAATACATGGACATTCTCTGTAAGAAGGGCAACTTCAACCTCACGGTCACCCCAGAGAATTACCAACCCTCCGGCCAGAACGACAAGATATGGCAGATTGCTCCTTCAATACTCAAAAACATCCGCAAGGCGTCCCTCCAAATCGTTACTACGAGCGCAATGCTCGGCTGTACTGACCCTCGCAACATGGCATCGTCGTCGTGGGCCCTTGCAGCACGTATCCGTTCAGAGCTCAGCCAACTTGAATCTTGCACACATCTCACTCTCAACGCAAAGGCCATTGGTGACCCACTCTGGAACCCGCTGTGGATATGGTACCACTCCAGTCAGTCGTTCAAGCAAATTGGCACTTCTCTCTCCGACTGCCCGTCCGGCCCAACGCTGAACAAGATCACCTTCAGCCTAGACACATGGAGCCCAGGCGAGAACTACCTTGAGAGGGACAATGCGAATAAGGATGCCTGGACATGGTACTGCATGAAGGGACATAGTGTGGGCCTCGACGGAGGACCAGAGCAAACGGTCAGAGAGTTCTGCGGGATGTTATACCGGGAATGCAGAACCTGCCGTCCCGCAGAAGAGGGCGAAGACGAGGAAGAATGACTGCCCAGCGCAGCACAATGGATCGATGCGCTACTGCGACGATACGATATTCTGGACCTTGTTGGCGTTTAGGTAACTGCTGGGCAGCCGGAAGCGTTGAACCATAATACCTGCATTTATAGGCGTTTTGCACATCTTCTTCTTTGTAGTACCTAATACATTACTTCCGAACTCTACTTCCCACCTCCGCTCATCTCAGCCAGCATCTCCTTTGCAGGCATCGTGGCAAATCTACTCATAACCTCCAAGTTCTTCTCCTTGCTCATCTTCTCATCACTTTTGCTCACCTCTGCCAGAATCTTGAAATAATCAATATAAAACGCCGGCGTGAACGTGTTGAAGAACTTGGCTTCCTGGTCTGTTGGGTTTGAGAATGTGTGCGGTGCCCGAATTGGCACGGTCACGTAATCACCCACGTGTGCGTCATGGTGGGTGTTATCGGGCGCGTGGAAGCGCACGGTGCCCTGTGTAACGAGGAAGGTCTCGTCGTGCATTTCGTGCCAGTGCGCAGGTGGGCCTGCGGTATTGGGAGGGAGGGTGAATTCAGCGCTGCCGATACGGTTGTCTGGTGTTGTTAGCCGAGTATTGTAACTGTAGGAGGTGGATGGACCTGTTCTCGAGCCGTCTTCCATGATTCTGCATGTGATGTGCCCTAGTTTCAAGATCTCTCCTTCTTTCGCCGGAACGAAGTTTATGGGCCGGCGTGGCATCTTCATGTTTGCGAGGGCCTGGCGTGCTTCGTCGTCCATGATGGTAATGGCGTATGTATCGGCGAGTGTAAGGGTCTTCTAATATCTCAAGTCAAGGTAAGGAGCGTTGTAGAGGTAGCTTAGTAGTGTTATAAAGCAGAGTGCTGTGGTCTTATATGCATAAACTAGAGCTGAGCTACATGATGCGGAGAGCCGGCCGTGTTACCAGACATGCATGAAAGCTGATTATTTAGAACGATACTTCATAAGCGCACGAGGTAGATTTAGAGTACACCAGCCATTGTAGGAGGGACATATGTAGTTACAGCAGCAAACAGAGCATACATCAGGCCGACATAGCTGAAGGGTTAGTTACAGCAGTGGATGAGTGAAGGCCCCACATGAGGTTGCTAGCGGCTAGTGCGGGGAAGCCTTGCAGCAGCGGACCCCCGAGCCGGCTGCTCTTTCCAATTGAAGCTCTGAACAATACCACCACGCCCTGCTGCCTGTCCATACCTCAACTCTGACAAATGCACTGCAGAACCGAAGCTGATATAAACCCATTTGATTTCCACTAACCACCCTACACAGCGTTGACACACCAGAACTACCCACTCTATTACCAAGCTACCTGAGCACCTCCACGAACTCGTCAAGATGGCGAAGAAGCTGTTCACCATGCTCGAGAACAACCCTGAGGTCATGAATCATCTTGCCAAAGCTCTTGGCTTGGATGATAGCCTAGCGTTCTACGATGTTTACTCGCTCACTGAACCAGAACTACTCGCTCTCGTCCCACGACCCGTCTGCGCCTTACTTGTCATCATCCCGCTCACACCAACCTGGCACGATGCTCGGACGGCTGAGGATAAAGACAAGGGTGACTACCAGGGCAAGGGTGAGACCGAACCGGTCATTTGGTTCAAGCAGACGATTGGCAATGCCTGTGGTTCGATTGGGCTGGTGCACACATTGCTGAACGGCGAGGCGTCTAAGCACATCAAGCCTGGATCTACGCTCGATCAGATTCTCAGTGAGGCTCTACCAAAGCCTATGCTAGAGCGAGCGAAGGTCCTGGAGGACTCGGACGCGTTCGAGAAAGCTCACGCAGAAGCTGCGCAGCTTGGCGACACAGCAGCTCCTACTCCAAAATCGGGCGAGCATGCCGGTCAGCATTTTGTGGCTTTCGTTAAAGCTAAGGATGGGCATTTGTGGGAGCTCGAAGGTGATCGAAAAGGTCCATTAGATCGCGGCGCGTTACAGGAGGATGAGGACGTACTCAGCCCTGCGGCTCTAGAAAAGGGCCTGGGAAGGCTGATGAGGATTGAGGCTGAGAAGGGTGGGGATCTGAGGTTCTCCTGCATTGCCCTAGCCCCGAGTTCTAACTGACGGCTGGAGGCTTTTGCCATCATCACAAACGCTTTACGACCGTCACACAAGCCGCCGTTTTCCCGTTACAGCGCGATTCTATAGATCTTTTCTACGATCAGCCCGGAATGCCGGGTGCAGGCTGAAACATGCATGTCGCTGTTCTGAAAGTTCGAAGCCTATTTCGGTATTTTCATTTGAAGGAGCAGGTGACCCGTGCCGCCGTCTTGCAGATTCCGCAGCCTGACGCATGTTGATGATCATTGCAGCCTATTACAGCTCGTAACAAGCGCCGGGTGGGTGACCTTACTTGTCCCCGCAGAAGCCTGGCTAATGCCTTATTATTGAGTTCTACGGTTAACACTGTCTCTACCTGTTCCGGAATCTTTTATCGCTTCCTGTACGATGGAGGAAGCCCGGCAAACGCTTCATGCCTCACAGCCGCTGTGCACGCCAGGTGAACGTCTCGCAACGTACTTCAACGCGGTTCAGCCTCGCGCGTCCTTTGAAGATGATGATATTGAGGAAATCAGCCTGCTCCTCTCCCGGTGTGGACACCACGCGTACACATCACCCAGGACTTACATTGTCCTCCGCATGATATCACGACTCGAACTTCTGGAAGAATTGTTAAATCAAGGTTTCGATGATGGATGGTTTCCCGTTGAAGCACGTGGTTTACCTGGCTTCTTGGACCCTGAAGACAAGGCAAGAATCGTACAAACACAGCACCTGATCTTGACAAAATCCTTAAACCTGGAGAACGGTATCCATTGTCATTTCAGATCAAAAGAAAATCTTCCCTTCGACGTTCTTTCGTACATTGGTCACGGCTCGTTTGGCCACGTCCGCAAGATCGAGAGCAAACTCACATTCCGACATTACGCACTGAAAACTATACGCCGTCAGGCTATATTCAACAACAAATCTCGACAAGCTATGAAAGAGTTCCTTGGTGAGATGAGAATTCTCAAACGCCTTAATCATGTCCATATCGTCAAATATATCGGCAGCTACACAGACGGAAGAGATCTAGGTCTGGTTATAAGTCCTGTTGCCGACTGTACCTTGGCCGAATTCATGCAACAGGCTTGTATCGATCTAACGAAGCGGCCTACTTTACGAACTTTTTTTAACTGCCTCGCAAGTGCTTTATCATATCTTCATGAGAACCAAGTCAGGCATAGGGATGTCAAACCCTTGAACATCTTGGTCCACAAGGCGAACGTACTTTTGACTGACTTCGGTCTGTCTCGCGACTGCCTTGACACAACCTCCGGGCTTGCAGTAAATACGCCACGATATTGCTCACCAGAGGTGGCTGTTTACGAGAAGCGCTGTTTTTCGGCTGATATCTGGTCTCTTGGTTGCGTCTTCCTAGAAATGACAGCTTCGCTGCTAGGACATGACATTGACTGGGTTAAAAGCTACTACGAAAACCACGGCACTGGACTGTCTCACTTCCATGCCAATCATAATGCGACCCAACAGCTCCTGCAGGCATGGACGGCTCAATCAACAAATGTGCCAACAGACCAGGCGAAATGGATCCGAGATATGCTCGCTGTACAACGAAAGAAAAGGCCATCAGCAGCTTCAGTCGTGACATACATCACGGCTTCTGAAGAGCAAAACAGCTTCATGTACAGCTGTAGTATGTGCTGCGCCTCTGAAACTGACTCAGAGAACTATGAAAGTCTTCAAGATGACTCAGAGGACTCTGAAAGCCTTCAAGATGGCGACTCAGAGGACTATGAAAGTCTTCAAGATGGCGACGCGCCGTGTGGGCATGCGGAGTGTCAGGGGTATAGGATTATCAGACGTCTTGCTCGGGGATTCAATGCAGCAACGAATGAATTCCAGTACCTAGGAAGTGCTTACGACCCCAACGAATCTGCCAGTATCGATAAAGTACATCAATTAGCCTCGCATACTCTACGCGAGCCTATCAACCCAATGCCGCAGTTACACAGAGATTACCAGATCCGTAAGCGCGCTGCAAACCTATCTTTGAGCGATAATACCAGCGGTACTAAGCGTCGTGCCATCGACACCGCCTACCAAGAAGCTGGCGGCCCTCTCCCTAACCACCTAGGCGTTCATCTTCCCCCTTTTAGCGCGCTCCAATCACCTGACACTCCCGTGTACCGCTACGGCAGCACTACAGTCTCCCAACCAGCTCAACCCCCTAAACTGCTTCTTCATATGGCTGCAGAGCATGACGAGATGCTGAAGCAGCGTCTAGATATTAGGGCCACGCTGTCTAGCACCAGCGAGAAATGACGCCCAGCTCAAAGACTCTCCCACACCAAAAATGCTTGAAAGGCTAGGTGTGAGAGCCAGGAAAAACGCAAGAACTGGGCGAAGAAGTGGAGATAAGGGAAATACAACATGTCTAGTGATTTTATTTACAGTCGGGCGCCAAAAATTCGTTCGCGTTAGATTTCCCGACTAGAATCCGCGGCTGATAGAAACAATAAATCTACCTATATAGCTCTGAACTCGCTGAGACATAAGATACTTACAGCTTACTATACCTCCTGATAATTGTTGCTTTTCCTTATTAAGCATAATACTACTAAGATAGGAGAGTATAGAAGTTGAAGTTAAAGTACTTGGTATCTGCGATAGTTTCTTAGTAAAATCTGCTGGATTTATCTAGGGAGCTACATCTGCATTCCTTGCAGTAATTTTTTCTTACTGGCCTTTAAGAGTCTCTTATAACCTAATAGTACTTTCAGATTTTATATTATTCTATACCTACTATGACAGAAGTTATTCTAAGTTAAAGTAGGTAAGATTTAGTAGGGCAAGTAAGTAGCTTGTTGGGAGCCAGCGAGGCCGGTGTCGGTGTGGCCGAAGGTGGTGCACTAAGCCAATTACGCTTCACCAGAGCCTACATGGATGAAGGAGTCGTTACCCAGGCCAGCGGAGGGGCTGTGCCGCACTGCATACGGATGAAAGATAATCCTTAGGCTGCCATTGCTTCTTCCTACTAGGATCGTCGCAGCCTTTCCCGAACCACAACGCTCTCCGAAATCATCAGAGGTTATCTTCTCTAACAGGCATATCGCTATGTACAAAGTACCAGTTGCAGTATTGATTACCTCGACTTGCGTGGGGCTTGCCCGCAGTAGTAACATTAGTCCGAACTCAAACTTGCTACTGAACGTAAATCGTCTCGCGACCGAACGCCTCGACTGGAGGACTCCCCTCTCAACAAAGGACGACCAATCTGTTGTGTTGAATGTACGCGGAAGTGTCAAATACAATAGAAACACGCTAACATGCTAGTTTGACGACATCTCAACAGCCGACGGACAAGCGACCATTGGACTATACAACGGTCTTCACTTCGAAGGACTGATAGTTGTTAATATCTCCGATAGCAGCGTTCTTGATGATGAGGACAGGGACTGTGCAACATCGCACCCAAACACCTTGGTCAGCTCGTCATACCCCGACGGCCAGTTTCCTCAGATCAAGATCGGAGCAGCGCAGTCTAGCAACGGAGACTCATCGCTCGTATTTGATATCGTGTCCCTCTCCATCAAGCCACGTCTGAAACGGTCCTCAGACACCGTGGTCATCAGATTCAAGTTCTGGCAAGTTCGAAACGGCAAGACTGAGGCCATAGGTTTAGATCAGATTTTCCACGGCGTTGGCCACCAAGCCGTTACTCACACTGATTTTGAAAAGTATGGATTCAACATCAAAAACCTCACCGCTGTTGAGATCACTGTAGTGGAGGACGGCAAAGTGGACTATGCGTTCTGTCTGGATGATCTGGGCGTCAGGGTCCATAGCATGATTGACAGTAGGATTTCTGACTAGGAGGGTTTGCTGTCATTAATTAATTATGACGTCTAACCATCTAGAAAACCACGTTCTTTATTGAAGTTGATACTGATGAAAGTGATTATTTCACGAAGATTGACTGCTGACTATGACGGCATGTATTCAGAGTACAGGGGAGTGTTTACAGAGACTACGACGTTTATTGCCTATTAGGCTAATATGCCACGCCACCACATAGAGCCCCAACTTTCACACCAATCGAGCCGTATGTACTCTTGGCAAGTTGCGGACCATAGATTGGCTTACCTTGTTTCGACCTCGCGTAAAACAATGCTGGGTGCCTTGCAGTAGAGGATTTCTAACCCTGATCCAACATAAGGAACACTAGACTACTTTAGCTGATCCTAGGAGTTTACCCCAGATGCTGACTGTTGGAGTACAACAAAATATTGGTTAGCCTATGTCCCTTTTATAGAGAATCCTGAACATGCATATAAGTGGGAGATCTGCACCTATTGTCCTCCACCAAGCCACACAAGTTCCCTCCTGCAGCTGGAAAGATGACCAACCTTTGACAGCTGAGAAGTGGGACACGATCCACGATTTAGTTGCATCTCTTCACTAGTGCTTACACAAGCCCAGATTCTGTGTTTAATATGCTCGCTACCTCTGTCCTCAGCTTCATCGCGGCGACGATGGCAGCCTCCAGCCTGGCCTCCCCGCTTCGCAGTGCCGACGTCGAGTTCGTCTCACAAAGCGCTGATATCGCCTTGGCAAACCTGATTTGCAACCTACCCATCAGCACGGATTCCTGCTCGCAGTATTGCGGCTGTGTATGCGCAGGTGCAAATATGTTCTGTGTGGGAAACCCGATGATATGTCCTCCTGAAACACTGGTCATATGCGAAGCTAATTGCTTCTGCCCTGTTGAAATCGCCACCCCTTAGAATGAGGGTGGAGGATGGAGGATATCTGGAACCTGTTATGAGTCGAATAGGAGTTGCGAGAGTGGCGGCGAGCGTGAGTGCGTATGAAGGCGACAAGTGTGAGTTAGGCCGGACGAGGTTGAGGTCTTGGTTATCTAGAAAGCTATATTCTTGCTTGTAGTAAATTTTCACGATTAGCTTTTGAGATTCTCTTATCATATTGGAGTGCTCTAGATATTTTGTTGTTCTACTAGATATTTACTCTATTGTTAAAGTAGGTACGATTCACGAACAGACTTTTGCTTCGAACTGGACACTTTCCTAATTATACCTACTAATCTTTGTCCTCTGCCGCGAGGTTGTTGCGTTTATCGTCCCTATTGTTTCTTGGAAAACCTTTCAGTACCGAAATGCTCTGTACCGCAGCCAACGAACTGGACATCGATATCAGCAATACATAGAAACAGACAAGAAAATACGTATTGCATAGTGAACGAATACATTCATACATTAACGGTCGTAGCAGCTCCGTATGAGCAAAGGTATATATAGCGATCGTAATCATACGAGCCATCAGTCCCATCCCATCAACCACACAACACAACATAACATATTGTTACCCCCCCCCCCCCCTCTGATCCATCTCCCACCCATTTCTCTCAGACTAACTCACAAAATCGTATTCTTCTTGTTAATCCCATCCTAATTCGTACTCGCATGCTCCCTATCCACACTCCCAGGTAGTACCTGCCCCGCCACCGTCTCCGGATGCCGATGCCCCACAGGTCCGCCTTCAATACCACCAGCTCCGTCGCCGTAGCGTCCGACGTTCATGGGTAGACCGGTGCGTGGCTCGATCACTGTGTGGTCTTTGGCGAGGTCTTCGACGGGGTGGGCGCCCCAGACGCCTTTGCGGGTTTGACTATTGGGTAGGTTAGTATAAAGGTACTATATGATGATGAAGTGAGGGAGGAGTCTTACCGGTCGCCGGAAATCATATTGGGGTCGCCAATTGGGCCGTCGACGCCGATGTGTTCCCGCTTGCCGCTGATGAAGGGTTGGTGGGCGGGGGCCTGCTGGTCGCGGTTTCCAATCACTGAGCCAGGTGCTGTGTTTCCGGGGATAGTGGCCTGTTGGGAGCCAGCGAGGCCGGTGCCCGTGTGGCCGACGGTGGTGGAGGTGGGATCGGTGCGCTTGTCGTGAAGCTCATGGGCAGCGAGACCGCCTGCACCAACGGCGCCGCCGGCGAGAGCAGCGTCGCGGCCGTAGTGGTGCTCGCTGGTGCGGTCGGGCAGGGTGCTGGTTTGGTTGCCTGTCAAGCCGGAGGTGTGGTGACCGGGAGCTCCGCTGGTGGTGCTGGGCTCAGTGCGGTCCTTCGAAAGCTCGTGAGCACCGAGAGTACCAGCACCGACAGCGCCGCCGGCTATGGCAGCGTCACGGCCGTAGTGATGGTCGCCTGTGTGGCCAGTGGGATCAGGGTTGACGGTGCCAATGGGTCCGTCGACACCAATGCGGTTGTTTGCGTGTAGTGTGTCGTGGGCCGGGTGGCCAGCAGGAGGGTCTTTTTGCAGACGGTTCCTAGCTTTGTAGCCGGAGCCTGAGCTGTCACTGCTATGACGTTCATGCGCGGCGACACCAGCAGCACCAGCACCTACGCCGCCTGCAACAGCGGCGTCACGGCCATAGTGATGCTCATCAGAGCGGCGAGAAGTGTTCTCGGGGCTACGATCTTTCTTGGACTTATCACGGTGCAGGAAGCCCAAAATGCCACCACTCTTTTCCTTTCCGTCATGGTGATCCTTTTCATGCTTCTTCAGTTCCTTCTCGTGCTCCTTCTCGAGCTTGTGGACCTCCTTGTCATGCTTCTTTTCAAGGTCATGCTGGCGCTTAGCAGTCTCTTTGTTGAGCCTCTCCTGCTCCTTGGGATCAAATTGGGGTTGCTTGTGCTGAGCATAAGCATAGCCAGCTCCGGCACCAGCTGCAGCACCAGCACCTCCGGCGAGAGCAGCATCGCGGCCAGTGTGAGACTGGCTTGGTTCCGTGTTGGCTGGGTGCTGCTGTCCTTGATTGAGGGAGCCAGTCTGTTGGGGCTGCGAAGAAAGGCCAGGATGACTTGCAGTTTGAGGGGCGGTAGTGACATGTTCGTTGTTGTCACCGCGGTGTGACAGACCGTACCCAACAGCGGTGGCGCCAGCTAGACCAGCTCCAGCACCTAGAGCAGCATTGCGTGAGCTGTGGTCCTCGGGACCGAGATCTTTGTTGCCAATTTCGGGGGCCTTGTACGCTTGAAGTGGTTGAGAGCTAGCTTGCTGGGCCATCTGTGCTGTAGTATAAGGCTGCTGAGTAGAGCTCTGATGCCCTGGGGCGCCAGCGCCGGTCGTACTTGCGAGTGCGGCGACGTCAGGGTTATTATAGTTGTACTCAGATGTAGCAGGGACCGGATTAGATGCATGAGCACCGGTAGCAGTTGGGTCGTATCGCTGCTCTTGCATCGAAGCACCAGGTTGTGTGCTGCGGTGCTCACCGTACGTCTTAGCAGCTTCGTATGCGCCATAGCCAGCAGCTCCGGCGCCTCCGACGACTGCTGCATCGCGACCATAGTGGTGCTGGCCAGCCTTGTCGTCAACCTTGGGGTCAGCGCGGTTCAAAGTGTCAGACTGGTGAGGGCCGGTTGTAGTGTGGTCCTTCTGCTTTGCTGGATCAGGCTGCACGCGAGGATCGAGGATATTGGCGATGTTGCTACTGTGAGGTCCAATAGTCTTTGACGCAGGATCCTCAGCCGTAGAGCCAAGGGTGCGCTGGCCAGTAGGCTGATCATGAGAACCAGAGTGTGCAAGGCCGCCTGCTGCAACAGCTCCAGCTCCGGCGAGGCCAGCATCACGTCCATAGTGGTGTTGACTCTCTCCTGCCTCGCTGCCCGTAACTCGAGGGTCAAGCGATTTGGAGCTGTACGGGTTTTTGTCATCGTATAGGTTACCGCTGCCGGAAGCCGGAGTCTCCTGCTTGTGGTGAGCCGCCGCGCCCAGACCTGCGGCGCCTACACCACCAGCGATTGCAGCGTCGCGTCCAAGAGGATGACCAGATGATTCAGTGGTTTTCGACGCGGGCTCGTCGAGGGTCCCAGTGTGACGGAGATCACGCGACACGGGAGCGCCAGTGGCAGAAGTCGAACCTGCACCTCCGAGGATGGGAGTAGCCCGCTCGTTCTCAGGAGTCGCGCTGGGGAATTCGCCTGGGATGTGAGGGTCTGTGCCTGTCCTGTGAATGTGTGGACGGTAATCTAGGAGTCCGGTGTGCTTTGTGTGCGGATCGCTGCCGTATGCTTTCTCATAGTCGAGAAGAGTTCCGGTGTTGAGATGAGGTGTCTCGTGGGGAGGTCCATGTCCGGGTGCATCAGAATCATTCAGAGGACGCGCACCTGCTGCATGCAAAGCATCGGGGTGGATGTTGTGCTCTGGGACGCTTGAAGTCAGGTGGGAATGTCCTGTAGGTGATGCGGTTCGATCGCTGAAAGTGCCCACCTCGGGTTCACGGCCGTCGTTGTGGCGGCCTTGTGTAGCAGCACCTGTGACTGCTGCGGCAGCGGCAGCGACCGCAAGTCCTTCACGGCCATGGTGATCGTCGGAAGCGAGATCACGGTCCTTGGTGCCGAGCTCGCGCTCGTTGGTGTTCAGGCCATGAGTGGTTGAGCTTGGGTCGTGGTGCCCTGTTGCAACGCCCCCAGAAAGGGGAAACGAGCGATCACGGCCTGAAGTGACTGTCAAAGTTGTTAGACTGAACACTTTCATTATAAGAAGCACTAGCTAGGCTACCTACCAGGAAGTACGCTCGGCTGCTCAGAAATCGTCTCGTGCTTGAGCCCAGAGCCGGTGTTTGTGCCAGTGTTTCCCTGACCGACAATCTGGTTGCGGTTAAGTCTGTCCTGAGCAGCGCTGTTGGACATCGCAGCATGGCCCTGGCCACCACTGCCTGGCGAAAAGCCAATCACGCCAGACTTGATGCTTGCCTCGCTGTTGCCATCATAAGGGCCACTGCTTGCCTGTGGCCGTGAACCATCGCCTTGATGAGAGCGATCTGTAAGCCGAGAACTGTCCCCGAGGTGAGAGTTATCGGACGTGCCAACTTGCCTCTCCCCACCGAGGCCAGTCGATGTGGAAGTGCCAGTGCCAGTGCCTGCGCCGACATTGGATGTGTTGGAAGCTTCGCCAGTCGTGGAAGATGTGTGACCATGCCCGGTCATCTGGTCGTAGATGGGTGTGGGACTGGCTTCCATTAGTATGGCTTCAATCGCGTAAGGACGAGACTTACAGGTGTTCAGGCGTAGTTCCAGACGTGGTTCCAGAAGTGCCTGTGCTTGACTGTGCAGCTGTGCCTGTTGTGCCTTTGTTGTCGTGAGTGACACCGCCAGCTGTCTCACGGTCTTTGTCATGGCTGTGAGGGTGACTGCCACAGCTGTCAGCAATTGCTCTCTTTCATGAACCTTGAGGCTTACAGGATGTTCTTGATCTTCTCCATGGTGAATGTTTGTTTGTTTGATCGCTCCAGGGATTGCAAGAACAGAGGTTAGCTTGTATACTGGAGGGGGTATCACAGATTAGTATATTGCTCTCACAACCATGGCACATGGTCTTTCATGTCGAATAACATCATCATAATAGCTATAGCTACGAAATAGCGTCAATGACCTCATAACAAATGGTGGACTGCAGGAAGCTAGACGGCGGCTCCAATGAGAACGTCATATGCGCGGTCGCAACCAAAAACAGCCAAGATCAGTCCGATTGCAGCGCAGCCATGCTGCGAAATGTTCCAAATCCACCTGTTCGAGGCGGTTGTGGAGCATTGTCAACGAAGCAGCCCCGCAAGAAGATCGCTGGCATTCTGACGTCTCATCGCGATCGCGATATGCTGTCACTGGCGGTGTTTCTTTGCTAAGCAGCAGCTGAACACCTTCCGCGCTCAGGATGCAAGCAAAGTGAGCAACCGGGAGCATAAATGGCGTGGTTGTCCTGCCGTGATACCCTTTTCTTGCTTGCACCCCACCTCGCCGCACTGATGTCACGATCCGCGACAGGGATGTGGCGATGGCGTTACCCCGCGTGTATCCAACAATGCAGCGGCTGACCAGAGTGCAAGGCGGCGCACCGCAACACGTCCCAACCGCGTTAGAAAGCGGGCTCCAGACCGATGTGTAGGGTGGGACTGGCATTTGACAGGCGTTTGCAGGAGGTGAGCAGCAGTTGGCAGCAATTGGCCAAAGGCTTGGTGCGCCGTGCTAAAGACTTTTGTACAGGATAGGTCCTTGTCAGCCCAGGTTGCGGCAGACGACGTCTGTCTTGAGCAGCTGCCGCTCGCTGCCGACGAGCTTCCGAGCAGCGAACATGACAGGCCGGTGGTGCTAAGCAGGCGTCCAGCGAATCATGGGCGGGCAAGACGCTCGTTGCGCGAATTTCTCGCTGATGGCGACGCCACGGCAAGGGCCCTACTGGCGCGGCGACAGTGGAGTGCCCAACGCTTTCTGGCGGAGTGCTACGCTGAGGCCCCACATGCACCAGTCCGCCACTCACCTCGGCCGATCGTCTGCCAAAATCGTCAGCGTGCGCTTTTCGCACCTGGCTTCTGGTGCGGCTGCAGGCTTCTAGAAAGATTCTGCATGCAGGTGGTGCGGTCTGCGTCGGTGTGTTGAGCGAGCGTTCCTTGCCCGCCATTCTTCGGCGCGCGCTGCAGCGAGCTCCGTGCTGGGCGTCACCTATCATCAGCGCTCCCACGCATCGAGGCCGGGCTGCTAGCTGGCGCACACAGACGGGTCAGGCTCTGGCGTCTCCGCGTTTTATTCTAGTCCTTGCTTGACGTTTTGCAGCGTCTCACTCCACAGCGTCGGCCATTAAGTCTCCGCATTTCCCCCAGCGGCAGCGCTTGAGGGCAATACCGTTTCGGAAACTGCAGCATCACGCCCAGCACGCCCGCAGGGTCAGGCTCTCCAACCGACGACCCCGACCCACTCTCCCCCGAGTCCACGCTGGTTATTAGCACCTAGGGCGCCGGCCACCCGCTCCTCGCGACAGCCTCACAGCACCTATCTCCGCCAACTCTCATCTCCGCCGACTCTCTGACCGTGCCTGGCTGCACCTTCCCTCCACATCAGCGTTCCTTCCTCACTCCCACACCACGCCCACCCTGCATTCCCCTCCTTCCCTCCCGCACTCCACCCCACACAACCACCCACCATGCCGGGAGCACTGCGAAGCCGCCTGCGCCGCGTCCTGACCGGGCAAGAGGGCGAGGGCGGCATTGCGGGCAAGATGAAGCGCAGCAAGAACGCGGAGCCTGCAGAGCCCGAGAGCGATTTCTACAAGCCGGGCGAGAAGATGCCGCCCTTGAAGTACCGCCGTCCCGTCGATCCCGAGCACAAGAAGAACCTGGAGGCCTTTACCTGGAAGAAGGCGTGGCGCCGCCGCAGCCACCAGAGCCTGTACTCGCCCATGGGCAGCCGTCTGCCGAGCCGCAAGGGCAGCTTCAGGAGTCGTCGCAGCCGCAGCCGCAGCGTGCACCGCAGCCGGAGATCCAGCTTCCACAGCGACTACGACGAGGAGGACGACACCTGGGTAGACAGCGGCATTGGCGCGAGCATTTCCGACAGCGAGCGCCCTGCGAATATTCGCGAGGCCAGCGACGACGAGGGCGATGTCCTGAATGGTGTGTATTCCCGAAGTTGTCTCGTCGTCAACCTCGACTAACCTGCCACAGTCGGCCTCTCCCGAAACCCAACACAGGACCCGCGCGACACACAACGGAAAGAGTCGGCAGGCGGCCACCGTCGCTCCAGCTCAGTCCAATCAGTACGACGAAGCAGCACACGGCCAGGCACTGGCTCTGACCGAACGCGTCAAAATTCGCAACCCTTCACGCCCGAGGATCTTGAACTAGCGCTGCAAAAATCCCACCTCGAAGCCAAGCTCGAGGCCACCAAGGAGGAATCTGACAGGAGCGGGCACGGAACGCCAGACGATGACGAGACCAGCCCCTTCGACAACCTCCGCCCTCGCGGCGGCTCCATCTTCATCCCACAGGATGCCGAGAGCCCCGGAATGTTCCCTGGGTGGAACTTCGTTTCCTCGCCGACCAAGGGCGGACCATCGTACTTCCCACCGAGAGATGGCAGTCCCCTCCAGTTCGAGCGACGCGAGTCCGTCTTCGTCTCGAACGAGGAGACAGGTGTCTTCGGCTTTGCGCCAAGCCAGAACGCGCCCCAAATTGGACGACGCGGCTCCACCTTTGCACCAGACGAAGCAGATGGTGCTGATGCAGTGATTGCAGCATCCCCTCCTGCCCAGCAACAAAAGCAAAAGCCTGTTCCTACTTGCCCCAGCGACGAAATCATGAAGATTCTCGCCCGCAAGGACTAACAGCACAACACACAACCTTCACTTCATTGTCACTATTACTGCATACATTTTGTGCACCTAGGGTCAGCACATTGCATTTTCGGCGTTATATCACGGAGTTCGCAGGCTTCGCGCCTTGTTTGTTTCACACATTGGGTGGCTGTCATGATAGACCTTTGCATAGGCTAGTATTGGATTATCAGAACGCGAGAGGCATGGGCATAGAACCATATGGGGAGGAATTGGACTGAATCAGCACCATATCACATGTAGCAGACGCCGCCTCCGAGCGCGCAACGATACATCATTAACTCATTACTACTATCCACACCTGTCTTACCCACAAGCATTCCACGTTTCATTGTTCTGTACAGCACAAGGCTGCATGCACATCACCTGCCAGACTCCGAGTAACACACCGCCCCCCACAAAAGCAACCCAACCGGCTTCCCCCATGCGGAAGCCATGCCCTCTCCGTCCCCTCCCCATTCAGCCCATCCGCGCGCTCCCCACGCCCTCATTCGTCGCTCGCCCCACGCACGTACTACCACACACGTACTCCACGCAGCCCGCACCACGTCTACATTCCCCACACGCACTGACCTCCAACATATCTTACTGCAAGCTGCTAGCGTACGCTGCGATCTACGCGTACAGAAGCGTTGCTTCACTTTCGGTTTTACTCTGCCCTAGTGTGTTGCGACTTCGATGGACCCTGCGCGGTGCTTCTCGGGCTGCATTTGTTGATATCGCGGACCGATTGGTGGCGTGATGGAAATGCGGGTGGGCCGAGTTTGCGCCAATCAGCGGGGGAGCTAGGAACTAGTAGTGTAGTTTCTGGACGTGGATGTGTACTGATCCTGGATGGGGAGGAAGTGTAGTGAAGGGTTATGGTGGAAGAGGTGGGGATGGCAAGATGCCTGATGCGGTAAGTTTCTGTCGTGAGTCGATCGCGGGAGGTACGATCGAGGTTCAGTTTCCTGATGGGGTAGGTTGGGTGGATGGTAGGGGCGGATCCACCGGAGTGTGTGTGGAGGGGTGTGGCTTGTGTTGGCTTGCTATTTTAACTTGACTTCATGCATTGTAAGTACAGTAGGGTGATGGGAAATGAGGAAATTGAAGGGAGGTAGATGGTCGAATCGGGAAGTTTTGCTGCTATCGAGCGCGGTCAGCTGCTGTGAGAGAAGAAAGATATTGCTTCACCAGGTAGTTGAAGGGAAGTGTGCACTGCTGCATATGCATTTCGCACTCGACGACGACGGAGTGGATCGGCCATCGGAACCTCAGAACCGCAGACTGTAGGCGCGAGGGACTTCAACTTACTGAATAGAGTAGGTTGTAATAACTGTTGAATACTGTCAGATGGTCATGATGTGACACAAGAAGCTGGAAATGTCGTCGCCGGTGACACAGGTGCTGCAGTGCTTGCCTGACTCTCCACTGATTGGACGTTGGAAACTTAGACCCGCTCGGTGGGTCAACCTAGGGGAGCAATGTGATGGTGTGTAAAGCTCTCAAACTACTGAAATTAGTAGTTCGCAATAACTGTTGACTACTGTCGAGTTTCGATATGAGGTTACACAAACGCCCAAAACGGTAACGACTCTTAACTGATTAGGCGGTGCAGACTTAAACCAACGAACAGACCCGGAGGAGAGCGCAAAAAGATCCTCAGCCTACCTGATAGAGTAGTTTGTAATAACTGTTGATTGCTGTGAAAATCTGCTGTTTCACGGCAGCTGCACTACGGTAACGACCCTTAACTGGATTGGACGCTACGATCTCAGACCCAGTGGCTGACCCGGGGGAGTAGTGTGTGAAGCTTTCTCACAACGTCCTCAAACTACCTGATAGAGTAGTTTACAGCAGCTGTTGATTACTGTCAAAAAGTGCCCTGACACTGCTTTTCAAGCGCTGCAATACGATAACAACCCTTGACGGGATTGGACACTGCGAACTCAGATCTACTGGGGAGCAGCGCGTGAAGCCACCAACCTACCTAATAAAGAAGTTTGCAATGGCTGTTGATTACTGTTAGGATGGCAGCAAGGTGACACAGGTCCCTCCAACGCTCAACCAATTGGGCATTGGAATCTTAGACCCACAGGCGGACGCGGAGGAGCAGAGTGTGAAGCTCTCAACCTACCCAATGAAGTAGTTTGCAATAGCTGTTGAATACTGTCAGAATCCAAACAAGGTGACACAGACGCTGTAGTACGAAGACGACTCTCAACTGATTGGACATTGGAATCTCAGACCCACTAAGTTAACTGCCCCGAGACGAGCGAGTTACACAACATCCTGCACTTCACTCCACCGGACGCCGTAATCTCAAAACACGGATAGACCTAAGTGGCGGGTGCGCGGAGGCTCTCAAACTACCAGAAGGAGTAGGTTTGCAAACAGGTGTTGATTGTTTGTATATACAGGTTGCACATGCGCTGAATTGAGACTCGACCCGTGTCAGGATTCTACGGTATTACGTTTCTGTGCCACCTTGCTCTCGCAAAGTCTCCTTGTGCGGCTTGGTTGACACACCAGTCGGTGGAGATGCTCAAGTTGTCCGTTGACTTTGATTAATAAGGTCGGCGTGGAATAATCATGCAGCATCACGTTGCAAATACTCTAACTCCTACGCCTTTTAAAGCCTTTCATATATTGAGTTCCAGCTTAGACCAGGGTAATCTCGCACAGCTCTGTCTCGTCGTATATCTCGCCGTGCATGATGCCGTGTACGTAGCTGTCACCAATGAACTCGTAGCGATCGGTATCGTCTGCACTCTCGCTGACTGCATCTTGGTCCAAGTCTTCGATTCGACGGAGAATATAAGGTACCTTTCCTCCTGGCATAAGCACCACATAATCGCCTTCTTTGGCACTACGAGGCACCAGGCCGATGAGGCCTGTGCTTGTGATGGCGATGTATCGGTCTATCGTTGCTAATGTGAACGACCTATAGAAGTCAAGGGTGTCGGTATGGTCAAATACACTGGAATCTGTGCGGTCGATACAAGCCTGCCACTTCTGATACGTTGCATAATCACTATCCTCTATCAGCCGATGTACCTGACCCTCTATCGAATCGTAAATGATGCCACCGCACAGTGTCTGCCAGTACGCTTCGAAAGGAGACTCATATGGGCTGGGAGATGCGCAAAAGTCAGCGACGAAGTGCTGTTTGTCGGCCGTCCATTTGTTGTCCAAAATTGTGTGCACTATCTTTGAGATGGCGTCGACGAAGAAAGCCTCTTGTGTGGTTTCTGAAGCTGCAGGTTCCAAAATGGTTGCAAGACTGTCCTCGGTTGCACAGAAGTGCTCCAGCGTTATCCAACAACGTTCAAGATGGTCTCGCTCATCTTCAACCGGAACTTTAGCGGTCAAATCTGGGATGTAGGATGGTATGTTCAGGTCGTCAGTTCGATCACCATATATGTAGCTCAACATATCCAGATTTTGCGTTGCAGAAGCCTCTTCCATAAAGGTAGCTGTGTAAAGCATTCTTGGCGATAATTTATAATCGGGACGGATGCTTGCCAGGGATGATTCATCTCCCAGGCCTAGTATACCATAGATCTTGTCTAGTGGATCCCAACATTGGCGAGCGCGGAATATAGCGGTCAGCTGGAGTATGCTATAATCTTCTCTATTGCTCGCGATCGTAAGATGAAGGAGGACTGGAGCCTTTCGCAAAAAGGCAGTGACAGTAAGACCGTGGTCTTGGCCCCAGTCCTTAAAGATGCGGCCGCGCGAGCAACAAGTGTCATGCAAGGCAAGACTTTGGACAAGCTGGTTGTAAAATGCTCCGCTTAGCAGTCTATGGCCGCTCTGAAACACTACTTTGCGTGCCAACACATACTCTTGGACTGTCCAGACTCGAGTCCACCAAGGCAAACGGAAGAAATCCACAAGAGTCTGTTGTATAGCAACATCTTTTATATTCAAACCACGCGGGTTGAGGTTTGCATCTTCCCATATCTCGCCGTGCCGGTGAGGTTCGGCTCCAAGGATTTCAATTAGGCTGAACGCATTGTTGGATCCCTCCCAAGCCCCAAGGTATACAAAGACTGTAGATGCTTGCACATATATGTGTCGCATTTGCAACACTTGGCTGGATCGTTCGTCCAAGTCGTTTTGATTTATGCAGAGCGCATCTATCCACAAGACCCGTTCTGTGGTCTGTCGCAAATGTGTCAACGCATCGTGAAGGTTTTTCGTGACTTGAAACACGCTCCCATGGAGTGTAATAGGCACAAGGTCATTCTTGTCTCCCCACACATATGACAACGCTTCAAACGGCGGGTGTTGGTCCAGTGACGCAAGGCTGAAAGTGCAACAAATGTCGCTCGCGCGGTCGATCTCATCAGCGGAATCGTCGTCGAATGAGGAGATAGCGTTCGGCACAGATTCGGAAGTTGGAGGGCTTGCGGAAGTGAGCCTCAGAAGGGACTCTTTTTCACCTTTTACGGGGGCTCCAGGAGACTCTTCAGCTGGTGGAAGTAGATGAAGCAGCCGGATCTGCCTCGCTGGCTCGTCGAGTGGAGCGTATGAATATGTCGATCGCCAAGGCTCCATGATGCATTGCAAATCAGTATTCCCGATCAATGCGTATTACAGTAGCCAAAGCCTTAAGTTGTACAGATGGTGTTGTATGTATAGTGGTAAGACGGCGGGTTGAGTGACGGGCCGAGTCGAATGTGCCCAGACATCCTTCCATCGGGCGCAAAGAAACAGGGGTCGTATTAGTATCTCGTCCAACAATCATTCGGGCTACGCTGGTGTGATTGCAAAGGTCCAGGAAAGCTGGTTGTGGTCATCAAGTTTAGATGTTGAAGACTGTATGACTGAGACCATTAAGAATACCTAAGTATTTATGGGTCCTACTTCAGACATGTTTCTAACACAGGCGGAGATCCAGATATGGTCTGGTGCGGCGTCTATGACAAGTCCGATGATCTATTTGCGCAAAGGCCTTCCGCCGAATTCAAGCTTGCTTACATCAATACGTCCAGCATTCTGGCGGAAAAATTCCAACTAGTTTCGCTGCCGATAAACCTTCTTTTCAGTCCATTGAACGAGCTCATGTGAACGGATTAAAGATTCTTACCATCCCCATATTCAAGTTTCAAGGTCCTGATATCGACACTTTCAATCGTCCGAGCCTGAATATTCAGCCTTGTGTTCAGGCAGTTGTGAGGAGTTATTACTCACATTAACAGCCATAACATCGAATTCTTCATATATACCATTGAAGTCAATCAGCAAGCTCGTACCACAGTGGCGGCAGAACCAGTGATCCTTCTTCTTCGTGTGGAACTGGTACTTCTGCACGTGGTCTTTTGAGTCTCCATAAAAGACCACATCAGAGCGATTTGGATAGACCAAGAGGTATCCATGGGCAGTACAGATGGAGCAGTTGCATTGCATGACGGTGTAGTCTGTCAGGCGTGGAGATAATGTCACGGTGAAGGTTATTTTCCCACAGCTAAGCAAGTAGTCAGCATAAGTGCTTAAAAGAACATCAGGTTCAGCAGTTTCAACGGTCTGTTCGCAGACATATCCGCTTTGTATGTGAACTCAGCATTGCGAGTCTCAGTCACGCCATGACGTTCAGATAAGGCGTTACCGAGAATCGAAGCTTGACTCACTGGCATTTGCAGGGGTATGTCTGTAACTCCTTGCTGGCACTTGCTTCCGACATTATTTTACTAACAACTGTTGTCTCCCTATCCAGGCACTGAGTGCATCAAGGCTGGTAGTACGTTAATGGTTTTCGTTTGGGAAAACTCGTGTGATAGAGTGACGTTGATCAGGAAGACGAGTCGAAGGATTTTGGCTCTGCTGTATGTAGCATCTGTTCCGAACGGCGCTTACGCATGCTATCTGGACCATACACTAGTACATACAATCCTACTGATACGCCACGCCAGGGTGTCCGAAAACGCAAAGGAGGCTGACAGGGGGGGCTTCAGGATCAGGCTAAATCATTACCATGGCAGAGGGAGTGCTTGACACCTGCCTCCGCCTACTAGTGACTGTGACTAGTACCTCAAAAATAAGAGCTCTTCCGTAGGCTTGCTGTTCAACCAACTAACCAACAAATCAATCAACTACCCTTTCTTACGTCAGCCCTGAGAGTGAGCACCGCGTGATTGCAAAGGAGCTGGTTATCATCAAGTTCAGATGTTTGAAAGAGCAAGTGCACAACACCCCACTAGCATTGTCCCCTTCTCGACGTGACCCTGGTAAGAGCAAAGCATAACATGCAGGAAGTACTCGTGCTATTCGTTCACATCGTACAGCCAAATCTTACTGCTTCGCCGTCTTCCTCTTTTTGTTCTTTCGTTTCTTCCCAGGCTCCGGCGTCGGCTCAGCCTTCTCGACCACCTCCTCGGCCTTAGCTTTGAGCTCTGCAGCTTTTTCGTCGTCGCTGAAACCGCCCCACTCCTCTTCTTCATCATCGCCGTCTTGCTCTGCAGTTGGCGCTGCTGGCTCGCGAACGTCCTCCATCTCGGCGTCACCTCCCGCGCTATCATCGCCTTCCCGGACGAACGCAGCAACGAAGAAGCCCATAGTCCCCTGCTCGGTCCCCTTGTCACATCTTATACATCCCTCCAGCACATCCGCCTTGCTCTTCTCATCGACCACAGACCCAGAGAGCTTGTCTTCCTCCCACTGCCCTCTCCTGCTCCACTTCTTGAGTCCCTCGACCTGCTCCTCGCGCCTAACAATGCGCCATCCGCGCTCCTTCGCCACGGCGGTCGCGAGCGCCTGGAATACAACGCCCTCGTTTTCTTCGAAGTGGATCGAGCACGTCGAATACGTGATCTTACGCGCGTTCTGAAAGCGCATCGCATGTGTCAAGATATGCAACTGGAAAGTAGACAGCGCAGTAAGGCGCTCGGTGAGCTTGTCTGCGGCGTCGAGGGGCACTTCTTCAGCGTTCGTTTCGTCGAGTTCAAGTGTCATTTCCTCCTTTGGCTCTGCAGCTACGGGTTTCTCTTCGGCGCCGCGCTTGCGCTTCTTGTTCTTCCCGCTGCCCTGCGGTTTCACGGGTTCCGCGGCAGCAGAGGGGAGGTGCAGTTTTATCGCGTCGTCGCGGCCGACGATGCCTGTTCCTGAGCAGGAAGGGTCGAGCAGGATTGCGCCCACGTTTTCGTAGTCCGGGGAATTGGGCTTTGCGGCGATGAAGTCGCTTGCGCCCTTGACGGCGACGATTTTGTCTGCGCCTGCGAGCTTGACCATCTTCTTGAGGATCTCGGTGCGGCCTTTGTCGCGCTCGAAAGCTATGACTTTCCGCTCTGCGCCAGGGTTTTGGCTGGACACAATAGCCGCAGCGTGTGTGGTTTTGTTGCCCGGTGCCGCGCAGCCATCAATCACATCGCCATCCTGTTCTTGTAGATCCAGAAGGTACGCAGGGAAGCACGACGCCTTATCTTGGAAGATGATCTCGCCCTTGATGTAACTTTGCGTCTTGCTCAGATCCACCCTACTCGGCAGCGCAAGCAAATTCGGAATATTCGGATCCTCGTAGTAAATCTTGCGCGACCCCCGAGCCGTGAGAATCTCCCCAATACTCTCCACCCTCACAAACCCCTTGAACGTCGAGTCCAACTGTGCCTGCAGCGAGGACTTGATTGTATTCACCCTCACCCACCGCGGATGTCTGACCTTCTCCCCCTCTTCACCGTTGTCCGCTTCGAGATCGCCCGCATTAATCGCTTCCCTGAACGCCTCGAGCGTGGGAAATCCGTGTCGTATGCGCGCCTTGGTAAACTCCGCACTGAGACGCGCCTTATGTCTTGTAATCGCAAGCCGGAGGACATGATCTTTATGCGCCGCAACACCGGATTTACTCAGTAGTAAGTCGTGCGTGAGTAGGAGCGCAAGGATAGGCGTCAACTATTTCTCCGTCAGCAATGCACACCCCAAACTACCAATGCAATTGATATATACAGATGGGGATAAATACCTTCCTCTCCTCCCCCAGCACCCCACACCCCTCAATCACCCCCCTCAACACACCCGACCACTTCGACGCCTCAGCAACAAGAGCATATATCTGCCCAGGACTACTCTTCAGCTCCTTGGCCTTGAATATGCGCGCCTTGAACGAGCCGCCCTGGTTCGAGGCGTTGGTGAGCAGCGCCGCGGTTTCGTAGTAGAGCGACATTTAGTGGTGGTTGTGCCGCGGCTGGGTTGGGCTGGGACTTTTTTGCGGCGCGCTGCGTTGGCCGCGGGAGTGGGTGGGGCGGGTTTGGGTGGTAGGAGCGCGGGCGCGTTGGGGAGGGGGGGGGGGGAAAGGGGATGTTCGTGACGCGTTTGATGGGTGGGAATTTTCTTTTCAAGTAGAAGTCTATTGGATTGATTATGTGGGATTGTTAGGTAGAGACATATGGTAGGCTTGGTTGTAGTAGCATGTGGTAAACACTCATCCATTCTCATTTGCACAAAGGTACCAGCTACGCAGAAAACATCTCTACCAAGGTTACTACATCCACAAAGCTAGTAATCAGCTAACACGCAATTGCAAACGATATGAAAGAAACAAGATGGTATCATTGACAACTTATGAACAGAGAACAGAACAGAAACCCGCTTTGCCAAGTGCTTTGCTTTCCTCGCCAGCCGAAAGAATGCAGAAGATCCGATCCTCAGTTTGAAACGAAACAGTTTCTCGTGTGCTTGCTTGGTTGGCTTGCCAAAAATAAAAAAAAATAAGAAATAAGGAAGCTCAGAATAACCCGCTCGTTCTGCTCCTTTGCCATGATATTCAGAACCAATGTTCCCGAGGCTCTTCTTTCGCCGAAAAACGAAAATTGGATGACCTCCTCAATACCTGGGCCATACCCTGTATCATTGTCCCTGACAATGCCTACGTTTTCCCCCCGCATCCAGCCACCACTCCCTCGTTCGCCAAGTCCGAGATGCGTCGTCGTATAGCTGGACAGCAACCATCGAGCGTGAAGCTGCTGCATCCTATACAATGCCCAATCTTTCGCCATCGTCGAGCCACTAGGTCTTCGTTCGCTAAACATTTCTGTATGCATCCTATTGCTGGGCTATCGCGGTTTGGTATTCGTGGCCTTTGGCTTCATGTCCTGGTTTGGTAGTCGCGTGCTGTGCGAGACTGGACTTTGCTGCTTCCTGCAGTTGAGCCTCGACGTGCCTTTCCCGTTCCCGGTCACGCTCACGTTCAGGTGGGGAATTGCGACCTGAAGGTATCCGCGACTCATGGGGGTGTGGGTACTGTGGTGACTGCAGTGGATGTGGACGGTGCTGGTGTGGTATTTGATGCTGCTGCGGCTGTTGTTGAGGCTGCTGCGGCGGCGGTGGAGGATGAGCTGTCGCCTGAGGCTGTGGCGTTGACTGGCCGTTGCTGCTAGCTATGTGGCTTGACGCGTATCCATGGTGAGGGCTCATCATAGATGGCGGACTAGCGGTACTCGTTCCGTCGTGACTTTCGTGATCCGAGGTATCGGTGTGCATGTTGCTGTTTGAGCCTGGGGGATGGGTAAAAGTGCCGTGCAGCTCGCCTTCCCTGACTTCCTTCCAGGAACATTTGGCGTGCTTCTTGGTGCAGCCCATGCAGGCTGTGAGGTTCTTCAGGCAGTCCATGTGCAGCCTTCGACATCTGTCGCAAGGAGGAAGTATGCGCTCGCCTTTTCCGAGACTCTCCATCCTGTGGACCATCTCAGTCTTGTAGGGACCACCGTCATCCTTTTCTGTCGGCTGACTGGCGCGCTGACTAGCGGCTGGGAGGAGGTTAGATGGTGTGTTTGGGATCGGCACAGGCGAATTCATCATCGACTGAAGCTCAGCTTCGTTGAGTTGAGGAGGCCTTGCATGGCTGGGTGGTGGTGGCGGTGGTTGTGCCTCTGCAGGCTTGGACGGAGCTCGCGAAGCGTTCGCTACTGGTGTGGGTGGGTGCGATAGCGCGTGAGGTCCAACAGATGGCCGTCGAGCGTCAGACACGCCATTGACGTTCTGTGTCGAAGATCGACGTTCGTTGACAGTGTGGAATTTCGCTAGCAAGTCATGGCGCGTGGTAGATGAAGCGCCATTGCCATTGCCGTGGCCATGGCCGTTGCTACTTGGCTCGTGGTGGGGGCGAGCATTGACAGCAACAAAGCCGCCCGGCGATGTTTGCGAGGGTTGTGTCTGCGTTTGGGGCGAATGGGCGGAGCTGCCACCATTCATGAGCGCTACGTTAGAGGGGCTCAGTGGTCGGATGGGCGGGGCCGGGCTCGCTGTCGCTCTCCGGTCGAGAATAGCCTGCTTACGCCCCTTCAGTCTGTGATTGAGCTGTCGCGTGCGCGCCGCAACTGTGTAGAGTCAGTATGGGTTCAGCACAAGAACTGTAATAGACAACTCACCCTGATCGGCCAACTGGCAGATTTGGCCCAGATTCTTTTCCAAGATCTCAATCGTTCCTAGCTCCTTCTCCTCGTCCTCTATTATAGGCTGCGGAGGAATCATCTTTTGAGGGATACCCGAGGAAATAAGGACAAAGTCCTCTTCGCTAATCTGCACGCGGCACTGCTTCGTGTAGAACTGACAGACGCGGACGCCTTCGCTCATCTGCCCCAATTGAAACTGCTCGGGCTTGTTGCGCGCAAACTCGACCACGTCGAGCCACGTGACTGTTGTTCCGTCCTTGCCGTGGCTCTTGAGTACCCGCGGCGGGCCATCGAACAGTCTTTCAAATCTCTTGATGAGGATGGGTCCGAGAGGTCTTGCGCCCAGGTTGCATGCCATGGACTCATGGCGGTCGAGCACGCCCTGGTAGTCGCTGAGCAGCGACAGGATGTTGGGCAGTGTGTCGTCATTGGTGATTAGCGGCAGGTCTGCGTCGAGATGCCTTGCCAGATAGTTGATCTGGAGGTGGTTGTGAGTCTTGGCGGCCTTGGGTTGTGGCGCGGCCGGGTGCATGTTCTCATGTGAACTGCTGCGTTTGCGCTTGAGGTCTGTCGCAGCAGGCTGCGCATGCTGTGCGTGCGCCATGTTGCCGTCGGCAAGGGCGCGAGAGTCGTGGGTGGCCATGCTGCGTGCAGAGAGCGGCGGGCAGAATGTGGTGGTGGTGGAGGCAGCGGATGCCCTCCCGAGGAAGCGCTGGGTGGTAGCGCGGGTGGACGCAGGCGGAGTGGGAGTGGGATGGGCGGACACGCTAGATAGCTCACAGCAGAGGATGACTCGCTTTACAGCGCCATTGCAGCGTTACAGGTACGAGAGCATCGCGGGGGGGGAGGCAGAGAGAGGCAGGGACGGGGCAAAGCTGTGCAAGTGGAGAGGGATGCGGACCAAGGTGGACTGTGTAGACGCTCGGCAGAAGACAAGCACCGGGGCGCGAAAGCCACTTCGCAGCTCAGGGTGCGGTCGAGCAAGTGCCAGCGCGCGCAGAGGGCGGGCCCCACCGATTCCAACCCATCACGGGAATAATGTGCTAGCGCAGAAGAGCGGAGCCCGCAGCCAATGGGCGCCGGCACTGGACCGTCGGCGGTCTGGGCTCGATCTGCAACGGCAATTCATATCAGAGAGTGTGAAGCGGCCGGCGATCCGAGGATAGGGTGTGATGCAGGAACGGCTGGAGGGTGGACGTGGCATGGCCGACGAGCTGCATCGAGTTGAGCAGCGCCTGCAAACGGCATCGTCTCCGGGAGCTGGACGCTGCACCGTGGGTACGCGTGTGCTCGGGCGGAACGAACGGGGGATGGCCGCCCAAAGTGGCTGCACAAGTGGCTGTCCGCGGACCCCTCGACCGCATCAGCGTCGCAAGCAACGCAAGGAGGGTGTCAGAGACGCGCCATGCGTACGACGGGCGGCGAGCTCCCACTTGTCTCACGAGCCAACGAGGACGACGGCGAGGACGGCATGGCGGAACGGCACCAAGCAGAACCAGGCAGTCAGCAGGCTCAGGACCGCTCAGGACCGCTCGAGACCGCCACCCAGAAAATCCCGCAGAGCCCTGGTTTGGCTGGCGGCGCACGTCCATGCGTGCCGTCAGGTGTCGCTGAATTCCCACCCCTCAGCGCTGCAGGCGGACGGCACCGGCGGAAGCTTGACTTTCCACCCCCGACTGCGCTGGCTCAACTCTTTTCCGATCACGTGCAAGCATTGCAGCCACAGCACAGCACTAGCTCAAACTCACCTTGCTGGCGCACAGACCGCGGTATTGCACTGCACGTCACCACGCGTTGTTGCCCTCTCAAACACACAATCCCTACCACTTACGCACAACATGTCTGAACGCGGCGCATTCCGCGGGCGAGGAGGTGGTGGTGGACGCGGCGACCATCGCGGCGGCAGGGGCGGTGGACGAGGCGGCGCACAGGGAGGAAATGCAGCGGGGCAGCAGCAGACAGAGAGGCCGAAGAAAGAGAACATCCTGGACCTCAGCAAGTACATGGACAAGCAGATCACCGTCAAATTCAGCGGCGGGCGAGAAGGTGAGTCAATTGGGTGGGGTGGGGTGGATGAAGTGGGATGAAGTGGAAGGAGCAACATAGCTGTAACACATGGGAGCTGACAAGCGTGCAGTTATTGGAACACTGAAGGGCTACGATCAGCTGATGAACCTCGTGCTTGATGAAGTCAAGGAGGCCATGACTGGTAAGGACTGCCACCTTGATTATTTCCAATGCCATACTAATTGTGAATAGACGACGAAGGCAACGTACGCTACCGCAAGCTCGGCCTCATCGTCGCCCGTGGCACACTCCTTGTTGTCATCTCCCCCGTCGACGGCAGCGAAGAGATCGCCAACCCTTTCATCCAGGAAGAGGAATGAGCTCACACCAAACTCAATGCATTGAGCATGTAGGCGCTGTAGCGAGCCAGCCGCTGGACGACTGTATTATGCATACGGCCTCTGAGCGACAGAAAAAAGCAGAAGACAAGCAGAAGCAGGCTCTGCATGATACCCACGACCACTCACGTAATCGTGGCTTGGCCTCTGGGTGACGAGCCACCAATATCAGAGGAATGGGACAACTCTTCGTCATCACCGACACTCATACGCATAGTTGCCAAGATATCAAAATAACACCAAATTACTAGGCACGGGGCGCTCGCTTTACAAGATAGGATTGCGGGTGTTGAGATTCTATGTGGTGACAGCTCCACAAACATTGACTTTCAATCAATCAGCTTGAATGTGGACTTTTCATGTCTGCTGAATATTTCACTAACTACCCGAGAAGCAAGAAGGCGCGAGCGTAGACGCATCTTTGAGCAATGGCTAGATCAAGCCGACGCGACTGCCCTCCCGGTCTGACACTGTACCTGCTAATCATAATGATCGACCACAGTACCTCTTCCATCGCTTCCTATACACCTGTCTACGATCACATTCTTCACAGTATTAAATCCGCCATGTCGCTTACCCAAAACCCACCAGCGATATCCACGATGCAGTCTGTGACAAGCCCAGCCCTCGACATGTCCCGCTGCAGGCTCAAAAAGCTTGCACACTGGATCCGTGATGACCTCGATGTACAGGTTGCGCGCGACGGCGCAGGTATCTTGCGTCCAGACGACGTCCTTGCACTGCATGAGCTCTTCGTCGCCTTGCAACAGTCTACAACAATCACAGCCCTCGATTTGAGAGCCACTGGCATTCATAAAGCCGTCAAAGATATTGCTGGCATTGCTACACGATGGCCAGGGCGTCTCTGCGATGACTGCGACCAGATCATCACCATCTGGACAAGCAAATTCGGGCGCTTGAATGAGCTTCATCCATTCCTGAACGGTAGAGGTGGGAGGTTGGAGGGCATTGCCAGCGTCACTGAATACACTCGTGAGGTAAGCAATGTACACTGTCCTGCTTTTCATCATCACTGATGTTGATGCAGACGCTCCTCAGGAGGTGGTCTGAGTTTTGCCCGGAAAAGATCCACCCCAAGGTGTCCCACACACTGGGGAATCTTGGTTTTAAGGCCGGAGAGTAAGCGCATGACCTCAACTATTGATCAACACTGACGCTTTTATAGTTGGTGGATCAATTCTCTGTTCGCGCATCACGCAGGTATCATTGGGCTGGAGTCGATTGAAGGCGGCACGACTTATGACAAAAACGGCGCATATGCTCTCGTCTTAAAGGACACCGACGAGGTCAATTCTCGATCCGAGAGCTTCATCACGTACCGTTGTCCGCTGAACGATAGTGGAAAATTCCGATTGACCGCTGCAACTGCCGCGTCTCGTGAACCGATTCGTGTGCTTCGAAGTCACAGCATCAATAGTGTCTGGGGTCCCAAGGCGGGAATCCGGTATGAAGGGCTGTACGTTATCTCATAGCGTACCTTCACTAAACACACTGACTATGGCCAGGTACTCCGTCAAGGGCTGGTGTGTTCGTCAAGCAACGCTCAAGGAAACTATCAGAGGAGATTGGAAGGAAGGAGATGTTCTTTATGAAGTCTCGTTGCTGAGGAACGACCCAACACCCATGGAAGAAGTGACCAGACGGCCGACCAACATGGAAGTGGACGACTATGCCGAATACAAGCGACTACGGAAGCTCCATCGCGGTCACAGGCGCAGAGGATCTGGACCGTTACCAATACCATCCACAGCCGCCCCTCTTGTACCACCACTCCAACGACCAGCCAGTACAATTATGGCGCCGCATTCGCTGCTACGCGCCTCACCGAGTGTTTCTCGGAAGGCTACGTTCAAGGAGCCCGATTTTGATGCACCCAAAGCGTCACAGGACTCAGGAAAGCTGTCAACCGCCGACGTTATCTCTCCCATGACTCTACCAAGCCCACAAGAGCACTTCTTTGCGCCTGTGCCCAAGAACAATGGTGCTTTGGCTATCCTGGGTGCGACCGACAAGAAAGGGAGCAGCCCAGCCGCCTCATCTGACAACACCTTACCCGAGAAGCACGCCCGGGTGCTCAGCCCTGGTATTGGCTCCCTCTCCAGCAGCACTCCCTCTGGAAAAGGCGATCTCAAGGAGATCATACCCTGGATTGAGCTGGAGGCTGACCTGCGGACACCTCCAGCCTTCAGCCCGCCACCTGCGGCAAACGAGAAGGCTCTTGGCCACTCCATGGATAGGTTGGAAGTGAACGCTGCCGAACTGAATCTAGTGAAACACGTCAGGAGACTGGCAAGGGATCCGAGACCGCCACGCAATCCAAGCTTGCGAAGTCCGAAAGGGAGGAAGGACAGAGCAACGGATGCACTAAATCTGCGACGCTATTCTGCGAAATCACTCCTGGGCAAGAAGACAGATGGAAAGAAAACGGAGAAGGAGAAACATGCGAAGAAGATTGTATTCGGGAAGATCGCAAAGATTCCAAAGTTCTTCGATGGCGCGGGTTACAGTGTGGATGACGACGACTGCTACGGAACATCGCCCCCAAACTATCAACTTGCACGCTTCAGTTCGGCGGATAGCACCATTCAGCTTTGCTCTGCAACTTCTATTGGACCATCGAGGGCTATCAGTGTTTTTGGGCCTTGTCACGGTATTGAGCACATTGAATTCACGTCCCCACTCGACGACCTAATTTCTTACCCTAGCCTGGCAACACAGGACAACAGTCTCCCGTCACTGCCCACTAAAAGACGCAGAGATAGTCAGGGTACTCTCGAGAGCGCGACTCTAGGAAGTTAAAGTGGTGGTTCAGCACATAGTCAGCAAATAATTATGCTTGTTCAGCACGTTACACTCTTCAGTAGTCCTAATACCACCCTCATCATTCCTGTGGATCAATAACCACCTTCCCCCTCACCTTCCCATCAAACACATCCCGACTCGCCTGCTGCAACGACCCCAATCCCCCCGCTACCTTCGTATACCCCACCGCCGACTCCTTACCCGACGACAAAACAGACGGGAGGTAAGTACCGTACCACCAACCCCGCCACCCAGCATACTCCTCCTTCTGCGCCGCCTGCGAAAAAGCAGTATACACCACTTCCACCCCCTCCGGCAACTCCACCTCAGTACTAAGCGGCAGCACGGAAGCAAAGCGTCCGCCCGTGGGACGCAGGAGCTCGGCGATGGAGCGCTGGGATGTGGGGTCCCCTGATGCGGTCATGATGTACTTGAATGGACCAAGTGATTGGAGCTGCGAGAGGGTGGAGGGAGAGCGGTAGTCGAGGACTGTGGATGCGCCGAGGGCGAGGAGGGAGGCGGTTGAGTGGGGGGAGGCGGTTGTGTGGACTGTGTGGCCAGTCTGGGGCTGTTAGTTTTGTCGTTTACTCTGGACATTTACGAACGAATATAGATATTGTTGGAAGAAATAGGTTCAACTCACCTCCGCAGCATACTTCACTGCGTACTGTCCCACTGCACCGCCAGCACCCCAGATCAAGACTTTCTCGTCTTTACTGCCGCTTCCTGGCTTGCCCATGCCGAGGAAGACGTGTAAAGCTGCGACTGCAGTCTGTAATGGGAAGTCTACGAGGACAGCTTGCTCGAACGCAGTGCCACCAATCTACCACTCGTTAATTCAAAAACGTACTGCGCAGTATTTAACGAGTAACTCACCTTCGCAACAGTATTCGCAGAACAAACAACTACCTCCTGCCACGTGCCCTGCCGTCTATTCGTCTCCCCCTCGAACTCCACATACGCTTTCGTGTCGAAGACTACTCTGTCGCCTACCTCCAAGCCGACCACATTCTCGCCGACCTCTTCAATCACGCCTGCGCCGCTGGTGCCGAGGACGGCCGGGTAGGGCAGTGATGAGGCGGGGCCGTAGGCGGAGATGAGGATTTTGGTGTCGAGGGGTTGGATGGCGATGGCGTGGTTGCGGATTAGGACTTCATTGGGGGATGGACGGGGAGAAGGTACATATTGGGTGGAGAGGGGGTGGCCTGGGGTGGAGAGGATGGCGGCGCGGTGCGTGGATGACATGGGGACGGTTGTATTTGGTTGGGCGGTAGGTTGTTGGGCGGACTTTTGTTAGGTTGTAGGGAATACTTTTCTTAGATCGTAGAGCACACTTTCGTTACACCGTAGGATAAAGTCTTGTCCAGCTGTCTGTGAAGGCCGTTCCTCTTGGCTCACACGCGTTGCAAGGTCATCCCTTTTCTATCACCTCTTGCATCTGCGCTACTTGCTGACATTGCATTGCTCATTGCATTTCCTTACTTCGATCGTGCATAGCTCTACGTTCCGCGCAACTAGGTAAGCTATTTGGCATAATGTCATAAGCGAGAGCGCCATACAAAAGCAAGCGGCTCACGAAGCGTGCCTGCACTAGGGTGTGTAAGCATGGAGTAAGCGGGTAGACGTCCCGCGACGAAGTGGGTAAATTAGTTCCCTTTTCGACCCAATGCAGCTAATTTGGGCATATGGGTCCCTCCACGTCGACCACCTTCATCTCCGCAAAGGACGCTTCGTTGTTGTCGCCCTGTGTATTCTAGATGAGATCCGGAGTGGAGATGATGCGATGGATGCATAGAGATAAGTCGGTCCGATCACGCGCTCTAACTTGGTGCGCTGTGAAGATGTTCAGTAACCAACGTTTCTGCGGCTTACCCACATTTTGTGTAGAAGCTACGTCATTCCCGCTTTTGCGCGCTGACAAACAACTGCAGTGCACCACGGACTTCCCATGTCATCAATTATGAAATACTTTGCAATGCGACTCTACCATCAGCATTCTAAAACATGGTCGCTTCTGACAAGACCAGAGCGATCGCGATACGTCCGCACGAGTGGAACTCACCAGCAAGGGTAGGCTAAGCGAGTGCTGAGTAACCTCTTTAACTACACCTCGTGTGTGATCAGCTAAGATTAGACTCAGCCGGGCGTCTCATTTGTCCACGCTCAGCTTGCAGCTCCTTCGATCATCGATTTGCAATTCTTATTAACTGTGACCAATCGGGAGTTTTGCGTGGATGCAGCTTGCATACTGGCACCTTCCCCGACTAGGCGCATCCTAGAGATGTGTGCCTGGAATCATGATGGCAGTGGTTCCGCACAAGCAGGTGGAAGCTTCGCACAAATTCTGCATAGTCTTCTGTTATTGGCAATGCTGACCAGGGTGTAGACAAATCGCCTATTTCACGATGGCCACAGGGCCCAGAGTGAGGGTAGGCTGAGATACGTCTGCTATATGATACTGCTGTATAGCAACATGGAGAATAGAAATCGCAACGGGCTTTAGCCTCACACAAGACACCTTCATCCTGCCCTCGTGCCCTCGTCAAATCGTTCCTGGCCCCCATCCTCCTGATCTGTCACGACCACGTTGCCATCTTGCATGCGGCTCAAATAAGATTCTGACGCCAGCATCCCTACTGCATCCACGTGCATACTCGCCTCTTGACTTGCATCTTTACCAACAAGAACGCGGTCCAGACGCCACAGGTTCTAATTCAGGGTTCACTGCACTCCATCGGACCCCGGTCACTCCACGTTCCCGGCAACCCACGTGCGATATACCATACTGCAGGGTCCATTCGATATATCCAGTGGACGGGAAAGGACAAAGCTTGGGCCTTCGACTGCATCATACCAAGCCGCCAGAGGAGAGTTACACGATAGTTCACTGCTTATGTCAACGTAGTCAACTACTGGATTACTATTTCGGCCCCGAGAGGCTGCATACAGAAGACCACAACTATTTCAGAGTCGGGGGCTACAAAGTAGGCTTCGAGAGATATAAGGACGACGTCGATGTCAGAAAGGAACAGCATCACTACAACAGCCTCAACAGCTTCAACAACAGAACCACAAGAGCCTTCACCTACTTCCAACGATACACATACGTCTACGACCTCGAGCAACCACTCTTCAAGAACTCCTTCTCCATCCAACGGAACAAGATATACAAGCTCTACAGGCACACCAAATCCATCCACTCAACCAACAACCACCCATCCTACTCGAGAAACCTCAATCGAGTCCGAACACTCCACTCAGCAAACAGGCTCAGCCACAGGAGGAAATCCAACAATCACCATCACCCGACCTACCTCACCCCAACAAGGCAATAACTCTACAACAATGTCTTCCTCTTCTTCTTCTACTCCCAGCAGCACTTCCACCGCCGGCTCTTCTTCTGGATCCGGAGGCTACACTCAGCTTCCCTATGCGCCATTTCCGTACCCTATGCCAGCCAACCCTCGCGGCTCAAGCTCGGGGAACGGTAAATAGATGTCGGACATCACTCGGGCGACGATAGCACTTCAGGCGTTTTTCAGAGTTTTATAGACTATACATGGTAGACGGAATCGTTCACTCGACGGCAGCATGATTGGCATTTACACGGCGCGGGATTAGAATCGCGACACACTCGTTTTTGGGCTTTTAGATTTGGGTTTGTTGGTTGGGCTGCATTGATTGGTCGCTTGTTGCATTTACATGGTTGACTCATAATCTTAGCATTTTTGGCGTTGGCATTTAGATTTTGCTTTTGTAGACTCCGCTCGCTTCGTAAAATATAGAATCACTCCTTTCACCTCCCAAACTCCTTCTTTTGCAACTTGAAATGGTGCAAATGTCACTTTCCGCTCTGAGGTGTAGTCTACCGCAGGTGATAGTTCCGCGTTACCTTCTAGCGTTGTTGATCGATCATGACATGATCATACTAAAGTCTGTAAACGAAGATATGCTGTTACTCTTGAGTTTTGTTCATCTCCACAACTCCACACTAGATCCTGATCCCTCGGGCTATTCTTAGCACTACACTGCAGGACTTGGCGTGCATAACATTAGCGCGGGTATGCTCGAGACGGGGGAGAGCGGCTTCATAGTAGAGAGAAGACTATATGAGGTAGTTGATAGTGGTTTTGTAGACGAGAAGGCCTGCGGACGGCTGCTGTCGGCGTTGAATTCCCGTGCGGCGACTTGAGTCCGCCTTGGCGCGGTTTACGAAGCAATATACTTTTTTTTCTTTTTCCACATAAATGGCCAAACGATTTATCTACTCTTTCCTGCAGCGGCGATGCTCGTTCGTGCTGCAGCTGTGGTTCCACTCCTTTCAAGACATGTTCGGGGTTCGCGGTAAGATTGCAGTTGCGGCGACAGACGTGCGTTGCAAGGGTCATATTGGATGCTTGGGTACAGTAACCTGACTCATTAGTAGGAGTCCGGGCATCTCACACACCGCATATTTGAGTAGAGCTGGTTGAAGATGTTTTCAGCTTCATGTGTTGAAGGTGCAAGACAAAGAACGGTCGAGGTCAATCGAAGCTTACATAATCCTTGGCGATGACGATCATGGACGGGCCAACTTTAGCACCTGCGCAGCCATCACTCCCACGCGACAACACTGCGCTCGTGCCACCTCAACGTCGTGCATTCTTCTGTCACTCCCTCTTGCATTCTCGTTTGACTGCGTGGCTTCCTTTTGACGACGTCTCTGCACCTCCTCCAGCTCTGCAAACAACTCTTAGACTTCCGCCGCTCCCGTTGAGCTGTTAGCCTCCCCCGTGTTTACCCATCCATCGGCGTCACACACGACCAACATGTCGCCCTCACGATCGCACACCTCACTCCTCTCTTTGCTCGCGGCAACCTCGCTGCTGCCTCTTCAAGCATGGGCATCCTTCGAATGCAAGGACATGGCAACCCAAGGCGCCCACTTTAACTTCGAGAAGCTCGGCGGACCGCACGTAGTACACTGGAAGGAAGAGGACGTAGAGCATGACATGGAGTACAAATACAACTTCACTCTCGATCTCTGCAAAGCGCTCAAGTCCGAGTGCCACAACGGCGCGCGAGTGTGCGGTATGCGGGAAAACATCGATCTATCACAGGAGGGCAACTCAACCATTACGCCAATCGATATTGCTGGGACATACACCTCTTACAACGGCCGTAACATTGATGCCAAGTATGAGTTGCTGCGGAATTCAAAGTCGAACTCGGACTCTGGCCGCGAAGGTCTCAGGGCAATCCTCCATGGTGGACGACTACCCTTCGACGACAAAAAGACCGGGATAGACCAGCGCGCTATCATCGAATTTGTGTGCGACAAGGAGCGCACTGGTCTTGAGGGTGCTGAGTTAGACGGCGGCAAATCAGGCAGCGACAAGGAGGACGACAAGAAAGACGGCGACAAGAAAGATGGCGATAAGAAGGACGAGGACAAGAAGGACGAGGATAAGAAGGACGAGGATAAGAAGGAGGAAAAGAAGGAGGTCAGCAGGAGAGACGAAGGCAGTAAAGACCAGTGCGAGGAAAGCGACGCGAGTCTGCGCTTCTGCGGATACAAGGTCGAGAACCTGGAGAAGGACCACAAGGCCAGAACACTAAGATTGGAGTGGCGCACGAAGTATGCTTGTGAGGGTATGCCCGCGGACTCGCCAGCAAGCTCGCACTGGGGCTTCTTTGGATGGTTCTTCATTATGTGAGTCACCCTCGTTCGTCAACCTGCTCTATTGCTAATATTGTTCAAGCGTGTTCCTCTCGATCGCAGCCTACCTTGTCTTCGGCTCGTGGCTCAACTACAACCGCTACGGCGCTCGCGGCTGGGATTTGCTTCCCCACGGCGACGCTATTCGCGACGTTCCATACATCGCAAAGGACTTTGGGCGCAAGATCTTCCAGACCGTCCAGGGCAGCGGGAGTAGGGGTGGTTACGCCGCCGTCTGAGAGATCGCATGCATAAGATGGGATTGAATTTTGCATCACGCCTCGAGTCCGAGGCTGCGTCGGTATTTGGGCCAGGAGTTTGGGCGTGCTTTGTAGGATTAGAAGGAGTGTGCTACACGAGGTCGTGAGACTGGCGGGCAGCTGTTCACTCTTTGCGGACTTGCTTTACCTAGACTTCAAGCGCTGACGTATTGTTAGTGAGCCGTTGTTCAGCATGTATACATTTTTCACTTTCCTCTTCTCAACCACTTTGATTCTGCAGTCGTGGTGTGAATCATTGATGCTCTTCATCGCCCCAGCTAATGAAACCCAGTAACCAAAACCCGTGTGATATGTACTTTGCCAATCACTGAACGCTTCTCACTGGTACTTCAAGGAGTCACTGATACAGCCAGCACCGTAGTTAGTGTCAAGATATGGAGCATACTCACTGGGCTAGGGATCACAGAATTTTGATTATTGGTTTGAGAGATTCGGCATTATCACTTGAAGTCATGAGAGAAGTCGTTTCAACAAATTTTGAGATTAATCGTGTAGTGATATTCGTTTGTATGCATGTGGCCGTTGTGATCGTTTATTCATTTTGAGAAGTTACGGTTGAACTTTCCAACCAAATCTAGCGTCTATCATAGAATTCTTCTCGCACAGTACTTTCAACCACGCTTCAAAGTGCACTTGTGAGATTTTTTGCCAAGGTTCCCACGGCTGGCTCCCATCGTTTGTGTTTTCGATGTTCGTCCGAAATTCGTCGACACTCGGAAGCGACCATTTGGAAACGGGGGTCTCCTGAGACAGACCACTCGATATCAGAATATCGTGAGAGATATGCGAAGGCAAACCCTTTGCGCGGAGGCCTTCTGATAGCCCCAATCTCCGAAAAATCTCCATAGATCGCGCATTATAGTAAGATCCATCCTTGGCCACCTCGTTGTGGTTTCGTTCCGCTCGAGTAGGATCGAATGCACTCCGAAATGTGATAGTACAGTTGCCAGTAAAAGCCCCATTGGCCCTCCTCCTGCAATAAGCACCGTGTCCTTGGATAATTGCTCCTCAAGATATTGAGCGGATTCAGTCATTGTGACGGGGAGGTGCATTTCAATTAAGTTTGTATGTGCGTGGACTGAGCTCATTGACTCAGGAGCTTCAAATAAATATCGAATGATCACGACTTTAAGTAGAACGTTAGGAACCCTATATTTTCCGACCTGAAGGGGTTAACAGCAGATATATAATAAGCTTTGGATGGTATGTTGCGGACCTTGAATATTTGAGTCCGAGGCCAGAGCTAATAACCGGAGGTGTGGGACCTAATCTGCATTTTTTCCGGAGGATCAAGAACAAAAGTTATTCTGCATCCTGACTGTGAGGGGCTTTAGCTTCCGAAGCTTCGAGGTTCCGGAGTCAAAATATTCAGTCCACTTTGTTTCTTACGTAACGTCAGCAAGTTACGCTTGATCTTATTTGCTATAATACACCACCGTTATGTCCTGCTTTGAGTACCTCATAAGTTTCAAGGACCTTTCGGGACACGTATGGTATGGTAATATTCAGGCGGAGTGGATATATCAAGAAACACTCGTGAGCTGGACCGTGCCCGTATCCAAGGTAGACAGTCCGTTGGATCTCGATTTCACGAGTTCGAATCAATGAGAGACGATAGCTGTGGTAAGCTTCCCTTCCACTGCTCTCGATATTAATTGTGGAAATCAACACTGCGCATTGCAGGAATAATCGGTGTCAGATTGATGAGAATCAACAGATTCTATGCCGACTACCATCTGTACCGTTATCTATCTGGGTTGGTTTGGAATACAAGCAACACGCTGCTGAGGTAGGAGTAAGTGTACTGCCTTCTTTGTTTTCGCGCTGGCCGCAACCATCTAGATGATGGCCACGCCATGTCCGGTTATCTTAACAAGGCCACCAGGTGAATCCATCAAGATATTCATCTTTTAGAAAGGCCCTTCTTCCTTCTGAACAAAACTGCCCTTGCGGGTCCGTTCGACGATGTTCCCATTCACCCCGAATGCAAACCCACGGACTACGAGGTAAACAACATGGCCTTAACTCGAGTGCAGTTGCTGATATCTGTATGCCGAGCCTGTGTTTGTAATAACGAAAGACTGCAAGAATGTATCCGGCTCGGAACGCATGCAGTACGTGTATATCTTCGCTGCAGGCAATGATATCTCTTCGAGATACTGGCAGTAACCCGAGGTATCCGGAGGTCGGCACGGCAGTGCAAAGTCATTTGACAAATTTTCACCCATTGGAACGGTCATTACTTCTGACGAGATGCGAATAGCCTTTCGGTAAAAGCGTTTGTCAATGGCGAGACCCATCAATCTGATCGAACTGATGACTTTATACATAACATACTAAACATAATTGAGCATGTTAACAGAGGCGCTAAGTTACGCAGAGGGAACTGTTGTGATGACAGGAACTCCCAGTGGTGTCGCAGCATTCATGAAACCAGCTCGATGGCTGGAGCATGGTGATAGCATTGAGATAGAGAACGACTACATTGGGAAGATCAAAAACAAGATCGTGACTGAGCATAAAAATATGGGGGGAGCCAGTGGCAGGAAATGTCTTAAGTAGTTTAAATACAACTCTCGAGGATTAGGTCAGACTCTGTCACTCAATGTAATTCTCTGGGCGGTCATTCTCAATCTGTGCTCTGATTCACCTTTAACATTTGGCGTCATTACATCTGATCCCTACGTTATATGATCAGGTATTCCTCGCGCTCCGATCTCTATACGCTTAAGCAAGCTTTTCTCATCGTCTCCATTTTGTAAGCGCTGAATCATGTCCTCAGGATTGAAGTCGACGCCAACTGGATTTTCAGCGAACTCTTTTGACTTCATGAACTTTGTTGCATCGTCTGGGTCTTCGAAATTTTCAACCTGCGTCTCAATATGATTGCCATCAGGGTCTTTGTAGTAGATGGAGGTTGTTGGCCCGTGATTGACCTGCCAGAGGGGCAGAATGCCGTATTGTTTGCGTTGTCGGTAAGCCAACAAAAGATCGGAGAGACTATCGAAAGTGAATGCTATGTGATCTAAGCCACAGCTCGCGACACGCTTCGGTTCGGTTCCAGGTATAGCAATAATAGCAATACGATGGTGCTCGTTGTCGTAGGATAGAAATGCTAACATGTCGTTTTCGTAGATGACCTGTGACCCGAGGAAGATCTGGTAGAAGTTTACCATAGCCTTGAAGTTGTTTGTTCGCAATCCGACATGCGCAAGCTTGCTAGGAGACTTCACCACACTGTGTGGTGCATCGAAATCGACCATCTTGGTGGAGGTGATTTGAAGGACCTATTCTAGACAGGTTGCCTGGCAGCAATTGCAAAGAAAGGAGCTGGATGGGACATTTACAAATTATCTTCGGCGCTCCAATGAGACTTGTAGTTATATCTGTTTGAGGAGTTCGGACGATACGGATCCAAAGAAACCGTGGTTGGATTGCTGACATATGCTTCGGAATCCATCTACTTCCGATCCAATGATACTGCAGGTATTCCCTACCAACTTCGGCATCTTGTTCCCCGCAGTCCCCTTCCCCGCAAATTTGGTGTACACTGTCCGCGGCATATCGCTTACGTCCTAGCCTTTACCCGCAGCCAAAAGCTATCTATCATCTATGACCCGAGTCAAATAGACTCCTTGTGGTAAGCTTCTACTTGTGTTCCGAGATGCTCTCCGCCCGGAAACAGATCTTCGAAATCCACTACGACGTGCGATCGATGTCGTCTGAAGAAAATCAAATGTACCGACCAAGCAACATTACTTGCTGGGCTGCACATTAATCCTTTAAACGCAGGTGACGGAACGCGATCATGCAAAAGCTGTGTTGTAAGTGCGATTGATCCGAATCATGGGCGAGGAAGTAACGATCAGAAGCGTTATCGAGTTGAGTGCCACTACTCACGTAAATTTCGAAAACATCGTGGTCCTGCCAAAATCAAACCCGTGCATCTGCAAGAACGTCTTGACCGTACTGAGCGTTTGTTACGGTCGGTTGGTCTTCACGATGAGTTCGTACTACGTTCGTCTCCGGCCGTGGAGGAACATTTCCAGGACCTGAACAACACTGAGCATCAAATAAGAGGTTTGGGAGCTTCGGCAATTCTGAGCAGTCTCTATGATGGAAAAATGCCCCACAATCCTACGACTGGATCTAGACTCAATACCTCCGGCACTCGGCAGCACCTGATTCAGAACTTAGTTACAAACCAGAGCCCTATAAACCGAAGCCCTGGAGGTCGGTGGGTTGAGGAACGCGAATTATCATTATCAGCGACGAACCAATTTCCTGAAAATCCTCCACAATCCCACTCTACTGACTTAGATGTAGAATTGGCAAGCCTCGATGGGGACGCAGCTCTTTCTCGGAGTCCTAGCGTGCCTCGCTTTGCACCAGCTCGAGTCTCATCCGGCAATGAACCTGCCTGTACTAACCCGCCGAGCTTGGATAACACATCACGTGCACTTGAATTTGATCCGGTCCTCTCATTGACGGGTTCCCAGGTTCCAGTCAACTCCATGGACCCAGTTCCTACCTTTCTATCTGCGCCAACCCGGGTACTGGATGGATAAAATCTTGCATTGGAGAGTCTAATTTTGATGTTTGTGCTGCTAAAATGGTGTCTACTATCAGTCGAAAGCTGAAGCTAAACAGGGGCTTAGCAATGAGATCTCTCTGGAACCATCTGAGCAGACTGCGAGACTTTTCATAAAAGCATATTTTGAAGAGAGTTTTGAGGCCACTTTTCAAACTGTTGATCAGCGGATGCTTGAGAAACGTCTGGAGGAACGATATAAACAGGCGCCGCAAGAGGACAACCCGGCATGGTATGCATTGCGAAACATCGTCTTCGCATCTGGGTGCAGAATAATCTCCTCCAGGCCCAATTCTTGGCCTGAAGCTCAAGATCTTTCCCGTGGCTTCTTCGGAAATGCCCTATCTGTTGAGGCTGAGCTACTACATGGTCCATTTAGGATGGTTGCAATACAAGCTCTTCTTGTCATGGTATGTGATCTTTTCACTGAGAAACACATGTCCACATAATTTCAGACAAAAGAAAGAATACTGGAATATTTTCTAACCATCTCTGAGGCTCGTTATTCGGAAGGATTTGGCTGTCCCAAGCTGAAATATATGCTTGTAAGCTGTGAAGCTCGTTTGGCGCATTCACGGGGCCTGCATCTCCAACCAACACGATCTGCAATCTCTTTCAAGCATTCAGAAAGGCAGAGCTGGATATTTTGAACGATTTACTGTTTGGAAAAACATCTGACACTGCGCGCAGGGCGTCCGTCGGTATGCCGTTTAGACTGCAAAGCCTTAACTTACGAGCTAACCTTGCATATTAGATTCTTGATGACGACATCAGCTGCGAGAAACGCAACTGGTCACCTACCAATAATCTGGTTATTACAGAATACTTTAGACACATGATCGAACAGGCCACTATGTCATCAAAAATCTCCAAAACTCTGTTAACGGTGAAAGCCCGACAGCGGAGCCTTGCCGAAAAAGTAGAATTGGTTCACGAATTGGACAAAGAGATACGAGTCTGGTACAGCCGAGTCCCTCATGAGTTCAAACCGGAGTCTTTAATCGAGATTGGCGCGGTGCCAGATGGTCTAAGGCTTGAGTATATTATGTACCTTCATTTCTCGTAACATGGCAGTCTGGCTGTGATCCACTCTATCTTCGGCCACCCTTGGAATGTGCTTATGGATGAGCAAAGGGACTGCGTAAAAAGGCAAGTCGCTTCTAGTAACAAGGCTCTGACGGAGTCATCAAGACAGTTGCTTTTGATGACGCGATCCATCCCAGTGGACGCTGCTGCTCCAATATGGTATGTAAATCATCTGAGTGTCTATCAACATGCTATTTGGGAAATTTTCCAGGCTTGTGTTCTTCTTCCCCTTACTCGGAATGATCAATATGTTCATATCGATTCTCAGGTCACCTTTGGAAGAATCGTCCTCGAGAGACAAGGCTCTACTCGGTATGGCCGCCGGTCACTTCGCATACCTGGACTACACCACAGAAGCCGCATTCTCGTTATCTTTCATTAAGAAACTTTCGCAGTGGGCTAGACAAGCTATTGGGATGGCAGCGGTGGGTAACGGAAACGAGCAAGATACGCTCCACACCACAACCCAGAATGAGTTAAGTCGATTAACTGAAGAAAGCAACCTGACTACAGCATTCGACGTAAGTAACGCTGGCTCACCAAAGATTTTCGATCTAATCGTGTTCTAGACCGGTTCCGTCGATATTGATGGGATGGACGTTTGTGATTGGCCACTATTCCTTCCCTTCATCCATCAAACTGAAGCCTGGCCGTAAACAATACAATTTTACCAACTTTCTGGTCGTCTAGGTGTCTCCGAATGATTAGATATAGTGTATTACAATACTACTGAGGTGACGATGAAATAGACTAGAGTAAGACATGTTTCACACAACCTTAGTATGAGGTTTAAATGAATTCAGACGAGTATGGAAGGATTGATTTGAAGCATTTGCGTCTCAGGAATTTGGAAGGCTAGACCCTGCGTCCCCACGGACACCCTGAGGCGACAACCCTCGGGACCAAATTGAACCAATACCGGAGTGGTACGGTCGGAAATTGTCAGCTAGTTTCCAGAAACCCAAGTGTAATCTACTAAGTCACGCAAATACCCAGTATTTCTTGGGCTTTCCATTCATTGCCTTTCGGATTCCATCCATTGCCTCACGTCGCCGCTATGATTTCCTCATGTGTAGAGATGACTTGGCCCAACACCATGGTGGAAGAGGCTAAGGCTCTGATTGAAAGGTTTTTCAGTCTAATGGATGATTCTAACGAAGGTGTCGGGGACGTACTCGCCAATGAGATTTTCACAAGCGAGGGTGTGTTGAAGGCGGCGCCTGGGACGTTTGTTGGATCCTCAGGTGCGTATTTACAATCATCAGGCATCAGCACTGTCCAAAATCTAGCCTTGGCTTATTCTCTGACCAGAGATTCGGAAATGTCGTCAGAAAGCCTGGACCGGTATCAAAGAGCGTAAGCACTCGGTATATAAAGTCTACACCCACGATGCCAGTTGCTCAGATGTTATGCTTCTTGGCAGATTAGAACTTGTGCTTTAGCAATGGCAAGATCATTGCTTCATAGTTTGTAGCAAGATTCAGCTTTGCCGATGATCCAGAAAGGCTGCCTAAAATCCAATATTTTGAGGCTTGGGCAGTACGTGCTTAAATTTAGACCGATTAAAGACATTCTGCTAACGTATGAGAATGGAACAAACATGGCAGAGGGATAGTACAGCCAATGAGTTTACTCTCTTTGTGCATCGCATCGAAACAGGCCTTTTGGATTCCCCAAACTGGTAAACTGCGCTCTCATTTTCAGAAGGCAACCATTTTTGAAGTATTACAATCCAGCACATAACTGCCGTCGCTCAAGGGGAAAGCCGTCGATATTAAAGGTTGGCCCTTTTTTTCAACCTTCTTAATCTACATCTGCGCTGGAAAATCCTCAAAGCGCTTGGTGCTTACTGTCTGTACGAGCTAGCTGCTGAGCATGACATCGAACTAAAGTATGGGTTATGAGATAGAACGTAATCCGGCTAGCTGCTTTCAAGCGTGGGATCAATTCGAATGCTGTAAGAGTCCAGTCAGTTTTGAGAATTTATTTGCCACTGCTGCGGTTTTGCGGACAGAACACTACGTTCGAAGAATACAACACTGAATATTAAATTGCTTGAGCGCACTTTACGCTTCGAGGTATCATGTAATACAGTCTCTTGACTGAAAAGGCTGCCAATATCGCTATGCCGGTTGGGGTCGATCAAAGTCGCCTCCATTCAACGCCTATACACCCTACGACTGCTTTAAGAAATTCGCCTGGACATTCATTAGTATTTTGTTATTGCTAGGGTAGACAGCTATAACTTACAGCGCTATAGGTACGTCCTGCCGCCGGGCGCCGCTTCCCTCATTTGCCGCAGTTGCCTTCCATGCTCCTGGATTACTGTCGGGCTGGCCTTCACGACTTCACCTCTGCGGAGTGCATAGGAGTACCATGTCTTGAAACAGTCCTTCTGGGCTGATGTGGGATATCGAATGCCCTTGGCGCGGTGTGCTTGAAGCACCATTGACTCGAGTGATCGTGTGGCAGCAGGCATTGTGTGAAGGGTAGCAAGATGTGGATTGAGAATGCTTTTGCGTTCTTGCGCGAGAGACTTATTGGTATTTATGGGGATTTGAGCCTTGATATAGTTGAAGGCTATTGACGGCAGCTCTGTATTCCCCAATACGGATAGTAGTCGCGGTGAATGATCGATCACGTGCTCACTGGTCGACAACAGTTATAGTAATGGAAAGTTCAAGTCAAGTTTTCGGCTTGGAAGAACTGGATATATTTTGAAAACGAGGGGATGGTGGAAGCCTCTTAACCTGAAGCGAATCGCTGACGTTTGTTCCTCTTTCCCGGATCTCCAAAGCGTCTCCGCATGTATCACAGCTCCCTGCACCCACAACCAACGCGACTGGATGCCACGGTTGACTGTCAATGTCGTCTGATGTCCGCTCGGCCTACGGACAGTCTCCCGCTGCACGTTCATTGGCTGTGTACTAGAACTGCTTTCTCCGTAGACCTGCCTTATCGCTCCCGCGGCTACCTTTTTCACATGATTCGTATTGCGGCTCCACCTATCGCGAGTTCTCAACTGCAGCTGGGAGCGCTTGGTTGCCGCGGGTAGCTGCCGCGGGAGCTGACGTGAGGATCCGAACCTCAAAACTCGCTTGCGCCTACAGCAGTAGGCCGATGATTGGCTGCTTGTGATATCCCCTCAATGATGGCTGCAATCGTGTGTGGATGCTCACAAACAGATGCAGAGTGTCGTATGCAGTCATGCCCACCTTGATGATGGTGATTACGGTCGACTAGGTGTCGATCAAACTTTTGTCAGTTGACAACTGCGGATATGTCCGAGGCTGTGTCTGGCAGCACTGTTAGCCAAGATTGGTAGCATTTAATTCAAAGACACTGGTGACAAGAATGATGATTGATGACGAATTTGCGCCTCCTGTGGCTAGGAGTAGCTTGAAGTTACCATGGTAGTACAATCTTCGCTGGGTACCAAAGGTTCCCTCTGCATCAAATATCGTTGACCTCAGCGACCAAATCTCTCCAAAATCTCGAATATCTCACCTTAAATAAATTCACCAAGTGAAAACCCCAGCCTGAATTGCTGAATACAGATCGCACCACATTCTTGCAGCGGTCACCCGAACCGCACTTTCTCTCAACATGTATTAATTGACCTATGCCGCTCAAGGTAATGTGCATCAATCTGAACCAACTCGAGCAGGGTAATGTATCATGATGACAAGGGGTATTGCACTGCGTTCAATCCATCCTGAGCCACTACCCATATTGCGCTTTGACAAGACTCTGGAAGGCCTTTTTTCACCAAGTTAGGGTAACCATGGGGCCACCAAAGATAAGCAGAAGCACAACACTCTTGAGGATTTTCACTTTGCAGCTCAGTGCCGTCAAAGTCTGACTAATAGAAAGGTCGATTTAGCTAATCGATGATGAGGTAATCTTGACGTTGGTGTTCCAATTCCGCTGAAATTGAGTAAGTGATTGTCCGCGCGACAACTGTATTCGATGATTGCGTCGCACGACAGTTCCGCGCAAGGAATTTCGTGTATGAAATCACTGATGTTAATGTCCTCAGGCACAGCATAGCTCGACTGAATTTTACCTTTGACTGCATCGCACACCATGTCAATGTCATAATGCACGCATACCCAATTGGCAGCGTGATTGATATAATTCACACTGCAAACTTACACAGAATTCTGTGGACGACCGGCATGCGGATCACTTTGTTGGTCTCGATCGAGAATAAAGCTCAATCGGTGACAGATCGCTAAAAGGAGCAGACTCTCTAATGAGTTTGGCTGCCACATTGCTGCAGATTGCACCTTTAAAGCTACTCCAAATGAGCTAAATCGCACTAATGACTGTCCATTGGCCTTTCAATCCGAAACTATTCATAGACTCGGCCTAGTTGGACTACTCGGCCACTCTTCAGGACTGTTGGATCCTTTGTCCAAAGCTACAAGCCACTGGCTGCTACTGAGGGGATCACGAAAGAATCAGTTCCAAAATGCAACCTAGCCTCTCCGCAACCCCGAGTCCTACTTCCAGCCTGATAATGCCACCAGTCAGCAATAGAATCCACAGCAATACGGTTGGTCCTACGGTAAACGCTGGGCAGCAAATCGCGATTAAGCCTTTCGACCTGCCATGATAGATGGAGGCCTCGTAGCTCGCCAAATATTATAAGCAAATATGCTCTCATTGACAGCGGCGAATGGAGCTGTCGCTCCATAAACTACTCAAAATATTAAGTCCATACCGAAGTAGAGCTCAAATTTGACCTGGGAACTGCTCTCACTCGCGTGCGGATTGTCACTACTCATCAAGTCGAAGGTCGGTGGGTAAGTAGGTGGTATTCGTAGTCTGGATGATCCGCGACTTGTGTATTGAAACTATTAAGCTAGAAACGCGATTTGGCCTCAAGATGTTTGGGACGGTAGAGTTGACGAAGGTGGTTGAGCTTGGAATGAAGAGGTGAGGAAGTGTAAGCCCCGCTAACCCGTCTTCGTCTAGCGCAGCTGCCGGCAGGGAAGCGACGTTCGGGGTTGAAATCTTATCTCTCTCAAGGTTCAAGCATTCCAATCCTTCTATTCTTGGCTTTGAAAGTCAACTACTACCTGAACTTGCGAGTATTCAAAACCACTCTCTCTTGAGACACCTCTTATGCTGCAGCTTTTGATCAGTCTAGACTCCATCCATTAGCTCGAGTACGTCATAGTCTACAGGATGTGGGCCGAGCGGGGTACATTTACGGGGGCAACTCCTGAAGGTTCAAGCAAGGCTTCACATTCGCAACGCTTTAAAACTTCATAAGTATTTCCTGTTCCACACCACGTACATCAGCTCTTCAAAGCCGCCCGAGATCTTACAAATCAAATCACGATGGTTGCCTCTTTCCGTGACCTCCTCGGCATTCGCCCTGGTACAGCGTCGACTTCGGACTCTGCTCTGATTATCATTGATGCTCAGAATGAGTACGCCAAGGGACAACTGAAGGTCACCAACGCCGAGTCCAGCGGGAAAGCCATAGCCGATCTGCTCGAGAAGTACCGTGCTGCCAACGGAAAAATCGTTCACGTTATGCACCAAACTCCTGAGGGTGCACCGATCTTCACCCCTGGCACCGAGCTGGCAGACGAGTTTAGCAATGTTGCTGCAAAGGTGGGATTTTTAAACCCAATCCTCGAAAATTCCATCTGATTAGCGAGTAGGACGGCGAGGAGACAATATGGAAACAGTTCCCTGGCTCGTTCGAGCAGACATCTCTACATGACGTCCTGCAATCATGGGGTGTCAAGAAGGTCGCTCTGACTGGTTACATGGCCCATGTCTGCGTTTCTACGACTGCTCGTGAGGCTATGCAGAAGGGCTACGAGGTTATTCTTGTCGAAGATGCCATCGGCGACCGTAATATTCCGGGTGTGGATGGTCCGGAGCTGACAAGAGTTGCTTTGGCCGAGCTGGCAGATGTCTTCGGCACCATCGTGCAAAGCTCAGACATTAGGTAGACTCGTTATAGTTGAGCAGTTTTCTGACCCAAAACTAATATAATGTGAGATAATAATGTCAAATGATCCAATGCTTTGAGATCATTTTCCTTTGCTGTTGAATATTTGTTCTCATCACAACGCTTGACTGGAGCGCGTTTCGTGATGACAAGGTCGGGCTAGAGGCTGCTGAAGCGGGCGCTGAAGCACTACGGCGCGTTAGTCAGAGATTGGATGGTGTTACAAAACGCTTGAGGCGCCATATATGTGATGCAGGCGTAGTCGTGGTCAATTGAGGTTGGTTGAATCTCGAGTGGGTCTCGGCAAGCGCAAGCGTTAGCGTCAAAATGCCAACACACCAGCGGACGCACCCGAACTTCCTCGCTCGTTTGTCTCACGTCAAAATCACGTGGGTATCTTAGAAATCTATCTAGAGCCAGAAATGGGTACGATGACGGATCTTTGTAATCGCTCCTTGGCAATGCAACCATGATCCACTCTTACTGAGACTCTACTTCACGGCCCCTTTCCCGTATCGACGGCAGCGCAGAGCCGCCTTACTCGTACGTTCAATAGGGCCTGGTTGGTCTCTTGAATTCAGAAAGATGAGGCTGAAGTTGGCCTCGCGTTCGGGTACAGGGCCTCAGCTGTCGCAACTCGTGACCTCTTGTCATCATTGACGGGAGGTCACCACGGCCATGTCTTATCACGAGCGCATCAACGTCATAATCGCAACGCGGTGGTCTCGACTTCACAGCGGTTTCAGGAGACATGTCACAGTGGTGGTGACAGCAAACCGACAGCACCACGAGCGAAGGGCGAATGTGCAGCCACGATGCACAGCGCCGAAGGCATTATGATAAATATGAGAGTGAAAACGTCCTCGATGAGAATACACAACACTTCTCAGCAGAATTTCAAAATTTGCCAGTGAACATACGTGTTTCTCCAACTCCTTTGTCACTTCACATTCCAGCAAACATTCACTAGTTCTTTCACGCACCGCAACCATGCCTTCTCAGCGAAGGCCTTGCCAGCCTCTTACCGCACATGCTGTGTCTCGAACTGCAACTACAGATACACCCATGGAAGCCTTCATCAAAACGCAGCTTCGTCCGGTGGACGAATGCATTGTGTGCACTGAGCCCTTCAGTGCAACTCATCCGCCAGTCGCTCTGGATTGCAAGCACATCTTCGGCCATAAATGTATCTCAAGATGGGTTCAAGATGGTCGCGGTAACAACGCAAGCTGTCCAGTCTGTAGACACGTCCTCGTTGCAAAGAAGAACCCGCAGCTGGCCTTTGACGCACCATCCATATGGAAAAGGCTCTGCGAGCTACCGCTGGAACGGCTACATACGTTCATGGAGAAGCTCTGGATTGGTATACGAGATCTCTGGAAACGAAAGCCAGATGGTAAGTTCGCAGTCAGCGAAATTCTGAGCAGAGTCATCTTTCCGGCCCTCATCGAAACTGGGGAGCAGACTTGGAATGGGACGCACGATGCTTTTACAGACGCCTACAACCTCACTGTAGCGACTTGGGATTCTCTGGACCGGCCAGACAGAGCTGAAGGTCTTGCGGTTCCGCTCGTTCGTCTTGCGCGTTTAGTGTCCAGCGCCGCAACTACTATCCCTCTGTACCTCACGGATCTATCACGAACAACCAGACTGATTTGGAAAGCGAACGCGTGTCTGGGGCTTACGGAAGAGAACATCAGTTGGGACTTTATCATGAATGCCTCAACACTGGACTCGGAACGATACTTTCCGCTGTTACACCTCTACACAGTGCTTATCTCGCAGAGTATTTCGCATGAGTCTGGTCTACAACGACCACTACCGACAAGACGATATGAGATCATGAACCTTGTTGTAGAAAAATGCTGCACGAAGGTTGGGAAAGCTAATTTTACGGGTAAACCTTCTAATGATTTCAAAGACATCCTGGCCTGTGTGTTTCGGGAGCTATGGAGGCATCAGCAAGAACAGGCGCGACTTAGTCTGAGAGGCCATGCGAGCGAGGAGACGATTGTTAGAGGGATATGGGCGATTGCGGGATGGCCGGTCAAGAGAGACCAATAGAGAGCTTGATCAGTCAATCCATCTGCACCAATGTACAATTTATGACCACGGACTTTTCAGGATTTAGCATTTATCTAGCATCTGATTCCTCACTATGAAGAACCAATACAATGGTATCCATCACTATACAGCCTGTTACGAACATACACATTTAAGGCTTCCACCTCCAGCCTGGATGCTTCCACTCCAGATCCTGCACCTCCTGCTGCGACAGCCCCGCCACCTCCTCCCTTGCCGCGACCTCCCCCTCATCCCGCTTCTTATTGTCATACTTCATCCAGACGAGTGTTGCGAGCGCAAGAGTCGTCCATGAAATAGCGCAAGCAAGGTTGATACTGTTACCGATCGGATACCTCGGCGCATCACCGGGCAAATAAGTCCACGTAGCAATCAGCCCGCCAACGTAGCCAAACATAGCGTTTGTACCAATAGCGATATTGCGTGACGAGTCTGACATCACATTTGCGCTGACTTGTGCGTTACACATCGCGCCGAGTGTGAAGGCCGTGCTTGCGCAGAGGAAAACAGCAGCATAGCGGATGTTCGCGTTCAGAGTGGCGAGGAAGATGGAGTAGCCGATAATAATGGTGGGACCAGTAACTGCGATGAAGGTCTGGCGGTGGTTGTAACGCCAACTTAGCGTGGGAATAACGAGGATGAAAAATGCGCCCACAATATACGGCGGTACAGTGAGGAGCTGTTGCTGTACGGTCGTGCGGCCGGGGTAGATCGTGCGGATGATCGTGGGTAGGAAGAAGGAGATGCCAAGGACAGTGACATTGTTCAAGAGGAAGACAAGGGAAGTAGACAGGGTGATAGGGTTAACAAAGCCGCGCTTCAGTTTTGTAGTGTCGATTTTGTCAAGAAGAGCCGACTGAGCGAGACGCTCAGACTTGACACGGTCTACTGCAAGCTGCTTTTGTTCCTCGCTGAGCCAGCGGGCAGTCTCAGGACGATCTGTCAAAGTAACAAAAGCGATCAAGGAGATTCCGATTGTCATGATACCTTCAACGGCAAAGATCCTACCAAACGTTAGCAACCGTGCAGCTGGTCACCGAGGTTACGTACATCTGCCAGCCGTGCAGAGAGCCAAAGTGCGACAACTTCAGGATTCCAGAGGCTAACAGGCCACCGAATGCACCAGATAGCGGAGCTAAACTTGTCAGTGGTGCGTCCGACGGCTCTCACGTCGTGACATACCCATAGTCATCCACAGCCCAAGCCGAAAAGTCAGCTCAGCGCGGCGATACCACCTCGAAAGGTAATATGCACAAGAAGGCATTACACCAGCCTCAAATATACCGAGCAGGAAGCGGACTGCACATGCTTGTGCGCGGGTGTGGACAAATGCAGTGCCGATTGAACAGATACCAAAGCCGAGTGTGGTAGCTGGCAAGAACCACCCGGGGCCGATCACTTTACAACAGATGGTAGCTGGAATTTCAAAAATGATGTACGATATGTAGAAGACGGAGAGTACGGTGTTGTAGTCGTAGCCTTTCAAATGGAGGTCTTTCTCAAAGCCAGCGAGACGTGCATTTCCTGTCAGGGGGTCAGATGCAGGGTCCAAGATTTTGTAGACGCTTCTTACCGATGTTTGTGCGGTCGATAAAGCACATCAGGTACAGAAGAGTAACAGTGGGGACGACATATAGATCGATCTTAAGTCGCAACTTCCTTTCAGCCTTGCGTGCTGTTTCGGAGATGTCAACAACGTCCTGCTCGACTTCGACCTTCTCGGCATAATCATTCGAGTTTTTATGATCCATGAATGTCGACAATTGAGAAGGCCGAAGGCCGATAGACAATATAAAAGACAAAGCTGTGAACAGAAGCTACAAGGCGCGTGAGAGCCTTCATATACACTCTTTCCACAACCTGCAACTGCCGCAAAATCACCAACGCACTTCCCCATCATACAACAGATCTAAACTCAAAAGATGAGATTACCCCGGAATCCCCATAACTTTAGAAGGAACTGGGGAACTAAGTGGTCGTTCCGGAGCTTGGCAATGTTGCATGCATGATTCATTTTGAGCAACCAATAAAGGTGTTCTGAATCGCCCATACATTTGTTGATAACAGCCAATCGGGCAGGTGCTTTTTCGGAACATCCCTTGGTTTCCGAGCACGTGATCGGAACCACCGCTGGTTAACCGACCATCCATGGTGCTCTCGACATGGATAGGTTTCGACGGTGGCCGGAAGAGAGGCCTTTCCGAGCAGGATCACTTGGGAGGGGATGGCGACCTCATGGCGTATACTAACTGGCAGGCCGCGGATGTCGATAGATAAGCTCACCTGTAAATAATCAAGCCGAATGACCTGACAAATGAATCTCAACCACCGGTGTGTACGGCTTCCTGATCTTTCAAGTTGTGCACTTTCTTGCAATATGTCACCATCCGCCATACCACTGCCTGGAATCAATGACCCATCGCCCGTGCAGGCCCTCAAAACAAAGAAACACTATACCAGCGGAGATCCAAGCTTAGCATATGTTGACGAAGAAGCTGAGAATCCGCCCACGTTCCATGATCCTTACGAGGAGCGCGCATACCTGAAGCACCGCCTCGCCCTTGCCTTTCGTGTTTTCGCTAAACACAGACTTGCAGAAGGAGTCGCAGGCCACATCACATTGCGCGATCCAGTTGATCCGACCAGCTTTTGGGTGAATCCGTTTGGCACGCACTTCTCGCTAATCAGGGATGAAGATTTGATCAGGGTTGATGATGGTGGGAGGGTTGTTGAGGGTGGGAAGAATAAGAGGCTAAACTACGGTGAGCTGACATAGCGACTGCGAGTGCGTTTGGTGACATTTGTTAATCGATGTAGCGGCGTTCGCAATTCATGCAGAGATCCATAAAGCACGCCCCGACGTCCTTTGCGCCGCGCACTCTCACAGCCTATACGGCCGCGCTATGTGCGCGACAGGTCGCACGCTGGACATGCTCACCCAAGACTTCTGCGTATTTTACAATGATCATGTACTTCATGAGAACTTTGCTGGATTGGTTTTAGACTCCAACGAAGGAAAGGCCATTTGCGCAGCCCTTGGCAATCGAAAAGCAGCGTTGCTTGGTAACCACGGCATTTTGACTGTGGGGCCCACTATTGAGGCAACAGTGGCGTGGTTTGTATTGTTGGAGAACTGCTGCCAGATACAGCTTATGGTTGATGCTTCAGCTGCTGGGCGAGGAGTTCCGCCTGTAACGATTGGCGCGGAGGAAGCGCAAGCTACATGGGAAGCTGTTGGGACAAAAGGGAATGGTTATTTTCAGGGTCTTCCTTTGTTCCAAGTTGCTGAGCTGGATTTTGGTGAGCGGACTTTGTTGGGGCGTGGTGTAGTGGCCTTGTGATCATTCTCGTACTATGATGAATATCAGTCTTGACATTCTTGCTTCTAAAAGTCAGCATGGCCTCGCGCTGTGCGTATGTGAACATCTCAGAGCTCCCCTAGGATTCCCTGGCCTTGTTGGCGGCGAGCGGCGTACGGGCTGCACCAGCAAAGGCAAGACCTTTACGGATGGCCAGGAAGTAGCGTTGGGCAACACAAAACTGTCGCGATACCTGGACACACCCTTGTAACGCTCTCTTTGATCTTCCATGTATTCGATAGTGGTGCAGCAAACGACGTTGGCTTGTCGAGACGAACTGGTACACACAACAACCAGACCCTACCCGAGATGGAACTCAAAAGCCAGAATCGACATGCCAGCATCGTTTTGCGTGTAGGTTCGCCACTATTAAATCTGCAGCAGTACGGGTTGACCAGTATTTGAACACTCTAGTATCTGGCTCCTTGAAAGCTTTCAGGGTATCGTGGCAATCTTTAACCGGTGTACGCTGTTCTTGAGGGAAGCCCACTGGGGTATCATGGATGACTGTGGCTTTCCGATTGAATATTTCTGTTTGAGATTCCCAGCTTTGATGAGTCTTGCTAGAACCCAGAATGCATATGCTAGTTTAGATCAGGCCTTGGAAGTGCCGGGAAATCTCCCCGATCTCCCACACACTCAGCCCTTGCTCGCCAAAGTTATCTGTTGAGGGGTCCGGTGGTAGAGGCTGCGTGGTCGCTGCCGTGCCGAATGCGTCATACAGATCAATGAGCTCATCGCCAATACTGAATATATCAGGCATTGAGCCCAGGTTTGCATCGAAGTTCAGATCTCCATTCCACATATTGGACATCTCGGTGTTGGCTGGGCCTGGCTGCAGCGGTTGCTGCACATTTGATGTTGATGGTTCGCCTACCTCCTTGGTTGTTGAATTGTTTGCCTGGACTCCTGCATCACTGTGAAGTCCCAGTGACTTGACAACAGGCAGCAGACCGCGGATACTCTTCCAGAGCCTACGGCTAGCTGTGCCGTGGCGCGAGAAGCCTTTAACCAACTCTACTGCTGATACGAAAGACTCTCTGCTAGCTTCTGCGAACATGCTTGGCGCGTGACAAACTGCAAGAAGCAAGACAGCGAGTGCGCTGAGAAGATAGTAGTGATATACGCTTTGCTGTCGAGCGTAGATATCGCTAGTCTCGTTGAGGTGCACTAGTACCTGGATGCTGTCCTTTGCAATGTCAACGACCAGCCGAGCGGACTCCATGTCTGCCTTGATATTATCCGGGGTAAGCACGTGGTGCCGATGGATGAGTGTGCGCATGTGATTTCCACGGAGGTAAAGTAGCGTGCGCAGACGATGCAACAGCCGTGGTTGAGATTTGGGTGCAAGGCCAAGTCGTGGATGCCTAAACTGTAGCTCCTGCGGTATTGACAGAAGCCAATTAGACGTGATGAAGTCAAGGTAGTCTTCTGTCTCCTTAGGTATCGTTTGTAGTGGAGATCCATATGGTGGCAAAGCCTCCCAAACCCTGGAGCATAGCCGAGCATACGCAACCATGCCCTTTAGGTACGGATATGATTTGCCAGGTTCTGGTAGCTGGGTATCTATATCTCTGTCATTGAGGGCAAAAGACAGACTGGTGCCGAAGCTCCATCTCCGGTCCAGTTCGTAAACGACCCAAAACACTTGCACTGCAAGCTTACGCTCCTCTGCATCCTTGAAGTTATCTAGCAGGCTCTGTTTACGATGCAGGCCCATCTCCAGTGCCTGGCGGCAAGCTCTTCCAATCGCTCGCCAGGCGAATAGTTCTTCTTCAGTGTGGCAAAAGTACAGACTCTATGCCATGTCAGTCGCCATACCCTCATGCTTAATTAGAGTCACCTACCAGCATTCCCATGATTTGGAGGTCTTTGAGCTCCACCTCGGTCTCGCTGGAGATTCTACCAACATCTTGCTCAACTTCGAAAACAAGCCGATCTGACAGATCGTTTTTGCCATGGATCTCGTGAGTGATAGCTGTGGCGACCGCAAGTCTCAGTATGTGTATATCTTTCTTTCCTAGCCTTTGTAGTCCGGTCAGTTGCTGGGGATGCCGGACAAGGTCCATGATTTGTGGTGCGTCCGCGATTAGATCTTTTGTTTCAATGATCGGATGCACACATGCTACTTCCTCCTGATAGATTCCTAGTAGTCTGCTAATCTCGTCATTCGATATACCCTGTAACCCCTCAACCCCCGACCGGAGTAAATTTTGAGCTAATGCTGTTGTCGGCTCTGGCGTTGCGTCCCGTGACGATACCGATGAAGTGTGATCTGCCGGATCTTGCACATCGGAGGGAATTCCCATGCGATTCAGGGATGACTCAACAATGTTGAGGCTGAACGCGGCGCGAGTTGGCCCTGTAAATTGAGGTTGCCTTGGTGGCCCTGTGCGCTGGGATGTTGTGCTTGTGTATGCTGGGCTTGCTGTGTGCTGTGAAACCGGTGTACGTTCATTGATCGTGGGCTGACTATCTCGTCGCTCGGCTAGAGCTGCCACAGTGCCCATTAACGATGTTAGCTGCTGTCGAAGAAACGAGACATCGTCAGTCAGCTGCTTGTAGCTGGAGCTGGGATCTTATCAGCCCTAATGAACGGTCAAATCTTAGAGTACTCACTCATCCATGTGGTTTTTATCCTTGCCCTTGTCTCTTTCTTTTGCGGTTTGCGTAGCTGTGGGAATAACAATACATGCAACACTCATTGTGGAACACCGTTGGCAGTCGGCACTGTCATCGAGTCGGATACATTTGACCTTACATCGCTTACACTCGTTACTGTATGACTTAGCGTCGGTACTTGGTATATCCTAGGAACATCTACCATGCTGCAGCTGTATACTTTGCGCGTTTTGAACGTGCAGTCTCAGGCGCATCCGGCGCGGGCCTCTTCTGCGATGAATTCGACACAGCATTGCTGCTCCCATTGATGTCCATTTCAACATAGGTTGCAAGCAATCTTCGCCAGCGAAAGATGGGTGATGGTCGCTGCGTCCGCACATGCGACGCGTTGGGGTATAGGGTTAATAAACGGCCTTGGATTGGGCGGCGCTCCTTCGGCAAAGTGCGGACCAATTCCAGCCCCGTGACCATCCGTTCCGCACCACTTCTGCTCCTTCACTCTTACTCCTTTCAACATGACTCCGGACATCAAACACCCTCTGAACCGGAATCTCAAGCAATGACCGAATTGCCGGCTGCTAAACGAACATTAGAGCTGTTGCGCGTTTTGAGGACGAAGCAATAAGAGGCGGGTGGATAAGCCCGGAGTTCGAGTTCAAGTTCAACATCATCTGGCTGTGTATGCTACAACTGATCTGACCCATTTACTTTGCATAGATTGAGCAGGAATCAGATGGCTGGAATTCAAATTCCTGGCCGGGTGAAATGAACGACGATGCAAAGGTGAATTCGAAAGTCAAAAGGTGTAATTGTATTTATACTCATGGAAATATCATTCATTATAACGTATAGTCGTGTTCTGAATACCCACGCATGTGGAAAGGATCAGGTGTCAAAGCACACTCACTGATCCAAAACAAGCCAACCTTTCATGCCATCCAGTCGCGATCATCGGTATGATTACTCGGCCGCCGTGATTCCGTCTTGTGTGGTCTGCACGTTCTGATGGTCATGACAGGTTGTGGATTTGCAACTCGTAAGCCCGGACCGTCAGGTGCGTAGACGTTCGCTGCATGCAAAGATCTCCGGTGTCTCATCACATCCAAATCTGTCGGCTCTGGCGAACAATTATAACTCGTAGGTTCTTCTACAGGCGATTGGTTGAAAATCCGTTGAGGTATCGTGATGCTGGCCTCAAATACCACCTTCTCGCGAGTTCGTACCGGTCGTGCATCCTGTGGTGGTGAAGGACAAGAATTTGACAGGTTATTTCTCGATTGTTGAGGAGACTTGAGCTCTTCTAGGGCAGTTGGTATTTGGCGAACATATCTTCCTTGTCGTATTATATCTGCGCAGATTCTCTTTGTTTCGTCGGCCGGTGTGGGCGCAGCAACCTTTGAGTTTGATGTTGTATCTACTACACGCGGTGTCGGGCTGTTGCAGACTTGATCAGCAAGCAAGTCCCTTGGGATATGTTGTGGCTTTGGAGAGCTTTGTTTCGAGATAGCCAGATTGTTACGAAGTCTGTCCAGAGTTTGCGCGAGAATGGCGCAGTCCATGCAGTGAGTGAGCCCTTGTGCTTGAGCAGGGAAGCTATGGCCATCGCCAATGGATATGTGCTTAAAGTCGCGGGAAGAAGATCCACACATGGTGTTAGGCTTGTCATGGCTAGGCGATGTTTGTTGTGAAGAGGACCGCTGGCAGGATTGGCGCCAGTACTGTACACGTTCATCGGTCGTCATGGAACGTCTGAAGCTCATGGCATGATCGTGGCGGTCGAGTTTACTACGGTGTCTATTAACAACCTGGTCGGGCATAGTGGCCGCACGCTGTAGCGAATGCAGCCCTGGAGGCGTTGCTTGGAATGGACATCCGGGTGCGCGGAGTAGGAGGGGCTCTTCTGCGCTACAAGAGTAAACTGCGGCTCGTTGTTTGAGGGAATCAGAGACCGAGTTGTTTCCTCGGATAATATCGAACATAGCGTCACCTTTTGGTGCGGTAGTCAAGTTCTCGTAGCCTTTCGAGGTAATGAGTATGTCATCTTCGATCCGGACGCCACCAACAGGCATATAGCGGCGCAGAACCTTCTGATTGATAAATCGTGAGTGAATCGGTGACGGTAAATAGAAGTGTTGGAGTGCATAGATGGAAAAGTATCTGATGGTGTCAGCACATCGGGTCGAAAGAGCATGCGGGGCATAGAACTTACATCCCTGGCTCTACTGTGACTACCATGCCCTCCTCGAGCTGACTGCTCTGCGTATCCGTAGGCGCATGGCAGAGCGCAGGATCAAAAACTGGTGTGTGAAAGTTTTCTGGGAACAGAGAGGGCACCTGGACCAGATTAACTTCGTGATTTCTAAATGAACATATGCGTGAAGTTCATGTCTTACCTGTCCAACCACAGCTTTACCCTCCCTGACACTCATAAGCTCAGCTTGGCCAACGTCATGCACCTCCAGTCCAACGTGATGGCCCAGACCATGCGGAAAAAATGCTCGGCTTGTGCCAGCAGCGTAGATCTCTTCTTTCGTGCCATTATGCAAGATGCCAAGCTTGAGAAGCCCCTCGATCGCAATATGATGTGCTAGGATGTGGAGATCAAGATATCGCACGCCGGGTGCTAGCCTTTCGATGCAGCTCTCCTGCATACGTTCGACCAGCTTGTAGATGTTCTCAGCCTCCTTGCTTGGCCACGACTCCGCAAGCGGAAACGTGCGCGTGATATCGCTGGCGTATAGCTCGTACTCACAACCGGCATCAAGACACATGAGTTGACGATCCTCAAAATCCTCATTGTTGGCGTCGTAGTGCAAAGTTCCAGCATTTGGGCCAGATGCGGCTATAGGATCGTATGCTTGTTGTTTAGCCTGGTGCGAAATACAAACATCCATGAATAGGCCCTCAACTTGCGCCTCGTTCTTGAACTGTAAGATGTTTGCAAGCACTTTCTTGTGCGCTTCCGAGCTAATGTCGTTGGCTTTGCGAATGAGGCTGATCTCGTGGTCATCTTTGATCATGCGCGCCGCATTCATCGCAGGCCGGAGAGATTCCGAGTCAATTATGGCATGAAGTCCGGGTATCCGTGGTAGCTGTCTACTGTCCAGTACGTATATGTCGCTCCCATGTCCGCCATAGTAGTTGCTCCAGTGCTTGATCACGTCATCAAGCTCATCAGTATAATACACCTCGTCAATGTCGTACCTTTCGACAGCTTCAGCGAGGGTAGAGCCACGCCCATTCCAGATGACGCGTGCTGGATTGATCCTGGGAATAAAGAGGGACAGGGTGTCATGTTGGATGTCATAGGTCATGTGGCATGATGGCTCGTTGCACCTTTTAGTTGTTAGAATACTCCTTGTCAGCATGATGTTGCTACGCACCCGGTGAGGTAGTAGAAATATCGTCGCTGCCTGAACGGTGCTGGCATATCGCTGTCTTCGTTGTTCTTTGCGGGCTGACCGGCAAGATAGATCAGACCCTCATCTATTCCCAACTTCTCCTGCACGCGACGGGCATGCTGCCTTGCTGCAGTCGGTAGATCAGTAAAGGTGCATTGTATTCATGTTCGTACTTACCGGGATACTTCTCAAGCGATCCCTCGGCGTTCAGATGAACCCAATACTCTTTCGCCTCCATGCTCAACCTCGCAGCAAGATCCGACCCATCGAGAGCTTCCATCTTCGCGCCGGCGCAAACTTCCGTCAGGTGTCGAAAAACGATTGTGATGATTTAAGAGCGGCGCGCAAGAGTTGTTATGGCGCACTGCAAGGCAGAAACCGGTGAGCGTTAGCGCCAAGTCCTGGCTCCACCGGTCAAACATCAGACAGCAATGGCCACCGGCACCGAGAACACAACAGCTCGTGTCACAGAACTCTATTCGCATATACGTTATCAGATTCGTTGTCGAGGCTTGATTCCGGTGATGAAAGTTGAAGAAGAGACCATGTAGCTCTCCTGACCACGTCTCCCATAGCCGTGCTGTCCTCGACGACCCCGCGCGCGTGATGCGCCCCTGTACCACTCATCTTCCACACAACCACCGTCAGTATGTGCACTTCGGCTTCGTAATCCATGTGCACGACATGAGCTTCTTCATGCGGCGAAGGCTATTGTCTTTCGGATCAGTACAGGCGAAAAGAAGGAAGGAGCATGTGGTGGCTGGCTTGACGCGACGTGATTGGTCAATGAAAACCGGTGAGCAGCCCAAGGCAAAAGCAGAACTACGGAGGATCACCACAAGGAATATGGCGTTCGGACCTTGTCTAAACGCTTCATTGTTGCCTTTTGGAATCGAACCGTCTATCAGCATTGGGGGCCAGTTCAAGGTTGACGCTCAAGGCAATTGTGCTTCTGATTGAACGCCCTCTGATGGCCCCACCGCCTGTCAAGCGTAGGATCAACGTTTCAGCCACAGAAACACATTCGGTCCTGCCAGGAGCAGATACTTCGATGTGTCTTTGTTCGACTTGCTGTGGTGTGTGCCAGCTCAACATATCTGCCGCACCTGTACAACACAACCACTGCAACCCAGGGCCGGAGCTGTAGTTGTCCCTTTTAAGCGTCCTCATTATGCAGAAGCTTCAGGCGTGCAATCGTCCTCCTTACTCTTGTCTACTCATGCCCTTGCAACAATAGGTAGATCTTTGTGGTTGTCCTCATACGCACCGAGCTGGCTATGGTGGAGAAGCGGGGCCGCGTTCTTTCGGGAACTACAATTTGGAGCTATGAGAATGCATTTCTTGTACACCGGCTTGCGATTAGCTTATTTTTCTGACAGAAACTATCGATGAAGATCTGTCTTCGAAATTTCAACTGTTGGTTGGTGGACGTAGGGCCTTGCTCTCCGAGGTAAGATTATAGCCGCGCTTCACGCCTTGACCTTGTTACCATTGATTTCGAATTCTTGGAAGATTCCAACACATCAGAGGCGCACTGTCATCTTTGGAAATTGTCTTTTAGTTCCAATGACCCTGCTTCTCTCGTGCAAGACTCTTTTTTATGGGGTTTGTGTGTCTCCGCCGCTTCTAACGCTCGAGACAAGCTCTCATGCGCTGCCAGATGATGAGATAGAGCTGATATTTCATAATTACCGCTGCTGTTCAGTCAGCCAAAGACCTAACTGATAGATGCACCCTAGTTCTCTTAAACACTATATGTGGGACGTTGTGCCACTTACGTTATACGAGACGACCGCGGGCAAGTTGACAGGTTGAAGTCCGGTGGATATCGAAGAGACGAGAGGTAGCCGCCAACAATTCCAGTTCACTGAGCGGAAGATGGTAGTTGGTCAGTGTTTCGATCACCTAACCATAGTCACTGCAGCAGAAGGCGACATCAGTCACCTGAACCATCAATACTGTGGCAAACAACCCCCATTTTTGGTCATGCGTCCAATCGAAGGCAGGCCTGAGGAAGAATCATCCGTCATATCGGTGCTCGTGGCGAGACAAGTAGCACGTGGGTTGAAAAGAGGATCTTTCCCGCCACTGTGATAGCACGGGAAGGGAGCGACGCTTCCTACGCGGCGTGTACCTTCCGATGCATCATCATCATGGTCACAATCAGAAGTTGTCCTCAAGGTCAATCCACGTCTATCGAATGTTGGCATTAGATGTAAATAAGACTCACAACCAGATCCGAATACTTGTAGAGAGCAAACAAGCAGCGAAACCTAGGTTGTTCGTACCCCGAAGTGTTCGCGAATTGCGACCAGATATTAGCTACTCAGCCTAAGCATCATCTTCATCATCATCCTCATCCTCATCCTCTTCTTCCTCCTGGTCATCTTCGTCATCATCCATGTCCTCATCTTCGTCGGAGTTGCTCGCATCACTCTCAATACTCATCTCCGGCGGCCAATTTACCACCACCTCATCCGTCAAGCTCCCAATGAATTTCTTCATCTCTTTCCCAGAGTACTCCCTCATCGTCTCGGACCGCTCTGTGCCACCAATTTCCGACTTGAACTGCGCCGGGTTATTATCCTGCGAAAGTGCACCAACTTTCAGGTAGGCCAGCTCGAGCTCCGGTACAGCAAACAGTCCTCGGAAGAATTGAGACCAGAGGTTTGGCTTCGTATTGTAAGGACCAGAGGGTGGTGCCACGATGCTCATTCGCCAGAGGCTAACACATTTGAGTTTAGGAGCAAACCTGGAGAGCACCGCGAGTAGGGTGTCCCTGTCGACGTCCAGCTGTCCAAATTCAAGGTTTGTTAGGTGTGCGAGACTTACAGGCGACGGCTCGCCCAACGTGACCTTAGTAGGGCTCGGTGGTCCAGGAGTAGAGGTAGGAGATGCAGCAAGCCATTTTAGAAATTCCGTGTTTATAGCACGGTGGAACTTCTGGAAGTTCAGGCGCAAGTGGGTTAGATTTGGTGTACACCCCAGGAAGTGGCGAAGAGACATGCCTGCCAATGAACCTACGGGCGTGCCTCCACTGTAGGTATGTGCTGTGTACGTGGGATTGTCGGCCATGCTCAGGGTTAAGAAGATCGCCTTGAGATTATACAGCACAGGCTGAACCGCCGGAAATGTAAAATTGGCGATATGGAAGGCGGCATCTGGAAGGCCTGCAGGCTGCTGGCGTAGAAGGACTTCAAATTTGGGTGGCGTTCGTCCAGCCACTCCCAGGGCATATATAAGGTTGGAAAAGACATGTGATACAAAACGTGACTGAGAGCCTGTTCCGCGGTAGGACTCGCGAAGGCGGACACCAGTCTGTTGATAGACAGTAGTAGCACCCCAAGAGGCCCAATATGTCCCATCACGCTCACGTTTGGCGCAGAAGTCGCGAACATCGACCGTCTCGAGATTGATCAAGCCTTTGAAGGCCTCGGTCAGCATCTCCCGGTCAATACCATTGTTTAGCAGTGCTTGCTGATCGGCATATCCCTGCATGTAGCTATGAGATGTCAGTGAAAATTTCTTGATGGCTGTATCGTGACCATACGGACCTGCTGCATGCCTCGTTATCCCTGAACCGAAATGGGATGTCATCGTACACATTGGTCGCAATGATGAGATGTTTCAGCTTCTTGGAAAGACTGACATGACGCGAGATATCAAGTAACACTTGCAGGCTCGGCTGAGTAAGCATGAACTGCTTCTTGACGAAGAATTCTTCTGAGAACCATTCATAGAGAGACTTCTCCGTTTGTTTACAGGTGAGCCGCAGAGCCGCGAGATCGGAAGTAGAGACAAAGGATGATATATACACCAGAAGCTCAAGTGGAAGTGATAGTAAATTCGCCATTGTGACGAATTCGGCCTTGAAAGGATCAGGAGAGACAATGCAATGTTATGTGTGCAGATGGCTCCAGGCGGAAGCGTGACACCGCGCCTTCCCAGCACGCTAGCGTGTCGCGCTAGTCCTTTTTCGCCGTTGTTGCCTGCCGTGCCTGAATTAACGTTCAGGCCACCCATCGCGTTGAGCTGTGACCTCACCTCGAACATCCCCTGCATAAGAGCCGCACTCCTTCACTTGCATGTAGCACCACTTCAATTCATTTCAGCAGCTTGCAATCGCCACAATGGCTCGTAAGGCTGCCCAAAAGCAGGTCCGAGCCTCACCCTTTGACAATTACTCCATCGCTACTTCCGGACGCTTCTCCGGAACAACGCAATCTGCCCTGCAAACCCGCATCAATGATCTGGGCGGGAGTTTTGCAACCAAAGTCACAGCCGATATCAATATCTTGATTGCCACCGATAAAGACTTCGAGGCCAAATCAACCAAGGTCGCAACTGCGATAGCCAACGACATCCCCATCGTCTCGATTGACTGGCTCGAGGAGACGGAGTCTTCGAATGTAAAGGCAGACGAGAAACAATACTTACTCAAATCGCCAAGTGCATCTGCTCCAGCTCCAGCTCCAGCTCCAGCCGCGACCAATGGCAAGAAGCGCGCGGCCTCAGCCAGCGCTTCTCCCGCACCCAGTCAGACTGCTTCACAATCAAAGAAGCGGAAGACTCTCGAAGAGAAGGCCAAGACCGAAAAAGTTCAGGTAGGCGATGGCCAGAATGCGAAGTCGAAGAAGATCACAGTTCCACTCGACGAGTATTGCCCATCACCCACCTATGAAGTGTACATCGACGACGACGGTCTCATTTGGGACGCTTCGCTGAACCAGACCAATGCGTCAGCCAACAATAACAAGTTCTACAAGGTTCAGGTGAGGCATTCAAATTGATCATTCTAACTTGAGCTAATGCCCGAATAGCTGCTACGAAGCCCAAATGGCGCCCACTTTCAAACCTGGACTCGTTGGGGCCGTGTCGGCGAGCGAGGTCAATCGGCCATGCTTGGTGGCGGCTCTCTGCCTGATGCAATTAAAAACTTTGAGAAAAAGTTCAAGGACAAGTCTGGCTTAAAGTGGGAAGACCGAGGCGAAGACCCCAAGAACGGCAAATGTCAGGACGCAGCGATCCTCATTGCCAACCTGTGCTAACATGTATATAGACGCATACGTGGAAAAAAACTACAACCCCGACTCTGATGACGATGATGAAGATGATGACAGCGCTGCCAACGGAGCAGGTAGTGATGCCAAAGACAACAGCGACCGACCAGCCGTCGAATCGAAGCTCACCAAACCGGTTCAGAACTTGATCGAGCTTATCTTCAACCAGAAATACCAACAGGACGCCTTGAACGAGATGAATTACGACACTAAGAAGATGCCTTTGGGTAAACTCAGTAAGGGCACTATCAGTCGAGGCTTCCAGGCGTTGAAGGACTTGGCCGCTATCATTGATAGTCCTACAACGTCTCAAGAAGTCGAGCAGCTCTCGAACCGATACTACTCGCTGATTCCGCACGCCTTCGGACGCAATCGACCAACCATCATCAACAACAACACTCTCCTTAAGAGGGAGATTGATCTGCTGGAGAGTTTGTCCGATATGAAGGAAGCTACCGATATGCTCAAGGCCAGTCTCAAGGATGACAGCCACCTCAATCAATTGGATCGCCAGTTCCAGACTCTGGGTATGGATGAGATGGAGGCGCTCAACCCCAAGAGTTCCGAGTTCAACGAGCTATCTGACTACCTCACGAAGACCAAGGGCGCAACGCACAATGTCAAGTATGCTGTGCAAGATATATTCCGTATCCAACGCAAGGGCGAATTCGAGCGCTTCGACAAGAGTCCATTTGCAAAGGTTTCGGGAAATCGTCGCTTACTCTGGCACGGCTCGCGTGTCACCAACTTCGCTGGTATTTTGGGTCAAGGTCTCCGTATTGCGCCTCCTGAAGCCCCCGCCACCGGATACATGTTCGGCAAGGGTATTTATCTTGCTGATATGTCAAGCAAGTCGGCGAACTACTGCAACCATTACCAGTCTGGCGGTACTGCGTTATTGCTGCTCTGCGAGGCGGAGTTGGGCAACCCTGTGCATGAGCTCACCAACGCTTCCTACACCGCCGGTGATGACGCCAAGGCGAAGGGTATGTGCAGTACCTGGGGTAAGGGCCGGGTCGGCCCGGGTCAGTGGAAGGACGCAGGCAGTGTCCACCCGTCGTTGGCTGGTACGATGATGGTAAGTCATGCTGTTAAACTCCTACGAGACTGCATACTGACTGCTCTTAGCCCGATGTGACAACCACTCCTGGCGACACCAATGTTGCCGGTGCTTACCTGCAATACAATGAGTACATCGCCTATGATGTCGCTCAGGTGCGTCTACGCTACCTACTTCGCGTTCACATGTAGGACGAGCTGCACTGGATCTAGGCACTGAGGCCTGTTTACGATTTCTTTCTCAACCATCCACAACGCGTTTGTCTTAGACCCATGAGGTGTGGGTGTCAACTTTCCTTTGCGGCGTTGTTACTTCATCTCGGGCCATGAAGGGAAAAGGGCCACTATATGGCGCAGCTGTAGCATACTTCCCAGAATTGTCTCTTCGGTATCGAGAAGCTCGTCGAGGAGAATGTAAAGATAGCATCTATACCCTGGCGTGACAAATTTATGGCATCGTCATCGAAGGTAAATCATCAAAACAGACCGAGCTCGAAGCCCATATCTCTGGCAAGATGATCTAAAGATCTGGCCCCGTCACTAGCCCAAAGCATTTCCAGCACGTGTACGACAGACCCGTAGTATGGGTGGCTGCTAAGAGAGTTGTCTCCGAGCGCACTAATGCTCTCTTTGATGAATGTGCGATCATCGACGGTCAAGACTGCTGCCTGTGACCCAGCGGCCACCAAGGGAAGGAGCAGAGTTTCCGTGGTTGCGAAGGTACCGACGTCCATTCTGATCCGTAGGTCTTGCAATAGAGTGAGGATATGCCGCACGATGGAGGCATTCGACTGGGCCTCTATATTGATGGGCAATCCCTGGTCCGAACGGAAATCCCTGACCCTGATCATCCCAGCGTACTGCGAGGCCTCCCAGATCTTGCACATCACGGGTTCGCCCGGCTCGCCCGGCCATTGCAGCAACCGGGCTTCGATATCATCGTCCATTGGCGAAGCAAGTAGATCAACCAGGCTGCACGGTAGACCTGTTATCTCTTCGATTTCACTTTGACCAGTGCAGTGCTCGTGCCACATGTGTAAGTGTCTGGTTTGGCGGCCGAGGCTGTGTGTGGGCAGGTCTAACACGCCTATCAATCCAGCCAGTTCTCTTGATTCCTCTGTGGGAGACTGAAGTGCGTGCCTTTTGTGGAATATGCTGGCGATGCCGTTCAGGTGTATGGTGAAGGGCATAGCTCGGTTCATCTAGCAATTATCAGCAACGCCTCCATTGTGATCTACCATAGATTTCCACCCACGCTTATTGAACACAATAATATCCCCGCATACGGCGTCATCTCATCCTCGAAGCAAACCGGATCTGAGAGCGCCTGTCGAAAGGCCTTGATACTCCGGCCATAGTACTCATCTACGTGCAGCGCATGCTTGGGGTCAAGAGTAATCTGGTAAGTCAGGCTATTCAGCAACATCAATTTTGATTGCGCGCAGTAGCTCAAGCTCTCGCGGAACCGGCCTGGATCGGGTGCGCTTTCAGTTGCAGGCTTCGCAAACAGTGTTAGAGCGCCCCAATCGGCGACTATTTTTAACGTCAACAAATGTATCCACCGTTACGGATTGCGATCAAGCTTACAGTCGTAGAGGACATCTCTCTCAAACTTCGACAGTGAAGAGTAAATGTCCCACCCCAAGTACTGCAATAACACCTGATCCTTCACGTTTTCGCAGTCGTCCAGCGGCCACGAAAGTGGCGTGTCCTGGCTCTCAACTTTGCACACCGGACTTCCGGCTTTCGGTTTCCGTAATCTTGCATGTCGAAAGGTGACACAAGGTCGTCCCCGGATCGCCCACTTCAGTCTTACGCCGTAGCCTTCACATGGGAGATTAAGCGCACAGCAGGCCAGGCACTGCGGGCGGGTTTCGTCGCATTTCTTGCGGCGAGCGCGGCAGGTCCAGCATCCGGATCTTGTTCGTGTTACTCTACTCTTCGAATTGGATGGCGAAGACATGCTGCTAATGGACTAATAGCACGGGGGAGTATACCGAGGTGTGGCTGGTGAATTACGGCGCAGGATTCAGGTGCGGGTCGTCCATCTCGTTCACGCTAGACTTCGGCAATCTGCGGGGATTGTGCGTTCATTATCGATCTTGCGAACGAGGCTGCTCGCGGCGCTGAGCACACAGCAACAGTTTCTGACTAGTTTGACACTACACAGATTGTACTCCAATCGATTCTTCATCTTTTCCAGAATAAGACTACAACCGCAACCACGCCGCTCGCGCACGGACATTCGGACCCCAAAATAGTGACGGCTTACGTCACCGGCTTGGATCACAACATTCCGTCTCTTCTCGAAAACAACGACTTCACTTCCATCAAACATGCCTTCTAACCTCTGGCTCTTGATAATTCTCGATGAGTCGCTATGGCACCCACTCCAGTCGAATTAACACGCGCGACGAGTCGTTTTATGCACGGCTTCCCCTGAAACCCCGGTGCCAATTCTGCCCCAAGCGGCGCCAATGCCGTCTTGGCGCTGGGATTACGCACGACTCCTAGCCTTTCAACAGCTGTCGCGCATGCCTGCTTTGCTGTTCATGACCACAAGATGATGGCGTCGACGTATCCTAGGCTTTCCGGGCCAGACGGACTTCAGGCGAACGCACAGCAGCTTACCAGTTACACCCTCGGCGGCGCGTTGCGGTGTTTCATACCGAAAGGAAGATCTTACTGCGCCTCCTTTGACCGAGCACCGACCGCAATTGTAAGATGAGAAGACCATTCACTGCAACAGACACGGCTGCCAAGGTCGTTCTCAATCTCGTAACCACCGAGCGGTTAACGCTAGACCAAAGTCTCGGCTTGATCATGGGTTCCAAGAGTTGCACAGTCGCCCAGGAACTACTGGGGCTCAGCGCCGTGACTTGGCTCGAGGTCAAGGGGTTTCATAACATCACTGACTTGCGCATCTGTAACCCTCCAACTTCTGGACTGCCCATCCTTCACCACCGACACTCGCCCTTTGTCTTCGATTCGAATACGTCGCTCGCTCAACCCGCTGCCTGATCCACGTTCGCTACGCATGTTAATCTTTGAATTTTGACTTTCTGTTTGTGATACCCGGGCCATCCGCGATGAAGCCTTCAATACTTGTCTACACGGCGTTGGGCCTGCTATCGCCCATCGCTACTTCTGCAATCGAGCTCAACCCTGACGATCCAGGTACGCACAGCGCAAGCTCGCCTGGGCTACACTAACATCACCAGCCTCGATTAAAAGCGCCACCAAGACTGTCGCAGCAGGCTTACGAGATTGGTACACGGGAGACAAGGTCGGCGACACACCTGGCAACTTGCCAGATCCCTACTTCTGGTGGCTATGCGGAGCCATGTTCAACTCGTTCATTGATTACTGGTACTACACGGGCGACGACTCATACAACGCAATCACAAAACAAGCAATGCTGCATCAAATCGGTACACCGCAAGCGTTTATGCCACCAAATCAGACAAGTACACTTGGAAACGATGACCAAGCATTCTGGGGCATGGCAGCAATGTCAGCAGCGGAGAACAAGTTTCCGGATGTCGACGGCGAGATGTCATGGTTGTCTCTCGCTATTGCCGTCTTCAACACACAAGCTCCGCGCTGGAATCCCAAAACCTGTGGTGGTGGGCTTAACTGGCAGATTTTCACATTCAACAAAGGCTTTGATTACAAGAATACAATCTCAAATGGAGCCTTCTTCAACATTGCAGCGAGGCTGGCAAAATACACTGGCAACAGCACATACCATGAGTGGGCGGTGAAGACATGGGAGTGGGAAGTCAGCGTGGGTCTTGTCAGCAAGGACTACCACTTCTTCGATGGCACGAGCGAGCGCCAGAACTGCACAGATGTCAACCACATCCAATGGACCTATAATGCAGGTATCCACATGTCCGGCCTCGCCGCAATGTGGAACATCTCAGAGGCCAAGGGCGACACGGTAAGCTCGGACTCCCGTTACTCCTCGACTTTACTAACGCGTTGTGCAGGCTCAAGCAACCCTCTGGCGCAACCACCTCCAAGGCGTCATTAATGCAACAGATGTCTTCTACACGGCCGAAGGCGCCCCCAATGTCATGATTGAAGTAGCCTGCGAGCGCAATGGCCTGTGCGACCACGACCAGCGCTCTTTCAAGGCTTACCTCTCACGTTGGATGGGTTGGACCATCCTCGCCGCGCCCTGGACCCGCGATTCTCTTATGCCGCGCCTGCGTGCCTCCGCTGTCGCAGCGGCCAAGCAGTGCGGACCTGGCAAGGGTGGGTGTGGTCTGCGCTGGTGGCGGGGCGGCGTAAACGACGGCGAGGTAGGTGTCGGAGAGCAGATGAGTGCGCTTGAAGTTATGCAGAATCTGCTCGTGGATCAGGTCGCAGGGCCGGTCGGTGAGAAGACGGGCGGTACCAGCAAGAATGACCCGTCCGCAGGCAGCGACGGAGGAAACTTGGTCATTGAGCACGATGCCATCACCACAGGCGACAAGGCAGGTGCGGCGCTCCTCACCATGTTGGTGCTCGCGTTTCTGTTTGGAGGTGGTTGGTTTTTGATTTCGCAAGAGTAGACGGGTGTTAGCGGGGACCTTATTTTCATTCTCAATGCATACTTCTCCGCGGCCTTCGCGTTGAGATCCACAACACGAGCTGTCGTATCTGCCTCTTCGGTCCGCTCATTGAAACACCGGCCCACACCATGTCAGTGTTTACATGTCACATGTCACATGTCAAACACGGTCCCAAACCGCACTGCAGCTGCAGCTCTACAAACCACCCTTTCCACCCTGGGACTCACGCATAGCCAAGTCAGCCCCGTATCTGCCTCGCGCTGCAATCTGCAAACTCAACCATCATACACTTCTTACGCTATACTTAGCACACACAGCCAATCCGCATCAGCCAAGCTAGCCGCGTAGAGCAAGCCAGAGCGCCAACCAATCACACGTGACCATGGACAATTAAGCCTAAGCCTAGCGCGGTGTATGGTCCAACAGGCAGCGGAGATGCCGAGCCAAGCTTTGGTCAAGCTTTTGCTGTCGTCAGCTCCAGGTACAGGTGAGGGTGGAGATCGCGGCAAGGAGTGCGCGGGCGGAGCAGGGTGTCATTGATGTAAGTAGGTCGATGCAGGGTGGTCTTGGAGATTGCGCGGAGGAGGCGCAGTCGGGAGTACCTCGAGTATCCTACTAATTAATTGTGTAGAATACAGAGCTTGCAGAGTAAGGGGAGGTACAGTGACTCCTCTTCAGCATGCACTTGCGATCACATTTACAGTCTACCTTCACGCTCACGTTGCTCATCCTCCTCGCTAGCAGCGCGTACACACTTCCATTTCTACCCTCGCTTACACCGCACTCTCTAAATCCTCCCACTGCCACCTCACCACGCATCTCTTGCGCCAACGACCTCGGACAGACTACATGCACAAGATTTAGAGTCCCCGTCATACATCGAAACACAGCATCGCCCAACCTGTTTCCCACCATCATCACAGGCGAGGGCTCGCTCGTCTCACAGGAAGACCGGCAAATACAGAGAATCATGGACGTGAAGGACCAAGCACCCAAGCAGAGCGAGGAGAATGACTGGTTGACTCCAGACGTGCAAGTTCTGTTCTGGTTTATCCTGCTATGCTGCTTGGCCGAAGGCATGGCCGCGGGGTTTCGATGGTACGTTTAACGTGATGCAACCAGCTCACAATCGCCACTGACCAATATAGGTGGCGTGCTACTCCAGGTGTCGAGGCGGTGGGCGCGAGGGCTGAGAGAAAGGAGAAACAAAGATTATCTGCCTTCAGTGAGAGTGATGAAGACGATGAGGCGAATATGCCAGTGCTATGAGGAATGGGCTGCTCATGGTGCTGGTAGGGGGGACCTATACGTGGGCATAAGCCTGTTTTAATTCGATTGATGATAGATGGGCGGATGGTGGTGCTGGGTTGGCGGTGGCGAGGAGAGGATACGGGACGAACGAGGAGGCTGGTGAGAGACACGCTCGAAGCCCTGAGAGGCAGAGTTGAAAGCTGGTTCGAAGACATCGAGCTGTACTGCGGCAGTAGAGTTCGAGATTGCTGAATTGAAGTCTGAAAAATATACTTGTTAATAGACCGTTGGGATAGAGTGCGGTGTACCTCAACATACGAACTCACGCACAGTTGAGGTGATTCTAAGACAAGCTTGTCCATGCCTTCAGACTCAGTGACAAGTCTTAATGGTCAAAATAGTTTGCTTTGTATCCATCACCAAAAAGTGCTCTCTTTGACACTGTCTAGCTGCCTTGAAACCGATCAGTCACCCATCTGCACAGATTCAACGGTACCTGTCATTGCTACCTATGAACCCAAAGAAACCACACAGTCCGGCCCACAGCATACCAGCCTAAAGTTGCATACTTGCCCATGCCGCAGTGCCAGGCCCAAACAGTGCGCATATCCACTGAACATATATATCCTGATGGTTATCACCACAACATAATGCCCCAGTCGACAGTGTAGTTCCATCCGCGCCTTCACAGCCCGCCAACCGTACTCTTGCCAGAATCGCAGGACGCCGACACTCAGACCAACGCACTGTATCCCGCATACAGCACGAGGAGCACTGTTTTGAGAAACTGCGCTAGACACGGCGAAGCTCTACAATGGCATGATCGATGCCTCAGCCACTACAGGGCTCTTGCATACAAGCATTAGTCCATAAGAATGGCGGTGTGATCGTAACATGAAACCGCGTCTTCGACCATTGCCGGGCCTGTCTTGTGGCGCAGGGAGGCTTTCTGCCAAAAGTGAGCGCCGGATGTTTCATCGCATCTTTGTCACACCGACTTGCACGCGAGCTCGTCGCAGTCGATGTTGTTCGCGCCTATATATTAGGGGTTGGCCGCAGTTCTCGAACCCGTTTGATCAAGCGCTGTTTGAGTCAAGTCGAGCCGTATACTGACTTGTGCAATGTTCTATCCATTTGCATTGCGTCACTCGTAACATGCAGTGGAAGAGCATTTTGGCGTGCAACAATTGGGCTTCCAACCTCCTAGATCTGCCGGCAAGTTTTCGATTTCCAGCGGCGAGGACTACATTTCGAACATCCAAGACTTCAATTCCGCACCAAACCGCTGAATTGTCTACGTGAAGCGGAAGGGGTGTTTTTTGCTTGTTCCGTATCTTAACGTGATTTGAGACCAGCTTCCCACACGCACCGGGATACACAGTACGACATCGACATCCAATGAGTACTCATACTCTGACTATGCTACAATCAGTCCTAGATACAGCCAGTCAGCATTCCCTCGTGAAGTCTTCAAAGAGAAGACTGTCTCGACGTTTTATGAAGGTCCTGACAAGCACAACCGAACTTTATGTCCGCCTGGCAACCAACCACCGACTGCTTCTGCGAGCTCCAGCCAACATACCGCTTACTGACGGCAAGAGCCGCATTTCTAAACAATATCTCGTCCGCATAGATCGCGTAAATGGCGTCTTCTAATCAAAAAAGATTCTCGTTCATCTATTTAGAATTCTTCAAGTTGTTCTCTTTTCTAACACACCCCACAAATATGGCGATGGATAGTATGACACCCACCCAATATGCACTTGAACTCTCCCTACGTACTAAGGCTAGCTGTAGCCACTACTCGTGTCATTATAACATGCGTGTAACACTCCGCTGCGACTCGGAGCAGTGGGTGAGGCAAGGAGCAAGGCAAGAGGCAAGGCGAGGTGAGCTCGAGAAGGAGGAGAGTGGCTGTTTTGACATCTATCCCGTCGTGGCGTTGTACCGCATAGTTCTAATATGTATGTACCCAACCAAAGTCTTGCAACGGATAAGTTCAAATTCAAGAATACGCATCCAAAGATCTAAATATCAAAGTATACACGCACTGGCTTTGATTTTTAACATGACAACTATAGACCCGTTGGGCGCAAGACGGCCGGACCGCCCAACCAAGCAGCAAAGAAGGAAACAGCAGTCTCTCCGCCATCATTCCGAGCTGCGTGTCCATGAACAGTTATTTTAGAAAACACCGAGTAGTATCTCCCAGCATTCCAGAGTCTCTACACAAAAACTACCTTGGCACCCAGCCCGTAATATCACCATATCTTCCATTCTATTCCATTCCGCTGTCTTCAGCGCGCATACAACGCATTACCAATAACCAGCTTCAGCTTCAGCAGCTCTATATAACTACCCATCCACCCAAACCGAAGAAAGAAGATACAATTAACACCGCCTAGTCTATACCGCGAAAATACCTACTATCTATGTATCTATCTTCCACCTAGAACTAGATTTAGCTAATTCAATGTGCTGCTAGTACTACGATACCACAGTCCGCGTAGAGACTACAGTAGTATATTTATTGTTACAATTAGTAGAGTCTAGTCTATGCGATAGTGAAAGGCTTTATCATGTGTTTTATTATATTATAATATAAAAATAGTCCATCTTCTTTTATCAAGTCTGGTTGGATTCCAAGACCTTTTAAACTACTAGCAGAGAATTTACACGTGGATAAGTAGTTTCTCAATCTAGTTTATAGTAGTAGTAGATATAGGAGATGTAGTAGACGTGGTATATTATACTGCTGAGAACAAGCGGGCAAGCAAGTAGGTAAGTAGTTAGATAGTTTAATAATATGTCAGATAGGTATAGTATTTCTTAGATTATTAAGGTGGTGTAGATATATGCAGCTAGTTGTAAGATATATAGAACTGGTATAATAGTGGATTTACATGCGCTTGCATCTGTCCTATATGCATGTTGACGTTAGATTAAGCTCCTTAACCTCGTCGTCGTCGTCGTCGTCGTCGTCGTCGTCCTCCTTCCTGTATTTGTACCAACACCACCATCGCTCGAGTACCAAAAACTACTAATCTTATGTACGCAACATGACTTCTATGTAGTCTCCAGCGGACGCGATTTGCAACACGCAGGAAGTGCTAAAGGGAATTTGTAATAAGGCTCAATTCGTATAGTAAGTATAGTATAGTATAGTATAATATGGTATGCGCATTAATCATATCATCCAAACCAATAAACACAAACACAAACATAAACATAAACACAGCCACCCTCGCAGCCATGACTATCTACTCCCTCCCCCCAACCCTCCTCTCAAAATCATCCTCCAGCCGCCCCGCATCCACAACCTCGACCCCCTTGCCCAACCCCACCATATCCCCACTCTCCCACCACTTCTTAACATCATGTTCGCTCCTCCCCTTGCCCCTCATCTCCTCATCGTCCGTGTCCACCAGCCCACCGAGACCCGTCCCATCCGCACCAACGACAACAACGACTTGTCCAACCCAGCGCTTGATGTCTTCGACGTTCTTGCCTTCAGGACCGCTGAGCGCGTCAACGAGGTAGACGACGTCGGGCGAGAGGTGGCGCAGCATGTGCACGTGGCCTGAGGGGGTGCTGAACGGCATTACCATTGCGGGGGTTTCGACGAGGCGGAGGGCCTGTGCGTGGAGGGTGTTCCACAGGAGTGTGTCTGAGGAGCGGGCGGATAACGCTGGGGTGTAGACTTGGTGGTCGGGCTGCGGGTCGATGGATGTTAGTTCTTCGCCTGGAGTCCGGGCGGGCGTGTCGATGGCGCTGTAGGAGGAGCCTAGCGGGGAGGAGCGGTCGCGTGAGTGGGAGCGCGAGGCCGGGCGGGAGCGTAGGGTGGGGGAGTAGATGAGGACGAAGAGGTTGGTCTTGGAGACGTCTGTGTTGGGGAGGTGGGAGAGGATTGTCTGGGGGCGTTAGCGGAGCGATGAAATAGAGAGAGTAGTGCTTACGGCGTTCTCGGAGCGGTAGGAGCCGTCGTCGTCGTGGGCGTCCATCAGCGACTCGGCGGATACAACGAGCACGACCGTCTTGCGCTTGGTGGGCCCGCTGCGGACGGACGCAGCGAACGCGCGCGACTGTTCGTTCACGGCCGCCGAGCTCTGCGCAGCCTGGGCCTCGACGTTGCGCCGGATGGCCGCCTCCTCCGACCAGCGGTTGTGGTCGCCGTAGTCGTCCTTGTCCTCCTCGCGGATGCTCGCGAGGGCTGCGCCGGCCGCCGCCCACCCGGCCGCCGTCTTCTTGCTGACCGTGTCAAAGACCTGCTGCGGGGAGGGCGTGCGGCGGATGACGCCCTGCACGCGCGACATCAGGTCGTCCGTGTGCACGACGCCCTGCGACAGGCCCGTGTTGTCGTGGGGGAGCGCTGCATGGCTGGTGTCGCGCCGCTTGCCGTCGCCCTCCTCGCCGTAGCTCAGGTTCTCATCTTCCGAGGACTCGTCTTCGTCGTCGCGGCGCTCCGACCACACCCACGCCGCGAGCCCGGCGGATGCGACCGTCACGGTGAGCACCAGGGGCACCCAGTAGCTGTGCAGTCGTTAGCGGCGCATGATGATATCGACGTCTCCAACATACCCAAGGGTAGAGCGCGTGCGGGCGGGCTGTCGGCGGTCATAGCGGTCGTAGTTGAAGGACATGGTGCGCGCTGCTCATGTCATCCTGTTGTTGTTGATGCGGAGAGCTGTTGTGGCTGGGGATGACGGGGAGCTCAGCCGCGGTTGTTGTGGGGGACCCCGGCTTGTTATTGGACAACAGTCAACAGCAGGACACAACACTTGATTGTTGGAGGTACTTCAACATAGGTATGAGACTGGCGATAATGTATTCTGCTCATGGCACTCTATTCATCTCTACCTTAATCATCATGCTAAGATAATTGATGGGTATGCAAAGACAATCACATGAAAACACCTGCATCGCGATCACATGCATGTCTACCAACTCCCCAATCCTCAATCATAAGATGCATGACGCTGAACAACGATAATTGAACCACGTTACAACTGCTGAATTATAAACCCATGACAATTCCATTGATCGAATACCTAGTCAACTCGACCTGCTTGACCACCACGCTACTACTACCCTTACCACACCTTGACGCCCACCACGGAAAGCAAATACATCAATGGGTAGAGACACGTTGTAGCATTCGAAGCCGAGTCTAGATTGTCACGGAAGAAGAAATCCAAGCTTTTCTTGACATTATCTTACACTGCAAACAGGGACGGTGGAATGGCTTTGATGTGAGGATGAAGAGCTTCCCACATGAATTGGATGGTTGTTGTAGCACGCTGTGCATTGGCAGTTTAGAGTGTGTAGGGGATGTGCAATACGCGTGGTCGACCATTCAATCGTTGTTGCTGGGGCCTGACATGACGTCTGTCGACGTGGGGCGGCGACTGACTCGCGCTGCGAATTTCATCGTGACTCTTGAGCAGCTCCCACCACCACAACCACACACAACGCCATGCCCCACGCAACGCTGCCCTCGCCGGGCTTCCAGGCCCTCATCCTGTGCGGGCCGGGCGCGTCCTTTAGCACATTCACCTCGACGCCGGGCGAGATCCCCAAGGCGCTGCTGCCCATTGCGAACCGGCCGATGGTGTGGTACCCGCTGGAATGGTGCTACCGCATGGGCGTGACTGGTAGACCACCACCACTACTACTTATACGCTTATACTAATTCCTCAAGACATCACCGTCGTCACCCCGCCCGAGTCGCTCGAGGCCATCGAGGCGGCCATGTCGCAGAACCCCCACCTCACTTCGCTGCCCGCCCCGCGCCCCGAGATCCTCGCCCCCAGCGAGCTCACCCACGAGACGGGCACCGGCGACCTCTTCCGCCTGCCCGAGGTGCAGGCCGCCATCAAGGGCGACTTCATCGTGCTGCCGTGCGATCTGGTGTGCGAGCTGGACGGCACTACGCTGGCGGATGCGTGGATGGTCGAGCAGGCGGGCTTCCCCGGCGCCGTGGCCGGCGCGCAGGAGATTGGCGGCAAGACGGCGTTCGGTGCTGGCGGCGAGCGTGTTGGTCGACGCGGCGGGCTCGGCGTGTGGTACCAGACCAAGGGCGAGGGCAGCAGGAAGGGCGAGGAGACGGACTTCATCGCCACCACCCCCATGCCGACGCCCATTGTGCCGCCGCCCGCCGACTCGATCCGCCGCGACATCGCCAACCTCGTCTACTCGGTCCCCACCGACACCCTCCACGACATCACCGAGGAGCACAAGGCGCTGCCCATCCGCCACTCGCTCATCCGCAAGCACGCCCGCGTGCGCATGCTGACCACCCACCGTGACGCCCACATCTACTTCTTCCCCTACTGGGTCGCCGAGATGATCCGCAAGAACGAGACGTTTGAGAATGTCAGTGAAGAGGTGCTGGGCTGGTGGGCCAAGGCCGGCTGGCAGGACGGCCTGGGTGACAAGCTCGGCCTGCGCGACATCTTCCAGGGCAGCGACGACGCCAGCTCCGAGGGCTCGCAGGTGGTTGACGAGGAGATTGACGTGTCGAGATACAGCAGCACATACTCGGGCGCCGCCGCCACAAACGGCACCTCCACGCCCTCCATCCTCGCCTCGCGCGTCCTCGGCTCCTCCAGCATCCCCGACTCGGCAAAATCACTCACCTCCCGCCCCAAACTCACCGTCCCCCCGCTGCTCGCCTACGTCCAACCCTCGTCCCCCTCAAACCCCCTCATCCGCCGCGTCGACACCGCCCACCTCCTCCTCACCGTCTCCCTGCGCCTCGCCAAGCTGCCCGAAAACAGCACCTCGCCATTCGCCTTTGCCAACAAAATCGCCCCTTCAACAGCCCACTCCATCCCCAAAAAATGCCGCGTCGAAGCCGACAACAGCCTCGTCGCAGACAACGTCACCATTGCCGAAAAAACAAACATCAAAGAATCCGTCATCGGCTCAAACTGCACCATCCGCGAGGGCGCCCGCCTGCTGCGCTGCCTCCTAATGGATGGAGTGGAAGTCGGTGCCAATGTGCAGCTCACAGATTGTATTCTGGGACGCAGATGTCGGATTGAGGGCGGGGAGGCGCGGGACAACGAAAAGACGGTGTTGAGGGAGTGCGAGGTGCAGGACGGGCAGGTTGTGGAGTGGGGGGTTGAGACTAAGGGGGAGAAGTTTATGCGGTTTAGTGTTGGGATGGGGGAGGAAGGGGAGTTTGGTGAGGGGGAGGGGGATGTTGATGTGTAGAGTGAAATAGAGAGAGTGCGATGAATGATACCCATCACTTATGTCATTTCGTATACCACATTCATGTGATATTCCTTGCTTATGAGCGAGATGTTGATACTGCCGAAATACACTACTTACTGCTTATCTTCCACCTTTAGACTCCGTTAGTACATCAACCGGTAGATGTACACAATCTGGACATCAGTTTAGCAGGTCTGTATCTGCGCTTCCAAACTCAAGTACAACCTCAATTATAAGTTAAACAGGGTCGACTTGAAATCACTCATGCCCCAACTTGTAGTTATTTTTCTACTCGTCACTAACCCGAGATGCTCGAACTGAACTGAACTACACTGCGCCAAGTAAGTTAAGTACGTCAAGTAAGCTAAGCTAAGCGAAGCTAATTTTTACTTGTAAATCATCTTTTATATGTCTAGTTACTACTATTGGATTACATCTCTAGTTACCTACCATTAGAGACTTGGAGGAGGAAAAAGGGAGAAGAGAAGAGAGAAGAGAGACGAATAGGAAGTTTAATCTTAAGTTCGATTTAAAGGGACGGGTAGGTAATTATCTTCTTTCCTTTTTTTACTGATTCCTTCCTTCTTCTTGTCTTGCTCTTGACCGTTAGTTGGAGTACTTGTATATAACACTACGTGCTCCTCCTTTAAAGTGAAGAAACTTCCAAGACTGCTACGACATCGCGTGAAGATTGGTTGAAACGGTTCATATATTAGTAAAGGGTAGAAAAGGGTAGACAAGGGTTGTTAGTATATCGGTATGTTAGACTATATAGTTGGATATTTTAATTTTTTTTTTTAGAATCAAGGTAGAGGAATTAGGGGTAAAGGTTAAGTAAGGGTTAGTGTCTATGTGTAGTGTAGGATAGACCAAGTAGAGTTTAGTAGTACTATAGTAGAGAAGAAGAAGGAGGTATATAGATTTTATAAGTAAGATAATAATAGCTAGTTATATACAAGCTTAGTATATAAATTAGACTATTTATTATCAAGGTGGCTGCAAGCTCTTATATTATATCGAGTAATGTTCTGGATCGAGAGACTTGGATCGATTGATCAGGGTGAGAAAGAAGTGATCAGATTCCTCTGCCCAAGTAGTCTACTCCAGGCTATCCTTATATATCTAATCCTTATCTACTTTAGGCTTAGTTATTAACATGTCCCTTCTGGATTGCCCCCTTTTTTAGTTGATTACTCTTCTCTTGGTGTACTGATCGTGATATCCCAATCCCCTGCTGCGACAAGTAATAATATATTCCGTTAATACTCTTGTACCTAATCGTGTTTATTACTTGGGTTACACGTTTTTTTTTAATAAAGGCTTGCAGTCTTCTAATATAAGAGTAAGTTTTCTAGTATCCATAGATACGACAAGATAGGATATAATATATTGTTAGTTAGCGAGGGTGGTCTTTGTCTGTGGTTTTTTGATTTAATTTAGTTTAGTTTAGTTTAGTTCGGTTTGGTTTACTACCAAGTACAGTCGCGTTGGCGCAAATACTATTCGATGCGTGCTTAGGATTGGATCACCTACCTTGTCTATAGTAGGTTGACAGTGGCTGTGGAGGGTGTAGATACAGTGGTTTAAATTCAACCTTAATTATGTAGGAGATAGTGCATTACTGTGTGTAAAACGCTTGTTCAACAACAGCGAGAGTATCTGTATGCAGTTACGGCGGGGCTTGGGCGTGCGGAGGTAGAAGTACTCAAGGATAGGGACTATGGAAGTGCAATAGGGGATGTGTGGGGTTTTCTTTCTGGTGTAAGATGTTGTTCTACTTCGTGAAAGTGTTGTTGATATCATTCATAGGCTGGTTGGTTTGGAATGGAATGAATGGATTTCAAGACAAATTCTGTACGAAACGCAAGAATCGTGATATCGGGTACTGTGAAATTTTGTCAAGTTGGCATATATCACGGTGATGATGAGGGAGTCTTTAAAGTGTTCTGGGTGAGATGTTGCGCCGTCCCCAGTCTCCCAGGTAGTAGTGGAATCGTGCTGAGGATTGTGGGAGCCGTATTTGCAACAGAGTTGTTTATTTTCGGTCTATGATGGAGGATTTGCTTGAGTTTGAGTTTGAGATTTCTTGGTACTTCTTTATCCGAGCAAGCAAAATTTACTGCTGTGATACAGTGCCCTGAAGCGAGTGAAGCGTTGATGTAGTGTTTAAGCTTGCTGAAGTGCATTCTGTACTATAGGGTGCTTTTCAAAGTGGACAGAGCGGGTGGGAGAGGCTTATGAGCTGTAATTTTGTAGTGTTGTAAATTGCAATTCCCTAACGCTGTTATCTTTTGGAGTGGAATGTTGTAGACAAAGAAAACTAGTTTCATTGGATAGCCCTGCGTAAACAGAATGCTTTTATGCTGCTGCTATGCATCTTTCTGGACGTCTGCATGATTTGCATCAGCAACTTGTAAGTAACACAACAGAATTCTCAAGCAGTCAAGTGCAAAGCCTCAACATAGCCTTGTCTATCTGTTAACGACTCTATGAGCCCTTCAGAATAACCAAATCATTGGTTGAGACTTGCTATAGCTTCCAACAATTATATGACAGTGGAGGATAATCCGCGGAGGCACCCGCACTAGACGCGTCGGGCACATATAGCACCTTCCGCTATGGCGTCTCGCGGACTTCTCGTTTGATGCCTCACTTTACGCGCTGTGGTGACACCGGATCCTTAAGCGCACAGTTTTCATAGACTGGCCACTCACAGCAAGGTTGAATCCTCCCGAGAGCCTGCATCACGGTCTTGGCATGAGCACATGGGTCCATCAGGCTGAACATTCCTGCGCGGGGTTCAGCGGCTAGCGACTCCATATGCATAGTGTCGTGTCTGCGCATATGCAGAAATCCTGCATGAACGTGTTGACTGTTCAGTGGATTCCGCTCGGACGGTTTCATACTTGATGCGAGGATTGGGAAGTGTATATATGTCGGTAGCTTGCGCAACATGTGCTCACATCATCGCTGAGCGACATAGGAACATCGAGCAATGGCGAAAAAGAAGAGTAAATCTGCGAAGTCGGCAGTCGTGAGACCAATAACGAGGTTAGCATTGTGTTCGAATCGTTTATCCATCATTCTCGAGCTAATAGCACAGCCCATACGCAAGTCGCCCTGCAACCCTACACTTTGGTCCAGGCCAGGAATCGTACTATGTCCCAGAGATTCTGCTGCAGTCCTTGAAGGGTATCTCTCAATCCCTATCCCACTCTACATGGGACTCTACATGGGTCGAACAACAAATCAATCTACCGGACGTCGACGCAAACACTGGTCATGTCATCGCACACTTCCTCTACACTGGCACATACCAAACACTTGACGACTTTGACGCAGCCGTGACAGGCGTTAGTACTGGAAAAGAATTCAAGAAAGCTATCTCAGCATTTGTCGCAGCCAAAAAGTACGATTTGGTTGCGTTACAAGAGCTAGCCAAGGCGCAGATGGTGCGATTCGGCGACGACATGAAAATTGGTGAACTCACGCGAGCGATTAGCGAAGACGATTTCGCGCAACTGCAAGGTGACGCTGTCTGGTTGCAAGATCTGGTGCTGAAGGAAACCGAAGCCGCTTTTAACGAGGACCATGCACTGTTCTCAACTGCAAACTTCTTCACTGAGATTGGGAGCCCTACACTGGCAAAGCTTGTAGCGCAACAGGTGGCGAAGCTCTATCATGGGCACCTCATGGAATTGGAGGATATTGTCACACAAACTCGCACTGGAATGGTCGAGTTAGCGGCTGACGAGGAGCTTATTCATGCAGTACCACCTGCGCCTGCGGATGAAGTTGAAGTTGACGACTGGTCCCTCAACCCACTAGGGAAAGTCAACGGGAAGAAGGCAGTCAACGGATGGTCCGGCCCACCCTCAATTGCCTACGAGACAGCAGAGCCAGAAATCCCCTCAGATGTTGCGCCAACGGAGGAACCCGTACCAGTGGATAGTGATCTTACTCAAGAGGTAGACGTAAGCAAAGAGGTTTTTGAAGCAGTTCCCGCGGCCGTTGAAGAGATCCCATGTCCTCCAGACGAGGTTCCATGTTACCCAGAAGAGGTTGAATGTCCCCCAGAAGTGGTTGAATGTCCCTCAGAAGAGATTCCATGTCCCCCCGAAGTAATTCCACAGGCTGTTGAAGCAAGTCCAGAAGATACCAACCCTGAGGACCCCTGGGGATCTCTTAAGACCTCAAGCGATAAGAAACTGAGGAAGGGCAAGAAATATAAGAAGAAATCGAAGAAGGTTGCGGCAGAAGAACCTCCTGCTTTTGATCCGCCAGCACCTGAACCAGAGGTCGAGCCGGTTGCCAAGGCATCGATTTCTGAACTTACACCTATCGAAGTGGCAGACGATGCTTGGAGTTTTGGGGCGGTCGGCTTAGGCAAAAAGAAGAAAAAGAAGAAGGGCGCAGTAGAAGAAGCTCCTGCTTTTGATCCGCCAGCACCTGAACCAGAGGTCGAGCCGGTTGTCGAGGTATCGATTCCTGAGCTTACACCTATCGAAATGGCAGATGATTCTTGGGATGGTTGGGGTGCGGCTCTCAACCCGAGCAAAAAGAAGAAAAAGAAGAAAGCCGCAGCAGCAGAAGAAGCTCCAGTACCTGAGCCGCCAATAGCTGAACCAGAGCCAGAACCAGTCGTCGAGGACGTGTCCATTGTCGAGGAACTAGTTCCGGAACATTCACCTGTCAAGGAGGAGGAGGATCTCCAGGGTGATGATTGGGGCGCGTCTCTCCAATCGAGCAAAAAGAAAAAAAAGAAGAAGAAGAAGGGGCTCCATCATCTCGACAGCGCCTTTGCAGAACCAGTGGTGGCCAGCGGCTCTGATCTCATAGAGCCAGAGCCACAGCCATTGGCCAATAATACTAGTGCGGTCAACTCAGCAACGGAGGGTGTGTCGTTGGCGGACGTTGACGAGTGCCCCATGCGTTGGGGCCATCTTACTCGGAGTGATGGTTGGAAGAGCTGTAAGGCATGCGAAATTTACATGCAGACGGCTGCCATCAAGTTTTATACAGCAACAGAATCATAAGTACGCGGGCTCAGAACTTGAAGTAGTTGACAGGCATGAGAAATACATTTCGGACCTTGTAACTAGGCGCCCTCATGATGCCTGTGTCCGTGAACATGGACTTGTTGACAAAGCCTATGATCATGACAGAACCCTATCTGTCGCTAACCAATCCACCCTATGATGCTGTGGCTACAACGCCCTTGTAGTGCACGTTACCAGCGATATTCTGATTGTCGATTTACACCCGTGATTGGGCGCACAAAGAAAGTTTTGCTGAGCCCAGGCAGGAGAAAAGAGCGCAACTTCATCTTAAAATCCGAATAAAGGTTCGGGAGATGAGGGAGGCGCTTCGGTACCTGGCTACACGATCAGCCACCAGGCCATGCGGCGAGGCGAACCGTGACGATGGCGCAAATCAATCAAGGCAGCCCCACATGTACCTGGTAGTCAGGGACAACGACTCGCGCAACGACTCGCACAGCACATCGAATCCTCGACCTTCGCACCTCTTACGAAACTTTGACAATCACCCTTTGCCATCGTGCATCCCAACATTCCCGCAAATTTCCAAGCATGTTGTATACTGTGTATGGGCGCTTCGCCGCTACCCTTGTCGCTGATCTTGTGGCCTGAGCGTGCCGCAATGACAGCCACGCTCGAAACTCTCAAAAAACGCCACATCTGCGACTAGCTTGCATCCGATTCTCCACGTTCCGGCCCCTGCACGACGGCATATGTTTTTAGACTTGGGCGCCAGGAGCATGAGCCGCTTGAAGATCTTGCTTGTTTACACTCTATCGCGTAACGCACCGAACATCGTGAGAACACCGCAGCGAGACCTGTATAGGAACGGTTGGCCCTTGCAATACCGGCAACTACGCGCACTCCATCAGAAGCAGTCTGCACCTCTGTATGGCTTTCCAACAAAGAACAGGAGACTAGTGTGGCTGCATGTGTCAGTTGGTGCTCGAACAGCCACCGTTTTGGCCATACCATAAATGGGGCTCCCCTTTCAATTATGTATCCTGGCTTGCAAAAAGTCGGCCCTTAGCCTTACTTATCTACGCCCTCTAGCCACAACTTCCGCCTTGAACTGGACGCTATCAATTGAGGCGCTGCTGAACTTCGCTCTTGCCGAGATCCTTTTCGATGGTACGGCATATCGCGCGACGCTCCCGTACGGTACCTTCAAGCCATGGATGTTGGTATGGACTTTTGGTCGACTATAAATTAAACGTTATCTGTCACAGTCTTTTTTCCTCTCCACGCAACAGCGGCCCTCCTTACATATCATTCTACGTTGTTTCTGGACTCCTTTGAGCTCCGTCCTTTCATTCAAAGTTAATCCTTCTGCTATACAACCTCCGTGCTTCGATACCTAGTGCAATCATGTCTGTCAAGGCCATTTTCACTGCCTCCGCCCTGGCTGCCAGCTCTTTGGTGACTGCTGCTGTCCTGCCCATTCGACAGGTATCAAGCACTGGCCCAACTTGCGCTGGCAAGGATGTCGGTGCAACTTTCCGTACCAAACTTGCGTCGAACAGCCAATTCGAAGTAGTCTGCGGTGCCGATTACTACGGCAGTGATCTCCCGGACGGTCTCAGGTGGCCTGGTTCCTTTGAGCGCTGCCTGGCTGCGTGCGATGCCGAGCCCCAGTGCGGCTCTGTGTCATGGGTCAACGGTCCTTGCTATCTGAAAGGTGGCGTGCCTGTCTTGACAACAGGTAACGATGCTGTCTGGACTGCCAAGAAGAATCCTCCCCCTACCTGTGAAGGCAGTGCGAGCAGCGACGGCGCCGTCTACCCCTCCTCTGCTGGCAATTTCCAGATCATATGCGGCAAGGACTACGGCGGCAACGATCTTCCAGGCTTTGCGACTGGCTCTTTTGCCGAGTGTATTGATGCCTGTGCTGCTAATGAGAAATGCGTCGACGTTTCGTAAGTCTGGATTTGATGACTATAGGCGGACCATTGCTGATATGTTTGAACAGGTACGAGTACGGAGCTTGCTACCCCAAGTTCGCTTTGGGTGAGCTGAGTGACAAGGGCTCCGTTTGGACTGCTAAGTTCCTCGGTACCCGTGCTGTCGCCAGTTCCAGCGCTGTTGTCTCCCCCAGTGCTACCCCATCTGCCGACCCTATCTCTGCCTCCGCTAGCAGCGTTCCTACCCCCACCCCTACCCCAGAGGCGCCCAAGGCACTTTCCTGCATCGACAAAGCCGATGATGCCAAACAATACAAAGCGTTCACTGTCCAGTGCGGTGTCGACCACTGGGGCGCTGATATCGGTGCTGTCCCGACTACCACCACCTTCGAGGAGTGCATGGACAGCTGTGAGGCCAATGCTGAGTGTGTCGTTGTGTCTTGGGTCTGGGGTACCTGCTACATGAAGAACGCTGTCAACGATGGTCAGTCTAACGTCGGCCACGTCTGGGGCGCTGTTCGTGCTGCACGCGCTCCTGTTGTCTCTTCAACGCCCGCTGCTGTCGTCACTCCTACTCCCTCTGCGGATTCTTCTCCCATTGTCGCTGTCACTCCAGTTGTCGAGTCTACACCCGCTGCTACTCCTACTCCTACTCCGGCTGTTGTTGAATCTTCGGCCGACGCCGCTTCGAGCCCTACTCCTACACCCAGCCCCGTCGAAGCTGCTCCAGTCGTTCCTGTTGTCGAAGCGCCTGCCCGGTAAAAACCCCGATCTATCGCACCTCAGAATGTTCGTCCTTTATAAGGCTGCTGGGGTGTGATTGTTGGCTCCCGCTACGAGCACAGGCATCCCATCTCAGATGCTAGGCTATAGAATTTACGAGTAATTTCTAATAGAGTTGATTATAGAAAGGAGTCACCCAAAGTGTGTTTTGTGGGCCTTTAATACGCTGCAAGCCTGATGAGAACGTGATAAACGGCAGTTCGTGGTTGAATTCATGATCGCCGTGCGTGCTCAACATTCGGTGATTTCGGCCACACTTCAACAGCGAATCTATTATCGAATTCGAGTAAACATTTTCTTCCTGAGATCAAATTTGCCTTCAAGCAATTTTGATGTAGCAGTTGGGCAGTTCCGACTGGTATCGTATCGTAGCCATTTACAGTTCATCATGCACGAGCGCTTGTTCGTAGTAGTTATTCTGGTGGAACCCCCATCCGTTTACCTCCAGAGATACTCTCAATACTTGAGTCCCTGGTTCTGTAGACATCGTAAAGATCTGCGGTAGAAATGAGAGGCACGAGTTCGACGCCGAATACCAGCAAAGAGCAGTTGATGCACAGTCATTTCCTGCCCCGCTCTGAGTTGTGCACTGCGACATCTCTTAAGAGAAAGCGGTCGCCCCTAACTTTAAACAGGCCATTCAAATTGTAATAACAGAGAAATTGGCCTTTCTCTTGTTTCTCTCTCGGCCTCTTGGATATTGTGCTCAAGATCCCAATGGCATGGCGCATACTCGTGTCTGGAATGGAAGAGCCCTTCTCCAATCTTCCAATCCGTGCATGACCTTTCGACATGCCGTTCTATGACACTGATTATGATACCTGCAAAGTCGGCAATACGAGGGTCATAACGCACGAAGCAATTGCGATGTAGAAGCAAGAAGTGGCTTACTTCGTGAGTGATACTAAGACGATTCATATCAGACTCTAAAGTTCTCTCCTAATATGCTTAGAGTAAGAAAAAGGATTAAAGGGGCAGGATACCGTATTTATTTTTTACATGTCAGGGTTGAGAGCGGGCTTGATGAAGATATTGGCTTTGGCATCGTCAAAACACAGACATGACTAGGTGTCACTGGCGACCATGACTCCGGCAACGCAGTCGTGGCCATATAAAATGACTAATCGGGAGTGGATTGTTGTCCTCCGCGTCTTCTTTCAGCAAAGGCTCGTTGTTGAAGACCGACGTGAATCCTTGCAGGGCTTTGGCTGCTGTGCATACCTAGTTATCAAGGTGTAATGTTCATTCGGCATCACTTTGTACTCCAGAAAGCAAATTGTTGATATCAAATCGGCGTTTCTGACTTAGAAACCTAGGTAAATGTTGGAGTTCCTGCCATTGCGAGTTGTCGCATCGTCTTCGCCATTCAGCCGGTGGGTCGTCCCCACGCACTTTGAAACGATCCAGATTGCATCACTTTAATTAAGCAAAGTAGTACCGACATTTAATTAATGAAGTGCCGAATTTGATAAACCACTTCAGTCCATAAGCACCAAAGCTTTGATCAACGATGAATGCACTGATATACATCATACAAGCCTATGACGCTTGTGGGACATATATAAAGGAGCAGAGCATACAGCAATTACGCCAGTCCAAGCATTCCCCGTAGACTTTGCAACTCGACGGCTCTCGACCATGCTATCCTCCCATTCTCTTCTTGCGGCGCTATTGAGCAGTGGTGTAAGCGCAACCACCCTCTATGCGACTCACTACTCTGGCACAATCAACACTTTGAACTTCGATGGAAAGAGCTTGACACTGGCCAAGTCAGCAGAAAGCGGAAGTGATCTCCCTAGTTGGGTCACATTTGACGGTTCTGGCAAGACACTGTACATCGCAGATGAAGTGTCTTGGGGTGGATCATCAGGGAACCTGACTTCGTTCTCTGTCAGCAGCACTGGCGCTCTTACAGAGGCTGGAAAAGGCACAACGGCAGTTAGTGTGGTGGCATCGACCCTGTACGGAGGATCAGATGGAAGATCGTTCATCGCCAACGCGCACTAGTGCGTGTCCCCCTCTCACCCTACAATACGTGTAGCTGCTAACAGTGGACAGCGGATCAAGTCAGATTTCAAGCTTTAAACTTCCTCTTAATGGTGCTCAGCCCCTACAGACATTGAAATACACGATGAGCGGTCCAGGAAAGAACCCAAATCGCCAGGAAGCCCCGCACCCGCACCACGTTTTCACTGACCCAACAGGAGGTTACTTGATCGTGCCGGACCTTGGAGCAGACCTTATCCGAATCAACCGCATTGATCGCAATACTGGAAAGCTGACAGAATGTGGCACTGGCAAGCCGGTACCAGGCACAGGTCCCCGTCACGGGGCATTCTGGGGCTCTGGGTCGGCTACCACACTATTCATTGCAAACGAGCTGTCCAATTCGATATCGGGATGGAAGGTCGCTTACCCATCAAACCCCACAGGATGCCTGACACTTACGGTGCAGGATACATTGACACCCTACCAGGGCAACGCTGCTGCACCTACCGGAACCAAGGTCGGCGCTATCAAAGTCAAAGATAACTTCGTCTACATCTCAAGCAGGAACGACAAGAAATTCTCTGGAAATGATTCGATTACGCAATACACCATCGGCTCAGGTGGAAAGATCACTTGGACTGCGAACACAAGCAGCTATGGAACGTACCCGAGGACATTCGATATCAGCAAGGCAGGCGACTTTGTCGCTGTTGGTGACCAGACAACTAGCAATGTTGCAATTGTGGCAAGGGACACTGCGACAGGTCGATTGGGAAATTTGGTTGCCACTTTGAGGGTAGGAGCCGCAGGAACACCCGAGGGTCAAGATGGACTGAGTGCCGTAGTATGGGCGGAATGAGCATAGAACATTTTTAATCTTACAGTATCGATAATCGGAAGCAATTTTATCTTTGACCTCAACTTCAAGTTTATTCCCCACTGATCTTACTCACGCTACAGCGGCGGAGGCTAGCACAAGAATCAGAGGTGCCGAACCTCTAATTACTTCGTTTCCCTTACGAGGAGTTGTGCAGAAAACAAAAAGTGGAAAGCAACAGTGAAGGTTTGCTGCGGGTTTCTGCGCAAACGACACTAGGCTTTATTCTGTTGCCGAATCTCTTCAGCCTAAGTGTCGTGAGGGCTAAGCTATTTTGCTTTGCGGCAGCAGTAGTTGTAAACCTGCCTGCGCGCAACTGCAGCAAAGCCAATGCATCGGAATCGCAGCTAGTAGAAACCTTGTACGTCATAATGCTCTAAGCGTCCCTACGGCGTCGTAACAAGGTCCCAGTACATCTCCTGTTCCAAAGCTCTTTGAGCAGTATAGACTTCACCACATCATTCACCATTAACAACTGCCTCCTTCTTTGGAAAGACCTTACTGCTTAGATCCAGAACAGGTAATGGGCATGGGATGCCGACAGCCTCACAAGCGGTGAGAATGGCAAGATACCAGCCGCAGACCAGACCAATGAACCCAAAGCCTCCAGCAATATGCAGCAGCTTGTTGATGTGCTCGACATCAGCTTCGGTTGTAGCATGTCCAACTCGGAAGTCTGCAGCAGCGACGAAGGAGAACAGCATGATGAGACCAAAGAATGTCAGTGTGAAGAAGACGTTGACGCGGAAGGTACCCATGAAGAAGACGAAGCTGGCAATGGCCCTTGGAGGTGGTCAATCGGTGAGTCCGAAGACACATGCTGGGAGATTGCTCACATTGTCACGTTATGAAAACCCTGAGACGAATTGTATGCAGCACTGTGAGCACCACCCAGTTCAGCAAAGGGTGCAGTTGTCTGATGGATCGGATCTTGGGTGTATGCGAGGCTGCCCCAGTGGCTACCGTAAATTACAAAAACCGCCATCGGAAATGCTGAGTTGATAATCAGCGATTATACTCAACGTAATCCGGACTGTACTTACTGTTACCAAGGATGAACTCGGCCACACCTGCAAGATTCATAGCGATGCATCCAAAGAAGTAGTAGTCACCACTCAATCCTATGAGACTTTGCGGAGCTACCGCACCTTGGAAGCCGCAGAGGAGTAGGACAGTTGACGTGTATGGGATCAGAAACCCGATCAGTCCGAGCAGCGTTGGGTTACCTGAGAGACAGTTAGACTCGTCTTTCATGGAGACTGTTAATACAATACATACCAAATCGTTTTGCGAAATCACCACGGTGGGGCGCCGATGGTTGGAAGAACAGACGTTCATACTGCTCTGAGCTCAGCTGGACGGTCACTTGACGACTGAGCTCAGCACCATTGCCAACGAAGTTGTGTCCGTTATGCTCGCGCATCTCATGGTCGGTCTTGTTGATGTCAGACATGGCGTAGGGTCTGAGGGAACGAAGATAAATGGGAGCAGTCACAGCCTTGGGATCAGCTAAAGTTGAGATCAGATCCAGGTGTTGGAGGCGATGATTGACCAACGATACCAGGTAGACGGAACCCAGAGATTTTATTGCTGCGCCAAAGGAAGATGCGCATGGTGAGAGATGGCGTCCCTACCTCACCTCGTCATCGTCTCTACGGGCTGCCGAGGCAAGAAGGGGGCCCAGGCGAAAATTCCCCAGTTCCCCAGGCTCTCCGTGTGCTTGCTCCACATCTGTCTCGCCTTTGTGTGGAGGTAGTACGGGGTAGTGGGTCATAATGTGTCTTCCGACAAAATGGTTGGTGGAAATGTCACTGTAGTCGAGCAAGCTTCCCAGGTTCAAGCTTTTGTCAAGCACCGGTGGCGTCGTGAAGCACCCGCTCCGCGGGTCGGCAAGTGCAAGGCGGTCCAAAGAGGAAGGTGACGTTATACAAGCTATCGTGTCACTCTTGACGTACGAGTCCCAAATCTCGCATTGTGGCTTTTGTGGGGGTCGGTCTGTCGCTCCATTCACATCTAAATGCGAACAGACGGGTCCAGCATCGCTATGGCCAGAAAGCGTAACCTAGAGACAACCGTTCTGAGGAAACTGGGTGGACTTAAAACGTCATGTCAAGTCTCCAGACTTCTGTGCGTGTTATCCCTGGGCCGTTCGCGTGGCCGTGAGCCGCAAGTGTCGATGATCACAGCTAGAGCAAGGTCTAGTCGAGCGGGCAAACTCGGCATGAAAACGCCACACAGCGTGTCTGCGTGGTAGTCAAGGGTCAACGCGTGTTGGTCTGTGTTGTGTGCAAAGAACAAACTCAGGTTGATTCCATATAGCTTAAAACACACAATTCAGCTTTGTGATGTTGGGTCGCAAAAAGAGGCCGAGATGACAGCGACTCAAAATTCAGGTGAAGTGAATGTCCTTGAGCCGAGGAGGCTTCGGCTCCTTCCGCTTTGACTGTCAGATTCACCTGGGCAGTGTGGCCGCTTGACTCATGTGCGCAGACAGTCCATCAGGGAATCTTTCTCTAAATGTCTTCTACTCCGAATGCGGCTATCTAGATAATATTAGACTGATGTTCCATGGTAGCTGCGCGCTTGCCTACTGCAAAATGCTCGACCACGGGAACCCCCATACCTAGGTACGTCGATCTTGATACGCTGAAGACTTTCGCGGCTGTTGACCTCACCGACTACACAACTCGACCTTATAGTATTGACTGACGGACCAGGAAAGCCAAAACTATGCCCCGTGACTGACAATGGGTACGCCGTTGCACGCTCTGATAGCCTCTCGCTGTGTGCTTCTTTACGCAACCACAACACCGTTGGCGACAATTGGCGGCCACACTGCGACTGCGCGACCACGAAAGCCTTCTATTGCGAGTGCTTCCAATGCATCCCTTTCTGCTGTCATCAGTCTCGGCGCTGCAGACCCAATTGTGATCGAACCCTTCATTCCGTGTGGTATCTTTCTTACACTCGTGGAGTCACCATACAGGTAGAGCCACAGCCAATCGTGACGAAGAGTTGCAACTGTGCTCCAAGGCATGTTCACCCAACCACCGCCTGGCGCTACACTCTTGTCTCTGTCGCTATGCATCCACAAGCAATCTTGGGCAGCTGTCCCGGCAGCGAAATTGCTCATACCGTACGCGTTATCGTAGTACTCCAACATGTCGTTGGGGACGCTCGGTATCTCAGGCACACATTCGTAGTGATAGCCTCGCTGTTTCCAAGCCGTCGCGGCATTCGTGCGTGGATCGGCAGCAGCAGGTGCTGGGGGGTTGCCGAAGCAGACAGTCAAGCCACAGCTCATAACACCCGCCACAATCTGAGTTATGGGAGGCTGACTGCTCATCGGGACTGGCAACCTTTCGCCAGTGATGCAAGCATACCGCCAGAAGTTTGTAAGGTTATTGTCGGCCATGAGGCGTTCCAGGCCAGCATTGTGCGCATAACGTACGGTGTAATGCAACGACTCCGGACTTGGCGTATTAGATAAAGGAATGGCAAGTGAAGTGGAGGTTGCCGGAACTATGTGCTTGTTTGAAATGTGGACCGCCTGATCACCCAGCATCGTGGGTACGACGTGAATTCCCTCCGGAGTTTTGTTGGCCGCCATGATGTACGTTGGAATAGTGACCTGAACTACCACCATACCCCCATGCCCTCATGCCCTCATATAGACCTTTTGGCTCACACCAACCATGTGATTCTACCTTGATGTGTGGCTGGGCGAGACTGTTCTTGGTCCCAAACTTGGCCTGCTAACGCGAGGGGGTTCGCTAATTGCTACCGAAACAACAATTATTTCAAGCTTTGGGGCGGCGGTGGCGGCAAAGCTTCGCGTGCCTTGCTCAGCCCTGTGGTCGGATTTGACTCCGGGTCTCAGCCGCACGTAGTTCTGCTCAGGTGCGCTGTGTCACACCAACCAAGTAGCAACAGCACAACTTCAGTACCCTCCCGAGGTCAGTCTGGCCGTCGGCTGACTCAGTTCCGCACATAGCTTTCGCGTCACGATTGGCGATGCCTGTGGCGCCGCACCTTTACGGTTTAGATCCGCATTCGTCTGAGGCCTCATAACAAGGATAGCTCGATCGAGACCCTGATAATCTCGGTCGGACTAGGACTATGCGGACGGTCTCAGCTTGCCTATAAAGTACTCCGCCAACCAGCATAGATGACTTCGCTATAAACACAGGCCTTCCTAGTCTATGGCAGAAGGGTACTTGGCACGCTGCTACGACGAGTGAAAGGGTGTCTGGAAAAGATGCACTAGTGGAGGTAGCTTATGGTATTGTCATACTGAAACTGCAAGTGTAATTACTGGCGCAGCTTCAGAGGGATTACGATTTCGTGGTACTGTACTGATTGCACTGGCTGGCATTGCTGTAACCTATTTACTGTGAACGCGGGACTCTTCGCTATTAGAGTATAGTCGTAGTCCATTCGAGTACTCCATAAGTGTCTCCCATGATCTTGCATCTCTCCTCATCACAACCCCAGTCGCTCCATGGTTTCCAGCTTGTGGTGACCCGCAGGTTCAGATTCAGGGTGTTTCCAACTTCCTTCCACAGTCGCTCCAGGCTTGTCGCATTGTGCTTGAATGCCTCCGGACCAGTACTTCTTCCTTTTGTCAAGCCCTTCATATCCGCTGTACCTTCAGTCTTAGATGAGCCAACAATTGCACCAATGATCAAAGCTCCAGGTCCTGTGGAATATTGCACGAGCCTCTGGCAAGCCCTGACTGCTCTGTACCAAGGAAATTGATGCAATATCGCAGAGCACCAAACGATGTGCATCTTTCCATCCAGCAATTGCGCAGCTTGCGATGAGCTATCGCTGTCTAGAATATCGCCGACGAGGAATTGTCCATTCAAGTCGAATCTGTCAGCATCGCAAAACAATTCGTTACCGAGAGGCAGAAAATCGATGATATCCAGTCCGAACAGGGAGGCCTGTGGAACGCCCGCAAAGTGTAACGCACGCAGATCATGGCCAATGTAGCACCCGACATCTAGGAACTTTGCATCTAGTGAAGATTTCAATCGAGTGACGACCTCATCGTAGGCAGAGTGATAACCTATCCACGGAACGAGGAACACGAACAAGCCTGTGCATGGGTAGGCTCGGATATCCCAGAGCTTGGATCTGACGGATTTTATATGTGGGACAACTTCATCGGCAGGGATTTTGCTGTATGTCTCGAACAGTGAACGGACCTGGAGGGATTCAGAAATGCGTTTCGCACAGAGCGTCTGAAGGCTACTTGGGCAATCTTACCTCAGGTAACAACTGACCTTCTACATCCTCAACATACCACGGAAGGTCATAAGCTTTCAGCTTGACATAAGAAGGATCCGATTCGTTGATCTGAGGCGTGCTGTTTGTGGCTGACATTGTGAAGGAGACGTAAGACTGGAAGCAAAGATAGATTGAGGAAGGAGCTACTTAAATGACGCTCGCAAGGTGTGGCCATATATAATGGGAAGAACCTAGCCTTGTGAAGTTCGCGCCAGAAGCTTGGTCGTGAGATGAGCACTAGGGCTAGCGCGCTCCGCAAACGCTTTGCTAGAAAGCGTCTCATCATGCGACTCGACACTGACATGGTTTAATTACTGGTTGGAGACGAGGTGATAAGTTAAATCATCAACATGCATTCGCAGTAGAGGATCTCCAGTTTCCACAGCCGGTCTTTGCACACTACAAACACTGCGAAGTCAACATACAAGCCATTGATGAGTTTCCTCAAAGTCTGCTGCGAAATCCTGCTGAGCTCGCTAGAGTGCTTGCAGACTTGCGGAGTGTGTCAAGCTTGACGAAGTCACGTGAACTCACCTTCACCGTCGATGTTGCTGCTTCCGGATACGTCAGGTTGACAACCTCTCCTTCTACTACCAGAAAAGTGAGGAAACTACGCTATAGCATTAGTGGCTTTTTAAATGCATCTTCAATCTTTGACAGTGTCCTTATTATCTACCTGCAATAACCTGCCAGATCTCTAGACACATCGTTGTCAATAGCGCCTCCTAAGCCTTCGTAATGGTTAGGAAACAAGTGGAGTCTTCTACTCTTGAAGCGTAGCTGGTTGAAAATGCCGCTTAGCTTACGCGACCATCGAATCGTCACTAAGAGATCCCATAAGTCTGTGTTTGAAACGCACTGAATGGTGTTTATGTTATACCTATATCTGCAACGTAGCTAAACCCCTGTGAAGCTTAATATCATAATATCTTATCAAGTTATCAGATTCTATTATAGGCTGTATCTGTTTAATCTATCTTCTAATTGTACTTCGGAAGAGTTTCTTCTTAACCCTCTTTCTTCCTATTAGAGTTATTTGTATCCAAGGCATTTGGCTCAGAGGCATTCGGCTCAGGTGCTTTAGATGGCGTAGGCGCAAATTTGGACCGCTCTCTTATAGGCCCACCAAACTTGTAGAAGATGAACGGAATGGGCGCGAGCAGACAGGCGACACCCGCAATAAGCGATCCACCGCCACCCACCCCAAGAGCTTCAAACATGTACTGGGTGAACAAGGGAGCGGCAGCTCCAGCGGCTGAGCGCACGACGGTGTTTGCTGCCAATGCGCTCGCAGCGTACATGAGATACGTGTCTGTCAGATAGTTGAGATAGGCCACAAAGATGAGCAGGATGGAAGTCGAGAGGAAGACTCCAGCCAGAGTAGGAAAGATCCAAGGTACACTGTTGTACTCTCCAGTCCAGGCAAACCAGAACATAGTGATTGGAAACATAATGCCGCCCAGCATGGCGACGGGGAGACGGTCTTCCGGAACGCCCTTGTGACCAGATTCGGCCTTTTTCCTGTCTCGAGCTGTATTTGCAAAGATGATGCCTCCACCAATGACGGCACCAATGGCAGTCCCAAGCAGCGGCAGCTCACCGACGCCGGAGTTCCAACCTCGCTTTTGCTGGAAGACGATGGGGTAGATGGTGAAAAGCATGTACAGCAGGGCGTAGACTACCGCAAGATAGACGGCGACGGCGAACGAGATAGGGTCGATGAGAATCCTCCAGGGTCGAGTAAGCGCGACATGGAACATAGACCCCAGGGTTCTGTCCGTTACTTCGACTGGTGCCTTGACATACTCATGCCCAGGAATCTTCAAGGCTCTGATGCGCTTGGCTTTGTTGCGGAGCACGATGGCGGGTAGTGTCTCTGGGATTGTGAACATCAGCAGCTCGGTGATGCCACCTAACCAGAGAAGGACGTAGAAGCACCATCGCCAGTCCTTTTTCAGCTCCAGAAAGCCCGATATGACAGGTCCAAGCGCGGGACCGATGAAGGTCATCATGGAAAAGGCAGCCATTGCATTTCCACGCTCAAGGGGTCCCCAAATGTCCGCCAATACGCCGGGTGCATTGGAGAGTGGAGCACTTGCAAACGTCCCAGTCAAGAACCGACCCACAAGGAGCCCACCGAAATTGGGCGTGAAGGCGCAGAGGAAGTTGAACGCCAGATACAGGGTGAAGGTAATGTAGAAAATGTATCTGCGACCAAAGAACTCTGAAAGCGGCGCAAACACCAAGGGCCCAGCGCAATAACCAAGCAAAAATAGAGTGATCACCAAGCCGGTAGCCTCGGTGGAGACATGCAGGTCAGTTGAGATGGACTCGAGCGTGCCAGATGGGCTGGACGATGCGAATGTAGCATTGACAACCAAGATAACCGAGACTACAGTGATGTACCATCTTCGTGCAGTGGACCAGTTCTTGGGGTTCTCAATGTCGTTAGGGCCGAATTCTAGGAGGCCATCGTTATTGACATAAATCGCCTCGGAAGCCTCTATGTCGCGGGTCTTGTATGGCTTCGCTGTTGGCCGTGACAGGAAGCGTTCGAGCTTCTCCATGTTGGCAGGCGTTGGTAAAGGTGGGGGAAGGTGAGAACGAGGTTAGGTCTTTTTCACTGCTTGGCTCGACGTCTGTACACATATTGAAACTAGCGGCTATGCTGATGATGAAATGGATTCGGCCGAACATGGTTTGTCAGGATTCGTCGTTACGCAGTGCAGATCGCGTGCGGAAAGCGGCAATCGGACGGCTAGCGTGGAGCCACAATATCTAGCGCTGATTCACGACGTCAACAAGTTTTCGGAGACGGAGATAACGCGAAGTCGAAGTCCAGGCGGCCAGCCTTATTAAAGCCTCCAAGTGTGCGATGGCCATTCAATGACCAGATGTATGCGAGGGATGAGTCGAAGAGAATAGTTGGAGTAGTAGCGACGCAAGATCCTAAAGCGTGGAGGACCAGATGTATATGCCACGCACCACTTCGCGGCCGCGTTTCCTCCTTGCGTCCATAGACTCGACACCAATCGCCATTTAAATGGCTTCCACCAAGATTACCTTCTCACTCAACAACAGTGTTGTCTGGCAAACATCTTGTAACACTTAAAAGCGCTGGTCATGCTAATGCTGTGAAACGGCGAAGAGAAAAAGACCCAGTATAAGGATGTTCTTCTATTGTCTTCTTTCTAGACTAAATGTGCCCCTCGCTAGTATAAAATACTACTTAGTAGGCCATAGTTCTCTTACTCATTTGCTTAACGGTTGTTAATTACAAGTAAAACATCTCTGGCCTGAACTAAGGAGCCTTCTTTTACACTGACTTTGCCACATACACCGTCACATGGCGAAATCAAAGCTATTTCCATCTTACTGCATTCTAGATACCCCTAGTAATTCAAGTTAATATCGATATACAGAGACAGGGGCCTCGACTTACTATTGTCTCATCCTTCTTGACTTCATCCCCCTCGTGAATCAGTAGCTTCCAGCAACGCCCTGGCATCGGAGCCCGAACAAGTACCCCCGGGTCGTTCAGAGTTTGTCGCACTGAATCCTGTACAAAGCCTTCATACGGCTTCAACAACTCGTCAAGGAAGGGTGCTGAGTCTCGTGCATGGGCGTGATGCTGCACTTCTCGTTGAATTTCATCGTGATGCTCGGCTAGCCATCTATCATACTCGGTGAGGTCAAACTCGCCCTCAGATACTGTGATAAGGTCTTCCGGGGACTTTCTATCGAGATCCATCTCTGATACTGGGTAGAACGTGATCCGATCGAAAAGACGAAACAGCCACGGTACTTGCAGGTTCGATTCGCGTGCCCAGGGTGGCCAACTTTCCTTCATGAGAGCGTGGTTCCAGATATCTGTAGTCCTTCCAACGAGTTGGTAACCACCTGGCGAGTCCATGGCATATATACACATGTATTGTCCGCCAAGACCTACGGATCCTTTTGGAGTATGCGAGCGTGATGGATTGTATTTCGTCCCGAATAGCCTGGACTGAGGATCCAACGATACGGCGCACGGAGATCCTAGGAAAACGTCACCAAGCCCAAGTACCAAGAATGTCGATTCATGGAAGATACGTTCCAAGTTTTCGATACCATTAAGCTGTTCTAGGAAGCTGATATTGCTTGGCAACCATGGGGCCTTGGAGCGAATAGTCTCACTGTATCTCTGCACCGCTGCCTGGCTAGTCTTGTCATTGAAGGCGAATGGGAGTCTGACGAGACGGGACTTCACCTTCGCACAGAAGTCGTAGGAGCGAGCGTGGGTGGCAAGACGTGACAATATCTCATGGGGTTCAGTCTGAGATGCATACTTAACATGTATGCAGCGAACACCGGGAGTCAGCTCTTCTATACCAGCGATTGGTCGTTTCTGATGCTGCTCTATGAAAGAGATGATCTCGACGCTTTGGTGAATCTGGAAACCATCGTCCTCGGACCCGAACTCCAAGAGCATGGCACGGTCACCGGATTGTCGGGCTGTGACCTTGGTTCCTCTCTGATCAAAATCACCTATTAACCCAGTGAAGAGCGAGGTAGAACGTGGAATCTCTGCGGCGAGGATCCTTTCCAATGCATCTGGTGTTTCCAGGTCCTCTAGATGGTGCTCTACGTACTCCTCGAGCTTAAGAGCTGTTTCAATATCGATGGGTTGCAGTCTGATGGTATCGCCAGGCCGAATTTGACCCAACTTCCAAAGTTCTGCTGAAGCTACGACACAAAAAACGACAAAGCCGCCTAAGCTGGGACCGTCTACAGAAAGCACGATGGCCTCGTCGCCGGTGAAACTGATGCTGCCAACGGAGTAAGGCGTATCGTGTATATTGGAAGGGTGCAGGCCTGCTGCTCCGCCATTTTGGCGAGCCCACGATGGATGTACGCCTCGGAGGCGGATTCCAAGGCGGTTACTATTGTAGTGCACATCCCATTCCGCGTCGAATAGGGCTTGCAGGCCCTGGGGAGTGAACGTTTCGGGAGCGCCGTGTGGCCCGGGCACAACCCCGATTGTCCATATTGCTTTAGGCTGTGACGGTATTGGGACCTTGGCGTTTGATGGGGGGATTTGGTTTCTTTGAACGGGGGTACTGTCCAGATCTAAGATGTCTCCTACTTCAAGACATCTTCCATGAAATCCTCCAATTTTGGCCAGTTCAAATGTCGACTTACTTCCCATTATGTTCGGGACAATGATCCCGTGCGCAAATGAAATGTAGATTCGGTACCCGTTATGAAACGTACCGCATTCCAGGATCTGTCCAGCCTGAACACAAACAGCTTGATTCATTGAGATAGACACCCCGTCCACCTGCACGACGCATTCGGCTCCTGTCACGGCAATGACAGTGTCACAATGAACCCTAATGGACGGACCCCTCATGATACATTCTAAGGCGGCAACACCTTCATCATTGCCCACAAGCTTGTTGGCCAGCCTGAACGACAAATTGTCCATAGGGCCAGAAGGGGGGACCCCGATGTCCCAAAGGCCCGTTCTTCCAGGGTAGTCCTGGACCGTCATGTTGCCTCCAGGATTGAGGATCTCTATACAGGGTGAGATGAATTGAAATGTGTCTAGAGTTTTTGTGGTGTATGACCCAGTTTGGAAGTCATCTGAACTGACGATTTGACGCAGATAGTCCAGGTTGGTTTGAATTCCTTCGATCTTGCACTCTGCCAATCCGCGGGCCAGCTCACCCATTGCCTCGTTACGGTCTTTGCCAGTTGCAATGATTTTTGCCAGCATCGGGTCATATGATACTGAAACTTCAGTACCCCCCTCGACCCATGAATCCACCCGAAGACCTTTTGGGAACTCCAATCGAGAAATTCGGCCAGAACAAGGCTTGAAAGATTGAAGTACATCCTCAGCGTACACCCTGGCCTCAATAGAGACTCCAGTGCAGGGTACTTCGCCTCCCTCATGTTGAATGAACAGGTCTTCGCAGTCTTGCGCTGCTATTTTGATCATGCATTCGACCAAGTCAAGCCCTGTCACGCTCTCTGTGACGGGATGCTCCACCTGTAGCCGTGTGTTGACTTCGAGGAAGTAAAACTCATGTGTATCGACATCGTAAATGAACTCAACAGTACCAACGTTGCGATACTGAACTGCTGACACCATTCGAATTGCAGCCCCTCTCATTTGAGCGCGAACATCAGAGGGTACCATAAGTGCAGGTGACTCCTCAAGAACCTTTTGATGACGTCTTTGAAGAGAACAATCACGTTCTCCGGCGGCAATAGCTCGCCCGTTGCCATCTCCAAGGACTTGGACTTCGACATGCCGAGCGTTGCAAATAAATCGTTCGAGGAATACACCGTCATTAGCAAAGTTCGCGGCAGCAAGACGCTGTACACCATCGAAGGCATCTACAAGGCTTTGCATATCTTCACAGTGGCGCAGCCCAATGCCACCGCCTCCTGCCGTACTCTTGAGCATCAGAGGGAATCCAATGCGCTCTGCCTCCGCAATTGCATGTTCAAGAGAGAGAACAAGCTCCGGACTTCCTGGGACGGTTGGGACCCCAGCTTGCTGAGCAATGGCCCGAGAGCGGTGTTTTAACCCTAGGTCGGACATCTGCTTAGGTGTTGGTCCCACCCATGTAATGCCATTCTCTTCAACAAGCTTTGCGAAGTCGGAATTCTCGCTAAGGAAACCGTACCCAGGGATGATAGCGTTAACATTGGCAGCCTTCGCAAGGTCCAGAATTTTTCCGGAATTGAGATACGTCTCAGCTATGGTAGTTCCATCCAATCGCAGTGCGACATCTGCTTCGCGAACGTGAGGAGCTGCTGCATCTGCCTCAGCATATATTGCGACGGCCTTTAACCCCATTTTCTTGATTGTGCATAGGATTCGTAGCGCTATTTCCCCGCGATTTGCTATGAGAACGGTCGTGATATCCTTGCGGAGGGGTGGCTTGGTACAGCTGCTGGTGTAGGCTCTCCAGCCACCAAATTGGGAAATGTCGAGAGCATTAGAAAGCGCGGAGTGTTCACACACAAATCCATGGACCCATGATTTGTCCTCAAGTTCAATCTGTCCAATTCCTAATGGGAAAGTAATAGTGCCCATGAAGTCGCCGAATTCGGCTTTGGGCATTTCCCAAACTTCAAGCTCAATCTGGCATCCACGTTCACTGGCTTCTGCTCGACGGAGGCCTGGTTTTGGAAGCCCAGTGCCTGGCAGAGCGCAAAGCCGGTAGGCTGGAGACGTCCTGGTGACCTGTTGAAGCACTGCCTCCCGGGCGATGAGGTGCCCGTTCAGGGGAAAACCACTTAGATGCGCGCCAACAACGGCAACAGACATAGTCTTAGCGTCAGAAGCAAAGGGACGTACGAGTTGATTGCGCTCGATGCGATCTGCTTCTATGCCACCCCTCGCACCGAGACGTTCCGCATCACCAGAAGTCCACTGACGTGCTAAGTCGAGCAGCTCGTACTCTCGCCACTTGTTCGATATAAGGGTAATGCCGAAAGGAAGGCCATCAGAGCGGAATCCAGCGGGGATGGCGAGAGCGCACCAATCTAGAAAATTGACGAAGTTGGTGTAGGTACCGAGCTTAGAATTCTCGCGTACTGGATCACCTGCCACTTCTTCAAGGGTAGGAAATGTAGGGCTCGTTGGCACAAGAAGGCCGTCAAATGGCTCGAACAATGTGAGAATCTCCCGCGTCAGATCCTGGCGCACATACTCAGCGCTGAAGGCGTCTGCGGCCGAGAAAGATTCTGCTTTCATAATGATACTCCTAACTGTCGGATCCATATCCGCGCCAGCACTTTGAATAAATTCAGAAATTGCAGCCCAACGCTCCGCTACCCAGGGACCTTCGTAAAGGAGACTTGCAAGAGCGAACAGCTTATTAAATGGCGTAGGAACTAGTCTCCAACCGAGACGAGCACATTTTAGGAGGGCGGTTCTGTAAGCAGAAGCTTGCTCATCTTGCCCGTACCATTCAGGATGTTGACAGATGGCCAGAGTTGGGGTTGCGTTTGCAATGCCACGGCGTAGGCCCTGGCCTAGACCGTTGGGCAGCAAAAGCGATCGGGTTCTCGAGTATGCGTCCTCATTGTCGAAGCCCTCAGCAGCGCGCAAGACTAACTCAGCATCGTCGGCTGTGAGAGCGAAAATGGAGACACAATCCAGAGAGCGACAGGCAGGGAGGACACCATGGGTACTGATGGCCCCGCGAGTTGGCTTCAGCCCATAAATGTTGTTCAGCCCAGCAGGTACACGCCCAGATCCAGCAGTATCAGTGCCCAGGCTGAAGGGCACAGCTCCTCGAGCGACACTGACGGCACTTCCTGAGCTCGAACCGCCGCTTACAAAGTCTGGATTGAACGAATTCGGTACCGGTCCATAAGGAGAGCGAGTGCCAACTAGACCGGTTGCGAACTGGTCCATATTCGTTTTGCCGATTATGATGGCGCCGGCAGCCTTCAGTCTCTGGACCACGAGAGCATCCTGGTCGGCTACCGTGCGACCAAAGGCAGGACATGCAGCGGTCGTGCGAAACGTCTTTGCATCGATATTATCCTTGACCGCGAATGGAACTCCATACAACGGAAGATCCTCGGAACCGAGATGAGCCCACTGCTCTTGAAGATGCTCATCGGTTGCGAGTGATATCCACGTCCGTGTCTCAGCGTTAGAGACTCTCTCCGTGGCGACAAGGGCTTGTAGTCTGGCCAGCCCTCCGCCAGAAATTTGGGCAGCCTTCCATTCTGCAATCGTTTGAGGTGTGTGAGCAGGATCCGCCATGACTGAGGTCAGATATACAGTTCAGTATGCTTTCTAATCATTGACGAGGCGCAAGATATGGATGAGTTGAAATGAAGGCAGCACACTGCTGATTGTCCGTTGATCTCTTCGCCCTCTTATATGGTCGCTGGAGGATCGTTGCGTGCCAACCAGCCCTGTTGCTGCCAGCCATTGTGCGCATATTTTTTTCGTGTGAAGGCTCAAGGCAAGTCAGAGAGCGCAACTACTAGAGATATTGAATCCGATCCGACGGCTGCGCCGCCGGCACCGGCGGCCGTCTTAGCTGCTATATTACGTGCAAATCATTGTATGTGCACAGCGGCCGGTGACGCGTGGGGTGGTGGGTCTCCTCGGCAAAACAGCCAACGAACAGCGAAGCCGGCGGAAGTGAGGGCGTGCGTTCCTTATCGCGCAACCGCGACCCAATCTCGCACAGAAGTGGGCCGACAGCACCTCTTCATGTATTCAAGAGTTCGCTCCAAGGCAGCATGCGATACTTGTCGTCTCCGCAAAACACGATGCGTTAAGCAATGCGACCAAGACCGCTGCGTGCTCTGCTCGTTCCATGGTCTGACGTGCACTTTTCGACGCGGACCCCAGCGGAAAGAGCGACGTAGATTGTCCGCTCGCACCGACAACGAGGGCGAGGTTCACGAACAGCTTGCTGACGCACAAGATGCTGCTGGTCTACCAGCAGCTGCTCAATCGCCCTACTCGGCCCACACACCACAATCCAACGATGACAATTGTAACCATGTCAGTACCAGTCCTGCCGGAGCGTACCCAGAAATCCTCAGCGACACGCTTGGTCTTGATCCCGTGAACAATGCAGAATATATAGGATCAAGCGACCACCGCGATCCAATCCTCCTCGATCTGAGGCAGCCAGGTACTTCAGGCTCAAGCTTTGTACGACGCATGGATGACCGCACACTCTTCGTCGTACGTCCCGACGTTGTTGCCACTTATGGGAGCAAGCCGATTTCAGACGTTGACTCGGTCGAGGCGGCTGTACAACCCATGGGACCTAGATTGGTCGATCTATACTTTCAATTTGTTCACCCCAGTTTTCCCGTCCTTCACAAGGACGTCTTCATCGCGAAACACCAGATATCACACCGATATTTTGCTCCTTCTTTGCTCGCAGCAGTATATCTACTTGCTCTGGAATGGATGATTCACGATAACCTGCTGGCAAGTTGGAATGCTAAACGGGCACCAGATGTTGCGCTTATCGAAAGAGTGGCAAACGCCTCGCTCCAAAAGGAAATGCAGAGGCCTACGCTCAGTACACTTGAAGCTGGATTACTACTTTTACAGAGGAGCCGAGCCGACTCATCGGAGAGACCCTGTTCTTCACTCTGGAGACTTCACGCGCAACTGGTGGCCATGTCCTACGATTTGGGGCTTCACATTGACTGTAAATCCTGGTCGATCCCGGAGTGGGAAGTTGGGCTGCGCCGTCGATTGAGCTGGGCACTCTATGTGCAGGATCGGTGGACCGCTTTTGTTCATGGACGCCCCATATTAATCTCTCAAGACGATTGGGATCTTACCCCGTGTTCTTCCTCGGATTTCCCCGAGTACAGCAGAATCGAAGGCATTGGCATGGGGGCTGTAGCTGCACCAACAGGCTGGAGAGTATTTCTTCACCACATTGAGCTTTCCAAGATCCTGTATGATGTCAATCGAACATACTACATAGCTAGCGCCCAGCGGCGGCACGGTACATTGGACAGAATGGGCCCACGTGCGGCTGTAGACCTCGCGCAACCAATTCTAGTACGACTCTCGGAATGGAAGGCTGCGCTCCCAGAAGACCTAGCGTTCTCTACGCCCCATGGACGATCCGTGTGTGCAAGCGCCTCTCTTCACTTGGGCTATCATTCAGTTATCATAGCGCTTTACAGAGCTCTTGTCCGTGTTTTGACGCCACAGGCCCCGCAAACCTTACAAGCCGCTGTTCGTGGTGCTGCCAGACAAAAACTGGAAGCTGCCGTTCAACTATTGAATTCCATATCTCCAGAGCACACCGCGGCTTTCTGGGGCGGTGTAGCTCCTTACCAAATAGCCATGATAGGAGCCTTTGCGGGTTTGTTATGGGCAACGGCGGAGGATAGCGACGAGATGGCTTGGTGTGCGACGCGTTGGGACGATTTCAAGTGGGCATTGCGAATACGTGGAAATGCTGCATCCTTTGCACGTGAAGCGCTACGCCTATTGGAATGCGAAACAGGTGGTCTTTTTGAGGTGTGGTCGGGAAAACAGGCACGGGAGCTTGCAGGACTGACCGGAAGGCCTGAGTAGCCGAACTTATCCACACCGGGCGATTACACCCTTCAAGCAGCGCTTCAGCGCCCATGAGGTCATAACTCGATTCCGGTCCTTCTGGCTTTTCTTGACTGATCCTAACGCGCTTCTCACCCTTGCTCTGTGGGTTCTCCGGTGCCATTGTCTTCATACTCTCAGAGTTGTACGCCCTCATGTTGGCATAGTAGGACATTGTAGCCTCTACCATCAATCCTCGCGTTTATTTCTTATCGGTATCAGCTCACTAGTAGATAGTTCTTCTCTTCCTGGTGGCGAACTGTGAGAACTTCTTTTGCAATGAGTGCCTTGGCAACAAAGCTGCACATTACAAAGCGTTCATATCTTGATTCCTCCAAGCCCCACCTGCTCTTCCCATAGGGCCTGATCATCTTCGCTTGACATCGATTGACCTACTACTAAGTTCGATTTTTACGGTCTTATTCTGTCATTCCTAAGCGCCCGAGACGTTGCGTTAATCTTGTATCCGGCAGTAGCGATTTTCAAAGCCGTTTCAATTTTGCTAGGGCCACTTGACTACCGAAGAGATGCAACTAGCCAAAGGATCAAGAGAAGCTTCGTAGACACTTAGGGACTAGGACTTTCTTCCACGGAATAGAAACTTCATCAGAGTGCCACCATAATTGTAGGTCAAGATTTGTTCCTCGTAATTGCTTAATGGGTAGCTAATCCCATCTACTATGCCTTCTAGTTCCTTCATTTTACGAATCTTCTCTTACCGGCAGTTCTGACAGCGATAACAAGACTAGATTTACTAAATATGAACTATCAGAACATCTGTATAAATCCCTTGCTGGTTGTTCTGTACAATAGTATAATACCCGCTTTCATACGCAGTAGAAGGCACTCGACGTCAACTTAGCAGTGCTGTTATACATCTGCGTTTTCGGATATGGACAAAGTGGGCGACTTATAATCGGCGAGCTTCCTACACTTGTTGCGTTCAGAGTATCTGGGGCAACTCCCGTTTCCACCCACGCTCGCATGGCATCAAAGCTCGTATCGGGGTACGGCCCTGGACCGCCAAAACAGTGACCAAGGCCGGGTGCAAGGAAGGCACGATAGAATTGGTGGACATCTGGGTCAAGATCCATCACAGCATCGTAGTAATGTTCTGTCCCACGGGCGGGGATGATAGGGTCAGCCTGAGGAAGCGTTAGCACCAGCAAAGGGCAGCTGCAAAACAAGTGGGGGGAACAATCGACTTGCTAGACTTACCATTCCATGCCATGTTATCATTTTCCCGCCTCTTGCACGGAAAGCCGAAAGGTCAGGATCATTCGTTCCTATGATAGAGTCGTATCGTTGTGGTGACATTTTCGCTAGGTCGGTGAACTCTTTGAGTGTCAGTTTGCTGAGATCGGCCTGAGCATCTCGTTCAAGGAAGAGTTTGAGCCAGTACTCAGATATGTCAAAAGAGCCCGCAGTGCATGTGCTGTTTGCACGACACACAGTAGGAATCAGAGGAGGCTCTACCATTGATCCAGTTAGGGTTGCGCCCATATAGGGTCCGTACCAAATGGACGTGTTGTCAGAACCCTTCGCACCCGACCACTGCCGCACATTGTAATTAGCTTTCCATCAATTGTGCAATCGCGGAAGGATTAAACTTACAGTTGCTTGCACAATGGTTGCAGCAGCAGAAGAAATGTTTCGAGTAGTTCCCAAAGTCGTGCAATTGATCAGGGTACCAACAAGATTCATAGCATTGAAAGTACATGACGCAGGATCGCTGAGGATACCGTCCTCAATCCCGTCATCAGCATCGCACGCTGCGAGGGCTGCGGAAGTGATTGCATCAATCTCGCAAGCTGGTGGGTATTCTCCAAGGGAATTCATGACGAAGGTCGGCCAAAAATCTTGTATGACGAACTGGTTCCAGTTGATTGCTGGTGCTGAAGCGGCGATTCCATCGAACGCATCTGGATATCTTTGGGCAAGCATAAGACCCTGGCGACCACCTTGAGAACACCCAGAGAAGTAGGAATACTGCGGAGCTTGTCCATAATAGCTGCTTGATATGCTTTTTGCGATAACGGCAGCGTCGTTGAGAGAGATAGACGCTAAGTTCTGTAGGAGGTAGAGGTTGGGGTTTCCAGGACTGAGAAGGCCCCATTTTTCAGGATAGAGATCAGATCCCAGGCCGGCATCGGTAGAAACGGTTGAGTATCCCTCGCCGACGGCCGCTTTCATCGCCTTTAACGACGGTAGGGTCAGGCCTGCCTGCCAGCCGCCACCGCCAATGGCCTGGAGCCTACCATTCCATGATGTAGTGGGTAGGTATACCTGAACATTGACAGTGTCGTTCTGGCCTAGATGGGTATATGAGAGAGTGACATTGCAAAAGCTCGTCCCGGTCACATTAGCTGCACCATGGTTCGGGTACGCTCCAATGTTGATATATTCAGAAAAATTCGAAACTTGCGTGGCATCTAAGGACAGAAATTCTGCCCCAAAAAGTTTGGGAAATGGTAGGTTCTCAGGAGAGCAGACTGGCGTAAAACCTGTGTTGTTGTAAAGTGAGGGGATCATGACGAGTGCAACAGGGGAGCTTAGCATGGACTGATAGAATCAATTGGGGTGACAGAAACAAGATTATATGCCCACAATGCCTTTATAGGATCGAACTCGGTAAAGTATCTATAGATAGTGCTTCGAAATTACGACATTCTTTGTTTTGTCGTGACTCACTGCTTCGCCACTAAGTAGTAGTGATGTACAATACGATGATAAACGATGAGCTTCGAGAGTGCCTGTGCAGCGTATTTGAATTCCGGCGAAATAGCAGGCATCAGCGCTGGATGATGTACTGATTTTAAATTAAATCCGTGCGGAGAACAAATGCCTCAGCCCCTTACACATAGAACTTACCTTCTTACTTCATCCCGTATAACATGGTCCATAATGTAACCTTGCCCGATGCCAGGCGATCTGTTCTACGCTACGGCGTTCTGTGATGAGCAGGTAGTCTGTAAAGTTACATTTCCTCAGGCCCGATGATTTGAAACTGCTCCCAAAAAGTATTCCTACAATTTGGGTAGTAGTAAAGCAGGCAAACGAATGTATACTGTCCTGTGCAATCTTTCAAGTCAAGCATATCATAGCTAGGCGGACCGTATCCACAATAATTTAGCGTACCTGGTAATGACGCCAAGACTCGTATCACCCGTATCAAATTTTTAGACAAACGACGTATAGCTAATAGGGACCCCACACGCACTCTTTGTTGTCATAAGTTCCTTATGGTGGTGTATGAATCGATACATTCTCCTGATAAAGCTACCAAGCTACAGTATTCGTTAACTACAGCACACTTTATATGAACAACGAGAGATGGCGAATTGGTGGCGTTAGACAAGACAGCTAAGATGTAAGGTAAGATATAAATACTAGTACGTAGCTCAATACACTCTAATCTCAAAATGTAGCGTTCAACTAGACATTTCTGGCAACGAGTTATGTCCAGTCACCGAGAGTATAAGGCATCCTACATCGCGGGTCCTCACCGACAACTACAGCACCCTAAAATTCCCGTTTGACCCGCCTGTTGATGATGAATAGATATTCCATGAGAGTGAGAACAAGTTTCTTCTTTATCATTCCCCAAAAAGCTTTAGTTGACATAAAAGCATGGTCCATGTCTATTTAGAGTCAGTGAGAACATCGAGTTGCAATCCGTACCCCCCCCCCCCCCCCAAATCTATTCTAGAGAGAATGGGTGTTTGTTAGAAAGTATAGATGCAACGGTAGAGTATTAATAGCAGTCCTTCCTACTGCCGCCTCTTTTTTCCTCTTTCTAGTTCATGGCAATGTAACATTCGACCTGTAAAGCAGAAGGAATCAATACGACAAGTTGCTTCTCCCGCACTCGACTCGGGACGAAAGAAGTCTGTTATGAGGAGCGTGAGTCCTGAATCTGGCCGCGGGTCGAATTAGACTAAACCAATGCCGAGGGTCTTCCGTGCCTGTTGTGGGCACAATGTTTTGTAACTGTATGCAAAAGCCAAACAAACGCCGTAGGATCTTATCTGTAGCTGATAGCTTCTGTTTAGCATTGCGTCTAGAGACACTTAAGCTTGATGGATGCTCTCTGATATTCATCATAGCGTTCGAAAAGCCAATTAATAACATCGACTGCAATCAATAGCTGTATCCACTAAAACCATTCTACATACAAACCTGGTCGTTTGAGCATTTACCATCATTCAGGCTCTCTCTGTTCTCTGGTTAAACGATGATGATCGTCATACGGATCGTCTGTTCGTCCTTTCCGGAGATTCGAGCTGAGCTTCCGATCCTTGGCCGCGCTGAGGCTTCTTGCGAACCGTCAGCACTCTCTGGTTGCCAAGGCACGCCACCTTTTGAGGCTTATTCTGACAGCGACTGTTATTACTGAAAGGTATGCTAGCACTGCCATTGCTTCACGGTTCCATTTATACAGATGGCTTGGTTACATCGGTTGTGCATAGTCGTTTGTGATAACCGTACAGATCAATTCCAGGTCACTATGCATTTCAAAATGACTAGGAGCTTCATTGCCGATCCTCTTGCTAGGGCGCCACAGAAATCTTCCAATCTGCTTGAAGCGCTATCTGTTCAAGATTCGCCTCCAATGATCAACGACCGACGATATAATGCACATTCGATTAAGAGCTTCATAAGCTTACTGCGTACAGGCCACTTGTTTTGCTGCGTTTCCATGCACCAAGGCATTTCCTCTCCGCTACAGGGGCATTCAGTCGGGGTTGTTCAACGAAAGGATCGACTGACAGTTTACGCAGTACACTGAGTCTGTGTAAAAACAAAAACAGCAGTAAGTGATACGGAATGAAGCAAGTTTTTCGAGTTAGAGGTTCTGACATGAATTAGGAAGGTCCTTCAGACGATGATCGATCTGAGCAACGATCGTGCGCTACCCATAAAAGGTGGGATTTTCCCATTGTGGTCAATTACGTCCTTGATACGTGAGCAGATTAGCACAACACATTTTATGCATCCACATGGAAGCGTGGTACGGCAGTATTGGCTCGGCGCATGAGTTAGCATGGGCGGAGCGCAGCCGGCGATCTAGCAGAGTTTCTTGGTGATGTTTAGCGCAATGGGGGAAGCGATCCCGGGCCGAGTGGGGGTTCGTATCTGTGGAGACGCAGTGTATAGCGGCCCGGAGCGCGTGTGGACCCTGGAATAGTTTGTCGAACCACGACCTCACTGGCAACAACTGTCGCGGAGCAAAGTTCCGCCTGAATAGGACCGAGTACACGGTTACCGGATGAAGGGATTCATGGAGGGGTCAATACTCCTCTCCTCTCACGTGTAAGTGAGCGCAAAAATCCACCCCTAGTTCTTGACTCCGCTCTCCTTAGCGTGCAGCACAAAGTCGGTGCTTTCCAGGACAATTTCGGTCTAAGACCCTCGACTATCGATCCTCGATCCTTCTGCACGCTCATCAAGTCTGGCAGATGAACACCTGTCCGACATCTGCCTACCATACACACTTGCAGCATCACGGCATTACTCCACGGTGTTGTGGCGCCAAGCAAACGTGTGCTGCAAGGCAATCTTCAAAGAGCAACTGTCACAGTCAGGTTTGGCCGAGACAAGATCTATTCAACATTTCGAGGATCCCGTCTTATACCTTGCAAATCATATCGTGAAGCAATGACATCAGTAGACACGAGTCTTCTCCAGGCCACCCACACGTACATTCAAAGTGTAACAACTATTTTGCTGTTCGTTCTCTGCGAGGCTATTGCATCTTTGATCTCCTATTTCTTTCATGTTACGTAAAAACGGTGTCCCCATCATCTTACTTTACAGCCGATTCGGAGATCGAAGGATTGCATCCGCATTACATACGCCATCTGTCTTGGGCCGCCACGAGCACCCCGTAAAATTAGTGTTACTGCGGTAGAGGCTGTCCGGTGCTGTTCAGCTGACGTGAGAACGCAGGTTCCCGACGCATGGTGACACGGCTGCGGGCTTGCGAGAGAATACCAAGAATGTCGCTGTACAACGGTCAAGGTATCAATGAGATTCTTCAATCTTCAGATGTCCGATAGTCACCTTTTCGATCTCGACATGGAATCTACTGCTCAGGAGCAAAATAATTTCCTGGCCTTCCGGTCTTCATGTGATAGGTATTAGTCAATACAAGTGGTGCTCTAGCGAAAAACTAACTTAGTTTTGTAGGTGTCGCCATTTTAAATTAAAATGTTCATCAAACGGCAATGAGACCCACGAGCCATGTGAGCGATGCTCAAAAGCAAAGTTGCGCTGCAATTATAGCCGTCGCAGTAATCTGAGACGACGGACCACCACTGGGCAAGACAACGGCTTGGAGACCCCAGATAGCCATGATGGTCGAATGGCTGTGCCAGAAGTCACCATGGAATGTCAAGAGTCGGGCCAGAGCGAAGAGAGCTCACCGCCAATTGGCACACGACTCACCGAGGTCTCATGTGAACCAGTGGACGCCTTTATTCACGCCAATGCCCTTGACGTAGTTTCGGACGAGCTACTTTGGGCTGATTGGGACATCCCATCGACGGGTTCACCATCCTCTTCTCTGTGGCAAAGCCACCCGTCAGGACTTTCAGAGCGCGGAGCAAGCATCTCAGCTCAGTGTACGCTCAGTCTTGCAAATTTGGCTGTCGAGCTGGGCGAGTGTTTGCAGATGCTGCGTGGGGACATCCGGACTCAACAAACTATCGATGACTATCCTCTGGGCAATATTCGGCATCTCAGTAAGGGGTTCGTTGCTTTGGCACAGAACCAGCCGAATCTCTCCGCGGCCGACGTCTCGACGAGCTTGTTGCTTCTGAGCTGCTACGTGTCGCTCCGCAAACTCTATATTGATGCTTTTTCCAACATCAACCACCACCTCCCAGTCGGAAACGACGAGCAACAGCTGGTGGCCCATGATCACAGGGCCATGCGCCTGCGCGGCATGGATACACTCACCGAGCGCTGCATGCGCAGCTATACAGCCTTCAACATCACCCTAGACTTACTCCACAACTGCGATGCGGCTCTAGGCCTCTGTACAGTCTGCAGACCTCGTGGGCAGTCCAACTTATTGAGTCCCTTAGCTCCAAACATGCAACTCTCACAAATACTCCCTAGTGATAACTTGGAGGCTCCGATAGAGCGACCCCCTCCGGGCAACGTGTGTATTGCGTGTGCCCTACCAGTTAGTTTCAGGATAGAGGCAGCATCAATTTTTAGCGCCATAGTAGATCAAGAGCACTCTCTCAATGAGGTCATTGGGATTCTCAGGCGGACACTGCGTCAGCGAATGGGAACGCTGTAAGGACAATGATGACGGTATGACACATTCTTCTCTGCCACTTGGAGATATTCGGAATTGTCTTGCCTCCTCTAGGTACCTAGGTAGCTGCGTGCTTACGCACAATGCAATACTGGGTGACTACTGGAGATGTTCAAATCAAATCTTCTTACTTCTCGCGTATCTGAGTATCCGTTCAAATGCAAAGTGCCCACCGGAAATATTCGGAATTCCGACTGTTTTCCCACTCTAGACCTTGCTATCCACTTTCCTATCGCGTGATTTTCTCCTTCAAGCTACCGTGGAACCCTGCCTATGCAGAAGACAAAAAAGTACGGATACCCCTTGCTTGCTGAGGCGTAAAATATATGATACGGAATACGCCAACATCTAAGTAGTGACAACCTTTCTTTTCCCATTGAAATCAAGGGTAGAGATAAGAGGAAACTTCTAATCGGCTAATACTAACCACCAGTATTAAATTCCGACAATCAAATACCATGCTACTACCACAAAATGGCTTTCTTCTAAACCGCCGTATTTTGCCTCGCCTGCAGCGCGCAGCGACATTACTACTTTAAAGCCTTTGTCATTATAAGATGGAAAAAATCTTTTAAACTGCATGTTCAGGTAGCCAGAAAGTCGTGTTGTTAGAGCTCTAGTATAATGTACAGAAGTATTAAATGTTTTGAATCGGCACTTATCAGAATGGGCTTCCTCGTAGCCGCTGCAGGTGTGGATTACTATCCACTCAGCCCAACCTCTCGGTATCCCTCGGTACTTCGGACATCTAAAACGTCGCCAGTCGTTGCGCCCGCGCCAAATACCGATTTATCTCCTGCGTTCACTTGAGGTCATTATTCGATGCCGGCCCGTTGCTGGGTATGACCTGAATGATGGGTTGCTTAACATGTAACATCGTGTTTGTTTGCGAATATTCTCTGCATCTTACGATTCCAGCCATCTGAGAGATAGTGGCGACAATCCCACAGTGAAGCAGCAGCGCCGAAAAATAGCCCATAACACGCCTCAAAAACTGGCAGTCCTGAAGGCTGGACATAGGATATGCTTGTAAGCGGCGCATATTTACGAGGCTTTAGTATACATTACAAAAAGGTTGAAGTAATAGCATTGAAGTCCTTCAACGATACCTAATATACTAGTATCATTCTGTAGGCAGTGGTAAGGTTATGTAAGGCTTGAGCATCTTGTTAGTTGCCTTTCACTCCAATGCCCTTTCCTAATGCGCCCCCTATTCCAAAGCTGTGTCATCCGTCCGAGTTTCGGTCACTGATGCAACGAGCTGAATCCCATTGCAACACTGAACTATTAGCCACTCTTCCACTATCCTCATACCACCGTACGCCACCGCCCTACAGCACGCTTAAGCCCCTCCAAAGCACCACCCTCCCCATCCGTAGCCCACGCAACAACACCATCTGGTCTGACCAACACAACTGACAGTCCCAGTTTCTCTTCTGCGTCGGTGTTGGTATAAACAATACCTTCCCACTGCTCCACAGAAGTCTTAATATCGGGATTCGAGCTGAAATCCACAATAACCCATGCCCCACCATGCATTTTCTCGCCCATCCTCGTACCATCAGTGAATGCAAAGTCCGGCGCCGAGTATCCCATGAGCCAATGACGTTCTCCCTCCTCTTGACTGAAGTTGAGGTCAAGCCTAGGATGAAACCAAATAAACTTGGATGCAAAAAGCGTAGCACCATCCCTCGTCCCCACCATCTCCTTCGCAAGCCTGAAAAATGCATCCCCATGCAACCCTGGCTCAATAGCCAGCGTATGAACGCGAATCATATCTAGCACCTCCCTCGCGACAGGCAACCGCTCGGTCTCATACGAATCCAGCAGTGTCGTGGGAGAGTAGTTGTTTATCACGGCAGCAAGTTTCCAGCCGAGATTCAGGGCCTCTGCGAGACCGAGGTTTAGACCTTGACCACCGAGGGGTGAGTGGATGTGTGCTGCGTCGCCGGCGAGGAGGATGCGACCGCGGCGGAGCTGGGTGGTGAGCTTTGCGCGGTCGGTAAAGGAGCCGCCAAGGTGTAGTTTTTCAACTGCCAGGTCGTCGTTCCCTACTACGCGGCGGAGTACAGATTCAAAGGATTCGCGGGTGACGGTAGGGCGGGGGGAGTGTTCAGTGGCGCCGTTGGATGCGGCAGAGTCGAAGTCCAGGACGAATGTTGTGGGTGGGCGCGCGGCGTAGGCGCCTTTAGGCGTGCGGTGAAAGCCCGGTGCCAGAAGCTCTTTTGCGTGTGCAGAGAGGTCGCAGTCTGCCATGTAGCCGACCCATGTTGCTTCGTTGCCTTCCATTGTGAAGCCAGCGTGGCGGCGGATAAAGCTGCGGCCGCCGTCTGCACCGACGAGGTAGTCAGCTACATACTCAGTGCCTTCAGTTCCTCCGTTGGTGGCACTCGTGTGCCCATTGCCGTGTGTCGTGGTATTTTGAAATGCAGCAGAGCCAGCCCAGACTCTTACATTGTCGCCAGTGTCCTCAAACCCCGCGATAGGGCAGCCGAAACGGATCTCAACACCAAGCTCTATTGCACGTTGATACAGGACACCAACAAGCTGCCCCTGCTTCAGCGCCCCACCAAATGCCGACGGGCCAGGTAGAATATGTCTCCAGCGACTCCAATCAACATTACTGGACTGAATAATAATCCCCGCAAAATGACTCGCCACCGGAAAATCTCCTGGCTTACGTTGCTTCAACTCGCCCTTCCTCTCCTCCTTACCACCAGCCAGTGTCGTTTCGCCTGGCGTGAGTTCAGTCGCAATGACCTGGGACAGCAGCCCGCGGCGATAGAAAGTCTCGGTCGAGAGGTGATTCAGCAGGCGAAAGCCGAGCACGCCGTCACGCCAGGGGTCAGCGAGAGTTGCGTTTTTCTCAAGCACGAGGGTGGAGACGCCAGCAAGGGCGAGTTCGCAGGCGAGCAGGAGGCCGACGGGGCCGGCGCCGGCGATAATGACGCTGTATTTGCGAGTGGAGGGGTGCGTCATACTGTGTTGCTGCACGGTGGTGGGTAGCTGCGAGAAGGATTAACTCTGTTGCTACAGCATTGACGATGTGTGGACGAGTGCACTATCAAGTTGGGCGTTGGCACGAAGCCACGCGGAATGTCTGGAAAGGAGGGATCATCCGGGCTCGAAAAGAGACGAGGATGCCCGGGGAAGTCCGATTAACAGCGATGTATTGCTACGTGATCCGAGTTGAGTACAGTCATTGAACACAGTTGATTTAGCCGGGATTCAACAACTGCAAGCATATTCGTCAGGTCGCCTGCACGGTGGTATATCCCAGATTTTGCACCAATGGCAATGTTTTCCCTGTAGCACGACTGTCGGTGACCAGCACTATTGCTCGGTGCCCTCCGAGGATACAGTTTGTTTGCAGTGACTCTGGCTAATCTGTTGGATTTAAAGAAGATGCACGCACCTGCTTGGGCGGCCCCATTGCAGCACAACTCTGCCTGGTCGTTTGGCCTGAATGGAAGAATAATGTATGTGGCAGAAAGCAATGAATCTAAGAGCTATATCGTGATTGGAGACCTTGCTATACTACAAAGAGTGGAGACGGTATAATTCTACCTAATTAGTTGCGCACTATTATGCGTGGCGTATCCCGCAGTCGTAAATCGCAGCCGTATCCTCAGTAGTTTCACACAGTGTTGAAGTATCCTGACTATTCGCTCATAGAACAAAAACATACTTCTCCCGTAGGCGGCCACCAAATTTGTAGAACAAAAAGGCAAGAGGCAGGAAGGTCAGGGATATAAATCCAAGAACACTGTTGCCCCAGCCCAAGCCCAGCTTGTCATATAGCGGCGGCGCAGCGAGCGGCAAGAAAGCTCCAGACCCGTTGCGCACTAATGTGATAGCCGCCATGGCTGAAGCAGAGCCCTCCGCGCCAAAGGTGTCGATCATGTAGAGCTGACCTGAAGCGGTGACGAAAACGATACCAACGCCGATGAATGCGGTCCCGATTATCGGCACGATCCAGTGCACAGTTTCTGAGTATTCTGCACTCCAACCATACCAGAACAGGCTTGCAGGGACGAAGGGGCCTCCAAACATCATCAGGACCATTCGGTGCTCGGGCGTGCTGTTTCTCTTTGCCAGCTTGTCGCTGAACTTGGCGAAAAAGAGGGTGCCGATGATACATCCCACGCCCAAGCCTAGGTACGAGAGACCTGCCATGGCTGGTCCAAAGCCGTAGGCGTCCTCAAAGACTTGCGAGAAAGTGGCAAGGAGGAGGAAGGTTAGGCCGAAGACAAAGGCAAGGTACAGTCCAAGGAGAAGGACGATTGGTGAAAAGAGCAACATTCTGATGGGCCGGCTAAAGGCACGTCCAATGAGCTGACGAGGGGGCAGATCGTGGGCGACCGCAGATCGCAGGTTGGGGTTTCCGGTCGACTTTCGAAGGCGGGCGGCTTTTCGTGCAAGCAAGATGGATTCCATCGACTCGCGCATCACGAGCAAGACTGCGATTGTGACGACTCCAGTCTGTGGTAGGTGTGAGTGGCAGGTCTCAATTTTCACGTCAGTTGTGGATACACTTACAACCATGAGAACAATGTAGAAGATCCAGCGCCAGTCGAGATGCTGAGCGACGAAACCTCCCACGACTGGTCCCAGGACTGGGCCTAGCAATGGAGCCAGAGCAAACACAGCAGAAGCAACACCGCGATTCTCATGATCGAAGAGGTCAGCGATGGTCCCCGCGCCACAAGTCAAGTAAGACGTGTAGCATACGCCGTCAAAGAAGCGGAAGACGAGGAACATGGCGACGTTGGTGCTGCGAGCCAAGCCAGCCGCGAAGGCAAGGAACAGCAGACTCGTGACATAATAGATCCGGACGCGACCATACATCTCAGACAGCGGAGCGAAGAGCAGCGGTCCTGCCGCAGCACCGAGAGAGGGGATAGTGACGGTCAAAGTGACGAGGGTGCTGTCATGGACGTTGAACTCGTCGGCGAGCTGCGGTGCAGCGGGGGCAAACATCGTGGTTGCAAAATTGCTAGTCTACGCGTTAACAGCATAGTCAACAGGAGCGCTAGAGCTTAGTGAGGGAATAGGAGGCCGCGAGGAAACAGGAGGTGGTGAAGGAACAGGAGGTGGTGAGAATAAAGCGTACGTGCAAAGGACCGACAGGCCAACGAGCAACACGTTGGCCAGTTTGAAGCCCTGACTCCAGTTTTGAGGATTCTCAGGATCGTCAGGGCCATCCCAAGTCACAGCGTTGGGGTCGACGGTGACGCTTTTCTCGTCAGCAGCGACAGGCTTGTCGACGGCCGCTCCTGGGGCGAGATCGCCTTCCTCCATGTTTGCCGAGAAGGCGGGGTGGAGCGTAAGCTGGGCGTTAGTGAAAAACAGTCAGAGTATGTTTGTTGTTAGGCATTACGGAGTGAAGCTAAGGTTGCGGAGTGGAGCTAACACTGCTGCAAGGTGAAGCCAAGTCGAATGACCGGAGCCCGCAACTCTTCGGCGTTCTTCGCAGGGGCCCCACAAGCACTGTGCCAAGAATGCTGTCCTACCTTGACAAAGGGGCGTCTGGCAATACTGCGATCGACGATCATGTTTATGTTATAAAAGACGAAACAGTCGGCTGGTAACCAGTCAAGTGCGATATAAATTTCAGCTCGTTCTAGAGCAGTAACCTCTCTGTGCTGTTAGTGACCTGACGCCCCACGTTCTGCAGTCTGCAGGATGTCTTGCGTTGGATACGAGATACAAAGAAGTAATATTTAACGACGGTTGGATGCAGTCACCTCGTACATCAGCCCACCCTTGCTAGCCCCACCAAGCGCAGCTCACAGATCCACGGCACCACGGCAGCGCCCGTACCGACGGACTGGACCTAATTTGCCAAGGCAAAGCTTACCTAGGTATCTGCTTGGCATGTGTCTTGCATTGGCCGCTGGGGGTGAAGCACGAACTGACACCGGCAAAGCGCAGCAGCCTCTGTGCTGGGGTAGGTAATCTATGCCAACACGAATTCCAGCACAGAGCAGTCGTTGTATGTATCTGGGAACGTCCGATTCAACTTGAATCCTGCCTCTGCCGCCAGGTCAGCATGCATCTGCGCACTGCGCCGCTTGCCCCCAACGAGCAACAATGACAGGTCTTGTGCGATGGCATACGCATTGCGGTTGCTTGCTAGCAGCTCCTCGACCACATTCACACGCGTGTCAGGTGCAGCGGCCGCCCGCAGCACCCTCCAGCACCGCCTAACATCATCATCAGGGAAGTCGTTAAGAATACGACGAAGCTGGTACATCAGTGCGCCTTGGACCGGCGGCGGCAGCTCCTCGAGCACACTGCCCGCCACTAGCCTAATCGCTTTGATGCTGTCATCTAGATTTGCCCGCGTGTGTTCAATCGTCGGCGCCCGATCGAACACGGCGCAGCGCTCGGCACGCATCCACGGGTGATCCTGCAGAATGTCACGCAGTGCGTGCCCGTTGCTCCCGCCAATATCAACAAACAGCGGCTTGCCATCGCTACTCGTAGCATCGGGCAGCTGCTTCACCCACGCCAAGTCGTAGACTCCGTGCATGGGGAAGACCTTGGATGCGCGGCCTACAAAACTGTCGAATTCTTTGCTGAGCTTTGGGTCGGCAGCGACGATCTCGTAGACGTTCCCGTTGGGCTGCCCAGTTGCCATGCCGAATGGCGTGACTTGGGCGTCTTTCGGGGAACTGAAACCGTGTTGAGTTAGGTAGGCGGGGAAGTGCGCCATGGACCGGATGAACAGGTTGTGCATGTGCGTGAGGAACCCGGCACCAATCTGGTCAGACTTGTAGCCGCGCGAGCGGTCCGTGTGAGCGACATGGTCTGCCTCGGGCGCCGCGAGGATCCCCGTGGCGATGAGCAGTGGAAGGGTTCGGTCGAGCAGTTCCTGCTCGCCGCCGATTTTAGCGGCCAGGTGAGCCGATGAGATGGCGCTGTTGTCAGGGATGTGATCGAAGACTTTCCAGTCGATGAAGGCTTTGAGCACGCCGATTTCCATGATGGTGCAGAGGTAGCCCATGTTTGGACCCACTGCCTGCTTCAGCTGTAGATGCTGCGCTGCAGTATCGCCTTCCTTGATGGCCATGGTGCACGGTTGAATCCAAGTATTGCAGAAGGATAGTAGGTTTCAAGCGCTTAATGGATTGACAACATCGATCTTGGTAGACTCCAAGGACCCTTTTCTAGATGGAAAATCGCTATGCTCCTTCGTCCCAATGTCTTGCACCATCTCTATGTGCGATTCAATGCGATACTTCAACCGAAGACTTGCGGTGAAGAAACGTGCAAGCGCCGAACATTCCCTACATTCGCAGCTCAACGGAGGCTGTCGATGCAACATGAATTGTGCTCCGCAGAGTTCACATATCTGACAGCAACACTTCACTCATCAAAAAGTGATTTTGTCGCACAAAATAAACCGGAGTGTATTTGTGACATAAAGTAGAATAATCAAACATTGCACCACGTTGAGAGTACGTGCTTGCAACATGCAATAGTAGCATCATGAGACAGCACCTTTCAATACATATCATGCCTAACCACGTGTCCTAAACACCCATCTTCAATAATCCCTCTCTCATTCTTTACACATGAAATTCCTACTCCGGCATCTCAACCTGCCCCGCCATACCAAAGCCCCGAAACACATCCCCCGACCCCACCAACCCCCCTTTCACACTCACCACAAACGCCGAACTCCCCGTCGCATCCGGTCCCGGCTTACTCGTCGGCATCCGCCACCACTCGCGCACATGTCTCAGCTCAAACACCCACTTTGCGTCTGAGAGGAAAGTGATCTTATAACCAACGTTCTTGGCCCGGAACGTCGCAGCCAGTCCCTCCCCGTCGAAGAATTTATCCACGATGAGTGCGTGGCTGGGTTTCGAAGATCCGGTTGAGCCGTCCAGCGTTAACAGAACCCGCTGCGGAGCGCAGACGAGTTTGCCGTCGCAGTATAGCCGGGCGGAGGCGGTGAGTTCGTAGTTGTTTTCTGGACGCCCGACGAGGCGCATTATTTGGAGTGTGTAGGGGCCTGCGCTGGCGCGGACGAAGAGAGAGTCTGTGATTGCTTTTGTCCAGGGCATGGATTCCCAGGAGCGATCGAGGCCGCCGTAGCCATTTTGCTGTTCGGAGATGTGCATTCGCTTTGGTTCGGAGGAGGGCTCGGTGACGGTGGAGATGTCGAGGGTGGCGGACGCCATGGCGATGGGGCGCATCCAGAATAGATCTGTGCCGACTTTGGCTTCGTCTGCTGTTTGTGGGAGACACGGGTAGTTTAGAGATTTGTGGGTGAGTGTGCCGGTGATGCGGCCTGGCACGTTGAAAGTAACGGTGGCGAGGGAGAGGTCTTCATTTACTGAGAAACTGGCTGAGGATGTGTTCTCCTCTTCCTCTGCTGTCTTCCAGATACCAGTTACGCGCCCGCGGCCGGGCGGTCCCTCGGCCGTAACTGTCGATATGGGGAAGACGAGGTTGTGGCTCCAGCTCGTGCCATCGGCCCAGCTGGCATTGACGGCGACGCGGAATCCTGCTGGTGCGGCCATGCTATCGCGCAGGAACGACACGGTGAATGCATCACCGCCATCTGGAGTCAAGGCATCGAAAAGCCACACTTCTACTGCCGTGCGGGGGAACTTGTCGACGTATTTGGCGAACAGGTTGCCGCTGTTGGGGAAGAAGTCTGTTTCTGGGGCGGGCTCGGCGACGATCGAGCTGCTGGATTCGAGCGAGGAGGTTTGGTATGCTGATGGCATGGTGAAGCGTGAATGTTAGAGTTACAATATGTGGTAGAACTACAATGTCTGCTGAGGAGCGAAAGTATCTCTTTCGCGGTCGCAGATGCCTGGTTGTGTGATATATTGTGCTACAGGAGGAGGTCGGTATTCTTAGGACTGCCTTGGAATTATTGCGAAAGCGGAGATTTTCGGCCGACGGCTTTATCGGTAGTGAGATGCTTAAAAGATGGAGTGACAATATCCTACAACGAATTGATCGCAACACGCAGCAAACCTAAGTACTGCATAATGGGCTCCATCGACATGGTGCAGACAGCGCTGGTGGGTGGGCCGAAAGATAGTATCATCTTGTCACACTCGGCACCAGTTCCTCCGAGTGTGCTGGAAGACGGCACTTTGGCCGTGGCAGTGAGGGCAGTGTCGCTGAATCCTGTTGACACAAAAATGCTGGACGGCTATCACACGGCTGGAGCTATTGCTGGATGTGAATATGCTGGTGTGGTTACCGCCGTCAGCTCAGGGGTGATGGCGGTCTGGAACATCAAGGTTGGCGATCGAGTCAGCGCTGCTATCATGGGCATGAATCCACGGCGACCCGGCATCGGAGCATTCGCACAGCATTCTGTAGCTCCCGGGCACTGCACTATCAAGCTACCGGACGATTGGTCGTTTGCACACGGCGCAGGCATTGGTAATGCGTGGTACACGGTGCCATGGGCGCTGTTCCATGCCCTGGGTATCCCCCCAGGACCTAATCTCCAGCCTCTCAGCAACTGGATCGAGACTTCGACATCAAGTCCGGTTTTGGGATCTAAAGTCACACTCAACACTAGCAAGCCGCAGACTGTCCTGGTCAGTGGTGGCTCCAGCTCGACCGGAACTTGCGCTATCCAGCTTCTCAAGATCGCTGGTTTCAAAGTTGTTGCCACATCCTCAGCACGCAACATGGCTCTAGTAAAATCATTTGGCGCCGATGCGGTATTCGATTACTCAAGTCCAACATGCGCCAGTGATATTCGTGGTCACACAGCCAACTCGCTACGTTTTGCCATTGACTGCATCACCACGCCTGAGACAACACAACTTTGCTACAATGCCCTGGGCAGAACAGGAGGACGTTACGTCTCACTGGACCCATACAGCGAAGCCGTCGCTTCAACGCGGAAAGTCGTGTCTGCCGGGTGGGTTTTAGGACCCGAGCTAGTGGGCGAAACGATCGCCTGGCCGGCACCACACGGGCGGGATGCGAACCCCTATGCCAAAGATTTTTGTGTCACGTGGAACAAAACGCTGCAGCAGTTGCTTGAACAAGGCTATATCCGGACTCATCCTCAGTTGGTCCGCGATACCGGCCTTGAAGGTGCGTTGAGTGGTCTTGAGGAGATTCGAGCGAAGCAGGTTTCTGGGCAGAAGCTCATATTCACCCTGTGATTCATCTGGTCTCTAAGACGCCTGGGTTGTAGCACAAGAATGAATGAACTTTCAGATACAGCACTCTTGGACTTCCTCCAGACACATTTGCGGGGGTTTGGAGGTGCTTCCTCTCGGCACGTGGACGTTGCTGCTGAGTAGTCGTGGGTTGATGTCAAATTAACTTGCTGGAAAGGCGTCGGATCTCATTTTACTCCTCTTCAAGCATTGATCCTGCGTACTAATGATATCAGTTGTAGCGAGTTCGGTTACCACAAGACTCGCAACGTTAATTCAGCCTAGTTAGATCCCGTAATTACAATCATTCCAACACATGATTACTTTAACCAAAGTATCTCGTTTACTACATTCTTATGGCCGTCTTCACCAGTGCTGTAGCACAGCTCTTAGGTATTACAGCAGAAAAACGATGATGTCCCTTTAAATAACACTGTCTCTATGGGCAGCCTCATGAAGTATCCTCACAAGCATTCTATATAAAAATATTACACGCACACTCATGAGAACGCCAAACTTGCGTTCAACAGCGGGCCAGGCCCTCAGTGAACCCCAAGAGCAAAGCATAATCGTAGGGTGAGACACTTTGTGAAGAAGAAAAGGCCATAGAAGTTCTATTCACCGGAAACTCCCTATAGCCCGTGATGTTCTCACCTGATATCCAGAATTAGGGTCTGCGCGAGATCGATGGCTAGGCTGGGCACGCACGCAATACATAAATTTGAAGGACACTCGAAGACCAACTGTACTTCAGTATTATGTGGCCGTCTCAAATTTACTATTGGTACAAAAGAGCCGCGATACGCACACCCGCGTAACTCGCACAAGGCCGGCGATATTCGGTATGTGAGAGAGCTCCAGAATCTTGGCAGAGGGTTCGATGATTTTGAGGTCGAATCGCATAGCGGGAATGTGCCTAAGCTCCGACCTTTTCCAGTAATTGGCTTATCATCAAATGTTATTGGAGAGTCAATACCAGTTAAGTCTGTGCTCGAAATTGTATCAATTGACCTACACCAAATCTTGCTCAACATCTTTCGGCGCTACAGGAATTCAACATGCCAGCTGGTAACAAAGGAGAGCAACAGGAGGAGCCCATTGCAATCATTGGCGTCGCATGTCGTTTCCCAGGCGGTGCAAATACTCCATCAAAGCTGAAGGACTTGATAGAGTCCCCATACGATCTCTCCAAGACTATCCCAGCTAACCGGTTTGATACGACAAGTTTCTTCCATTCGCAACCATCCCATCATGGAACGACCAATGCTACCAAGGCCTACTTCCTCAAAGATGATATTCGTCACTTCGATTCGGCATTCTTCAACGTTCAGGCTTCTGAGGCTGACGCAATTGACCCTCAACAACGCATATTAATGGAGGTCGTCTACGAATCCATGTACGAGTCAGCCCTCTGTTAACATATTCTCCAGTCCAATCTAATGATATCGTCAGGTGCAATGCTGGCCAGCAAGTTGAAAACCTGAAAGGCTCAAACACCGCCGTTTATGTTGGGATGATGTGCGACGATTGGTCCCAGTTGACAGGTCGTGACTGGGAGTTGACTCCGACATACGCGGCGACCGGGACCAGTCGCGCCATATTCTCAAATCGCATCTCTTACTTCTTCGACTGGCATGGGCCTAGCATGACCATTGACACGGCCTGCTCTTCGTCCCTGGTTGCCGTGCATCAAGCCGTGACCGCCCTGCGCAACGGCGAAAGCTCAATGGCGGTAGTAGCGGGCACAAATCTCATTCTATCTCCAGGTAAGTTGTGTTCAAATTTCTTCCAATTCCCAAGCGCAAGGTGGCCATGAGTAACAGACATGCAGGCATGTGGATCGCGGAGAGCAATCTACGCATGCTGTCGCCGACAGGTACAAGCAAGATGTGGGATGCTGCAGCAGATGGTTATGCCCGTGGTGAAGGTATTGCTGCTGTTATTATGAAACCATTAAGTGCTGCCTTAGCAGCTGGCGATAACATTGAGTGCATTGTCCGTGCCACGGGCATAAACCAAGACGGGCGAACCTCTGGTCTTACGGTGCCCAGTAATGTGGCCCAGTCACAACTGATTCTCGACACATACGCTCGCGCTGGCCTGGATATCAATGACACTAAAGATCGTCCGCAATTCTTTCACGCACATGGTACTGGGACTCCTGCTGGTGATCCCCAAGAAGCTGAAGCAATTTCACGTGCCTTCTTCCACGATGAAAAGTTTGCTACAAGTCCTCTATATGTGGGCTCGATTAAGACAGTGATTGGGTACGTAAGCTGTGAAATACATTGTTGCTTACTTCATAGCTGATGCGAAATTCTTCATTCTAGGCATACTGAGGGCACAGCCGGTCTTGCCAGTCTCGTGAGTACTGCGCTTGCTATGAAACACGGATTCGTTCCGCCAAACCTACATTACAACACGCTGAGCCCCTCCGTTGCACCATACTGTACGCACCTGCGCGTGCCAACCGAGACCATTCCATGGCCAGAACCTGCTCCAGGGCAACCTCGGCGTGCGAGCATCAACAGTTTTGGTACGTGTCACAGCAGATGTCGTCTCTTCTTTTAATGTCATTAGGTATGTCAAAGTAATTCTAACCAACCTGGGAAGGTTTCGGTGGCACCAATGCCCATGCCATTATCGAGTCCTACCCTTCATCGGGGTCTCTCGACCCTGCAACTCCTGAGCAGGTTATTTTCAGCCCAATTGTCCTTTCCGCAGCCTCTCCCTCCGCTCTGCGTCAGTCAATCTTGGATCTTCAATCCTACCTGATAGACCACCAGGATACGGACATGAGAAATCTAGTCCACACACTGCATTCGCGCCGGTCGACGCTCGCATATCGGAAAACTCTTGTGTGCGAGACTATCCAAGACGTCGTTGCTAACATTGAAGAATTGCTTAGTGGTGAAGGGGATGACGGCTTGAGTACGCGTTACTCCGAGACCACCGCACCAAGCATTCTGGGAGTCTTTACGGGCCAAGGTGCGCAGTGGCCGAAAATGGGTGCTGCACTGATTCAACAGTCACCTTTCGCGGTCGCTCGCCTAGCTGAGATGGATGCGGCATTGTCGTCCCTTCCAGCACAGGACCGACCAGACTGGACCCTGCAAGAGCAACTTATAGCATCAAAAGACCGGTCAAGGCTCTTGGAAGCGGCCATTGCTCAGCCGCTCTGCACAGCCATTCAAATACTTCTTATTGATCTTGCCAAAGCTGCAGGTATTAGTTTTCGCGCTGTTGTGGGTCACTCTTCTGGGGAAATCGCTGCAGCATATGCCGCAGGATTTCTCAATAGTTGGGACGCCCTTCGCGTAGCATACTATCGTGGCATGTATGCTAAGGGCGCCCAATCTTCCTCGGGAGCCAAAGGTGCGATGATGGCCGTTGGCACGACTTACGAAGATGCTGTTGACTTTTGCTCCTTGGACGAATTCGAAGGTCGCATACAGGTGGCGGCACAGAACTCGCCCACTAGCGTCACTTTGTCCGGAGATGAAGAGGTTATCGACGAAGCAATGACCGTTCTACAAGACGAAGGCAAATTCGCGCGCAAGTTGATGGTTGATACAGCATACCACTCCCGCCACATGCTTGCTTGCGCCACCCAGTACCGCGACGCTTTAGCAAGATGCGATCTTAAAATTCGGCCTGGTAATGGTGTCGCTTGGCTCTCCAGTGTGTTCCGTGGGGAGTTAGTAACGGAGGTCCTTCTTCAAGACCTAGGCCCAAAGTACTGGGTTGACAATATGACGAACCCTGTGTATTTTGCTCCAGCTGCTGTCACAGCTGCTGAGACACACGGGCCATTCGATCTTGCTGTCGAGCTTGGCCCACACCCAGCACTCAAAACTCCATGTCTGGACAGCATTAGGTTGAAGACTGGGCAGGAGCCTCCGTACACTGGCCTCATGAGTCGTGGCAAAAATGATATATCCGAGTTTGCAAGAGGCGTGGGTTTCATTTGGCAGTATTTGGGTCCCAAATCGGTATCCTTTGAAGCCTTGGATTTTGTCATGTCGGGCTCTTCAGTTTCTCCAAGACCTCTGTCCAGTATACCTGCTTATCCCTTCGACCACACTCGCTCGTATGGTCAGCTTTCTCGGTACTCTGGTGGACATCTAGTTCCTCTCGCTGCCCCAAACCCTTTGCTTGGACGCAGACTAGTTGAGTCCGAGACAACCGATCAAGTGTCCTGGCGCAATGTCCTTTCTTCAGGCGAGATCAGTTGGTTGCAGGGCCATGCGTTACAAGGACAGACTGTATTCCCAGCTATGGGCTACGTCGCCATGTCAGTCGAAGCCATCGTGGCCATTGCTGGCCCCAGTCGTTCTCTTGGCCTCATTGGTTTGCGAGACATTGTCATTGGGCGGGCGCTCGCATTTGAAGACGACCGAAGCAAGATGGAAACTAGGGTTGTGGTGACGATCGATCAACTCACCGACGAAGAATTCCAGGGTCGCTTGATTTGCTATTCGGGACTACCCCATGGCAGCACAGCACCACTTGTCCGAAACTTCAGTGCCCAGATCTTTGCCGCCTTCCATGAGTCTCGCTCAGATACCCTACCAGCCCTTCGAGAGGACGAGATCAACCTCCGTGACACCGATACAACCCGCCTTTATGATCAGTTTGCTCGGCTAGGTTACAATTACAGCGCTCCGTTCACTGGTGTGACCAGTGTCAGACGCAGAAATGGGTATGCAACTGGCAGCATCGAAGACATCTCTGGCGAATTTTGGGAAGATGAACTACTCATACATCCCGGATGGCTAGATTCGGCACTACAAACGGCCTTTGCTGCTTATTCCTATCCTCACGATAACCGCATGTGGACTTTGCACGTCCCAACTGCGATTCGCTCCATCACAATTAATCCATACTTCACACATCGTGGCGCCGGAGGACGTTCCAGGAGCTTTGAATACCAAACTGTTGCGACACAGTCTCCTTTGGCTCCTGTTGTTGCTGACATCGATGTCTTTGCCGGAGAGAAATTTGACAAGCCATTCTTCCAGATCGAGTCAGTCGAAGTCAAACCGTTCGCCCAGGGTACTGCGGTAGACGATGCTATGCTGTTTACAGGCTTCGACTATCGACATGCCTCTCCTAACGGCCTGGCCGTCGTGGCCGGGGAAAATTTCTACAACACAGAGCGACTCCAGATGTTACAGGTTCTCGAGCGTGTGGGCTACTTCTACATCCGTCAGATGCATGAGAGCTTGACGCCTGAGGAGAAGGCAAACGCTTTGCCACACTACAAACATTTCCTGACGTTTGCTGAGCGAGTCGTGTCCAAAGTGCCGAAGGGCCTGTTACCCAATGTACCACCAGAGGCATGCAACGATACTCGGTCTTACATTCATTCGTTGGTAGCCAAGTACCAAGGGTCAGTCGATATCCAGTTGCTCGAGGCGGCCGGCGAAAACCTCGTAAGCGCAGTGCGACAGTCGGGCAGCATCTTGGAACACATTCTGGCAGACAACCTATTAGACCAGTTCTATGAACAGTCAGTAGCGTTAACATACGCCAACGTATTGACAGGTCGTATCCTCGCCCAAATTGCCCACCGCCATCCCGGGCTGCATGTATTCGAGGTCGGCGCCGGAACGGGGGGTGCCACGAGTCAAATTCTGCCAGCACTGGGAAACGCTTTCTCAACATATACATACACTGACATCTCCGCGGGATTTTTCAATCGTGTTCAGGATCGGTTCCGAGACTATGTGAATCGTATGAACTTTGCCGTTTTCGACATGGACAGATCCCCAACTGAGCAAGGATTCAGCGAACACACCTATGATGTCGTCGTCGCATCGAATGTGCTGCACGCTACCGGAAAGCTGGACGACACAATTGCCAATATTCGCCGCTTACTGCGCCCTGGTGGCTATCTGGTGGCACTGGAGGTGATATCCAACTACTCTCTTGCCATTGACGCTGTCTTCGGTGCCCTTCCAGGCTGGTGGGCAGGTGCAGAGGTGGAAAGTTGGCGCTGTGATGGACCAGCTCTTACTGTACAGCAATGGACCACCTTAACGCGCGCCCATGGCTTCTCCGGGGTAGACACGCACACACCAGTATCGAATTCTCTGCAGGCTTTCTCCGTCATCGTCTGTCAGGCCGTTGATCCATTTGTATCTGGACTACGAGAGCCCCTCACCGCTATCCTGCCTCCAACCTCGCAGCATCTTCTTGTGATAGGCGGCGTCAAGCCCGCTGTCCTAAAACTAGCGAAGGAAGTAATGGAACTTGCTGGTCCCCGCTTTTCAAATGTTATGCACCTTCCGTCGCTTGAAGAACTCAGCAAGTGTGGCTTGGCTGAAGGATCCTCGGTGCTGTGTCTAGCAGAGCTCGACGAACAATTACTGGAACGTCGAGACGCTGTTAAATTCGATGCATTGAAAAAATTATGGCGGAGCGGACGCAACGTGTTATGGGTGACACGGAGTGCAAGAGCAGAAAGCCCGTACTCTGCGATGATGCTGGGACTATGCCGATCGGCACGCTTTGAATATCCCCATTTGAATCTTCAAATTGTCGATTTTGATGTTATTCCATCCGCCGAGTCTGCGATGACAAAACTGCTCCAGCTCGAGCTCGCCACTCAGCTGAAGCCCGAAGGCCGACATGGACCTCTGTGGACCTTCGAGCCTGAAATACACATCGTCCGTGGTGAAGAGTTGATTCCTCGCTTGTATCCCAATGTTGCAGCCAACAAAAGGTACAACACAGCACGGCGACTGGTGCGGCACGATTTTGGTCTTGACGAGGATAATGTTGAAGTTGTCACTGATGCTGACAAGAATGTACTCGATGTCCAGGTTGTGCCGCCACTGAAAGCTCGGATGCCAACGGGTTCAACGACATCTTTTAAGATTCACTATTCTTTACTCCAAGCTATTAAGATCGGAGACGGATTCTTCCATCTTTGCATAGGAGAAAACATCCTAACAGGAGAAAGTGTCGTGGCGCTGACCAATGAAAGAGTAGCTTCAACCATGGATGTACCATCATCCTGGGTCAATGTCATGTCGACTGAGCCGGACGTCTTGGTCATGAGCACATTGGCGCTTCAACTCGTAACACAAAGCATTATTTCCACAATTGAAAATAATGCAGGCACCATTCTCATTTACAATGCGAGTGAGATGCTTCGCAAGGCAATCGGCAAAGAAGCAGCAAGTCGTGGAATGCAGGTCACATTCATCACAAGCACAAAGTCAACTTCGAACTCTGGTCAAGATGGAATCGAATTGTACGTGCATGAAAACACTCCACGGCGTTTAATTGAGAAGGTTATTCCGCAAGACGTAGTGATATTCCTGGACATGTCTACAGCCGACAGTCCCGTGCACAAACTACTCCGGCAATCACTACCTCGTAAAACTGTGACCTACACCAAGTCAGACTTCATTCGGGCGCAGACAGAGCTCTCACGCTTGACAGATGATGATCACATCCAGCAGGTTTTTAAAGTAGCCTGCAGATCAGTGACACGTCCTAACCCTCGTACATCCGGTCAACATTATCTTCCTACTGTTGTGTTGCCAGACTTGGGAACAAATTCGAAAGTCCAAACAACACTAACGATTGTCGGTTGGAAGGGTTTGACACATGTCACAGCAACGGTACAACCTATCGATTCTGGGGTTATTTTCCGCGGAAATGGGACATACTGGCTGCTGGGAATGACTGGTGACTTGGGAATATCCATTTGTCACTGGATGGTCCGTCACGGCGCCCGACATGTAGTCTTGAGCAGCCGTAACCCCAAGATTCACCCAAAGAGTTTCGAGTCGCTCGAATCCTTTGGGGCAGATATTCGGGTCGTGAGCGTGGATGTCAGCAATCGGAAGTCTTTACATGAGTGCCACAACAAGCTTCAGAATAGCATGCCACCTGTCATTGGCGTCGCCAATGCGGCAATGGTTCTTGAGGATAGCCTGTTCGATGAAGTCAAGTACGAGTCTATTGAGCGGGCTATGCTGCCAAAGGTTGACGGAAGTGCATTCTTGGACCAGCTCTTCTATTCTACTCCGTTAGACTTTTTCATTCTCTTTACATCGGTTGCCAATGTCGTAGGAACGAGTGGTCAGTCGACATACGTCATGGCTAATTGTTTCATGTCTGCCCTAGCGAAGCAGAGAAGAGATATCCGCGGTCTAGCCGGGTCTGACATTGCTGTCGGTTCGGTGCAAGGTTTGGGTTATCTCATGAGAGACAAACGACTCGACAGGGATTACTTCGTGCGCCGAGGGTATCGCAATCTCTCCGAACAAGATCTGCATCAACTATTCGCAGAGGCAATCCTGGCCGGACGTCCGGGACACCAAGGGAGCTCGCAGGTTGTTAGCGGTATCCAGCCGTTCCGTGAGGCTCATGCCCAGCTTACAAACAATGCTCAATTTCAGCACATGCGCTTGCGAGATGACGACCTGAACGATCGCAGTTCAGGCGACAGTAAAGGTAGTACAACGAGCGCACGTGTTCGCCTTGCATCTGTTAAGTCACAAGTGGAGGCTTCAGAAGTGGTGCAAGATGTTTTCCTTGCTCGACTGAGGTCAATATTGATGATGCCCAAAACCGAGGTAATCGATCCACTGATTTCTTTGGTGGAGCTAGGGGCTGATTCTATCATGGCGGTCGACATCCGAGCCTGGTTCCTTAAAGAGTTGGACGTCGACATTCCAGTGTTGAAGATCCTCGGGCCGGGCGAGACGGTCGCTAATTTGGTCGCCGAGTCTATTGCGAAATTATCACCAGACATCCTTGCAACTACATTAGGAGACGGACAGGCTGAGAATTTTGTCCAATCGAAGTCAGTCGCAGACTCGCGGGCAAATAGTGATCTCAACCTAGCCAGTCTCTCGGTGTCTGATTCAGAAAAGGGGAAATCCTCTAGTACAAGTTCCACCAGCTCGCCTTCATTGATCGAAACACCCCTCGAAACCCCACTGGATCCCACAACGGAGCTGATTGATCCAGACCCTCAGCAAGACCAAAAGGAAAAGGAAAGGGAAATCCGTCGCATGAACATTGTGAAGTCAGCTTCTGAGCGGAGTGAGCTCATGACATTGGGCCAAAAGAGATTCTGGTTCCTCAATCAATACGTCCAAGACCCGACAACGTTTAACATCACGTATTTCGCCAAGCTTCAAGGACACATCGACGTGAATGACCTAGCACGAGCAGTAGAGTTTGTCGCTCAGAGGCATGAATCGCTCCGCACCCGCTTTTTCTGGTCCGATGACACAGCTGAGACACCGATGCAAGGCATTCTGTCGAAGCCGATACTCCAGGTGGAGCATTCCACCATCCGTAACATTGCAGAAGCCCAACAAGCCTTTGAGGATATGCAGAGCCACAAGTGGAACCTTGGTGACTGGCTACCACTTCGTGTGAAGCTTCTATCGCTATCGCCGAGGGAACATTTCTGGATCATCGGAACTCACCATATCTCCATGGACGGCCTTAGCTTTAGTGTGTTTATGCTGGACATACAAAGAGCCTACTCGATGCCAGGCAAACATCTGCCACCATTGGACGCCGAGTCTCAGATCCACGCTTTGGGTGCGCAGCAACGTCGTGCGCTGAAGAGTGGAAAGCTTCGTCCTGCATTAGACTATTATCGGAAGACTTTCTCGACTATCGACTTGACTAAGCCTATTGAACTGTTTTCTTTCGCCAAGACTCGAGTACGATCTCCGCTTTCTGACTATGCCACACATGTCTCAAAGGTCCATCTGGATGCATCTACTACAGCGAAAATCAAACAACTCGCCCGCCAGCAACGAGCGACCGGTTTTCACGCGTATCTCACCGCCCTCCAAGCTCTAGTGTTTTGCCTACTTGATAAGGAGTCCACTGATACGATAGTCATTGGACTTTCAGACGCTAATCGCTTGGAAAAGTCGTCGATGGATAGCGTAGGAAACTTGCTCAATCTTCTTCCCATTAGCTTTGAACGCTCTGAGGACCAGACATTTGGACAGGCTGTGCAAGATGCGAGGGATCGCGCTCACAGTGCAATTAAACATTCTGCTTTGCCATTTGACGTGCTTCTGGACGAGCTCAGCGTACCTCGATCAGCCGCATGGAGCCCTGTATTCCAAATCTACATGGACTATCGCCTGGTGGTTAAAGAGCAAGCGAAAAAGACCTGGCTCAATTGCAAGATTGATGAAGAGACTTGGCATACGGCTCGACATGGCTACGACGTTCTTGTGGAGGTAATGGACAATCCACATGGCGCAACGATCGCAATACATGTTCAGCAAGCATTGTATACCAAACAGGCAGCGGAACTGCTTGCTAGAAGTTACGCCAATGTTTTAAAACAAGTCGCAGATGCAGGGGGTGACCTTAAAACAAATCGCTTGGAAAAGTGGAATGCAGATGATGTTCAAACCGCCCTGAGCATCGGAAAAGGTGATAGCGAGATTACAACCCCAAGTTGCTGACGTGTAGCTAACTGTAATGCCTTTCAGGTCCCGACATGGCACTAGAGTGGCCTCCGATAATCACTGGCAAAGTCGATGACATCATCGCCGAAAGCGCCAACAATATCGCATTAAGAGATGCTTACGGACGGTCGCTCACATATCGAGCCATGCATGAGCGGGTTGAAGAGATTGCAGCGTCTATCGAGACGTATATGCCCGAGCCTGGAGGCAAGCAAGCCATTGTCGGCGTCTTCCAGCTACCTTCCATCGACGTTGTCTGTTCAATTCTCGCCATCTGGCGCCTTGGCGCAATCTACATGCCACTCGATCTCATCATTGGCACTGCTCGATTGCAATCCAATGTTCGAGCAACCCAGCCGGCTGTTATTTTAACAGACCAACACACGGACCGACGGTTGGCAGAGATTGATGAAACCGGGAAAATTGCAACCATAAATGTGTCTGAAGACTTGCAAGCCACCTCGACCGATACAAAGCAAGCAAGGAACATTCCGCACGCAGACTCTACGGCTTACATTTTATTCACCAGTGGATCCACAGGCGAGCCCAAGGGTATTGTCGTCAAGCACTCGGGTCTGCGAGCTTACCTGGAAGGACTGCACCGCACGTGGGACATTCGCGACAAGGCCAGCGTCGTTCTGCAGCAGTCGCCGTTGGGGTTTGATCCCTCTATAATTCAAACTTTCGCAGCGCTTTGCACTGGAGGATGTCTGATTGTCGTGCCCGCTGACATCCGCGGAGATCCAGTTGAGATAGCAAACCTGATGGTAGAGCATAGAGTAACCTTGACTCACGCCACGCCGTCCGAATACGATATGTGGTTCCGTTTCGCAGGCAACACATTGCGACGATGCAATACCTGGAAGGCAGCATGGTACGCTGGTGAGCCTGCTACCCCCTCACTTCTTGACGACTTCCGTAGCATGATGGACGACATCCCTGGCATTCGCGTATTCAACTGCTATGGTGCGACTGAGACGTCGATTGCTGGCGTCGAAGGTGAAGCAGACCTTCACGATCTTGCAGTCCAAGTCCCAGTTCCAGGTCGCCCATTACCTAACTATGCATGCTACATTGTGGATGAGGACTTGAAGCCTCAGCCCATCGGAGTCCCTGGAGAAATTGTCTTCGCCGGGCTGGGCGTTGCAGGGAACAGTTATCTCCATCGTCCAGACCTTACATCGAAAGCATTTTACGAGGACCATCTAAGCGCATCGGATCAGCATGGTTGGAACAGAATATACCGTACGGGCGACCGAGGACTGCTTGATGAGCATGGCAATATCACAGTTCATGGCAGAACCGCCGGCGACACCCAAGTGAAACTGCGAGGTTTCAGGATTGAGTTGACGGAAATCGAACGTGTCATGATGCAAGAAGCAGGTGGAGAATTGAGGAATGCTGTTGTTACAATGCGTCGAGATGAGGAGCGCGAACAGTTCCTCGTAGCCCATGTTCTCTTCGAAGGCATTCGTTATATCTCGGATGAGGCACGTACCAAGTTCATTGACGGTATGATGATGAAGCTACGCCTTCGGCTGCCTCCTTACATGTGCCCAGCCACGATCATTGCGGTCGGTGGGATGCCGCTGAACTCCCATGGGAAATTGGATCGCAAAAAGGTGCAAGAACTACCACTTGCACAGGTGGACTCATCGCCGGCTCCGCAGCTAGGCAGTCTGACCACAACTGAGAAACGTCTTGTTCGGTTGTGGAAATCGATACTGCCGCCTTGGAGTTTCACAGCTGAGGTGAACCGCGACGTAGACTTCTTCGCCGCCGGTGGTAACTCACTACTACTTGTAAAGCTGCAAGCACTCATCAGGAAAGAGTTTAACGACGCGCCTAGATTGGTAATGCTGATAAATTCTGCCCAACTCGGTCCCATGGCATCGCTCCTCGACGCTGTCATGGACGACGTTGATTGGGACGCAGAAATTAGTGTGCAGTTTGATAGTAGTCACAAGCTGGCAACCGCGAGGGCAAAAGACGATGACAGATTAGTGATTGTCCTTACTGGAAGCACTGGATCCTTGGGTCAGCACATCCTTCAAGTGCTTGTGATGAACCCTCAAGTAAAAACAATCGTCTGTCTAGTGCGCATGATGGAAGGGCGCGATTTGCAAACGCTATTTTCGTTTAAAAGCGACAAGATTCAAGTCATAGAAGCTGATCTACCATCTCTACCACAAGACGACATTCTCTCTGAGGCCGACTGCATCTTGCATTGCGCAGCAGACCGAAACTTCTGGGATGGCTACGATGCTCTGAGACCCATCAACGTTGACGCTGCAAAAGCACTAGTCAGAATTAGCATTCGCACCGGTGCAGCCTTGCATGTACTCAGCTCGGGTGCTGTGGAGGCATATGAAGACGACGACAATAAGGGTGTTCCATTGTCTCGGCCTTCTCCCAAGGCCGGTTATGTCTCAACCAAATGGGTTATGGAGAGATACCTCAAACGCGTCGCGCGTCAGGCTGCGATTCCCATCACGGCTCACCGACCCACACAGACCCGCTTGAGCGAGGAACAGAACAACACAAATTTCGAGGGCGCTGTCGCTGAAGACATGGTCTTAATCTCGAGGCAGCTAGGATACCGACCGGACTTTACCAACTTGAGCGGCACAATAGATGTCGCACGGCTGAAAGAGGTTGCAACTGCCATAGCACAGTCGGCCACCTCACGATCCAGTTCTCACACAGACAAAATGACTGTGATAGAACATCCAGGTTCGGCACGGATTTCGATTGAGGGTCTGGCTTCACGCACCAGTGCACTGCTGCAGCATCGCAGAAACCAACCTGTCGCCGAGATGCCCACAAAGTCCGCTCTGTTGTGGGTTGGAGATGCAAAACGTACTGGGCTATTCGAGTGGTTCTTTACAGCACAAGACGTGACCATGCAGGATAAGAATGGGAATCGCGTCGTCACAAAACGCTAAGTAGGGTGTTCTACGTGGCTCTACGTCTAATAGTTTACTATAGTAGCTATCTTTCTTATAATATTTAAGATCTAGTTATTCCTTTTCTTTTATTACTTAACAATATACTATTGTAGTAGAATAGAGTTAAAGTACCTTATACTAACTTAGAGTACGTTAACTAAGTATATATATAATATTAAAGATTATATAATATAAATATAATAGGTACTTCTTATATTACCTAAAGTAGCTAGTTTTTAATAATATAAGCTATAAGAATATTAGATTATAGAAGAGTATTATAGTTAAGTAATTTATAATTTAGTACTTTATTATTAAAGTTATACTAAGTAAAGCTTAGATACTTACTATTAGATATATAGCTTATAGAAGTTTAATACTTATACTTCTATACTTAGGTAGAGTATACCTACTAGAGTTACCTCTATATAGGGTAACTAGAGTATATAAAGCTAAGTTTACCTATTTATTATAAGGTAGTAAATAGTTTACTATTAATTAACTTTATTTAAAACTATTATAGTTCTACCTACTTATATTAATACTTTTCTCTTTAGTACCTCTAGCTATTAGGCCTAATATTCTATTTATTTTCTTTACTAGAGAGTAGATTATAGTATTATAAAATAAGTAACTAATTAAGCCTTATTATAGAGAAGCTTACTCTAGAACTACTAGAAGTATTATTTTCTATTATAATAAGAAAGTTCTCTATATTAAGAATAGTAAAAACTTAGAATATAATACTAAGAGATAATTAACTTATTATCTTTTTAAATATAATAAATAAGGTATAAGGCTTACTTATTTAAGTAAGTAGACTCTTTAATAAGTTATAGTAGTATAACAAGTACTTTTTATATTACCTAAAGTAGCTAGTCCTTAATAATATAAGCTATAAGAATATTAGATTATAGAAGAGTATTATAGTTAAGTAGGTTATAATTAAGTACTTTATATAGAATATTAATACTAATAGGTATAAATAATATATACTAAAAAGATTATAATCTTAACTATAAAGATACTAACTATCTATCTTAAAGTACTTATATATATAATAATTCTTAGAGTTAGTAAGGTTAGTTATATAAAACTCTACTAACCTACTAACTAGTTATATATCTAGGTTATAATTAGCCTCTAACTCTAGGTTATAATCTTTATTATAACTATACTATACTTCTATATCCTTTATTTTATACCTTAACACCTTGTTTTCCCTTATAGGTTCTAGTATCTTTATTCTTTCTAGAATATCTATAACAAGTAGCCTATAGAGGCCTAGAATACTCTAGTAGTAGATAGTATAGAATAAGAGCTATAGTATTAGGGAAGGTTATACTTAATATAAAGTATAGTATATTAGTTAAGGTCTATTTAATAAGCCTAATAGCCTATTAAGATTAGCCTTTAATTATATAACTTATTCTACTCTAGTAACCTAATAGCTTATTAGGCCCTAGCTAGAGCACTATATATAAAACTATACTTTAATCTACTATATATCTCCTCTACCTAAAGAGCTTAGCTCTATTAAGCTTCTTCTTTAAGAGCCTTAAGCTCTCCTCTCTTTTTACTAACTACTATTCCTACTATGCCTATACACCTCCTTAATTACCTTCTCTAACAACTCTATATTTACTAGTCTTAATAACTACTTAGGTCCCCTTAGGCTAGAGCTAGGTATCTCTTACCTTAAGCGCTGTTGTACGTATCTCTTACTTTAAGCACTACTGCCTTACTGCCTAAGTATTACCCTCTAATACCTTGTATTTACTAGACTTAATAGCTTACTCAAGCAGCTATAAGCTACTTATATTTGTGCTAAATATTTCTTACTTTAAGCGCTGCAGCAAGTGTCTCTTGCTTTAAGCACTGCTGCCCTAGTGCTTGTATATCCCTCTAATTAGCTTATGTTTACTAGCCTTAGTAACCTATTCTAGCTCTTATATAAATGCTTTAAGCTAATTGCCTCTTACTTTAAGCGCTGCAGCTTTACTGCCTCTTTCTGTCTATTAGTGAGTGTGGTCTACGCGCTAGTATTGCCCTGTCTTCCTGTGCGCGATCCATTGTTGAAGGAAGCATGAAACATCCTTCCTATGAACGATTGTATTCCTCAGACTGTGAGTTTTATTGAGGTGCTTCCGAAATTCTCCCCAATTGACTGTAAGCCAGATACAATGTGGGCAGCTGACCCCCCTTACAGGAGCCGCCAGGAACAGCAACACCCGGCTGTCGTTTGGAAGTGGGACGATGTTCGAGTCTTCCTGCGCTACGGGAAGATGTTTGTATCGGCGAAGTATAGCTGTGGATAGCCTGCTGCTGATGTTGTGATGTTGTTGGAGATGATTGGGGAGCACCTTTTGGGGAATGGCGCTTCTGCAGAGTGTGCAAAACAGATAGCCATGTGATGGCAGATAGGAAATGATGTCTGGCGTTTCCCTCGCTTCTACCTAAAAGCAAGCAGTCAATCAATCTGAGGATACTGGCATAGTTGCCCGCCTACCTGCCTCAGCGAGAAGAGAAAGGGGGTTTGGAAGGCCAGACTGCAACGTGCAGCAGCTAGGATTGACAGGATGTCCTGTATAGATTTTCCACGTACGAGACATGGACTAGAATCAGTGCTTCCGCCCCGTGGTTGCAGCAGTTGCAACAGATGGGAGGTTCAGCACGACAGTGGAGTCAAGATGGCTCAAAGGGGTAAGTGCAGGGGTAGGTACCTACACTATAGAGAAGATACCTACGCTATAGAGAAGGTGCCCGCGCTATAGAGGTGCCTACGCTACGTAAATAGACGGGCCTAAAATACTCCTAAGAGTTAGAAACTAAGACGTTCTATAAGGACGATACGACATAGGAAGAGAATCCGCGCACTTAGAAAACCAGATACTACTAAGGAAGGAAGGTCGTGGATGCGTACCCGACACTACCTCCAACTCCTCTACCTGTGGCCTTGCTAGTTCAAAGAGAGGTGAGCAACGAGGACACTACGAACATGTCCACCCAACCAACATCAATGAGCAGTCCATGAGCCGCTGCATTCATGGCAGGCACCGAATCAGGACACATCGGCCAACACGACGGAAAGCCGATCGATAAGGCTCAGGTGAAGAGACTGCTGTCCAAAGGGATCAAGCCTCACCGCAACCAGCTACCGCCACTTCTATCGGCGCATTCCAAGCTGGAGGATCATCCGCTATACGAACTGTTCAAGGAAGCAGAAAAGACTCACCTCCAAAGCCACCAACAAATGAAGTCATGGACTGAAGTCCAAGCATCGCCCGTGAAACGAGCAGGGCATCAGATCCTAGACTGTATGTGGGTATACACCTACAAACTCGACAAGCACCACCGCCTCATCAAGTGCAAGGCAAGACTGGTGGTACGAGGAGACCAACAACGCAACGTCACCTCCCAAGACACATACGCAGCAACACTGGCAGGACGTTCTTTCTGAATGCTCATGGCAATAGCCGCTAAGTTCGATCTGGAACTGAAGCATTACGACGTCGCGAACGCCTTTTTACACGCTGCAATCGACCGAGAAATATGCATGAGGATGCCAAGATGGTACCAGAAACCCGGCACTCTACTGAAAGTGCAGAAGGCACTACACGGGCTCCGGATATCACCGCTACTATGGCAGAAGGAGTTCACTGCAACTCTCGTCTCCACAGGGTTCTAACAAATACCACAGGAACCATGCTGCATGATTAAGGACGGGGTTATTATCTTCTTCTATGTGGACGACATCATCGCGTACCACTCGAATCAAGAATTAGAGGCCCTGAAGGCCATTAACCGGATCAGAGAAAAATATCTCTGCACAGGAGGAGACGACTTGCAGTGGTTTCTCGGCGTAGAGGTCACGCGCAATCGCCAGCGAAAGACTATTCAGCTATCCCAAGCCGCCTACGTCGATAAGGTTAGTCAACTCATCAACCACCAAAGTGTAAGGCATGATACGCCAATGTCAAGCCTTAAACTCCTACCACGAGACGGACTTGCAGCACCAGCTGAAGTCAATAAGTACCAGCGCAAGATTGGATCTCTGCTGTTTGCAGCAGTTACTACACGACCAGACATCGCCTTCGCAAAATCGCGCCTTGCTCGGTTCCTAGTTAGTCCAAGCAACGAGCATCAAGAGGCAGCAGACCGGGTACTACTTTACCTGAAGAAATCATCAAACCTAGCTCTCGAGTTTAGGAGAGGCGAAGGTTTTGAAGTCGCAAGTGATGCGTCATTTACAGACAATACCCTTGACTGGAAGAGCTTACAAGGCTACGCCATCAAACTGTTCGGCGGTCTTGTGACCTAGAAAGCAAGCAAACAAGATACTGTTACCACCTCAACCACGGAAGCAGAACTACTAGCGCTATCTTAGGTAGCCAAGGAAGCTATTCTTACGTCGCGATTACTGAAGGAGCTTCAGATCAATCTCAGCGACCCGACAATCATAATCAAATGCGACAACAAACAGACCATTCGACTGGTGACAGAGGACGTAGCCAAGCTCCAAACAAAACTTCGGCACATTAACATACACCATCACTCGTTACGACAAGAAGTCACCAGAAAGATAATCAAGATAGAGTACGTACCGTCTGACAACATGATAGCAGATTAATTTACAAAGGCACTGCCAGCCAACAAATGGGCCAATTTTCTTGATCAATTGGGACTTGTCGAGCGAACAGAAGCTCCTCTGAGGGAAGCTAGACTGGAGTCGTTGCAGGAGCAGCTGGAGGGCCTGATATTGTAAGAGCTAATCAACCGGCTTGCGTAGCTTGCAAGGAGACTTCCAAGCTGAGGGGGGGTATCAGATAGAAGGCGTCGGAGCAATGGGTTAGGCAATCAACCTGCTAAGAAAGGCGCAGGGGACTCCACCGAACGCGAATAAGACGCTGTACGCACCTCTTAGAAAGCAGACAGAACACGATACACACAATCATCAACAACCATCATTTCTATACAATATCTCATTCATCTGACACAAGTCGTAATTAGTCTATCGCGCTATCTATCAAATGCGCGCTATATCTAGTCGTTGTATCTAACAACTATATAGAAGTATAGGTTACTTTGTTCGTCCAACGATCCTGAAAATGTAATTATACTACATTCATCTTCTCTTCTATTCTTTATTGCATTAACTACTAAACATTTAATACATCGCAGGACTGATATCCGGGGGGTATAATCCTCCAACGCAATTGTCCAGATCTACTATAAATCGATCCAGGATATGTTGTTTCATATCGGGCCTAATAACTATACGGAGTACTCCAAGTGGTCCACCGAAGAGGGGTATGTTGCAGTCTTTTGTACTTTTAGCTCTTCCATCATCTATGTTTACAGAAGCGTACCTACAAGGAACAGAATATCCAAAATTGCGAAGGCATTCCGAGATGACAGAAAGTTGTGCTCTAGGATTTGAGGACAGAAAGCCCTCGCTGAAGGTGAATGCGACTACAGGTAGTCCAGAGGAATTGTTTTGTATCTGGTTATGAGTTTTGGATACATTGGCCGTGTTTCCATGGACATGCTGGCGAATACGTAAGGGATCTGGTGTGCGAGTACCGTTGGTGATTTGTTTCGTTTCTTCGCACCTGGGAATATTTGTGATACACGTGAACCTCCCAGAGTATTCCAGGATGATACTTAGGTCCCTGGCACGGATCATGCAGTCTTGGATAATTTCTGCAGAACCATCGAATCCGTTTCGAACGAAGTTGTAATACTGTAGGACCACCTGAAAACTTGGTTTAGAAAAGCTCATGGTCCAGGACTGATACATTTGATCGAGGTATTCAACATCAAATATCATTTCCCGAGGAATGCAACTCTTGTCGCGCCACACGATCTGTGAGAGAATCAGCCGATACTCTCTCGAATCAGTGTATTGCGGCTACACACCCATCCAAGCGAGGTTGGGACTTGGCCAAATTTATGACTAGATGTATTGATGGAATGGACTCTCTTGAGTTTGAAATCCCTTGATATGTTTGAGTTGCGTGATACGTGCAGAATGATAAAAAGCGAGGAAAGCTCACCATGTCAAGTACGATTGAACAAAGGGCGCCACCAGCCCTCCAGAAGCAGCGTCGACATGAATCGGGATATCCAGCCCTTTTTGCGAATGTAAATCATCAAGGGCGGACGAAAGTTGTTGAACAGGCTCATAGTGACCGGTGTAGGTGCTCCCAAGAACAGCAACTATCCCAACTGTATTGATTGAGATCACAAAAGGCACTACTACAGATTTGGTATAATTTACTTACTAGTGTTTTCATCGGCCATCGCAGCAGCATCCTGGGTATCCATAACATACCCTGCCTCCTGTGTGACTGGAAGTATTCGTGCCTCAACATCGAAGTACTGAGAGAACTTGGCACAGACCACGTGAGCAATAGAACTGAAGATTATGTTTGGCTGAGATATGTCAGCTCCTTCTTCACGTTTTTTTCTTAGCCACTGCTTCTTCATAGCCAGGCATCCAAGCATGAGAGCTTCAGAGGAGCCTGTCGTAGCATTGCCAACTGGTCTCTCTCCATTTTCTCCACCATTCCAGAGTGCTGCAAGGATATTTGCACACTCCCGATGAATCCTTACAACATCAGCTAACATTCCAAAACTACCCTTATTTTGGACCTACGCACTTCGTGATACCCTTATACTCGTGTTGATTTGACATGTTCTTCCGCAACGTTTCGAATAATAAATCGACCGGCAGTTCATCAAAACTAGTGGTAGAGAATCTTAAGATGAAGTTATTAACGGGAATGACACAGAAATAGTGTCAACTCACGTAGCGAGGTTAAGCTTTGGATCAAGATCTTCATCAAGAAATGATTCCACAATGCGTCTTGCGGCTTCAGCTGGGACGCCTGACATTGGCATGGCCATCACGATGATGAGAAAACGGGGTTGGAACTTCCCTAGCCTGTCACAGGTTTAAACACGACAAATATAGGAAGTGCATACGCTTCTAGCGCAGTAAAGGGTCATACTATCTACCGAGTCTGCTCACTTGTCTGACTCGTAGCCGCCCAGTCCTCTGCGCTGTAAACCCCTCAAAAGGCTAGTGCATCTTTTGGCTATCATCAAAGCATGGAACACTCATTGTTGAACTGGTGCTCTCTTTGCCAGTCATTGCATCGCGGAAGCTCGGCCTCACATGGCTGGCCTTGGCAGCCATTTCGACATGAGAGGCACTAAAATCCGGTCCGTTGAGCACACCAATCGGATAGTGCGGAAATGACTATACTTACTGTCATGTGGATTTTGTTGACTTTGACGTATGGAATATAAGGGGCATGCATGCATCCGAGTTGCCCGTGCTAGCATCGAATTATGTATCTTGTAGATTGCACACTTAGGAACCCGATAACTTCATTTTCAAACGACTAATGCAACCGGGGGGAAGCTTACCATGTCCATCTTGACGACAAGACACAACATGCTTCCCATCCCTCCTGTAATGCGGCCTTTCTCCCCCATCCCCCGCGCTCTAATACGAATGCACATGCCCTCCTTCCAGCTCCATGAACTCCTATTTTGTATGGTCAACCAATCGGATGATCTTGCCAGCCGTCTCACTCCGCACCATGTCCTTTAGTCCAACCGATCTGAGATGAAACAGGTGATCAACCTTCGGGTACACATTGAAAAATGCCAAAAGCTCAGACCTGAGCTGTGATTGGGTCAAGATGGCTGCTGACTGCTCCTCCCGTATAACCCTCACCTCCATGGTATGCTCTCCAGTGTCTTTGGTGATATAGAGGACAATCTGCCAATCAAAAACACCCCAGTTGGCTGTATTCATGACCTCTTCAACAGCTCTGAAGTCATAAAAGTTTGCTTGCCATTTGAAGGATTCCGCACGATCTCGTCCATAGAATCGCAGGATTCTCAGGTTCCCAGCACCATCACCAACAGAAGCACGTATCTCGGGAGTTACATCATGCAAGGAGCCTATATCTCCCGTATAATATCGGACTAGTGGGTGGCGCAGCTTTTGAAGAGAGGTGAGCACAATGATGCCAGCAGTACCACGAGGGACCGTTTCGACGAGCTGGTTTCCTCTACCCTGATCGGCGGTTTCTGATGCAGCCGGCACAATCTCAACGATCATCGCTCGTTCGTCGTATATCAGGTCCACAAACTCTGCATGATGACCGGTAAGGGTGTGGTTGGCGACGGCCCATGGTCCTGCCTCGGCGCTTCCATAGATGGCTCCATAGAATAACGGCCCGCGAGTACCCCCGAACACTTGGTCGAGGTAAGTTTGCTGCTGAACTGGAAGCATCTCTGAAGTGTATATTATTTTATCGAAATGGATACTGGCGCGCGTTTTCGAAACATGACGCGCAAACTGAATTAACTGGCTAGGGGCCCCGGCAAGGACGTTGGGTTGCAGCTGATGACAAGTCCTGACGAGACGGTCTGGATCCATACTATGTCCGGCCATCAGTGTAGACACTCCCGCATGTTCCAAGGTCTCCGATACAATGCTCAATGATCTGAAGTATTTAGTGGAATGAAATCTCGAAAGTATGACTAGAAATGCTCACCTGTACAAATTTCCGGTGGTGTTCAGTACAATGGCTAAATCGCCATCACCTGCAATACCACACTGGACCAGGAGGTGCCCAGCGAACGCTCGGATAGCTCTAGTTTCTTGTGCATCAGTAAAAAAGGGCATCGGATCGCCCTTTCCGCTGCCGCCTCCCGTAATACCAATGATAGCTCCGCTTCGGAACGATCCGCCTTCCGTAGTGTTCCGGCTCATTTCCCTCGTAGTTTTGGCAAGCCTTTCCTTTTTAGTGATAGGCAAACTTTGCAAGGTTGCAGAAGAACCGGGAGTAGCCTTTAGTGCCTTGGCCACTTCTTCATATCCAGGTGCTGAGCTTTGGCTATCGGAATAGAACGGATGCATTCCTGCAACAGCTAATATCTGTTCCAGCTTGTAAGGTCCCCGGTATTGATTGATCTGCGGTGGGAGGCTCGATTTACTGATTGCTGAGTTGGAATCCATTCTGAACCGAGTATTTAGAAAATGCACCGTGGTTGATGCTTGAATGGGCGAGGAATATCAGAAGTGAGGATTGATTACTGAATTTATTCCCATCAATTATGCGCCATGTCCGTAAAAGGAAATGAATGGTTGATGCATATTGTAGTATGCTGCTGGGTGACTTAGTTTTGCAACGTCACCTGCAGGATTATTATATTGCAAGCTTCAGAAAATAGCACCGAACAAATAGGGGCCGACATATTTGCATGTCCGAGGAAGCTTACGCAGCACATGCACATCTCCAAGTCAGGGTTAGGGTTAGTTTTTTTTTTGCGGGGTGGGGGAGGGACGGCCATCGCACTTCTGTGAGTCGAAATCTGCTTTCAATCTTGATTCAGATTCAGAATTCGTACCAAATCATATTTTCTTTGCAGATTCATTATGGATCTTCCTGAGTTTGTTCAAGTTAATCTTTCCACTACCTCACCTGATTGCGCTAGATTGAACGACAATCACGAATCCATATCTTCGATAGTGGATGGGAGTGCGTTACAGACAGTCTTTCGAGATTCAGGCCCCTGGCCTGCCGGTCTAGCTGAGGCTACTCAACCAGTCCCCATCTTTTTGCCAAAGAGTCGTATGAGCGAGCTGCAGCAACTATGTGAGAGTATTCACTTAGCTGTATGTGATATCATCGATAGATGGTGGGATGATTCAGATGCAAGATTCTGGGAACGAATGCCATTAGATCCTAGAGCAGAGGCGGTACTTCGCTGGATCAGCGACAGAAAGGGCTCCAAGGGACAATTTCGAGAGATTAGTGGTTTTTGGAGACCTGATGTGTTGATCAGCGACGATCCAAGCGCTTTCAACAAGACGTCCACCAAAGCCAGCGATTTCGGGCCATTCAAGGTGTGTGAGATCAATTGCCGCTATCCTCTGAGCGGCTATATTGTCGCATCTACCTTGGAGACGTTTCATTCGAGACACATGTCCGAACATGCTGTCTTCCAGACAACAGTCGGAAAAGTGAGTTTTTGAGAATATCACGAGTTGGGCAATGGCTGATATTTTTTGCGTCCAAGGTCGACTCAGTCATCAAAAAAAAGTTTTCCCCATACAAAGTAATTTGGTTTCTGCATGGCGAAAACATCCAGCATGTGGACTTCATCAACATGAGCTCCTATTTCCGAAAACAAGGGCTGGGTGAGGCTCGATTTGTTCGACCGGAACACCTTAGTGTTGAACACGATCCCAACTCTGCGTCAGGGCGCAAGCTCGTCGCAACTACGTCGGCCTCGGACCTCTTTCACCAGGACGAAACACACACAAGAATGCAAATCGATCTTATAGTCATCGAGGCACGCCAGGCACAGTTGATCAACCTACCAAAGGATGTATTGCAAGAACTCGCCTTGCGCTCAGTGAATGATCTTCGCAGTATTTTTCTGGCACACGACAAACGCATGCTTGCTATTATTCTTTCCGAGTTGGATAATCTCGTGTCCAAGCGAAGGGTTCTTTCACATACACAATCAGAGTGCCTGAGGCAGGGTCTAGCACAAACTTACATAGCGAAGTCAAAGAACATGCTACAGGAAATTGAAAAGCTGCGCAACGGTATAGAGTCGAAGGACAATTGGGTGTTGAAGCCTATCGCCAGTGGAAAGGGCAAAGGGATAGTATTTGGGACTGAGATCCCGACAAAGGAGAAGTTTTGTAACCTCTTAGAGGCCAACGAATGCACAGGAGCATATGTGCTACAGCGAGTAGTTGACCAGCCTCGTTTTCCTATGGTTTCAGCTATAAGAGGGAGTCTCGTAGGCGATGGAAACAACAAAAGCCACTTATCGACGGGGCCTCTCCGATATCTTGTAGGCACATTTATGATGTCGGATGGTCAATTTTTGGGTACACTCTGGAGAGCTTCACCAGAACCCATCTGTGCATTTGCGCAGGGTGCTTGGCTGCTCAATGCAGTCACTGAAAGGGCATCTGTTGAGCCATATTTCGAAGTGTAGTTTTACCAGAAGGCTGAAATAGCTCTACCGGATCAAGCAAAGAAAAAAAAGAATACGAATATTAAAATGATATTTTTATCTAAATCCCTGAGTCATACACACAACATGCACGGAGTTGACTTTGAATTCGACATGAGAATACAGCTTTTCATAGCACTCCTGGTACTAGTTGCACCGAATACCGCATGGAAAACCAGTTGACAGGAGAGCCTGACTATTCCTCATATGGTTTAGTAATTATGTCGCCAATACAAAAGCGGATCGTTACGGCAAGAACATTCTCACTACAAACTTCTCCAGGCTACTTCATCGCCAATTGCACTTGAACATGGCTTCTGTCACACATGACGCCGTTTCCTCACAAGATAGCAGCTATGGGAGGTTCTATTTCACATACGGGAGTAACATGCATCTTCAGCAAATGGCACAACGCTGTGAAGAGAGCATTCTCTACTCGAAAGGCCGACTCAAAGGTTACAAATGGCAAATCAACAGCCGTGGGGGCGCAAATATTGTCAGAGGAAATGAAGCAGATTTTGTCGAGGGCCTCATTTTCATTATATCCTCTCGTGATCTAGATTCTTTGCGGAAGTATGAGAAGATCTCAGAGGGATATTTTGTGGAAAAGGAAATCGACATCAACATCGAGAAACTATCAATCCCCGCTTTCGAAAGACAGAAGACGACCAGAATTGCCGAAGAAATAGCCATGTATCGAGCCAAAGTTGAAGCAGGAGGACCATTGGGATCTTGGCAAGCCCGTCTGAAGAACGAAAAGCGTACCAAGGAGAATACATGTATGTTTGGTGTAGTATTCCATGCCACGTTTGTACTTGTACTAAGACGTATCAAGTTGAAAACAGTGTAGCTCGCAATGTTTTGGTATACGTTGTCCCTGAATATTGCGAGGATGGTAAAATCAGAAAAGAATATATTGGGCGGATGGAATCTGCAATAATCGATGCTGAAGTCTTTGGGGTCTCTGAGCACTATATCAAAACCTCGCTCCATCCTTGTATGTTTTGAAAACAGACAATCGTTGAGCACAAACATTCTAGAGGACTAGCATACAAGAATGAGTACATCCTCTGGTATTTTGTTAAGAAAATGAATTCGAAAGACTAGATTCTTCCATGTACATCGTTGATATATACTGTGATATGTAATATACTTGTGCCATCTCTAGGTATGATTCATGTGTCATGCCATCAAGAACAAACTAAAGCTACGGTATTAATCTTCCAATGTCCCTTGGAAATAGCGTAGCTTCCCGAACGTCATCGAGACCCAAGAACCCCTGAAGCAACCTATTAACCCCTAGTCCGCAGCCGCCATGACGTGGCATACCAGTCCTGAAAGCAGTCAGGTAAGGTTGCCACTTTTCGGCTTTTGGATCTAATGGCGGGCCACAAACACCAGCAGACATTGCCTCGCACAGCTCATTATAGGAATTAATACGCTGGCTGCCAGAGCATATTTCTCGTCCTCTGACGATAGTATCCCAAGTATTAGAAAGACCTCGAACATCGGGGTTCGCTTGAGAATTAAATTGACGCATAGACGCTGGAAACTGGTCGATTGTGAATACGTCCGTGCCACCCCAACTAGACGACGTACGGAAATGACGACCAAGAGCAGCTTCTTCCTCATCACTGTACGAAACTATGAGCTATTGAAGCTTACGAATAGGCGGTATAAAAGGGTTCAATTACTTACGTGAAATTTTTGTCATCTTCCGTTGCAAAACCAAGCTCTTCTCTCAACATGCGTTTGGCCTCTAAGAAAGTGATGCGGGGCACTTTTCCCGATTCGTCGAGACCGATTTTGAAATCTCTTGCTGATGGATATAGACTCATGAAAGCCTCAATGAGATGCCGGTACTGCTTCCGCTGCTGCAAGCCCCTGAAAACGAACACCAGCATGGATTCGATCAATTCCATCACCTCATGATAATCATTCTGAAAGACCATGCCGATATCGAGTACTGTGAACTAGAGCAGATGAGGCCTTAGCGAAAACTTAAAAGGTACTTTAGGTGGGGTTCAAACTCTCGAACGGCGAATAACTCCTTACCTCGGTCAAATGTCTCGAGGATTCGCAAGATTTGACTTCAGCCCGAAAAACAGGCCCGATCTCGAAAACGCGCTGCATGTCCATCGAGAGTGCCATTTGCTTGTGATGCTGAGAGCTTTGCGATAGCCATGCATCCCTTCCAAAATATGGCAAATGAAAGTATTCATTGTCACCGGGAATTGTAGCAGTAATGATGCGAGGTGTGTGAATCCAGTAGAACCCATTCGAGCACAGGAACTCGACTATCAACTGACACATGCCGGAGTGCAGTTTAAAGATTACTCCGGAGGCTGCGTGTCTCACATCAATGATGCGATTGTTGAGTTGCTCTTCGAGACTAGGGAATCGATCCTGTTGCGGCAAAAGAATGTCCGGAGACGCCAGTGCGATAATGTTGATACCACTAACGTACAGTTCGCGCGATAGGGTTAAGATGTCATCTTGGGAATCCATGTAATGACCATCGCGCTTGGTAGGTTCGAAGCAACCTGTAACACAGATTATAGACTCCCTAGTAATCTCTTTTGCATCTTTCCATTCTGAGTTTTTAACACTCGTAACCTGGATATTGGCTGTAAGGAAAGTCCGTGAAACTCTGAGCTGAAGTTTGATTTCGTCTGGTTGTCGAGGTACCAATATTGAATGAACTCTGGCATCGAATGTTACTGTGCCTTGTCCATGAGCCTCATATTGAAGGTCAAACTAAGATAATTGTTAGACGTATTTTATGTCTATATCCAGACCATTCTGAAAATCTTACTATGTGATCAACATCCGATAATAAATGAGGATGATAGCCACTGGTTAGATTTTTGACATGACTCATTTTGGGGCACAGAAGTTTTTTTTGTATAGAAATATTGTTCGAGTAGAAAGGTATGTCGAAAATGCTTTATCTTTATCTCAAGCTATATATAGGATTTATTCTATACCATTTATGCCTATCGACTCCGACATTTGGCGTAATCCCCTTTGATTTCCTTCAAATTCCATGAGTTTCCTCTAGTTGACATTCCCCTCTTTTTTGAAAGGTCTAGACCCTAAAAGCCAAGATCGCAATTCAGGGGTTCTAGAGAGTAGTTGGACTGCACCTTGTCTCCTGCAGAGATCGGCGATAACTATCGTTTGATCATTGTAAGCTTTCATGCCTCTGTAGATCGCGCAGCTGAGTGAAAATTAACAAGGATAAATTAAGACAAATTTTGTATAGATTAATCGTAATAACGAAGTACGTGGGCTCCTTGCTGACTAACATCAACGAGCTCTATGAAGCTTGTGGGCTTAATCTCGAGAGTTCTTCTCAAAACAATAGAACCTATGCATAGACTAAGTTGCAAATGATGTTATAAGAACTTCTTAAATAGATAATATGCTACCGGCAAAAGCTCATCAACTATGCACATATTCGCCTACGAATTAGAGCACCTAAGTGTTCGCTGATCGGTCGTCTCAACTTATCATATTCTACATAGTGTATGGCCTGAGAAGATATATGATTCCATTTCTTGTCCTTTTAGCCCCTGGAGGAGCCACAACCCGATGAGTAGTGGAATGCAGACGACCTTCAGACTTCGACGCAAGATAGTCAGCAATATTAATAAGAACACAACCTTCCACTACCGGTACTGTCTGCCACTCTTGGATCTGGGACCCATCTCCATCATATATCGGTATCTGTGTAGTTTCTTCATCATACCAGAGCAGCGTGATGAGTCCAAAATCAGTATGCCAAGGATGAATCACCTTCCCCGCGTCATGAATTGGAGGTTTATATACGATCTTCAACGCTGTATCGCTAGGTATTGTAGGGTCATCACTAAGCTCTGAGATGTGGATATCTTCGGCGGCACACAATTCGCTGAGTATCGTCTGGACGGAGTTGTTGAAAATCTGAACTGTGCGGGCGATACGTCGTTCTTGTGGCCTGAAGATGGCCGGTAGGACCCATTTGCCAAGCTGGAATTCATCGCGGGCAATCTGTAAACACTAACCCAGATGGGTAGGCCAACCATTCCAATGGTTGATTTAGGGGTACGGATTTGTTAGGGACCAGGGCTACAGATTTGCCGCGGATATCTTATCATGGGTACGGTTGGTTTTTCTCCCAACTACGGTCGTTCTGCAACAACAGATTGGATCTGCTTCAAACTTGGACATATGTTTTGCGACAATAACCCGCATTACCTGTGCAAGTTGTAGCGAAATCGGCTTTGTAAATCATGGGGGTAGGGTTTAATGTTGTGGTTAGGGTTGCGCTAGCGCGCGGACAACAACTGCATCAACACAGCAGAACATCAACACTGTAAACACCAACGCAAGAAAGTAACACACTAAATGCACAGCACAGAGCAATTGATTACAGCACACTATGTGCCTGCAAAAGGCTTACAGAGCTCGATCAAGGTAAGCTGGCGCATTGCACGGGCGGCCGCAGGGCTGTTTGTAGTCCTTTGGGAGGGCGCAGGCTTGACGCTGTGGTTGTCACCATCTTCGCCGTCTTCCAGCTCGCTGTCTTCAATCTCCTCCACTTGCGTCGCTGATGTCGGCGTGTTTGCCTCGATCGACAGCGTTGCCTTCTCGCTGATGGATCCGCCAGAGATGCCTTCTGAGCCTAGCCAGGCGTCCAAGGCCATGCTTGCTTTGTGGGCCACCGGATTCGCCTTCGCAACCAACGTGAGCCAGATGTGCCAGAAGGGGATGCGGAGATCGTTCTCGACCCACGAGTTGGAGATGATGTCGTGCGGCATCAGGCAGAGCATACCCCAGCCAAGCTGCTTGGCTGCTTCGTACCAGCGGAGCGCTTGGTGCAGCCGCTTCTTGAATCGCTGACGCTGCTGACGCCCCGACGTAGCGGTGACGGACAGCAGCAGGGCGTCCATGGCCTCGGAGCTGACTTTGCCCCTGCCGCCTCGGTTCTTGGCATCCCTGCTGCGGGCGACGTCTTGCTCCTTGATCTGGTCCATCCTCTCGGTGTACGCCTTGCCGAGGAAAGCCATGGCCCAGCGGTACTTGATATGGATGATATCCAGCTCCTGCTCGTAGCGATCGCACAGGCTCCAGGCGGAGGCGAGCGCGCTCTTCGGCACCGTCGAGGCACTGCTCTTCTGCGACAGCGACCAGCGGGTGCGCGAGGAAGCGGGCGGGCGATCCTCCACGGACTCCTGCGCAAAGGGTGAACCTTGTGTGCGCCAGCTCCGCAGAAAGGCAGCCGCAGAGGCCTGGGAGGTATTATTGCCGATGGAGCGGGCCTTGTCGAGCATGCCAGAAGCTGTCAGGTAAGGCGCTGGGGCACTGCTGTACAGGTTGTCGCCATCATCGACCGGCTGCTTGAGGATCCAAGAGATGAACGGCTCATCCTGCCGCGAGATGGAGGCATAGGCACCGTGTTCCCTGCGAGACGCTGAGTCGGGCGGCGGTACCAACCCAAGGTCCTGTTTCTTCTGCGCTCGTATGAGCTCCAGCTTCCTGGCGCGCTCCCGCTCAGCACGGCGGTTTTTGTTAGAGACGCTTGTGATCTGGGCGGGTTCCTCCTGTCCAACCTGTCCATGGACGGGCTCTTTGGGGTCCTCGGCCGCCTCGGGTTCGCAGGGCGGCGCAAGCTGCTCAGGTTCCTCCGCTTCGTCCTCTGCTTCCAGCGGCGTCGCAGGGCTGGGAGGCTCGGTGGCTTGTCGGAGGCGCTTCAACGGCCGCGCTGAGCTGGATGCAGCAGCACGCTTTGTCGACGGTGGTGGGGAATCGCGGGGCCGCTGCGCTGAAGGGGGTTCCTTCTGGAAGCCGTCGCTCGGGCTGCTGGCAAGATCCTGCGCTGCAGAGACCAGCCGGGCCCAAGCATCAGCAGGCAGCGCGTCCTCGTCGAGCGTCTCCTTCAACAGCCATATCGCCGACAGCGCGGAGTGGGCGACAAAGACAGGCTTGCAGACACTCGTCTCGGCCGGAATCAGCCAGCCTGCGCTGTGCGGGCGCAATAGAGCATCACGCTGCGAGTCCGAGACAGTGGCCTTGTTCCAAAACAGCTTTCGGTAGTCCAGGTTCGGCGGGTCGTATGCGAGCCTGTGGGCAAAGCTCGACTCGCTGGCTAGCGGGAAGCTCCGGGGCCCGCCATCGAATTGCTCGGCGGCATCTTCCAACGCGGAGATCCAGGGTAGATTAGATGGTGACATAACTGTTTGTTTGTTGATGTAGGAGATACGGCGGAAGAAGAAGGATGTTCGTTGGGTTCAGCCCCTGACCAGGGTAACGGACCGAACGGAGATCAGCCCGTACAACATGAGCGGGCGCACAAGCTGGGGTGCGAAACTCAACATAATTCAGAGATAAGAGCAGTCGCCTCAAGGAAAAAAAACACACACAGAGGCTCGCAGAGGACCGCTAACATGTCAGAAGCCACCGTTGAGCATCAGTACTTTGAGCACTTGGCTGAGTACCAGGTAGCAGTGTGCAAGGAGTGCCGGTACGCAGTATGGCCGGACCAGATCGAGAGCCACTTGCAGAAGCAACACAAGAGGCCGCCAAAAAACGTTAGAGCTGTAGGGGATGCCGTCCGTCAGTGGGCGGGCTTGCTACAGTACCCCAGCGAGTGGACGGTACCAGACAACAACGTGCAGCCCATCCCCCAGCTGCCAGTATACGACGACGGCTTGCTGTGCCAACTTGAGCCCGAAAAATGCCGGCACATTGCAAGAACCATCGACTCGATCAAAAAGCACTGGCGCAAAGACCACAACGGCTGGTCGCTGGGAAAAAGGCAAGGACGCCCCAGCCGAACTCGGGCAGGGGCGTTGCAAGCCCAGATGGAAGACGGCTGCAAGCGCGTACACTGCCAGCGACTTTTCGGCAGCCGGCACGGATCACAGTACTTCGAGGTGCGTCACAACCCAGACAGCGGTCCGCAACCCGTCCCCACAGAGGGCGAGGCGGCGTGGGCGCGCGTGGGCGAGGAGATGGCCAAGACGTGGGCCAACGTCGAGGACCGGGCGAAGACAACGATCGAAGACGGGGAGAAGGACGAGGCGGCCCCATGGCTGGAGCGGACTGGGTGGCTGCCGTACTTGAACAAACTGGATCGTCCCGAATTGCTGGCGAGCATTGAGGAGCCCAACATAGACCCGGAGAAGGACGAGGAACCCGTCGAGGCTGCAATTTGGAACGCCATGGACGGACTGGCCCGCGTGAGCCAGGCGTCGGTCATCGAACGGACGGGCATATTCGTGCGTATGGAGGCGATCCGGACAGAGAAGCATCAGACCAGGTACACGCCGCTGCAGGCGTACATGGACGACAAGTCGATCAAAGAGCGATCACGCCCGTGGAAGCAGATACTGATGTTTTTTGCACGGACGCAGAGGGAGCACCGTTGGAAGAGCCCCAAGTACCGCTTCACACAGCAGCAGCGCGAGGCGTGGGAGGCATTGATCGAGCAGGCAGAGAGAGACGTAGGTGGGGTAGAGATGGGGGTAGCCGACGAGGACCAGAACGAGGACGGGGAGGACGAGGAGGACGAGATGATGATCGATGAGCTGGACGACGAGCAGGACCCGTCCGAACGCGACAATGAGCCCGAGCACGCGAAGCTGGGGCCGGTCGAAAAAGCGTGCTTGGACTTTTGCATGGCGCTGCTCAAACAGACCATCCGCCGCAAGGAGTACGACTGCGCGCTGGTGTGCGCGTTGGCTGTGCTTGGCGTCAAGGAGGACGGTTGGAAGGGCCCCGAGCTGTACCCGCCGATCTTGTCGTCCGTGATCAAAATCACCCGTTTCATGGTCGTGCAGCACGCACTGGAGCTGTCCGAGCCGTTTGAAGAGGAGGTGTTCGACGACGACAGCGCGTACGGGGGGAGCGACAGCGGCAGCAGTCCCCCCAGCCCGCGTCGACCAAAAGGCTGCTTGGAGTTTGTGCAGCAGATGATGGACAGCTTCATGGTGCGAGGCAGCCACAGCCCGATGCAGTGGATGCTCGACTTACGCACGTACGGGCTGAAGGTGCACTACAACACCACGTCGCGTGGCCACGTCGAGTGGATGGGGAAGGATGAGCTGCTGTACAAGAACTTGCACTTCACCATGGCCCAGTTCCGCGGGATGGTGCACGGTATGCAGGCGGAGGCTAAGCGGCTACTGGTGGAGGAGTTGCTGTTTTGCGGCAAGCAGACAGCAGGCCAAGTGCCCCAGATCCCGTGGGAGCAGCTGCGCGACAACCCGACCGATGAGCGGCCAGGGTGGAACTTTTTGAAAGACCACCGCACGCGCATGCCCGTAGATGGGGAGAAGTGGTTGTTTGAGCGCGCGGGGCAGGACGCCAACGTCAGGGAAAGGTTCATCAAGCCAGGAAGCCGTTCAGGCATCGACCGGAAAGAGGTGGAGCGGTACATGGATCGAGTGATTGCGTTTCGAGAGAAGCTGGCCGCGTTGGTGCACATGGCAGAAGGGCAACCCGCAAGGTGGCCAGAGCTGGGCAGCGTTCGACACAGCAACACCATCAAGGGGGGCCACCGAAACATTTTCATCGAGGACGGCATGGTCGCGTTCGTTACGCGGTATCACAAAGGGTATGCCGTGAGCGGCGATGTCAAGATCATCCACCGGTACTTGCCGCGCGAGGTGGGCGAGCTGGTGGTGTATTACATGTGGTTGGTGTTGCCGTTCCAGCAGCGGTTGGAGGCGATGGTGTGGGAGAAGGAGGCGATATCATCGCACATGTGGCCAGCCGACCCCAGCGGACGGAAGTGGACAAGCGACCGATTTCGGGAAATATTGAAGCGTGAAAGCAGAGTAGGTTTAAAGCAAGAGTTGACGATTGCAGCATACCGTGAGATTGCCATCGGCATCAGCCGGAGGTTTTTGCGGCCATCGTCGGCATTTCGAGCAGAGGAGGCAGAGGAGAACGAGGAGTGGAACGAGGAGAATATGCTCGCCACCATCCAGGACGAGCAGGCCGGCCACAGCGCGCACGTAGCCGGCATGGTATACGCGCGCGGGATCATGGAGATGGCAGGCGTCACAGCAGACAGGCGGCAGTTGTTCCGCAACTCGAGCACCGATTGGCACCGGTTTTTGGGTTTCCAGTCCGCCGTAGACGCAGTGGCAGACGTCAAGAAGCGGAAGAAGGCGCCGTTCGAGAGCGAGGCGGACGAGGCAAGGATAGAGAGGCTGGAGCGGCTGAGGAAGATGGACCCGGCAGCGCAACTCCAGCGAATGAAGGGCAAGAAAGCAAAGTTCAGAGGCGTGCAGAAGGAGGCCATCGAGGCGATCATTGCCGGCGAGAGCCCCGTCGTGGCCGTGATGCCGACTGGCGCAGGCAAGAGCATGTTGTTTATGTTGCCGGGGTGGGCAGAGCAAGGTGGAACGACGGTCGTCGTCGTGCCGTTGGTTTCGCTGCGTGGAGACATGATGCGGCGGTGCAAGGAGCTGGGGATATCGTGCGCCGAGTGGGAGAGTCGCTGCCCGCCCGACGCAGCAGCCATCGTGTTCGTAACGCCCGAGTCGGCCGTGGGAGAAGCGTTCGCGACATTTTTGAACCGGCTGCGAGCGACGCGGCAGCTGGACCGTATCGTGATCGACGAGTGTCACATTGTGTTGAACCGTCGATACACATTCCGCAAGCAGATGCAACAGCTCGGCAGGCTGGCAGCAGCCGAGACGCAGATGGTGCTGTTGACAGCAACGTTGCCGCCGACCGAAGAAGACGAGCTGTATCGACGGATGCATTACCAGCGAGGGCAGGTCAAGATGTTCAGACAACCGACCACAAGGACGAACGTGGCGTATCAGACCATCAAGATCAGCCGGTCCGTGAAGAAGAAGGACGTCGAGTCGATGGTCATCAAGACAGTGTGGCAGAAAATGCGGAAGTACAGGACAGGCAAGCTCATCGTGTACGGCAATTCGAAGCCGAAGGTGAAGGCGTTGGCAGAGCAATTAGATTGTCACGCGTATCACGCGGATGCCGTGGGCAAGGCGAGCATGTTAGCGGACTTCATGGCAGGCAAGCAGCGCGTGATCGTGGCAACGAGCGCGTTGGGAATGGGCGTGGACATACCGGATGTACGGTGCATCATTCACATCGATTGGCCGTTCACCATGTTGGATTACGCACAGGAGAGCGGCAGGGCAGGCCGGGACGGGTTGCGAAGCGAGGCGGTTTTGATCGTTCAGGATGGGAAACAACGCACCGAAGACAACGAGACAGAAGCCGAGCGGCAGTTGGTGAGGGAGTATGTTGAAGGTGGTGAGAGCGGGGCGGCTAGCTGCAGGAGGGAGGTGTTGGACGGGTATTTGGATGGGAGGAAGGATCGAGCAGGGTGTAGAGAGGAGGACAACGAGGAGATGTGCGACGTGTGCCGAGGGATAGATGGGCAGTTGGAGGAGGTGGTTGAAGAAGAAACAGAAGAAGAGAGCGAGACAGACGACAACAGTAACGATGGAGAAGAAATGGACGTCGTCGAAGCGGAGCGGGAAGAGATGCGGCGGGTGTTTCAACAGCAGGAGCAGGCGCGCCGGGGGCCGTGGCAGACGTTGACTGAGCATCGACAGCAGGAGTTTGCCGACGTAGAGTGGGTGCGCAGGCAGTTGGCGTGGTGGGCGAATCGCTGCGGGATTTGCGAGGGAGCAGGCGATCCACAGAGCGGACACGACATACGGCAGTGTTGGAGGGCAGAAAGCAAAACAGCGAAGGAGATGGTACAGAAGATAGACGACCAGGTTCGGTTCCACATGTTTTCAGGTTGCTTCCCGTGTGGTGGCGTACCGCAGGAAATTTGCAACAGCTGGGAGCCGAACGAGAAAGGGAAGTATCGAAGGGTAGGGGGAGGGACTTGTCAATACAGCGGGGTGTTGAGCGCAGGATTAACAGGCATAGTATTCGGTTACACGGAGGCAAACGCCCGATGGCAGGCCCGATTAGCGGAGTTTGGGGTGGACGATGCAGGACCGGGTAGGATGTTAATCGAATATTTAGGGAAGAAGCAGCCGCTGGACAACGTGGAGAGCAACAACTTGGTAAAGGAGTTTTGTTGGATTACACGGCTGTTGGCTGAGTAGGCGCAGTAGTAGCAAATGAAAGATTTTCCGTTCGCGATTCGCTGTGCAGCAGAGTTTGGTTCGGGCCGGGACGCAAGTTGGGGTAGTGGAGTTTCGGTTGGGCCCGGACGCAAGTCAGGGTGGGGTTACCGGTGTTTACGGCACGCAGATTATCAACAAGACAGACAAAGAAGCTGAGTGTGTAGGGAGCGCAGACAACGCGCATACGAGCGCAGAGAGTGTGAGCAGAGAGGGCAGTAGAGACAAGAGGAGGTGTTAGAGCTTGCAGTCAGGCCAGGACGCAAGTCAAGATTGAGATAGGGTTATACGTGGTTTGGTCAAGCGGGCAACAGCATACAGCATTGTAAAAGAACACAGCAGCCAGCAAGAGGTGCCCACCAACCCGAGTGGTTCCCCAAGTGGTTCCCCAAGTAGTTCCCCACGTGGTTCCCCAAGTAGCGCGCCACCCCAAGTGGTCCGAAAGTAGTCCCACCAGCCCAAGTGGCCCGAAAGTGGTCCCCCGCCCAACCAAGTGAGTCCACATCAGTGACGCCAAATTAGTAAGAGCCGATTATTTAAGAAAAACCAACAGCCAAGAAAGAGCGCGCAACCCAAGAAGAGCCCACAATCCAGGCAGAGCACCCGAAACCAAGTGAGTCCCCAACCCAAAGCACCCGTTTGTATTGAAAAGAAAGCGCAGGATCAAGACAGCGAAAATTTGGGAAAAGTAAGATGCGGAGAGGAGGCATTTGAAAAGGTCACCAGGGGGTTTAGGCAGATGGATCGGGATGGGGACAACATGTAAAAAGGTGTTTTGGGCGTTTAGAGAGGATTGTCACAAGATAGAACAGAAGCTAGGGGAAGTTTGGCAAACCCGATTGTGGTGCCGCAGCCAGAAAGGCATTCCCAAGCCCGTAGATGCCGTAGTGCGTGAGAGAAGGGTGGACAGTGGGCCCGCCAGGTGTCACACGAGAGCGAAGAGGCAGGTGCAGAGTTGGTTGGAGGAGCGGATGCAGGTTAGGGTTAGGGTTACCGGTATTTGGGGCAAGCCGACAAAGGAACAGAGGCCCGTAGAGAGACCCGTAGCCCGTGGAGGTGCCCCCGAACGCGTAGAAAGACAGGCAACAGGCAGGAAACAGCCGCAACCCGCGAAGATGCCCCCGAACCGGTGAAGAGACCGGTAATGCGAGGGTAAGAGAGAGAAGGGGGGGTGGGCGGTGGGCCCGTGGCAAGGTATCAGAGGGGGTAGAGACAAAAGGGCGGGCGGTAGGCCCGTAGAGAGGTATCAGAGGGACGAAGAGGGGTTGGCGGTGGGCCCCGTCAGGGCAGAAAAACAAGGCGAAGACCCGTAGGTGATTAGAGGGCTAAGAAGTGTTAAGGAGTGCGAGGAGAAGGGTTAGAGAGAAAGGGGATTGCGGTGGGCCCCGTTCAAGACAGAAGAGCAGGGCGAAGACCCGTTAGCGAGTGTGAAGATGTAAGAATGTAGGGGTGGGCGGTGGGCCCGTCAGGTGTCACAAAGCAGGCGGGCGGGGCGGTAGAGGATGAAGGAGAAAGAGGGGAGGTGGGTGGGGCCGTGATAAGGTATCACGAGCCGAGGGTGAGGGAGGCAAGAAGGGAGAAGAGAGTCGTTGAGGAGAAGGCAGAAGAGGGCGGGCGATGGGCCCGTCAGGTGTCACAGAGAAGCCGAGCGCAGCGGTGAAGTAGAAGGGGTGGGCGGAAGGCCCGTGGGGAGGCACAAGAAGCGCCGCGGTTGAGAAAAGAGAAGAGGCAGGCGACGAAGTCGTGGTGAGGTATTACCGAGAGGTCCGCAACCCGTGAAGAGGCCCCCGTAACCCGTGCGATAGTGACATGTAAAAGAGGGTGCAGCAGATACCCGTCCGAGTGGCAGGAGCCCGTAGAAAGGCCCCGGAGGCGCAAAGAGCGTAACGTAGAGCGGTTCAAGAGCGCAGCAAGGGTAGGAAAGAGCGAAGTAAAGAAGAAAAGAGCGGCAACCGGTAGCTGAGGGTAGGACGCAGGTAGAGGGTAGGACGCAGTTACAAGGCCCCGCAAGCCGAGGAGGTTTGCGGTCAGTAGCAGACAGCAGGGATCACATCATCAAGGCGTCAGGGAGGGCAAGAAGAGAAGTAGAAGGTAGAGGGTGAGCGGAGAGCCGGCAAGGTGTTTACAGCGTGAAGTTGGGTTCAGGGCCGGACGCAAGTCAGGGTTAGGGTTATCCGTATTTGGGGAAAGTAGACAACAGGACAGAAGCAAACGCGGAGGCCGAAACCCGGATCCCGTTAGCCGTTATCCGTTTCGGCAGTCCGCAAGCGCAAACCGTTGAATTCAAGGAAAGTTCAAAAGTTCAGCAGCTCAAAAGTTCAGCAGTTCAAAAGTTGAAAAGTTCAAAAGTTCAAGAAGTTCAAGAAGTTCAAGAAAAGTCAAGTTCAAGGAAAGTTCGAGAAGAGAGAAAAGATAAGCAGAGGAAAGGGAGTAAAGAAGAGAGTTGAAGTTAAAAGATCAAAGAAAGCGGGTGGGTAAGAGGGCGTAAAATTGAAAAGAAACGTTAAAGGTAAAAAGAAAAAATAAGCAGTTTAGTAGTTTAGAGAAATCAGTAAAGAGAAGAAAAAAGGATTAGAGAACACAGTAGAAAGGATTTGAAAGATTTTTTTCAAAGATAAAGAGAGTTTCAAAGAAGAGTTAGCAAGTAAGTGTTGAGAAATAAATAATAACAAAGAAAAGAGGTAAAGTTATAGGAAAGAAGTAAAGAGGAATAAGAAAAGAAATAGAAATACACAGGCAAACAGAAGAAACAAGTAGTTTAGTAGTTATAAAAAAAAAATCAAGGGAAGATGAAAAAGTTAAAGAGTTACAAAACGTGTTTAATAGAGAGAAGGCAAGGTAGAAACAAAGCAAGAAGGGGGATTAATGGTTTCAAAAGAAAGTTGACAAGAATAAGCAGGGGTTAAAGTAGCAAAAGAGGATAGAAGAGAGTGTTTTAAAGGAGGTGAAAGAAAGAAGATAAAGAAAGTAGTAAAGAAAAGAGAGGAAAGATTGAAATGAAAAAGATAGAGGGAGAATTAGGACAGAGGTAAAAGAGAAAGAAAAAAGGTTAGTTAAGAAAAGGGTGAGGGTAGAGACAATAGTAAGAGTAAGAAAGAAAAGAAGAATAAGTAGAATAAGTAGAAAAGAGATTCAGATTAGAATAGATTTAGAGATACAAAAGAAAGAAAGTGCAAAGTATTGTCAAAAAGTAGTAGGAAAAGAAGAGCGGGGTTAGGGTTTTATAGTTATAAGGAAAAAGAGATAAGAAGAAAGGAGGAAAGAAGTAATAAAGTAGATAAAAGACAGAATAAAAAGAAGTACAAATAAGTTTAAGTAGGGGTAAAAAACACGGAAAGAAATACAAGCAGAGGCGAGTATAGATACAAAGAAAAGGTGTAAACAAGTGAGGAGGTGTAAACAAGTGAGGAGGTGTAAACAAGTGAGGAGGTGTAAACAAGTGAGGAGGTGTAAACAAGTGAGGAGGTGTAAACAAATGAGGAGGTGTAAACAAGTAAAAAAGGTAGAAAAGAAAAGAAAGAGTAGGCAGTAGGCCCGTAGGGTGTTTAAAGAGAGCAGTTATTAGTTAGTTACAAGTAGGGGATGTGGGTGGGGAGCCCGTCCGAGGGTGAGGGAGAGAGAGAGAGAGAGAGAGAGTGAGAGTGAGGGTGAGGGAGAGAGTGAGAGTGAGAGTGAGGGTGAGAGAGAGAGTGAGAGAGAGAGTGAGAGTGAGGGTGAGAGAGAGAGTGAGAGAGAGAGTGAGAGTGAGAGTGAGAGTGAGGGTGAGAGAGAGAGTGAGAGTGAGGGTGAGGGAGAGAGTGAGAGAGAGAGTGAGAGTGAGGGTGAGGGAGAGAGTGAGGGTGAGAGAGAGAGTGAGGGTGAGGGAGAGAGAGAGAGTGAGAGAGAGAGAGTGAGAGAGAGGGTTAGGGTTAGGGTTAGGGTTAGGGTTAGGGTTAGGGTTAGGGTTAGGGTTAGGGTTAGGGTTAGGGTTAGGGTTAG